>CM062820.1:1034322243-1035066606 GCA_031772625.1 Pinus tabuliformis
GTGCCATAATATCAAGCTATCCATGGGAGAATATGTATTGACTAGCCCAATGCTTTCCATTCCAATGGGAGGTGATGATGTTGTACTAGGAGTCCAATGGCTACAATCCTTGGGTACAATAGCTTTTAATTTTCAAGAACTTTTCATGAAATTTTCTGTGGAAGGAAAGGAAGTTGAATTAAGGGGTATTGCAGGGAAACTGGAAAGATAATCAGCTCTAACGGTATGACAAAGCTTCTAAAAAAGGAACAAAGAGGTGTAATTGCACAATTATGTTCGCTAGATGTTTCCACATCAGAATCATCTATTTCTCCAGATCTCCAAAAAGTCTTGGACAATCATTCCAAGGTATTTGAGACTCCCAAAGGTCTCCCACCTATTCATGATCATGATCATGCTATTCATCTGATTCCAGTAAGTGTTCCTCCAAACATCAGGCCGTACAGATATCCCTATGCCCAAAAGAGTGAAATTGAACGTATGGTTGCAAAAATGTTAGAGGCTGGTATAATTCAACCTAGTCAAAGTTCTTTCTCTGCTCTAGTAGTATTGGTGCACAAGAAGGATGGATCATGGCGCATGTGTCCAGATTATAGGGAGCTCAACAAGCTCACTATTAAAGATAAGTTTCCCATTCCGGTCATTGATGAATTACTGGATGAATTGCATGGATCAATTTACTTCACCAAGTTGGATCTTCGTTCAGGATATCATCAAATCAGAATGAAGACTGAAGACATTCCGAAAACAACATTTAGAACTCATGAGGGTCATTATGAATTTTTGGTCATGCCTTTTGGCCTTACCAATGCACCTTCTACATTTCAAGGTTTGATGAATTCCATTTTCAAACCCTTAGAAAATTTGTGTTAGTATTTTTTGATGATATACTAATCTACAACAAGTCTTGGAGGGATCATGTTGAACATGTTGACAGGGTGCTACAACTATTGGAGGAGAAACAATTATATGCAAAAAGATCCAAATGTTTCTTTGGAGTATAAGAGATGGAATATCTGGGTCATATTGTATCTCATGAAGGAGTTAAGGTAGACCCTAGAAAAATTAAAGCCATTAAGGAATGGAAAATCCCCACATCCATAAAGCATCTGCGAGGATTTCTCGAGTTGACAGGGTATTATCGCAAGTTTGTTAAGAATTATGGGAGAATAGCAACACCTCTAACAACATTATTGAAGAAAGATGCATTTTCATGGACTCCAGAAGCAACAAAGGCCTTTGAACATCTTAAAGAGGCAATGTGCCAAGCACCAGTCTTAGCTACATTGGACTTCACAAAAACCTTTATTGTGGAATGTGATGCTTCAGGAAATGGAATTGGTGTTGTTTTAATGCAAGATGAAAGACCCATTGCTTTTGAAAGTCGTCCAATCAAGGGAAAGTTTTTACACAAAGCTATTTATGAGAAGGAAATGTTGGCAATACTACATGCACTTAAGAAATGGCGACCCTACCTAATGGGAAGACACTTCAAGGTAAAAACGGATCATGATAGCCTTAAATACTTTTTAGAACAAAGATTATCTCTAAAGAGCAACAAAAGTGGGTCACAAAGATGTTGGGTTATGACTTTGAAATCATCTACAAAAAAGGGAAGCAAAATGTGGTGGCAGATGCACTCTCAAGAAAGGATGAGGATGTGGAAGCATTGTTGCGTGCCATTTCTATTATCCAACCAAATTGGATAAACAAAGCAAGGGAGGAATGGAAGAATGATGAAGAAGTGTGGGCACTTATTCGAAATTTACAACAGATTCCAGTACATCTGATACATTTAGCTAGAAAATGATTCGTTATGGTAGAAAGATCGCTTATACCTCTGTAAGAATTCCCAACTCAAACAAAATATTCTTATGGAATTGCACACTTCTCCCTTAGGGGGGCACTTAGGATTTTTAAAAACTTACCACAGGGTTAAGAAGGAATTTTTTTGGGATGGCTTTAAATCGGATATTCAAAAGTTTGTGGTGGAATGTTTGGTTTGCCAACAAAATAAAGTTGAAACAATTAAGACCTCGGGTCTATTACAACCTTTATCCATTCCAAGCCAACGTTGGGAGGAGGTTCAATGGATTTTATCACAGGTTTACCCAAGTCTGAGGGAAAGAGTGTCATCATGGTGGTAGTTGATAGACTTACCAAGTATGCACACTTTTGTGCATTATCACATCCATTTAAAGCCAATACAATTTCTACTGCATTTATGGAAACATTTCAAAAGCTACATGGAAACCCAAAGATTATTGTAAGTGACAGAGATCCCATTTTCACTGGAAATTTTTTAACATAATTATTTTCTTGTCTTGGTACTTAGTTAGCTCATACCTCATCTTATCATCCTTAATCTGATGGGAAAACTGAGATAGTAATAAAATTTTTGGAAGGATATCTTCATTGCTTTGTATCTGATAAACAGACACAATAGGTCAAATGGTTGCCTCTGGCTGAATGGTGGTATAACACTTCCTTCCATATAGAAAAAAAAATGACCCCATTTATGGCACTTTATGGATATCAGCCACCATCCATCACATCGTATTTAAGAGAAAATTATAAGGTTCAAGCAGTGGAACATCACATCGAACATCAACAACAAGTCCTCCAACTCTTAAAGGATAACCTCGTGTTGGCATAGAATCGAATGAAACAATAGGTAGATCAACATCGCAGTGAAAGAAGTTTTGATGTAGGTGATTGGGTATTCCTACGGTTACAACCATATAAAAAAATGTCCCTCAAGCAAGATAAGAAGGATAATAAATTATAACCAAAGTATTATGGTCCATACAAGGTGTTGCAAAAGATTGGTACTATGGCATACAAATTGGAGCTTCCTGCAGCTTCTCGAGTGCACCCAATTTTCAATGTTTCATGTTTAAAGAAGGTTATAGGTGACAAGCTCCCAGTTCAAACAATATTGCCAGAACTTGATGAGGAAGGAAAAATTATATTGGAACAGAAGCAGTCACAGAAACAAGAACTCGACATCTACGAAATCGATCAATTATGGAGTATCTCATCAAGTGGAAGAACTTATCCGCTGAAGATTCCACATGGGAGGATGAGAATTTTATACAGAAGCATCCAGAACTACTCAAGCGTTAAGGACAAAACTTGTTTGAAGGACAGGGGCATGTTAGGCCCCTATAATACTAGTGATTACCCCATTACTATTGTAGCTGTATCCCTTATTAATATTGTTGTGCCCCTATTGTGCCCATATTGTTATTACTGTGCCCCATAGAATCCCTCTATTGTTATTTTTGTGGCTTTATATTATTATTGTTAGGTTGGTTGGGTTATATTGTGACTCCTTAGACTCCTATATATAGAAATGAGGTTTTGTCATTTGAATCATCAAATAATTGTTCATTTATGTAATGTAAAGGAGGTTGCCCCCTCGAAGAGGCTGAATTCTAAGGCGTTGATCTATCTTTTCTATCTTTTTGTGAGCTGGTTTCATAACAGAAACTCCAACAACGGATGATGCTTTAAGTGATGTGATTGATATAATTAGGAGACTCAATCTTGATTCAGTCCCAACTCAATCAGTGGAGCAGCTTGGACCATCTGAGAAAGGTACCCCAAAGTGGCAGACAAAGACACTTGAAAGTGTTTATCTTGATGAGGTTGGAAAGACAGGAACTAGAAATTCAAACTGGTAAAATGGAGGTGATGTAGATGACTCTAATTCACATGTTGATATGGACGTTTCTTATGATTGTGAATTGAACTTGTTTATAGATTTTGAACCAACTTCCTTCAAAAAATATACTTCTAATGATGAATGGAAAGAAGCAATGCAAAAGGAGTATGACGCCTTCATAAAGAACGACACTTGGAAGCTGGTTGATCCTCCATTAGGATCCAAACCAATTGGTTGCAAGTGGGTCTACAAGAACAAGTATAAAGCTGATGGCTCACTTGACAAGCACAAAGCTAGGATTGTGGAAAAAGGTTTTGCATAGAAAGAAGGGGTCGATTATGAGGATACTTTTGCCCCCACAGCAAAATGGGCTACCATCTAGACCCTCTTTGCCCTAGCAGTTTAGAAAGATTGGAAAGTCCATCAAATGGATCTAAAAACTACTTTCTTGAATGGAGATCTAAAAGAGAATGTTTCTATGTCCCAACCTGAAGGATTTGCTGTGAAAGGACATGAACATAAAGTATGCAAACTTGTGAAGTCCTTGTATGGCCTCAAACAAGCACTACGAGCCTGGTATGAAAAACTAACTGAGCATCTTCTAAAACTCAATTTCAAACATTATGATCTTGATGACGCAACTTTATTTGTCAAGAAAGTTGGCAAAATAGTTGTATATCTTGTGGTATATGTAGATGATCTTTTGATGGCAGGGAATAATGAAAGCTACATTGCATCCATAAATAAGGAATTGGGGAAAAGTTTTGAAATGACTGATTTGGGCTATGTTCATTAATATCTTGGTATTGAAGTAACTCAACATCAAAAGTCCATATTTCTCTCTCAAAAGAAGTACATTGGAGATCTTTTGAACAGGTTTGGCATGATAGAATGCAATCCTCTTACTACTCCAATGGAGTAAAACTTAAAGCTCACATCTATTGAAGGAAAAGAGTTTGAGGATGCAACAAAGTATAGACAGCTTGTAGGAAGTCTCAACTACCTAACTACTACCAGACCAGACATTTCGTTTGCTGTTGGAATCCTCTCCAGGTTTATGCACAAGCCTTGTGAGGGACAGTGGTTTGCTGCAAAAAGAGTTCTAAGGTACTGGAAGGGAACTCAAGACTTTGGAATCAAGTATACACAGGTGGACACCTTCAGTTTGATTGGATACTCTGATTCAAACTTCGATGGAGACAAAGAAACTAGGGTATCTACTTCAGGATATGCTATGAGTCTTGGATCAAGAGATGTCTCATGGAGATCACGTAAACGATTAGTTCTAGAAGATTCCACAACTGAAGCATAATACGTGGCAGCAGTTGAGGCAACAAAAGAAATTGTGTGGCTCAGGAAAATTCTTGAAGATTTGTACGTAAAACAAGTACAATCAACTCCACTCATGATTGACAATACCTTTGTAATAAAGTTGGCCAAGAACCCAAAGTTCCATGATCGAACGAAGCACATCAATACTAAATATCATCTGATTCGACATCATGTTGAGGCCAAGACAATTCATCTCCATCATTGTTCCACTAATGAGCAAATTGTAGACATCTTCACCAAAGCGCCTAGAAGGGAAAAGCTTGAATGATTCAGAATGATGCTTGGACTCACCAACATCCCTTCAGATTAAGGGGGGGAATGTTGACACCTAATCATCAGGACTGGGTGAATAAATACAATTGATGTAAAGAAATAATAAGAAATATGAACAGTCATTGGGAGATGAAGTGAACAGTCTCCCTCATGTATATAATAAAGACCTACCTGAAGGAATAATATGAATTAATTTTGTGGAGTTACTACCTGGCCTGACAGTCTGATATTTCTTTTTGGTATTTTTGTGTTATTTTGGCAATACACACATGACTGAGAAGAAATGGATTAATGCATTTGTACATGACTACCAAAAGAGTAGTAGGTATAGTAGACACTGACAATCTCAGAGGAATAGGTGCTTTTTCAGGTTTTACTGACAAACTTCGATTTAATGGATTAGGATTCTGGAACCTGAGATTATTTCGACCATCTCCTGTGGGTACAACTCTCAATTGGTGGGATGTGTTAGCTAACTGGGGATACTTTTGAGAGAGAGGTTGGTATGAACTTGACCATTCTTCAAGTAGAGTTAGTTCATTAAATACAATTTGGAGTGGAGTTGCATTACCTGGGGCGGCTATAACTCCCTCTTTGAGTGCCCTTTTATGCAGTCTAGAATTTATACAGGGCATGCTTGATGTGAAAAAATGGATACAAAATGTGGGATGAATTTGAGCTATCTAGGTATTAGGAGCAAATTTAAACCCATGGAATTGATTAAAGGCTTGTAGGAATTCATTAATGTAAGGGTTTGTCAATGAGACCTGATAGTGAGGGATTAATGATGACCATTATTTAAAGGACTTTGAAAACCTCCTATTAATGCATCATTGAAATCGTTAGCTCTGGAATCAAGGACACAAGTTAAGCATGAAGTATTTAGTCCAGGTCACACCAGAGGATTGATTTTGAACTGTATAAGCCCAATATGAATGTATTTAAATCCGTTTTCAAGACCCCACTCTACATCTTCCTTATGGATCAAAGGAACCTAGTAGACTTGCTGAGACAAGGAAATGTGAATATTCACAGAGGAAAATCAGAAGAGACTAGTAGCGTTAAATTTAAACACGGGCATATTATATATCTTATCCACATCAATATCTTGGAAGTCCAGTTTGGCTGAGGATCAAATTCTTGAGTGATAACTCATGTATTATACAATACATCCTTATTTTCTTTATTTAATAACCGAGACAACCAAGACCATTTTTTCTCATGTGCTTCTTTACGTGTTTCAGAAAACAGATAATTTTTCCTAGAATCCATATTATCCAAAGAGAGAAAGTAAGAGACACCTGAAAAATCGCAAGAATACTTTGCAATTCGTGGTCTAACGCCTTCACGCCCAAAACATGACCTCAACTGGTCTTCAACAGGGACTTATCACAACGTATGACCTTCAAATTTCACCTACAACAAGTAACCCTTTCTACCTCTACCTTGGTTTGGCTCTAATACCAATTGAAAACACAGATCACAAGAGATATCCACAATTGAAAACACAGATCAAAAAAGATATCCAGAATTGAAGACACATATGTCTCTTTCTATTATGGAAATACTCCGATCAATTTACAAGTGAGTAATACTGAGCCCTTCCTTCCTTTATATAGGAATTTTGAGGGAAGTCTCATTTCTATAGATTCTTCATTTCAAATCAACCTAAAAAAAGTCATTCAGGATTGTCCTTAAAGATATGATCATTTCGAATCATATCTAAAACAAATCATCCCGGGCTATCCTTATAGATATGACTTTCATAAGGTCCTTCTATAGATAAGACTTAAAGTGGACTATGAAAAATTTTACACAGTGGAGATTCCTGAGCATGAACCCACGAAAGCAATTAAACCATGCACCATTCATGAGAGTATGTAAACCATGCACCATCCGACACAGAGGAGATTCTTCACGGGTGAGTACCTTGAAAGCCGAGAAAGTTGAAATGAGAGTCTGCCAATCATGTCCTTTCGGACTTTTGTCAGAATCATATTTAGAATCATAATTAGTAGGTACTTCATGATGAGGATCAAGATTTATTCCAGGTATGATTTGAGCAAGCCACGGTGGCTCATGTCCAAATCAAGCTGAAAAGGATGAAGATGCCATAAAAGGATCACAATTGGCTGGTAGAATACCAATTTCTCCAAAATAATTGATGTTGATGTTGAACTGGTGGCCTTTTGGAGAGTTGTTAGGGGTGATGAATATTGTGGTACCTTGATAAATAAGATCATATCCAAATATATCATATCTAAGACTTCCTTCTTCCTATCTTTATGAAGAAAAGATAAAGTCCAACGTGGGCCTACTTTACCAAGATTATCTTTCCTTGGAACAAATGAATACATCAGCAGATCCATCCCTTGGCTCCAATGTCTGAAAGGGGAAACAACATATTCACAGTACATTACAATAAAAGTTCTCCCCCAAGCTTTGGCATATTGCAGAATTCCATAATAATCCATCCAAGTTATACTTGGATCAAAGATATAAACAATTTTTGGGTGGTTTGCTCTGGTTTGACTAAAATAGATGTGATTATTATTAATGAGGCTCCAGTTGATGTTATAACAGTGTCTCCCATTCTCAGAATTGAACCATTTTTCTAAAATCATTTTCTGGATCTTTGATGATAGTGATAAAATCTTTTGAGAAAAACAATCCCAGTAGAATTGATAATGGCATGATGGTCATAAATTGATTTGAGATTGGATTTTAGAAGAACTTTCTCCTATCTCAAACTTTTTGATGGATATAACCTTTAGATCTCCTGTCCCTTCTTTGGTCATCATTTCAGCAAGATAATTTTCTTTCCCTGCTTTGTAGATAATATCAAAATCAAATCCTTCAAGTTAGAGTGCCCATCGTAGGACTCGAGAATTCCGTTGTTCTAACATTTTTTTATCTTGTAGTATACATTTCATATGTTTGAGATATGTCTTGCCAATAAAATGCACAATTTTTAGGAAAATGCGAAATCTTTTAATCCCATTCTTGACAGCTAGTATTTCTTTATGTGAGGATGGATATTTTAACTCAGTCGATGAAAATGTTCCTAAAGCATACGCACAAATATCATCTCCCTTATGATTCTTTTGTAGAAGAATAGCAGCCCAACAAGAGTTGGAAACATCAGTTTCTAGAATTAAAGGTAAATCCTATTCTGGAAGGGATAAAGATGGAAAATTCTTGATTTTTTCTTTGATGCGCTGGACTGATTCGGTCATCTGTGGTATCCATATTGAATCCTTTTTCAATCTTTGCTGAAGAATTCTGGTATCCTTAGCTTGTTCTAGATAGAATTGTTGGATATAGTTCAAACATCCTAAGAATCTTTGGACAAATTTGATATCTGGAAGCTGGTCTGGAAATCTTAACAGAGATTGCAGAACATGAGGTTGCAGTTGTATCTTCCCTTGGGAAATATATAATCCAAGATATTCAATCTTCATTTGGGCAATAATAAAATTATCTTGAGTAGGATATAGGGCTAAACCGTGTTTGAAAAAAACATAATAAAATGATTCCAGATGCTTTTTATGTTGTTGTATGTCTCTGTTAAAAACTAACAAATCATCAATATATATAATAACAAAATCATGGATAATATCCTCCATGCGTTTCTGAAATTCAGAAGGCACATTCTTCAGGCCAAGAGACATAATTGTGTATTGGTATTGTCCTCCTGGGACAACAAAGGCAATCTTATATCCAATTTGAGGATTTACGCCTATCTGTGAGAAACCACTTTTGACATCAAATTTTCTAAACACATTAGCATTTGAGATTTTTCAAGGAGTATGTCTTTGCTTGATAGAGGATACCTTATGGGTTCTAGTGCTTCATTTAATGCCTTGTAATTGATCACCAACCTCTTTTTCCCTCTTTTCTGTTCTGAGTGCTTGTTGATGTAGAAGGTAGGGCATGACTGTGAACTTTTGCAAGGTTCAATCAATCCCCTGTCTAGGAGTTGTTTGATTTCTTCTTGGCACAAGTTTTTCTCTATAGGGCTCATGCGGTTGGCTGAGGCCTTTTGTGGTTTGTGATCGGACCCTGTCTTGAAAGGAAGTGAAACAAAGTAGTTTTCTCGGAACCAAAATGCATCAGGATGCTCTGCTATGCATTCTTTCCGAAGCTTAAATGCAATATCTTTGAGAACTTCTTGCCCATGTAGCTCAACATGTTTGACAATATTTTTTATTTTTGATAGGTCTTCAATAGCTTCCGTGACTGTATCCACATTATCAGGAGGAATCCTGATAGAGTATGTATTTGTCACAGGGACAAATACTTTCTCATTTTGGACACTGAATGTGATCTGGTCTTTATCAACAATCATGGGCATGTGTCTCTTTACAAAATATTGACCAAGAATAATATCAGATCCAGTGTCGTAATTATACAGAGTAACATATACAATTGTTGAAGAAATATATATAGGAAAATCAAGAGCTACATAAGAAATCTTCATGAGTTGTTTGTTAACAACTTTGAAATGTACCTTTGTTGGTTGCCAATAATAAGTTGGGATAGCTTTGTATTTGTAGCAACTACTCATGGCTCTTGTATCAATTTGGGCGTCTAACTGGTAGATTTTGAATCCTTGTATTCTGATGGAAACTGGAATGACCATCCTGTCTCCAATGCCACTGATTTCTTTTACTGATTCTTCTTATGTATTCAGCCCAATTGTTGTGTGTGCTTTGTCAGAGATAGACGATACAAATTTGGAATTGAGTTTATCGAGCTTCTGAACTTTAATTTGAATTTGTTTTGCTATGCTGACCAATTTTTGTCTGTCTCTTCGTAGACTTTCTTCAAGTATTTTGATGTCTGTGAGGACAACATCATGGTCTGATTCTCTTTTGGGCTCTGGTGCATATTCTGTTGTAAACCATTATGTAGGATGAAGGTCTTCATGAAGCTGGGATTCCATAGTTAGTGCATTAATTTTGTCTTGGATCTATCTCCTTGGGATAACTAGGCTTGGATTGAGAGAATCCATCTGCCTCTGAAGACTGGCTATATGTTGTTGAGTATTATTAAAAGAAAACATAAGGCAATCAGAGAGATATGTACAATCACCTTCACTTGTAGCATCATCTGTTACTGAAATTTTCTGAAATGCATTTTCAATGTCACTATCAGAGTCAGTATTTACAAAAAAGTATTCAAACTCAGAATTTGATTCAGAGACTAAATCCCAGTCAGCTGGATTATGTGAGGAGTTGAATAGTTCCATAACTTTGTTTTGGATCCCTCTTTTGTTCTTTTCTGGACATTTATTTTCCCAGTGATCTTTTCTCCCACAGATGAAACATTTTGATTCTCTAGCTGGTTTTGATATCCTTCTGAATACATGTCTATTCTTGGGGAATTTGCTTCCTTGATGCTCTTTTCATTTGGAACGGTTAGGGAATCTACGTCTTGGGCTGGAGCACTTACACTTTTGTCTTTGGGATATATGAGAACTCTTACTGGAGGAGTTCTTAAAGCATCCAAAGTGGTAAGTTTATGAGAAGAGTTGCAAAGATTAGGAATGAAACTTAGCTGCTTCTTGACATTCTTTCGGGTCTTATAAGCTGCACACTCATTCCTAAGGATTTGAAGAATATGTTGTTGTAAAGAAGCTAAGGATAGAGTATCTCTTAAGAAACTTTGAGAAGATAGTGCCTGGTGATCCAGCTTTGGAATTTTTCTGGGCATTGATGCTATATAATGATGCACATATGCAATATTTTTGTGGTATGGGATTTTATAATACAAATTTTGCATGGTGCAATAGTATTCATCTAACAAATCTAGGCTACACAACCTTTGACTCATGAACATTTGTTCATAATGGTCTAAATATGTTGATAGGGTACCAAGAAACTCATGGGATAATCCATTAACATTTCTTGAAGGGGATCTTCATTGTCTAAAATTTCAAGTTGTTCATATCTTTTTAATGTTTCCCACCAAAGTCTTGCATTACCTATTAGTGCCCATGTCACCTGTATGACTATGTCCTTCCATGTGGCTTTGAGGTCAACTTTTCTTTGGCTGACCCATGCGTTAATCCTTTGCAGTAAGACCAATGTTTGATCTCTATTCAAACAATCAAAATTAACAAAAAAGGATAATCCTTGGCTACTGAGAGTAGGAGTAGTTTCTTCTTGAGCTTCTGTTGACGACATGAAATAAGCCCATTTAGAAAATGGACTGGTTTGGGACTGAGATCCAATATCAGACCCTGAAGTTCTTGGAGCTTTATGTGAGAAGTGAAATGATTCATTTCTTTTATGTTTAGAAGACTCACCAGTGTCTTCTTGTCCTGCCATCTTGATTTCATAAGTTTTGAATCTTTCTAACTTGGTCTTAATCATATCTAGGTTTTCTCTAATTAATATGGTTCCATCTATTATTCTGGTAGTATCCAAATTCATCAGAAATAACTTTCAAGGATAAGGTAGAAGATGACTTAGAATTTTTGAAGTAAGAAAACTTTGGGCCTTCAGCTTCGACTTCTTCATAGTTGGGAGGAGATCTGGGTCTAGGCAAAGAGTCTTGAAAGCTAGACACTGCCTTACTGATAACTCCTAATTGAGTTATGATTTCTTTTAATTGCTCCTCTTGCACATTTTGATGAGCATACATAGTATCATATGTCTGATGTATCATTCTGACATGATTTTTGACTTCAAGAACGTCTTTGGCTAAATCATCTAAGTTTTGAGCCAAACATACAGACTGATAATTATTGTAATTGAGAAATTTGTCTATTTTAGTAGGTTCAACTAATGAAGATGATCGATAATGCAAGAACTGAAGATCACTTTGAACAGAACCATTTTTGAATTTTGGGGCAGTATTTGTTGGCTCTAAGCTTCTCTCAAGAAGTGTGATTCTGTTTCCAGGTTTTTCTCTGGGAAGACTGTACATTTTTATGTCAGATGTGGGAATCATGACACAATCAGGACAATCTGAATGTTGACCATGGTGTGACTGAGAATTGGATGGAGTATCAATAGTATGATATTTCTTTTTGGTATTTTTTGTGTTATTTTGGCAATACACACATGACTGAGAAGAAATGGATTTATGCATTTGTACATGACTACCAAAACTAGTAGTAGGTATAGTAGAAACTGACAATCTCAGAGGAATAGGTGTTTTTTCAAGTTTTGCTGACAAACTTCGATTTAATGGATTAGGATTCTGGAACCTGAGACTAGTTCGACCATCTCCTGTGGGTACAACTCTCAATTGGTGGGATGTGTTAGCTAATTGGGGATACTTTTGAGAGAGAGGTTGGTATGAACTTGACCATTCTTCAGGTAGAGTTAGCTCACTAAATCCAATTTGGAGTGGAGTTGCATTACCTGGGCCAACTATAACTCCCTCTTTGAGTGCTCTTTTATGTAGTTTGGAATTTATAGGGGGCATGCTTGATGTGACAAAACAGATACAAACTGTGGTATGAAGTTGAGCTATCTAGGTATTAGGAGCAAAGTTAAACCCATGGAATTGAATAAAGGCTTGCATGAATTCATTAATGTAAGGGTCTGTCAATGAGACCTGATAGCGAGGGATTACTGATGACCATGCATGACCATTATTTAAAGGAATCTGAAAACCTCCTATTATGTATCATTAAAATAATTAGCTCTGGAATCAATGACACAAGTTAAGCATGAAGTATTTAGTCCAAGTTGCACCAGAGGATTGATTCTGAACTGTATAAGCCCAATATGAATGTATTTAAATCTGTTTCAAGACTCCACTCTACATCTTCCTTATGGATCAAAGGAACTTGGTAGACTTGCTGAGACAACGAAATGGGAATATTCATAGAGGAAAATCGGAAGAGACTAGCAACTCTAAATTTAAACATAGGCATATTATATATCTTATCCACATCAATATATGGGAGAGTCCAGTTTGGCTGAGGATCAAATTCTTGAGTGATAACTCACGCATTATACAATACATCCTTATTTTCCTTATTTAATAACCGAGACAACCAAGACCATTTTTTCTCATGTGCTTCTTTATGTGTTTCAGAAAACATATAATTTTGCCTAGAATCCATATTATCCAAAGAGAGAAAGTAAGAGACACCTGAAGAATCACACCAATACTTTCCAATTCGTGGTCTAACACCTTCATGCCCAAAACACAGCCTCAATTGGTCTTCAATAGGGACTTATCACAACGTATGACCTTCAAATTTCGCCTACAACAGGTAACCCTTTCTACCTCTACCTTGGTTTGGCTCTGATACCTCTATTGGTTGGTTCAAAACATGTTGACAAAATTTTACTTGATGTGATTAGTACTGAAATTTTTTCTTATAATGCAAATATGGATCACATAAGCCTAAACTTGATAACATTGAATTATTGTTGCTAATTATTGCTTTAGTATGTTTTTCTTGTTACATGTTTTTTAATATTTATTTGTGTTTTTAACTCATATATTAATTCCTTTTATAATAATAAATAATAATAATAATTTAAAATAAAATTATAATTTAGTTAACTTTTATAGTTTTTATTTTTGTTTGTTATATATTTTTTTGGAAATGTAAAATGTATCAAGAAGTAAGTGTTTTAATGCCTATTATAATTGATGCTTACTAGTGTTTACTAATTTTTTTAATTTATATGGCTAGACTAATTGATGGTTCATTCACTAATTTGATCTATATGAAATTGTATCCTCTATATTGATGGGTTGTTGCCAAATCAGTTAATTGAGGTTGTAGTGTCTTTAATTGATGAAAGTTTGTAACCTTGATTCAATTGTAATTCTAGGTTGCAACTTAAATAAATTGAGTGATTGCTTAAGTTGTAACTTTGGTTCAATGAGGATTTGTGGCTTTGAATGGTTACACTATTGTGCAAACTAAATCACAGTGAAATCACTGCTAATAATACTCATTATTCAAATAATTTGATATTTTACAATTTTGATTTAATGAGGATTTGTGGCCTTGATTGGTTACATTAGGGTGCAAACTAAATAATTGTGAAATTGTTGTTAATAATAGTCATTATTCAAATATTAATTTGATATTTGTAAAAAATTAATGGAGCTTTTTTTTCTTTTTGGAATAAATGGAAAAGGATTTTATATATTAAAGATTTTTTTGGTTTGCATTTTGATACAGATGAAGATAATGATCGTGGATCATAAAGTTCAAGATAAACAACTTTATCTTATATTGCTTTATGTTGGAGTAATTTTCATATTCATTTAATTGGGAATCAATTACATGGACTAGTTGTCACCTTGGAAACGTTGAATTAACTATCCACTCAAGGTAGTGGTAAGGGCTTGGAAGTTTAATATTGTCTGAGAGTTTTGGTGTAATGGACAACTTCAATATGGTATTAGAGCCTTGGCCTAGATTTGCTTCACCGAGTTGCGTTTGAAGGAGGGTGTTGGAGTAATTGTCACATTCGCCTCATTGAGAATCAATTATGTGGAATAGCCACCACATAAAGAACATGGGATTAACTAGTACCACCACTAGTAATCCCATATTATGCTACCTATGAGTTTTTGTGTAATTAAAATTCTCAATAATATAACTAGGCACATGCATGATGATATCTTAATGCATCTCATATAGAAATATATTATAACCAACATCACTATATATTTAGTTTTTCAATGACATTTATCCTTTCCCTTGATGTGAATTCTCCTTTTTATTTGATTTTTTTGTTGTTGTAATTGTAAAATAGAAAGACAACCCCGGGGCCAGCTCAATTATTGATGGCTATGAAAATGAAATATTTTGTGCTAGGAGGTTCGAGGTTAAATCCCCTCGATTCACCTGTGCCTACTAAAGGAGCATATGCGGACACCTAGAGGTTATAGTGGTAGTGATAGAAATCAACATCATATTAGAAGAGTATGAGACCAAGCTAGTTGTCAATTCCTCTAGATTAAAAAAAAGAAAAAGGAAAAAGAAAAAAAAGAAAAAAAGAAAAAAAAGAAAAAAGAAAGACAATATATTATGCTCATTATTTATCATCAATTTCTAAACTTATGTGAATGTTTATGAAAGCTTATGATTTAAATATTGTATAAATGAATTACATTTTAAGTTTGATGATTTTTTTTGTTAGGTAGTATGAGCCTTGGGATGATTAGCATGCATAACTTGTGGTTAGAGTAGTCGCTACCTAGGGGCATTTGAGTCGTCAAAATCACCTCAAAATCACAGCCTTCGTGGGCCACACCAACCCTTAGAATAACTAGATTTTTGCCCAGAAAATTTCGAATGGAGTTGTCTATAATGCGACTTTTTGGAGATTCCGGTGACGGAATCCGGCGGAAGAAATTGAGGTTAAATCTTGATTTGTTGCAGTTAAAATGGTTTTTTAACTGCATATTTGGATTCAACACCCTCGAAAACCCCTGGGACGCTTTCATTGTGCAGAAACTAGCTATCAAACTTGCGATTCCAATAAATTCCTGTCGGATTTCGACCAGAAAAACCCACCGGAAAGGCTTTCAAAAAGTCGCATTATAGACAACTGCATTTCGAATTGGTAACCTTTTCACCACAAAGTGCCTTAACGTAGCTCTGTGTCACTATTCATTCTATGTCCCTTATGTAAAATTTGGTGATTTTATTGTTTCACTTTTTTTAAAAATGTGTACATACCTTATTATTATAAAATAAAATGATAAATAAGTATTATTTTATAAAATAAATTAATAAATAGATAAAAATTATGTGTATATAAATATGTGTTATTATTGTTATAAAAAAAATAAATATGTAAATTAATTAATAAAATAAATAGTTAAAAACAATAAATGTTTTAATTTATAAAATAAACAAATACAATCTTTTTATTAAATTCATTTTGAAATTCAATATATATTTGGTTAAATATATAGTTACATCTCATCACTGAAATTTTGACTAAAGTATTTTAATAAAACACGAACCTTCAAAATCTTATAAAAATGGAACCGAGTAAATGAATTTTTACGACACGAACTGACTCAGTTTACTGCAGGCCGTGGCACACCCTGCCATTCAATTTGTACAATCATGAACTTAGCCTTGTATCTATGTTTTTTTTCTTTGAAAATTATGAAAAATTTGATAAGATTTTACTAAAATTTAATAAAAAAATTTGTAAGTCTAAATTATAATTATTAAATCTTAATGTTTTGAGTAACTCAAATTTTTTTAATAGTACTAAATCTATTTTCACTAATGTAATTCAAACATTGCTACCCTAATATTTAAACACTACTACCTTAATATTTCTTAAAATATATTTGATCACTTTTAACAGAACCAACCATTCCTCCACCTTCATAGACTACGCACTTTACTTCATTCCATTCCCTGCCCTGCTCTGCCCTGGACTGCCCTGCCCTGCATTTGCTTTGAATAAATGGATGCATGATGACATCCCAAGGCACGCTAATACTCATTTCTCGTCCTGTCCTCACTAACCTGTTTATCTCCACCAATTTGGAAGATAGCGGCTACACGTTTGTCTGAACATGTTCCCACCTCCATATTTGTCGGCTGGCAGATCGCGGCTACAGGTTTGTCTGAACATGTTCCCACCTCCATATTTGTTGGGTGGCAGATCCCAGCTGCAAATTTCTCTGAACATGTTCCCACCTCCACCTCCATATTTGTCGGCTGGTGGACGGAACACCATAATAACCAACAGCCGGGCTTTATGAGCCATGGCCACAAACTCTGACTCTGCTGGCCCTTATCGTACGGCTCGACCTCCTCCACGCAGACGACGTGTTAACCGCCACTACCTAAACATCCCATGCCACGTCAGAATCCTTGAATTCTTTTGGTCTATACACGTTAGTTTCCACGTGGAAGTATATGTTTTCCCTAGTCGCCTCTCGGTTTCATTTGCCTGGTTCTTCTTTTAGCATGGCTCACAGTTTTAGATTTATAATTTTCTTTCAGCATTTTTTTTTAGATTTGCGCGGTTCTTATTTCAACAACCACCCATTGGGAAATAACCACCCACTGGGAATTTGAACTTGTAAATCTTTTCACATATATTTAAAAAAATAAAAATAAATAAATAAATTTTTTTGGGATATAAATATTTAAAAGAAATAATTTTGTTTGAGTGAATCTAGTTGTGATAATTTATAAGTTAGTGTTGACAATCTATAAGTTAATGACTTATGGCTTGGTAAAAGCTAAATTTTTTTATGAGATATTTATGGAGGGCTTTATGCAATGTTTACTCTTTGATAATCATCATTTATTTCTCATTAAATGAGATGAGAATTTTTTTTAGGTTTTATTATAATAAATTGATATAGATTAATTAATTTTTATTGAATTAAGGTTTTTGTGATTTATATCAAGTTTTTGAGACATTTTTTTGTCGATAATTACACTAAAATTTATTTGTCCATAAGTTTGAACCAGCAAGTGTGGTTCATCGTCACAACAAGATGAAGAACCAGATTATGGCAGCAAGTTAACCATTCAAATGACTAGAAAAAACAACTATGTTTAACCAAATGAAATGATTACAATGAAATGGACCCCAACTACAACTCATTGGACCATCAATTGAGAGAAAGGTTGATAAATAATTAGTTAAATGTTAGATCTAGTTATTTTATTTAAAACTAGATATATATCCTAAATAATTGTTATTATAAGTTCTTCCTTTTTTTATTTTATTTTATATTAATTAATTAATGAGAATTGAATTTGGATGAGGAGAATACTAATTATTTCTCTTAATTATTTTAGATAAAATTAATTGATAATTTAAATGGTCTGTAATTCTTACACAATTTCTTGTCTTTATAAAATATGACTAGAATGGATCTAAAAGGTATTTTCCTTTTTTTCTTTTCTTTGGATGAATAGGTTAAGCCTAGACCAAGGCTAGCCTTTTTATTAGATTAAAAAAAAAACTAATCCACAGACAATAAAATACTTATCACCATATAACTACACATTTTTTATTAATTAAAGAATGATAAATTTCAAACTGCATATCCATTTAACAAACTAAAATTTACACTAAATATTTTATATAACTACACATTTTTTATTAATTATAAATTATAAATTTAAAACTGCATATTCATTTAACAAACTGAAATTTACACTAAATATTTTACTATTTTAACATAGTAACTCTCATCTATTTCCTTCAAATGTCATACTACTATATTTCTTTTCAATATGATGTTATAGAGCTCAATATTTACTTAAATTTTAAGTATCTTATTAATTTGGAAGGTAACCATGCTGCATTACTTCAAAAACTTAATATTATTTAAATTCTTATATTGACCCTTAAAAGCTCTTGTTTAATTTGTAGCTTCCGTGGTTTAATTATTTTGCATTATACATATATATATATATATAAACTTAATTACTAATTTTAAATTATATATTATTTTTAAAAACAATCTCCCAATTAGGATGGATAAACAAATGGCAAATATGTTTTAGGAGGTGCTCGTCACCCTACCGTTTCTTTTGGCATTAAATATGGATGGTGTGGTTTATCCGCCCCATGCAAGAACATGTGAACTAATTATCCCTCGTCATTTGATTGAACGCTTGTATCCTTCCACTAGTCCTACACATCAACCAAATATTGATGAGTTTATGTTGGTTTGAGTTGCTCCCACCGTTGCAGGTGGGAATATTGTCTTTGAAACTTATTAGCGAGAGCTTGTTGATAGGAGGATGTTTCAGTTCTGGAAGGTGTAACATTTGACCTTCTTTTGTGCTTGGGTTGCTTGTCTCTAGCTCTGAAATAACAGAGGCCTGGGTGTTCCTACACTTCTTTCCCACCCCTATGATCCTAAGGCCTTGTAACGTGAATCTGACAATGGTAGCTGGGTTGGCGACTGGTGCGGGTTTTGATGTGCATTAGAGGGATGGATTGTTATGGATTTCTATGGACTTAATTCCACTCTAAGGTGGTGTTGATGGGCCAAAAATGTACTGCCAACGACTAAGGGGTCTCCCTAGTGTGAAGTCCTAATTAGAACTCAAACCATTTGGGATAGGAGCCCCATCTGGTATGTGGGCCCGGGTGCCACCATGAATGTTTTCTTCTCTTGGTTATCAAATGAGAAGGTGCCAGAGTGGGGTGGGAATGAAGTGCTCAGGCAACGAAACAAAATCAGACCAAGATTGATAAATTGTAGAAAGAGGTTTAAACAAGTCACAACAACGATAAGAAGAGATGAACAATGAGGATGATTAGTTAGCTAAAACCCCATCGAACATAATAAACGAGAACATGCCGAAGGTCAGTTGCGAAGTAGTTCACAATAGGTCACCGACATGGCAAGGAACAAGTAAACATAGATTCTAAAGCAAAACATACATGCAACCACTATACATTAGTACATAACATCTCACGTATATGAAAGCACTCATACAGATATGGTGAGGTACCAGATAGCTAATACAACCACCATGAGTCAGCATGGTAATTAGTGCAAAGGAAAAAAGAAAACATATTATTAATATTGTTGCAACTTCAAATACATATCATGCAACTGGTCAATACCCAGTAGTGGAACATGGACTGTTCATACCATCGCCCAGTGTTAAAACCCTAGCCCTACTGCAAACCCACTCTACTAGCTACCAAGAGCTAAGTGGCCTTAGCTCTCAAGCATCAATCAACTATCTCTATTGGCCTCAACTCAAGTGCTAAAGTCCATGTAAGTGAGGGATGAGGGTACATTTATAGAGGTCACGTGACCATTCACCCACTTTGACCTTTGGCCTTCCCTCGTGCCCTTTCAGCTACCTTCATGCCTCTTGAGCTTCCTCATTACTCTCTCATGCCTACTGCCTAGTACAGGCTTAATTTCTCTCAGCTTAATTGCTCGCATCATAGGAGAACATTTACATTATGATAAAAAGAAGAAGCAGATGTAGAGGGTTCTTGTAGACCCTAGAATTCTTGTCACCAAGGCGGTTGCCAAAGTACAAGACCAAATTGTGTGGTTCCTTGGCTACATGGAATGCCATTTTGGTTGCCATCGTGTCTCGATCAACCATGCTGAGCCGACTTATTTACTGGTTGGACATCCTAGCTGCAGGTCTTCCCATGAGTAACCCTAGATCTCTCCTCATAGGTTGGAGTCCTTGCCCTCTTGTACCCTGTAAGACAATAACCATAGTTATACATGATGATAATTGAAGAACCACACCATAAATGTAACAATAGATAAATAAATAACAATAATCATGAAAAAACCGAAATCAACTTTGGACCCCTGGATAGTCCTATCCTGTGCTATGGCAGTGTCAGAGCGAGTGGATTTGCAGGGTCTTCATATCCTTCTTCGTGGGTTAAATCATAGTGAATCTAAACCTTAACCTCTTCCTTGCTTTCACGAATCAACTTTATACAATAGGATCTTTGGGCAAAGGTGTGAGGAGTGTGTGGTTAGCAGTTGCATTTCAATGCTTCATGTCCCTTCAGCTGGTGCGCAGTGGAAAAGGTCCCTTATGCTCATTGCACGACATATATCTAGATTTGGTAGGAAAAATGGCAAGACCTATGTTCATCAGGCATTGACCTCCTTCCTTCAAACTCTCACGAATATTTTCTAAAATACAAATCATCAAACTCCTTGAGGTTCGCCCTTGGGTGAGAACTATGCTTCATATGTAGGAAGCATGGCCAAGCTTCATTGGCACTTAAAGTGCATATATATGGACCAACATTTCTGATTCTTGTGTCTGGAATATCACCGGGTAAAATAAGACATGTTTTATATGAGAGGCATATGCTTCTCTTTTCTCAACCAATGTAGAATTTTTCTAGAAATTAGATAGATCTGCTACCATGTAGAAATTCCCACTTGTAGATCACCTGGTAATGTAATATACTAAAGCAAAACACTAGATCTACTTCTACCATGAACTTTTTGGAATCTTAATCACATATGAGCAATATCAAACAAGAACAAATATAACTGATAAGAAGGAATCAATCACACATAACACAAAATATATAACCAGGGGAAAGCCTCAGCCTAAAACCCCAACTCTATATTATCATACATAGGATTTATACAAAGCCTTAGCTCTCACACAGCTAGCGAGCTCTCAGTACAATCCTCACAGATGAAGGTGGAAATACATCAGGATTACATAAAGCCTTATCTCTCACAGCTAGCTAGCTCTCAGTGCAATCCTCTTGGATGGTCACAGGAAATCAAGACTTCTCCTAAGCCTTCTCCTCTACCCTCCAAGCCTCCTATTTCCTTGCACAATTTTTCTTGGGTGATCCTCCTGTTACCAAGTGTAACACTGATCTCACACCCTGTAAAACTGCACAATCCTCAAGGAACCTTAATCCTTCTGCTTGGATGATTTTCCTTTATAGGAAAAATCCATCCAACTGATAGTACATTGTCCCTCCTCTAATCTCAACTGGGTCTTTCTCTGAACTGACATGCATGAGTTATTTATGAGAGAATATTTAGTTATCTGAAGTGCAATAGTTACATGCATGCAAGCATTAACTAACTGAACTTACTTAATTTAAACAAACTGTTTAAATCAAATATAACTAGACTTGACTCAGTTAACTGAGCCAACTAATTACTACTCAAATTAGAACTCATCCTTATCTCTTTAACTGATGGATAAATTCCTCAATTAATAGATAAACTGTTGCATGTCCTCACATAGACTTTATATTTGGTTTTTCACAACTAATTAACTCATGGAGAATTAATTTATTTATTTTCAAACAGCTGTTAAGTTCAAATTCAAATTTTACTTCCTATTTTTAGTCCAGGGACTGACTAAAATAGGAATCCATCCTAAACTGCTAAAAATAGCAATTCTATTTTTAGCACTTCCATTTTTCATTCCCTGTAGCTCAATCTAGCACTGATACCCAAATTGCTATTTATAGCAGTGCTATTTTTAGCATTTCTTGTTGCCATTTTCAACACTCCCTCTCAACAAGAAAGGCATTCAAATCGAACCCGATCCTGTACCTTTGGAATGTTCTGCATGCAACGGTTCTACCAAGTGTGTCTGCTCAAGTAACTCTCGGAACAAAAAAAATTCCCCACTGACCTCTTTGTTGGGCTAGAAACATACTCCGATGTTGAAGCTCTACCTGCTGCTGAAAAGTGCTCCCTCTCTAGCCTCTAAGCTACTGCAACACTCCATGCATCTCGCACCGTTGCACACCTCTCTATGCCATCCTGCACTAGTGCAACACTCCTGTGCCTCTCGCATTGTTGCAGCCTGCTAGATCTACATAGTCCTGGGACTCCTGCACTGTAGCTCTTTGCTGCTTCATCCTCATCTGTCTCTACCTACTCAGTCAATCCTGCTACTCTTCATGGGGGCTCCCGTAGCAAAGTCGAATCAAAGAGGTTGGGTACCTCAAGGATCTTGCCCCCATATCAGCCTCTGTGGGATGATCACTCCACATCGCCCCACCTCCTACCTGGAGGTATGGTTGCATGTGATCCCTTTTCCCACTTGGCTCGAAATTGGGGTCTCTGCATGAGTGGATGCCTCCACTATGTCTCCTCTCGGCTTCCCCAGTTGTGGTTGCTCCACAGCCTCTTGAAGTTGCTTCACCAATCATGGCTCCTCCACAATTGTATGAGACTTCGTCTGGCGTTGCATGTTGAGTGGTAATTTACTCTCCCTCTCAACCACCAAGTATCTAACCTTTGCCTTGCTCCTCAAGGCTTTGCATGCATCTTGTACCTCAAGTGCTTACAGGTTCTTGGCTAGCACACCAATCTGTTTCCACTTTCCTACCGTCACGAAATTTTATGGAAAAAGAGCTGATTTTAAATCAGCCATATCTCCCTCATCCGAACTCCGATTCAAATGATTTTTTTTTTTTTGGTTTTGGGTATTTTTTTGCAAGGAATCCAAATCTGTTATTTGTTTCTGAAAATTTTGTACATAAATTTTCAGATCTGCTTTGCAAACCCTTGGCCCAAAACTCAAAACTTTGAAATCTCCTCTCAGTATACTATTCTCTCCTTTGATCACCTTTGCTCTGATACCATGTAGAATTTTTCTACAAATCAGCTAGCTCTGATACCATGTAGAAATTCCCACCTGTAGATCACCTAGTAATGCAATATACTAAAGCAAAACACTAGATCTACTTCTACCATAAACTTTGCGGAAGCTTAATCACATATGAGCAGTATCAAGCAAGAACAAATATAACTGATAAGAAGGAATCAATCACACATAACACAGAAGATATAACCCGGGGAAAGCCTCAACCTAAAACCCCAACTCTGTATTATCATACATAGGATTTATACAAAGCCTTAGCTCTCACACAGCTAGCTAGCTCTCAGTACAATCCTAAAAAATGAAGGTGGAAATACATCAGGATTACACAAAGCCTTATCTCTCACAGCTAGCCAGCTCTCAGTGCAATCCTCCTGGATGCTCACAGGCAATCAAGACTTCTCCTAAGCCTTCTCCTCTGCCCTCCAAGCCTCCTATTTCCTTGCGCAGTTTTTCCTAGGTGATCCTCTTGTTACCAAGTGTAACACTGATCTCTCACACTGATCTCACACCCTGTAAAACTACACAATCCTCAAGGAACCTTAATCCTTATGCTTGGATGATTTTCCTTTATAGGAAAAATCCATCCAATTGATAGTACATTGTCCCTCCTCTGATCTCAACTAGGTCTTTCTCTGAACTAACATGCATGAGTTATTTATGAGAGAATGTTCAGTTGTCTGAAGTGCAACAGTTACATGCATGCAAGCATTAACTAACTGAACTTTACTTAATTTAAACAGACTGTTTAAATCAAATATAACTGGACTTGACTCAATTAACTGAGCCAACTAATTACTACTCAAATTAGAACTCATCCTTATCTCTTTAACTGATGGATAAATTCCTCAATTAATAGATAAACTATTGCATGTCCTCACATAGACTTCATATTTGATTTTTCACAACTAATTAACTCATGGAGAATTAATTATTTTATTTTCAAATAGCTGTTAAGTTCAAATTCGAATTTTACTTCCTATTTTTAGTCCAGGGACTAACTAAAATAGGAATCCATCCCGAACTGCTAAAAATAGAAATTATATTTTTAGCACTTCCATTATTGCTATTTTTAGCACTTCCATTTTCATTCCCTGTTTCTCAATCCAACACTGAAACCCAAACTACTATTTATAGCAGTGCTATCTTTAGCACTTCTATTTTTAGCATTTCTTGTTGCCATTTTCAACAACCAACCATCAATTCTAAGCACTGACCTTTACATTTAGTTTCATTTTCGGCTTATAATCGGGCCTGCATCCTTTGACAAAGTTTGACAAGCCATTTTGGGTCCAAACATTAAAAGGCAATTCACTTAGTTTATTCATCACAACGTAGAGTCGCACTTCTGGGGAGTGATTCGTGATTTTCCCAAAGTCGCATAGTCGCACCTCTAGTAAGTCGCATCTATGGCTGCTTTCACTTAGGCACAAAAATGCAACCTCGCGACCTATGTGGGATCACGACTTGCTGAAGGTCACATGGTCAGAGCTGATGGCTAGTCGCACTTTCGGGAAGCTCGCCTAAGGAACTATAACACGATCCAGCGACTTAGTCAAAAGTGCGACCCCCTGGAGGTCGCCAGGTCGCAACACAACACAAGTCACATATCCTGGGCACCTGCCTGAGGTCTTTGAGTGCGACTTAGCGACTATTAGTCGCACAGTCGCATCTTGAGCAAGGTCGCACTTCTGGTTGTTTCCTGAGGGTGAGGAGTCCGACTTAGCAAATGGTGAAAGCAAAAAATTCACTTCTGAGCCTGGTATCACGATCTTGATCCCAGAAGGTAGCCTGAAATGAAACATGTGATTTCATTCTTGTGCGGCCAGGATCCTGCCAACAAACTTGGGAATGCCGAAAGAGTGTTGGAACGTCTCTTCTTGCTCCCTCATGGATCTCACGCGCAATATTTCCTTTTCGCTAAGTGATTTGATGCGGTTGCAGTCTTGACAGTAGGCAGTAGGCTTGATCTTGTCATGCTGCGACTTTATTGAAGGCCCGTGTTGTATGGGCACAAGCAATCATTCATGTGAACAGTCTGCCACCGAAGTTCTGAGAACTCTTGCCAAACCTTGCCTGTGTTTCTTCCAGATCTGGAAGCATAATTGATAGTAAGTTCATCTCATCCCCTTCGCAGCTCATCATCCTCCGACGATAGCGTGACTTCGACCTCTGCGTGGGCATCTCTATAATGCTCAGGTACCATGAGCATCGTTCTTTTAATTCACTGTCGTTTTGTATAAAATGACGTGGCACACGTCCTGTTAAACCTTCCCACTGCAATGATGCTCATTCTCTGCTCAACCCTGCAACATATATATTAAGAGACGTTCCTGTGGCAATAAAATGGCTCAACGCTTTCTGATTTTTTAAATTCGAGTCATCCACCAGTCATTATGGGAAAGTCTTTCCACCGATCACGTGTATTCCACCGTAAAGTTGGCATTTGCATTTCAATATTTCTGAAGAAACTGATGCTTGGTTGCAGAGAGTGTGTAGGTATACTTACTACACGCTTAATTTTGGATAATAACCCCGGCACAACCACTGATGTGATTTCTGGCAATGCGCTTCATGTTTTCCGATCCTTTGAAAACAAATGCCTCTCATCAGACTCTTTGTTAATCGATATGTAGAACCTCACAACGCCTTTTGGGTGAACCTTCACACTGTGTCGTTCCCTCCAGATCGATTTGCTGGTATCACCGTGTCTGATGGTCATACCCCTGTCCACGTGTACACATATTATGTTTTCTCCTTTCAACCTGCTACCCTAACGCAACACTGGTGGGGCCTTGGGGTGTGGGCTGCATGGCGCTTTCTTTGACATCACATTAGTGGTATATACACATAACGAACCTTGTTTCTGGTATAACCTTGTTGTGCACTTCCCCACACATTTTATAATAAGCTAAGACTGGAATGGGCTATCGAAAGGCCCCTTATCTTGTCTTTAGGGTTATGAACCAATACGACACTTTGGAAATAACTTCAAGGAGCTCAACTAGTTTCATGCCGAGGTGAGGTTCATGGGGTCCATTAAAGCCACCATCTTTGTGTTAGGGGGGTATTTAATGTCGTTGTTGTATTGATGAATGCGTATATGTGGCTCCTTCAGCTAACTCACTGCAAAAGATGGAATGAGGACAAGTCATCTTGTCATAATGATATTTCCATGTGAGAGCATGAAAGAGAATAATTAATTTAAAAAAATAACTAATTTATTCAAGGAGCATGAACCATAAATAATCCAAATTAAGGTGTTATGGATTGCGTGGGTCGAGCGAGTCATGCTCCAATTTTATTTGAGACGAATTTTAACTAGGTACTCACTGGAACTGCCATCCACCAATGACTATAATATTCATGTTTCACATGGGGACGGTGTACTCATGGAGCGAGTGCCTTGAAACCCTAATGCTTATGCATTATGAAGGGTGAGGATAATTAGCCATGTCAAACTAGGGTTTCGAGGGTGCGAGAGAAAGACAACCATGTTGTGACTCTAATGCATATGTTGAGATGGGGGGGGGACCATGAACCTGGGGGACACGATACACAATGATTCTTCCCATGGTGCTAGACAATGCGGGTGAGAATGCACCCTCACTCTATGACAATGTAGGGTTTCTCCCAAACCCTAATATGGACAACAGAATGAGAGCCGACCTGAAGCCCTGTAAGTCCACACACAGTGCCTCCACCAATTGACAATGGACATCATAGGAGGATAGGTTTCAAAGTCATGGGGCTTTCCATGCTCCTTGCAACAACAAACCTCCTGAACCTAATGCAAACATAAGGTTCTTAACCGGGGTAAAGCATGATGTGCAGATGTAATGCATGAAGAGTAAGTGGGTGCATCAACATGGTTTGATAGGAAGGGTCACGAGAGGAGTACCTGGCTGAAGACCTTATCGAAACCCTGGCAGCCTGGGGCGAGTGGTGGGGTACCCAAAATTTTGAATATGCCCAAAAATTTGGTGGTGTTGTAGTGGCTAAAACAGGTGGCAAAGCCTCCTTGCATGTTGCACTAGAGACTATCTTGGTTTAGGATAAGAAGTACAATGGTCTCAAGCTCTTACCTTTCCTTTCTGGTTATGCTATCTCTTTTGGTGTCGATTCCTGTGAGTCTCATGCTTGTGTTTACCTCATAATTCTTTTCTGAGAGCTTTGGGGTTGGTTCTATGATATTTACAGACATAGAAGTGGGGGCGGGGGTGGGGGGCGACTGTTGCTTAGTGGCAGTGTGATGTGTTCTCTCTTCAAGGGACTTCTCTCTCTCATAATCAGGGGTTGCCTAGTTTCCGTTGTCCCTTTTTCTTGTGTTTGACCGTAGCTTGGATCAATCTTTCTCTCTTTTCATAGGGTCGACTTCTCCTTTTATTCTTGTCCCGTGCTTTTCCTCTAGAGACACTATGCTTCGGCAATGCATGCACCACTGAAGGGGTAGTGAGGTCAGAGGTTATCAAGGTCATTAGAGGGTTGAAGCTCAAGCTCAGGAGGCCATAACCATATTTCACTCAACCACATCTCCAAAAATTCGTGATGAAATTTTCCAACGAGAATCCCATGTTGTTAATGACCATCAAACATATTATGATTTTGAGATTGTGGAGGAAGTTGCTACCTAACTTCCTAACCCTGATCAAACCAGGGGAAGAAGGAACTAGTATCTGAACTTAGTCACCTTACAATGGCAACTGAAAATTCATTTAGGCAGCGTCCTAAAAGCAAAACATGCGGACTGAAACAACATCATAACTCTCGTGAATGAGATTCAAAGAATGCAACATCATCAACATGCCCATTTGGCCAGTCTGGATGCATGTCTGGCTCATGTGGAGAGCCACCTCTAGTGTGAACTCGAGTCATCTACCCCTCCTGGTACCACTGCAAATGACCCTGCTCCCTTGACCTCATCAGGCTCTTGAGATCTTGTTATGTTTTATTATAGTTTTCTGTTGTTTTATGGTTTACTCTCACTGTCATATATAGTTCTTATCTGCTATAGACTCTATATTTTGACTCTTGATAGTACATTATCTGTCAATAGACCTGGTTTCCCTCATGGTAGATTAAGAGTGATAATGGAGTGAATTGTGATGATTTGAGATGGATAGAAATATGTAATTTTCTTTTTTTAAGGAAATACAAATTAACTTACAATTTTTTATATAAAGATATTATTTAATCATATATTTTATATGATATTATTTAATCATATATTTTAATCATAAAAGATTTGATTATGTGTGTGATTGTAAGAGAATTGCAAATGAAAAACATTTTCTTTTAAATTGACCATCTTATATTCACATTTAATCTATTTTTCAAAATATTTGTCATAGTTTCTTGAATTTTTAAATTAACAAAACTATGGTGATCTAGAAATGTTTCTCTAGTTTTTTTTCAATAGAAATAAAATGTTAAAAAATTCTAATTAATCTCTTAATTTGTTAAAATTAGATAAACCATATAAATATTTTCTTCCAAAGAAAAAATTGTAACTTTATTTTGAAAATGAAATAAAATTACACACTGCATATGCTTATCAAGCATTCAGAAAGAGTAGCCAAAATGATATTTAAGAGAGACAAAAACTAAAAAGAAAATTAGTATACAATAAGGAATATCAAGTGGAATAGAAATCACTTATCTTCCCCTTCATTCATTTCTTTTTCTGGACCCGTTGCCATTCCACGGATTTGGGGCCCACTGGAACTAGGGGAAAATCACTCACAACTGTCTCTAGGAGATGTTACTGATCCGAATTTGAGTTTTTTGATACATGGACACAATTTGTGCCCATTGTTCCATCCTCCTTTTGTGGAAATGTTGTCTAAAGTTCTGATTCCTTGTTTACTACTGAATCTGTCCCACTCTTATTGAGGTTATCATTGTTATTCTTATCTTGTTTTCCCCCTTCTTCATTAGCTAGAGTCTCCATAGTTTATTCTTCTTCTTCTTCAGATATATGTGGATATGTAAATTGTCATCCTTTTGGCTTATGTGTCTTCTTTTTTGGGTTCTGCAAGTGTCCTGTTTGAAAGCAATGTCAATATCTAAATGTCTTGTTCTCCTAGTCTAAAACCTGAGACCACTTAAGATTTTTGTGTTTCAAATTATTATGGTCTGGTATACCTTTGCTAAGGTCTCTCTCCACATATATTCTAGCAAAGGTAAAAATACCTCTCTCTCTTCTTTCAATGTCACTCTTTTTGAAATTTCCCAACTTGTTTCCAATATCTTCTAGGACTTTATGGTGTCAAAAAGGAAGAGGCAAGTTTGGGAGTCTCACCCAAACTGACATTTTAAGACCACCATATTTGTTGCATCAAAATATGGAAACTATGGAATAATAAAGAGCACAAATCTACCCGAAAACCAAGGCCCTTCATTAAGAGCGTACTCTAAATATTTATGAAAAAACCTTTGGAACATAAGTAAATGTGACATTTGGGTGTGCAAAAGTAGAATACTCATTGGTGTAATGCTTTTGATTTAGACCGGAAGTCAGTAAACCTACATATAACCACCTTGGATTATATCCAACACTGAGAGTATGTTTATCCAACATTGAGTAAAACATAGAATGAACTCCCCTTTCCCCGAGGCGCCATGCCCATCATATAAGAGCAGGATGAAAAAACCCTAACGCACGTGTTTTCCATCGTTTTCTCCATCTCCACTATTATTATAGTGCCTACACCAGCATCATCTTAAAAACATTAATCATAAATCTCACTCAAAATTTTTATTTTATTTATTTTTTAAATCGATGTTTATTAGTTTTATTTTATTTTAATTCTAACTGTATCAAAAATAAATAAATAAAGCTTTTTCTTAATAAATTATAGATTATTAGTTTTTTATTCACATTCTTTATCTATCAATTATATATATATATATATATATATATATATATATATATATATATATATATATATATATATATATATATATTATGATAATTAACCTATACCATATTTTGTTTAATATATTTAAAATGATCCCCACTGGGGTGTTAACACGGGAAACGAGGGAGTGTCGTTGGAAGAAGTTCATAATGCGTAATAGGCATCACAATTTGGTGGAGGCATGGTGGTCACTAGCTGATGGATTTGAGTTTTCACAATGCGAGTCTTGTCATTTTAAATGCATGTTTATGGTGTCGAAGAAGCCAAGGTACGTGAGGCGTGAAATTGGAAATGAGGAGTTATCCTTGTTGAGAAATGTAACTAGTATTAGTCTTCATAGTTGATAGTAATTTTCTCAGCCTCATTAAAGGGATTCGACCACCTTAAAGACTATATATGGAAGTTCAAATCGACTTATTGTGGCAACAATTCAAGAAGAATTCGATCTATAGTTCTAAGTGAAGGAAAAAGGTGCGAAGAGCCAAGAAAAGAAAGATAATCTATAGCGAAGGAGGAAGAAACACTTGTCAAGCGAAAATGAGCTGAATTTCTCTCTTGTTTCCCACTTGTGTGAAGAATCTATGTTGCAGGAAGGACCAAAAGTTGTAGGGCTATAGTACGGGTTGAAAATTTGATCACGGGAGGGCCGAAATTTGTGATTAAAGTTGTTTTGAAGAAAGTTGACTTTCGTTGACTTGAAACATGCTTTTGTCATCTTGGAAGGACTTTATTGGGAGGTTTACTTGGTGAATTGGAGGAGGTCTATGTCTTGGTCAAAGGGTATTGGTTGTCTCATTTGATTTGGTTCTTGAAGAGAAAAAGACAATTTTTGGGTTTTCCCCTAGAAGAGGGGTTTTTTCCTCGCTAAGAGCCTACATCTCGTGTCCTTATTGTTTTGATATTAATTAATTTATGTTTTGGTAGTTTCTTGATGAGAAAATAATATATAAAAAGAATCTGATAAGAATATAATAAGAATACAAATAAATCACAAGTAATTATCAAGATAGGAAAATCTTTTTGCCTTTCTGTTTTTCCAACATTGTTTCAGAGGTAAGGAAAAGTAAAAGAGGAATAAGGCAGGTTGAAGATCAATAACTCTCATCATTGTAAGGAAGGATTCAAGAGAATTTTCAAGATATATCATAAGGAGAAGAGAAGTCTTACATTTTGGACCTTTGAAGATCTGTTGAAGAACACCATTTTCTACAAAGAAGTCTTGAAAGGTAATCTAGAAGTTTTGGTTTCCTATAAGCTAGTTTGAAGAAGAAAACCTTTTGAAGTCTACAAAGATATCTAGACTAACAAGTGTGACATTAACAATTTTACCTATGGCCTTATCAATGAAATCCAAGAATAATCTTCAAGGAGCTTCTAACTTTAGAGTGTGGAAGACAAGGATGGACCTCATCCTTGCAAAAAATAAGGTATTGGACTTAGTACAAGGAAAAGTCAAAGAACCTACAGATGATACTGAAAGGAGAAGTACGAGGAAAACGACACTATAGAAATGAGCCTAATTGTGGATGGAGTTAAAGACAAATTTATTCCCTACATATCCACGCTAGATACTTCAAAGAAAATGTATGATTCTCTCTCCAAGTTATTTACTATCAAGAATATTGGACATGTGGCAAGTCTAAAGAATGAACTTCAAAATGTCAAAATGACCAAAGATGATAGAATGTCCTCTTACTTTGTAAGAATTGCCCATATAAGAGATGAACTACAAGCAATTTATGAAATAATCCCTGATAAGGAACTTGTGATTGTTGCCCTTCTAGGATTACCAAAGTCTTGGAATGCCTTTGTAACTATAATTAGTAGTTGGAAAAATTCTCCCTCCTTTGAAGAAATGTGGTTTGCCTATACTTAGGAAGAAGCTTGTATTCCCTTGATAGGAGGTAAGCAATAAGATGAAGAAAATACCTCAAATGCCTATTCTTCCCATTTCAAGAAGGAAGGAGGAAATAATAAGTTTAAAGGGTGAAAGAAAAACCATGGGAATATTGAACTTTCTAAAATAGAATTCTATCATTGTCACAAGATGGGACACTATAAGAACCAATGTCTTAAGAATTTTAAGAACAAGAATAGAGAAATAGGTCAAGCTACAATTGCCACTGATGAAGCTCCACCAAAGAAGACCAAAACTAAAGATTTTAAAGTCAAAAAATTATTCTATTAAGTCTTTAGGGATGTTATCCCTTATATATCCTTTATCTATAGTATATGTTATTATTTTAGGTCATGTAGAGTCTCTATCATGTTTGACTCTAGGATTAATCTTTCTTTTGATTTCTAGGGTTTATAGATCTAATATACTTGGAAAATTCTTGAGTTGTTGAAGAAATCCCTCACAATGACTAGATTGATGCAAGATCAAGAGGGAGCTTCCACATTTTCACAAAAAGATAAGTATCATGTTCTTCATTTCCTTTGCATTATTTTTTATCTCCTCTAAATATCTAGCTTTATTATTGTTGATTGATTATAATCCTTTCCCTTGTATTTTCCTTGGAAGAAAGATTTTCTGGTATATTCTAAAGGGAAGGATTGTGGCTAGATTCAGAGGAAGCCTTCAAATGGAGACTTGTAAGAAGCCTTGTTGCAAATGGAGTCCTTCAAAAGAAAAACCTACAAGGTTTCTAATAGTAGCAACTCAAGGTATGTATAATATTACAAAATTATAGCATATCTCTATCATATAAGAAGGCACGACCATTTTTAAGAATTAACTTTATATTAATGATTGTCTAACTTCTAGGGTTTTGCGATAGAAACATAAAGATTCTTATATTTTTAGGGTGACTGATGGTATCTAGGGCATATGATAAAACCATATCTTTTTGGGGTTTGATAAAAATATTTAGGGTTTATGACAAAACCCTTGTAGAAGTTGATATAAAATTATAGGGCATGAAAGTGTAACCCTAGGTTTAAATGATTTCAATATGGTTGAAACCCTAACATGGTTTAGTTGTTGTATATGTAAGGTTTAATGTTAAAGTTTTGATGATAATATCTAAGGTTTGTGACAAAACCCTAACAAAGGTTGTTGTAAGAATCTAGGGAATTTCATTTGTTATGATTGTGACCCTAACTAGGTTTAGGTTTTGAATATCTAAAGTTCAATTTTAAAGTTTTGATAACTTTAGATGCTAACCCTGGATCAATAAAGTTAACTTCTTGCTCTTGTATATTTTTGCTTGGTTGTACTTGTTGTAGAGATTTGCAGGCACATAGTTTGCAAGAGGTTGTAAAGAGTTATGCCTACCTCATAGTCGATGATGACTTTATGATGATGTTGAGCATGATGGAAAGAGGGAGATGCAAGAACCCTTATGACATTGAAGTTGACAATGTTGATTAAGATATGACCTTGTTTCCATATGAAGATAAAATTTTTTGGAAGGTTGAAGTTATCTGATGATATAATGATGCAAAAGAAAGAGCCTGTGTAGCTGAAAAAAATGAGGTTGTTGATGATGAACTTATCCCCTAGTTGAATAAATAAAATTATATCATCCATAGTTGAAAAGGAGGACATGAGTATACTAAAGACTATGAAGAAAGAATGAGATTTAAGAATAGATAAATCATTATTGATGGTTAGTATTGATGTGTTGTGAATAAAGATTCAGTTGTTTTGAGAAGTGTTGAAGCCGAGTCTTGTGCCAAAGAATGAATATTTTGTCGAGATTTGTTTGGATATTGTGATGAACTAAGTAGCATCATAATAGTTATGGACCCAAAATTTTATGCTAGCATATTGATGGTAAGTACCAATACTAGTTGGGGTTGTAAAGATTCAATATGTTATAATGGATGAACAAGTAGCTGATGTGTTGATCTCTCCCTAAGAAGTTTCGAATATTTGATAAGCATGCTTGTATTGATTTGGCTAAGAGGGAGAGATGAGTACCTTAGGTTGTGTGCCTGTATGATGGTACTTGGGAGGACATCTTGGCATGGTTGGTATTGAGATATCATATTATGGTTTGGCCTTGATGATGTCTAGATCCTGGTGTGGGAGGCTATCTTCGTCGTGATGGAGCTCTGCTTTAGTAATTTGAACTTGATGATACCTAGATCCCTGTGAGGGTTAGTGTCTTGGCATGAATGCCTAGATGGTATCTATATCCTGTTGGATTGATACCAAGGTTGTAGCCTGATGGTACCTACAATGGCTAGTTACCTTGATCATTAGAGAAATTTTAAGGTCTAAAATGAGCCTCAAAACAAAAATGTACAACCAAAATCAACTTTATAAGAGAAAATAGGATTCAAGATGATGATGTCAACCATGGGGGATGACAAAATATAAAAAAAAGAAAATAAAAAACTATTTCTTCAACTTGCATTTTCAACTTATCTCCCTATGGATTTACTCAAATTTCAATTGGGATTACTCGTTGGATGCAAAATTTAATTCCTCATCCAAGAAGTAGCCATGTTGCATACTTTCGGTAGACATTTCTACATGAAAATTAAGAAATACATGAAAAACGTGATTGCAATCACATTTTTTCATGCAGTTCTCATTTTTCATGTAGCAGGTTCCATCGAAAGTATGAAACATGGGTACTCCTTAGATGAGAAACTGAATTCCACATATAATGAGTGCTCCCACTCGAAATTGAGTGAAATCATAGGGAGATAAGTTGAAAATACAAGTTGAAATAGTTTTCTCTTTTTTCCCTCTAAAATTTGATGATGTAATTTAAATCTTATTTTATTATTTCCACTATTCTTTTATAATATTCCTTAGGAGTCCCATTTTAGATCTCAAAATTTGTCTAATGGACACCTTAGTCCCTGTTAGTATCTTAGATCCTTGTATTAATGTCTTGGAGATAACAATTGGATCATTGAATTGGTTTCTTGCGATGACACTTGGATCCTTGGAATGGTGTCTTGACACTTGATCTTTGATGTGTTAAGTTGATACCTTGACAGTTTTTGGCCTTGAACAATTAAAATTGAGGTTAATCTTTTATCAGTCGAACAATTATGACTACCTCCCTAGTTAAGAGGGAGTGTTGAGAAATGTAACTAGTATCGGTCTTCATAATTGATTGTAATTCTTATGTATTTATCAAATAAACATAAAATAAAATAAAAGAAATTATTGTAAAAGAAAATTAATTATAAGCATAGGTTTCATGCTTTATTTATTTTATTTCTAGGTCAAAGCACCCATTGAGTGCTTCTAGGGTTTGTGTCATGAGTCATTGTCCTTGACATCTTGTATTAGACCCTTCTTGGGCTTATTATGTCAAAGAAAGAAAATTTATTTCATGTAATTTGGTCATTTATGCCTCCTCCACCAAGTCGTCTTGCCCTCTCTACAAGTCGACCTCAATGAAGGGATTCAACCACCTTAAATACTATCTATAGAAGTGCAATTCGACCTATTGTGGCATCAATCCAAGAATAATTCAATCTGCAGTTCTAAGTGAAGGAAAAAGGTGCAAAGAGCCAAGAAAAGAAAGAGAATCTATAGTGAAGGAGGAAGAAACACTTGTCAAGAAAAAATGACTCGAATTTCTCTCTTGTTTTCCCACACGTGCAAAGAATCTGTGTTGCAGGAAGGGTCGAAAGTTGTAGGTCTGCAGTAGGGGCTGAAAATCTGATGCAGGATGGCTGAAATTTGTGATTGAATAAGTTTCGAAGAAATTTGAATTTCGTTGACTTGAAGCAGGGTTTTGTCATCTTGGAAGGACTTTGTTGGGAGGACAACTTGGTGGATTTAAGGAGGTCTATTTCTTGGTTAAAGGGTCTTTCTTGTCTTATTTTATTTGGTTCTTGAAGAAGAGAAGAGAATTTTTGGGTTTTCCCCTAGAAGAGGGTTGTTTTCCCTTGCTAAGAACCTATATCCAATGTCCTTGTTTTGATATTCATGCATTTGTGTTTTGTTATTTGATTGATGAGAAGAAGATAAAAAAAGATATAAAAAGAAGATAATAAGAATACAAAGAAATCAAAAGTAATTATCAAGATAAGAAAATATTTCTGCCTTTATGATTTTCCAACAATCCTCGACCTCCTTACTCTAGATTCTTTTGTGAGTGCTATGTCTTGTTTCTAGCTTAGCAAATGCAGAGCCTGGGATTCTATTTCAGGTTGAGTCCAAGCCTTTGGTAGAAATTTTGGAGGTAAAACATTTTCCTTTGTTGGTTCTGAATTATGTCAAAGGTTGCTCTTTTGTTTCATGGGAGCTTAATCTCTTTATGTGGGTCATAGTTTTGTCAATTAGGGTTTGTATATTCCAGGTCGTTTCCTTTGGATGCATTTGCATTACCCTATTGTAGTTCTTCAATTTCGTGAAGTGGAGTTTATATTCGACAATGCCTAATGTCTCCTTTTATTTTAATATGTACTTTGCCTTGCTATTGTTACTGAGTATTTTGAGTGCTAGTTTTTCACTTTCCCTTGGCCAAATTGTTGGGTTTATTCTTGTCTTATGTATGTGTAATTCTCTCTGCTTATTTTGGTATTGGGGATTTTATTGTGTTATGTCTTTGTGTTGTGGGGAATTCAATAATTTGTTGGGATTTTATCCTCTGGTGTGGCAATTGGGTGGAAACCTGTTGATATTTAGGTTAGGGTTTCAAGGACCTATGTATCATTCTTCAATTTTTTTTGCTGGTAAAGGGTCTCTTAATGGTTGCCATTTTTGCAATTCCTTGGTCATTGTACTCATGCCTCCTTGCCAGAGAATGATGAGAAAAAGGGGAGGCCTGGGTAATGTTGGGCATAAACGTATTCGTATGTTCGCTTATGATTCAATTGGGACTATTTTCGATGCGGCTCCCTTAGAAGTGAGGAAGGGAATCCTCTTGTTGGAGAAGATATGACTAGGGTTCCTAATCCTGGTAGATTTAGGAAAAGAAGGCTAAATTTTCCTTGGCTCTTCACCAACATATGGATACCTTGTTGTGTTTAATTTTTAAGGATAAGAAAGTTGAGAACTAAATGTTTTTTATTCTCTTGAAGATATCAAATGTATGCTCAAGAATCAAAGGTTCTGTTTAGACAACATGGATTGTCGATTGGCCATGGTTGAAAGTTTTCTGGTGTCGGATTCAACTTCAAGTGACCTCACTGATCCATCCGGTGATCCCATTGACCCGCCAATGGACAATGCCGTAGATTTAACAATTATATCCTCTAATTAGGGCTAGCATACATTGGTCTTTTTCTTTTTGCTTCTATTTTGGTAATCCTTCTCTAGTTATGGTTTCACCATGGCAGTTTCAACTTGTTCCGGCTTATAAAATCCTTGTGGAGGTTACTCATGTTTGTTTTGGGATTGCGTTTTCATGGAGAAATTTGTTGTATCTTTCTATGAACTTATGGTATATTTAGTGCACTTCCTTTTTGTTCAATCAAGGGTCTGGCAGACGTGACACAATCTTGTGGTATCTCAGGACTGTTTGTAGGATTAAGACACACTGTATTTCCATTCGTATGTTGGTTCATGGGTTCATATTTTCATTATCTTCTCCATGCCATTCATGTATTTCGTTATATCAATCTGGGTATTGGTACTGGTCTGTATTGGTCTCATCGTTGCCCTGGACAGGTATTTGAATGTGTTGATGACCATTCGATTACAATACAAATGACAGACGAGGCTCTGAATTGCGGTTTCTATGAGAAGTATTTCATGTGTGTTTTTTCTCTTATAGCTTTGAACACACCTGTGGCTACTTGTGCATTATTGTTTCATTCCTTTTTGGTGTCTAGTCTATGAAAAAACTGGTGTTTATGCCACCTTGGACTCTTTTAGTCTGTTGTCTTCTTGAATGTTCATCAGATGAGTCTAAGTTTTTTGTATCTTACCATTTTGAGGCGCTGTTTTACTACTCAGTCTCCCTTTTGCTGATGTAAGAAATGCCAGGTTCTTTATGAATTTGAGACTAATAAATATGTGATTTTACTATACTAATGAATTTCACATATTGTAATTAAAAAAATACATATTTAAACATAAGTTTATAATTATCATATTTCAAAATACATATATTTAAACCATTAAAATAATTAATTATAATATATAATTAAATAGTATAACCTACCTGCACCATTCTTATGTTTATAATTATAATATTTCAAAATATATATATTTAAACAATTAAAATAATTAATTATAATATATAATTAGATAATATAACCTATATGCACATTTCTCAGATAATAAATTGATGTAAGATTAAAGAAAAAAAAAATAAATATATATATATATATATATATATATATATATATATATATATATATATTCCTCAGCTATGACTAAAGCTCATGAGTGATCCTACCCATTTTTTCTTCACGATGACTAAAACTCATGAGTGATCCCATCCATTTATTGAGTGATCCCATCCATTTTTTAATAAGTAAATTTATAATTTGGTATTAATATTTTAATTTCAAGTTTTATAATTTATTTAATTTTATAATTTTCAAAAATATTTTTAATAATATCATTTTTATTAATTAATTTTAAAATTATAATTTTACATATTTTTAAAATAAATAATTTCCACCTTTATTATTCATGTGTAATTTTTATTATTTTAACAATTTAATAAAAAAATATATTTAAAAAAATCATCTTATATTCAAATTTATAATTCAATCCAGCTTCTATAAATATTTCACTGTTTTTTTAATATTTAATACAATAAATTAACAAATTAATTGATGTTAAAATATTTTCTTTTCCTTTAGTGGTGGTGGTGGCGGCGGCGCTTATATATAATTGCAGAAGTAGATGAATTTTTGGAACATCAATAATCTGACAAGTTTGAAAAAATATTAGTTAGATTTGGTTTTTATGTCTAAATTAAATTCAGATTTAAAAAAATTCAAAAACTAAAATTAAATTTCAATGTGTAAGCAATGTAGATTTAGATGAAAAATTTATAAAGTTTACAAAACAAATAAGGTAAATTTTACAAATGGTAGACAAAAAGAATATGAACTAAAAACCACATACTTAAATTTACAATTTGAAATCTTTGGGGAAGAAGAAGAGAAAAAACATCCTTGCGAAACAAAAAGTAACGCTTTCAAATTTGTTGGCCACTGTAAAATCTTACATATCCATTACCCACCTTTAAAAAGAGTCCCATGATATGATTTTGGAGGTGAAGTGGAACCAAACACATATAATGCATTTACAACAAGAGAATAAGTTAAATTTGGCTATGCAACATTTGGATGGGAAATATATTCTTACACCATTTGGTTGGGCCTAAAAAAAAAATGGGGGGAACTTAAGTAATTTGACATATGTATTAACTTACATAGTAGATTGTAGTTCGTATTCTTTATGGTGTTCAAATAACATACTTGGTCTAGGAAGATTTGAGAATCAAAGAATACACATAAAAATTTCTAATTATTAGATTCAAAGGAAGAAACCCTTTGTAGATCTAGCAAAATATTTACACCTCATATTTGAAATTAAAAGTCTGAAGTAAGGGGAGAATGTTAGCACAATATACTTTGGATAAATTTGTTACTGTAAATAAAAGAGAAGAAAGTCATGCTGGATCTATAAGCAAACAAATATTTGACTCTATCAAAAGCAGATTTGCATATAATATGAGTTTCGTGGAAGAGTGAAAATATGAAATTTCACAACAAAAAAACCTTAGTCGGTAGCCCCAAAAACTCAATCCTAGAAACTCAAACCCTCAAACCCTTCTGGTAAATATTTTCAATCTTTGAAACTTCATAATTTTTATATAGATAAGTTTTTTTTTTTCCACTCAGATTTTTAATTTAAACCTTAGGGGATGCTCTTCTTAAATGCTTAGATAATGAATCTATTCTATAAGGCAATCCCCTTTACAATTAATAATCTAAATTGAATCATTATATTATTTGTCATCCATCTCGATGCTTTTACAGGAAAAATTGGAGGAATCAACTTACAAGGTTATTTTTACTGGCGAGTCCCAGTTTGGCGAATTGGGATTTGGAACATTTCAAAGATATTTTGGGGAATTAAATGAATATTTTGGGGTCAAAAATATCTTGCTTGTGGGAGACCTCTTGAATTGTTCTATACTTAGAGACATTTCCAATAGGGCAAGCAAGTAGTTAAGTGGAGTCTATATGCAAAAGTTTCGCCATCCAATAATTGACCTTCTTGTTTTGTCCAACATATTTTAGAGGATTCTAATTCGGCTCCATTACTCATGGAAAATGGGCTAGCCATGTGGTATCTATGAAGCAGACTCTAGAAAGGTTAAGTTTTAACCCCGTTGAGGGTTGAATGGGTCAAATCTAACCCCTAATTGGCTATTGGGTTATGTTATAGCTAGGTCATTGGGAGGAAAAGTGGTTCCATTCTATTTGTTTGCATTTTGTTCCATAACAAACAAAGTAGTTGAGTGTGTATAGAAAAAGAACATAACAATGTAGGTTTGTGTTATGTAGCATCCCATGGGCAATGGGTCCTAAAAAACTCTATAGAGAGTGTCTTCTCCTTTTTGCTTTGCATAATTCCCATTCCTAACAAAAGAGAGCAAAGATGTCTCACCTTCGGACTAAGTTTTTTCCTGAAAAAAATTCCTAGAAAAAGATATCTTGATATTCATTGTGATTTGTGAAAAATTATATTTACTTGTTCTTTATAAATAATAAAAAAATACTAACAAATCTAAAATAAATTACTCCTTTATAGTATAAATTTTAATTTATTTTAATAAATTTATTATAATAAACCATTTAATAAAATATCTACACCCATTTAACATTTTACAAATTAATATTTTAAAAATAAATAGACACTTGATCTCCCTAATTACAATAACTATTTAACAATTTACAAATCAATAAGAAATAAATACATACTTGATCTCCCTGGTTACAATAACTACATTGAATAGTGTCAAGATCAATATTATGATCTAAATTATTAACCAAAAAAAATAATAAAAATAATTTACTTTATTATGAATATTACTACAATGTCAGTCCAACAATATATGAAATAATAAATAAAATATGATATAATTAAGATGTTATTTTCAAGGGCTCAACATCTGCAGATAATAATGAAAAACACACAACACGAGATAATTATCACTCCAATAATATATAAAATAGTGAACGACATACGATTAAAATGCCATTTTGAGGAGTTCAACCTCCAAGTAATAATGAAGAAGCACTAAACTATCATTGGTTTTTTAACCCTATATGAAAATAGAACAATAGTAGCATGCACCGAGTGTGAGGACCACAATTCAAACTAAATATTATTATTATTATTATTATTATTATTATTATTATTTTCTTACAGCAAATATAACCAGAAAAGAAATGCATTGAAATTTCAACTTATTTAGCACACACATTCCTGACACTCATTTCAGGAAAACATATCATGACATACATTTACATATGTTTAACTAAGATCAATAGTAATGAAATACATGTGTACCGTTCACCAGAAGGCGAGACTCCGCTTGCTCTGCTGTTACTGGTACTCCCTTGTAGCTGGTCACCTCCGCGAGTGAATGATGACGCACTTGATCCGAATGCGAAGACCCACCGGTTAACCTCCCAGCCTACTCCTTGGGTACTCTTCTTCCCCGCGGACCCCCGAGCTGCAATGGGGTTGTACAATGGAGACAAGCACTAGCTAGTAGAGGAGAGCACACCTTGGCTCAAGAGTCCCCTCTCTAAATCCTCTACCTCACCAAACTCACTATAGCTTCGTAATCACTGCTCTGACAACATCTCATCCATCCAACAATAGGGTTCCCAAAAGTCCTTTCTCCCATGGCTTGCCCCTTCTTTTATAGGAGTCCTCATAGGTGACACTTGTCATGTCATGCATAATTAATTATTTTTTATAATTCAATAGCTTGATTATTCACCCACCCATGTGTCATTCTCACATCAAGGGTCTCCCAAAATTATTTACTTAAATTTTTATTTAAAACTAATATTTTCCTCACCTCAACAAGATTCCTATTTCTTCTCCTAGTTGTCTCTTTATTCCTCCCTTTTATTCCTTAATTTGTGTTCATTACTTGAAGTCAATTAATGAGTCAAGATTTTATCCCCAATCTACTCCCTAATTTAACTCAGGTTATCTCCTAGATGGATATTCTTATGTTGGTTGTTGACACATGGAGCTTCTCTACATTTCTCTAAATTTAATTTATTATTCTCATTTTAATTCACCTTCCCCTTTTCTTAATTAGGTTTAAATTAGTTTAGGATTAATCTTTATCCTTACTATTATGTTTGTCTTTCCCCTTTTTCCTAATTAAACCACATAATCTTCCTAGTATTTTCCAAAATGGGAAGGGTAGAGTTTTTAAGGTACTTTATTTTAATTCTTCCTATGATCCTCCTTATTCCAAGTTTTATTTTTGATTTAATTACATTGGTTTCTAATCATCATTTACCCTTGATGTAAATTTACCTAGTTTTCATTCCTTGCCTATATTTATTTATTATTATTTATTTTTAATGATTCCAAGGATGCCAAGTTTGGTTGTGCCCTTCAAGAACTTCCCTAGAAGTTCCAAGGGTGTCACACCTAATAGCTTATTTGTGATGTCAAGGGTGCCAGTTTGGTTGTGCCCTTCAAGAACTTCCCTAGAAGTTCCAAGGGTGCCACACCTAATAGTTTATTTGTGATGTCAGGGGTGCCAGTTTGGTTGTGCCCTTCAAGAACTTCCCTAGAAGTTCCAAGGGTGCCACACCTAATAGTTTATTTGTGATGCCAAGGGTGCCAAGTTGGTCGTGCCCTTCAAGAAATTCCCCTGAAGTTCCAAGGGTGCCACACCACTTGCCCTTCAAGCATCCAGTGATTACGAGGGGAAAGTATAGTGCAACGTCATAGACCACTGTCATCTCTTATGTTGCCTGCTATAGTGAGACTAATGGTGTCGGGGATAAAGGAATCCGCCTTGATGCACGACCCCCGGTAAAATCCTCATGAGCGAACCAACTTTGGAACTTGCCCTCATGGCATCATGGTCTTCAAGGCGAAGGTGTTTCAACCCTTCCAGCCCAAGTCACAGCGGGAGTGCTAGTGGGTGAGATCAGGGACTCTGTCTCACCCCTCCCATGTAGTTCCATCCACTTGTACAACCCCATCACCCATATGTGAGTCATTCGGTCAAGCAACTAATCTGTGTCTGCAACCATTAATATATCTTCAGAATATAGTTAAACATATATGGCAGATTCTAAGATCGACTTAGACTTTCAAGGATAAAATAATATGAATTTTCGTCAAACCAGGTGTCATCAACTCGTCATATGCGAGTGCCTCTAATGGTTCCCTGCCATACTCAATAATCATCAGTAACACGGTTTCTCAATGTTAGTCAATTATCATAATAACATCATTAACAATTCCTGGTCATTCACATCATTGTCCATTGTAAGTCTGAACTAAAAGAAGTAGGTAACATAGGGGACACATCCCTCATGGCTATCATCAATAATCATCAATGGAGACATACATATTCATTAAGCTATCAACATCGTAACATCGTAGAAATATACCTATCCATAAGATTTAGCCTCATTATGATTTTAGTAGAGCACATACATATTCTTTACTACCCTCATCATAATTTCAAATAGAGACCAACTTAACTATTTAATATTGCAATCATCAGAATACTGATAGATAAGATACATAACCATTCATGCTATCATAATATCAATGGAAAGCATTCATAACATCACAACCATGAATATCTCAATCGCTAATAATAGTGTCATGGGTCCAGATCCTCAATCTGAGGTCCTCGAAGAATAGAGTGTTTAAGATAATGTCGTATTAGGGTCAGGAAACTAGAGTGGGCACTACACCGAGGCCCCTAGTTCGAGATCTACCAGCCAGCGAGACACGCAAAGTACATAAGAAATTTAACTTTATCCTTTAGCGGTTCAATTTCATTGTTGGCTTTACTTTTCATTGTTACAATAAAAATGAATAAATGAGATGTATGTTTCTTAAGATCAATTTTTATGATCACTGAAATCACAAATGAAGTGTTTATTAGCTTAAACCATGATGCAATTGATGTATGATTTTTGACTTAAAATACTGGGTAATTAGAGCTTTGGTTTAACTTAAAATAGGAATTCATAGAAATTATATGATATTTCTTCAATGGTTTTGGTCTTACACGTACATAATCAAAAATGAATTGTAAAGGATCAATAGAATATTGGTCCTACAAAAATTCAATAAAAAATGACCAGTTGAGGATCTACTTATTCTATTGATGTTTAAATAATAGTTTTTAGATGTAAGAGCTCATTTTTGAGAGAACCATCCTCCAATAATACAGTCAGTTTTCTTAGCTGCTCTCATGTTGGTTTAAATAACCATCCAAGGCATTTGTCTGAAAATCCTCTAAACAGTAAGAAATTGGGCCAGACTAGATATTCCTAAACGGTAAGAAATTGGGCTAGGCTAGATATTCCTAAACGGTAAGAAATTGGGCGAGACTGGAGATTCCTATCATTTGGGAAAAGGAAGTGTTCGACAATTGTTGAGCAATATCAGTGAAACTTGCTTGCTGGATTGCAACAAATACATTGATGGAGGAAACAATGAAGAAATGTATGTTTCTAAGGGTAGAAATATGATGGGAAAAAAAATCGTTTATTAGAGCCAGATAAGCATGCACTATTATGCACATACTCAAACTCCAAAGAATGCATTGAACATGAGGAATGGAAGTTTTTCTCCTTGAATATTGTAGACTGCAGTTCTGTGTTGGAAGTGATGGTTGAATATGAGAGCTTCAACTCTTCTGCTAGTGCAATTGACAGCAAAGATGTTAACTCTAATAACATCACAATGAAGACTAAAGTAGAAGCAATGTTTTATTTCAGACATGGTGCATTACCACAAAGAACATCATATGACAATGTAATACCTGCAGGAAAGTCTAGCTTAACCATTCAGTCACCAAATCTTGGTTGGTGGTATATTGGTGTACACGTTTCCAATTTAACCAAAATAAATGTAGAGAAAAAGTAGGAGAAAGATGAGCCATATCTTTGCTTTGTGTTGAAGTGGAGAATATATACTTGCAACAATGGAAACACTGGTGAAAATTGCACATGGAAAGTGCACCCACATTAGAGGGTTAAAGGGGTGGGAGCCAACCTCCCATTTGAGTCTTACTATTTGCCAATCAACAAAGTCTGAGAGTTTTTTTTTGGAGCAATATTTCAGTAATTCTTCCATATTAAATCTCAGTCAAGACACAAACCTTTTTTCTTTTTGAAGTGCCTTTTGGTGCAGCTGGAGGAGTCATATCTGTTGAGCTCATATCACATGCTGCAATATCTTTTGACATTTATGCTAGATTTGGAAGTTTTCCAACTCTTCACAATTGGGATTACCATACAAACGTTTCCGTTGGTGTGGAAAGTTCATTTTTCACAACTGTAATTGGTAAAAGTAAGCAGACAAAGATGCACTTAAATATCATCTACCCATGGGATGGGTGTTTGGTGCCTAGGCTTAGGGCTCTTTGGAGGTTTCAATCCATATGTTTATGCTTGGAGCACAATTTCATGCTTCGTATGATTTGGAAATGGTGTAATGTCTTTATTCTATGCATTGAAACGATGTAATAAGTTTATTCTCCGCATTGTGTTCAAATTGGAATATGTTATTATTATATTCGTTAAATAATCCATAACATGCTAGTATAATACCACAAGAATCAACATAGGTAAGCCAAATCATGCAGCATCAACATAGGTAAGCCAAATCATGCAGCGTCAACATAGGTAAGCCAAATCATGCAACGTCATACAATTTTAAGGAATGAAAAAGAATGATAATAACATGTTGTAAGTGTTCACAAAACATTTTATTTCTTTTAGTTTGAAGTTTACAACTAAAAAAACCATAAAAAAATATGGCACAGTTGTGAAAGAATTTCCATAAAGTGAAGAAAAAGAAAACTGCATGCTGAAAAAAGGAAACCACGTACTCTTCATTTGCATGCCTTTGACAATTGTTATCTGATGCCACTTCTAGATAGAGTGAAAATACCAAAATCCATCATTGACGCTTCACGCCTTTCTACCTCTGTGTGTAGCTAGAAACCTCTTGCGCCCTTCACTTCTGTGAGTGAAAATACCAGTAGCCATCATTGACGCTTCATGCCCCTCACCTCTTTGTGCAACTAGAAATTGTGCGCGCACTTCACCTTTGTGTAAAGCTGGAAACCTCCATGAATATAGTTCTCAGAAAGGCTGCTATGATTGGTTGCTCACATCATAGGGATAATTATTTTCCGGTTGAGGAGTTTGCAGATACAAAATCGAATGCAGAGGGTTTGGATAGCGTTTTGGCAACGAAACACCCTAAAGTCAACATAGAGCTTTCGTTAAAATTCTCTTACTGTAACAAGTTTTTCTTTCACTAAAATTCTCTTACTATAACAGGTTTTGCATTTGAATTCATGAACAACAAATGTTTCCCTACCTTTGCAAAGTTTTCACAGTTCTAATTTTTTTTTTTTAGGCGGGGATGAGAGTTAGAGTACACTTAGGAACAGAAAGTGCCTCTTTAAAATTTCTGGAAAAACACTAAGCTATCCGAAATAAAATGAAATGATGTTCTGAGAAGGAAAAATAAAAAATTTAGGAGGTTAACATGAACATTAACCTGGAGAAGGCGCTAGGGGGATTTGGGAAAAATCACTAGGTCGAAATGGTGCCATGAACCAATATGCAAGTGATATCCTTTTGTATTTTGCAGATTCACAAATTATGTTAGCATTGAATTGTCATTAAAATGTTATGTTCAAACCCTTTTTCACATCGATTCACAATCACGAGATTCTCCGGGTGGATGTCGATGCTTTGCTTGTAGTCTCTAGGTGGGATTTACATGAGGCAGCTGGAAATTGCTTGAGAAAATTGACTATTAAGAGAGGTATTACTATAAAACTAGATATACGACTTTCAAGCATAATTTTGAGGATATTCTGCAATGTTCGAGCTAGCTCCCTAATTAGTGGTGGCTTTCCTACCCCAAGGTATAGGGCTGTGTTGAACTAGGTCTCCCTTCTCTCGACATGCTCGTTCAACACTCGCCTGCTTTAACCGGATTCTGAGCCCTAACCCACCACTGTTTGACAAATTAAATCTCTGGATACCTGAAGAAGTACAATCGGTCGGTTCCATAGCAGAGAACTGCACTCTATAAGTTTCGGCCTTTTCAATTGAATTTGTAGTGGACGGCCATACTTCCTTCTCTTTGAAATTTGAAAGGACTGAGCTGAGCTAGTAAGGTCCTTCACCAGGCTTGAACCTCAAAGTCTAGTAGAGTTTCCTACCTTATGAAGTCATTGGACGAGAAGACACCCTGTGTAGATGGTGCAGAGTTTCCTACCTTATGAAGTCATTGGACGAGAAGACACCCTGTGTATATGGTGCAAGCAAAGCCGTGTGGAGCCTAGAGAATAATATGAGCCGATTTTCAAATAGGGATTAGTGGCTGGGAAGCCTGACAAATGGATTACATGCTAACATCCAGTTACACGACACCATTAGTGAGATGATAGGAAAATAAACTGAAGGTTTTTATTATGCAAAAGGAGACAACATTTTATGTTGTGGATTAATGCTAGCTACAAAGTTAGCATTAATAGATCTCAATCTCCATTGTAATTTTATTATAAAGTTTTATTAGTATATGTGACATTAGCTGGCAATAAGACCTCAATGTATATCAACCAATGAAATGTGCAATAATAAAAAATTAAATAAATTTTAAAAATCATATTATTTGAAACTTTGGTTAAATGCATCCTCTACAAATAAGTCAAAATAAATTAATGTCAGTCAAAGCGATATCGATCACTATATACCTGCATGCCTTTGGGTAGGTATAATAAGAGATTAGGGTCATCTCCCATATTATCACTCCTAGCTTTAGATTTAAATGTGATTTGAACGCCTTTTTAATACTTAGAAATGTCAATTTAAACATTGAAGTTTGATATTTGAACATTAAAGTTTTCCTCGTCAAAAAAAGGATGCTTGTGAGCATCACACATGGTTATAAATGACATTAATCTAGGATATAACATTATTGAAAGGATCAATATAGCATTTCAAAATAATATTTTCTTTAATAAAAATTAATTATTAGACTCTCTGGATGTATCATGTTGTGTTGCCATGCAATCATCACATATGTCTTTGTTTATCTAGATTGATAAGTGGGGCATTGTGGAGACACTAACAATGGATGTAATGTGTTATTGCACTAATAGTTGGATTTAATACCATATGATAGGCTTTCAAGTAAGCTATTGTTAAAATAAGCTACTGGTATTGGAAAATTTATTAAGTATGGTAATTTGAGACAAATAAGTAGAAAATTATAAGTTGTTTGCAGGTCAGGAGGAGATCAACAAAATAATGAGGGGTATCAAGTATAATATTGACGACATTGTGGTCAGATTGACTCGGATAGAGCATAATGTGGTCTTTGATTAAGAAATTGAATCAAATGAATAACAATTATGCGGTCACCAATGATCCAACATATGTCTCTCCTCATGCTAACTCTTCTTCCACTTCGCCAATTATTATTATGGACTAAAAAGTCCACCATGCACTCTGTCTCAAGGTCTATAGTGGGTGATAACTTGTTTTTTGTAAGCAATATCATGATGTTTTCATCAGTTTTGCTTTTGGGCGAATATATGTATTACTGTAGCTCTTTTTTTCCTTTACTTGGCTTAGAACCAAAGCTTTAATGACAATGGATGACTTAAATGGGATTTGTTATATCCTCCAGTTCTTAGGTACTAGAAGTAGGGTACTCTCAACATGTCATTTTTTTCTTTTGTTCGTCTAGTGGTGTCTATGGTTATCCTTGGTGATAGATATGATCTCCTAGGTTTCTCTTTTGGATGTATGCTGAACAATTATCATTGTTAAATCTTTTGATATAAATAGAAATCTACTGAAGAAATTTACAAAGAAAGGCTACTGATAAAATATGACATCATCTTCATTGTCTTCTCAAAATTGACTTTTTTTATAATTTATTAAATAAGTTAAAAAAAAGAAATAAACATTTATTAAATAAATTTTTATATACATCGGTTATATACATAATAAATATTTAACACTGTTAAATTAATGAGATATCTTACATTGCTAAATTAATGAGAGGTTAATGTCTTTTAAGTAACTTACTTGAAAATAAGTCATCATTTTCATTGGTTTTCAAGGATGAACTTTAAATGTACTTTATTATTTATTATTATGGACTAAAAAGTCCACCTTGCAATCTGTTTCAAGGTCTATAGTGGGCGATAACTTGTTTTTTTAAAGTAATATTATGATGTTTTCGTCAATTTTTCTTTTGGGCGAATATATGTATTACTATAGCTCTTTTTTGACTTTTCGTGGCTTAGAACCAAAGATTTAGTGATAATGGAGAACTTAAATGGGATTTGTTATATCCTCTAGTTCTCAGGTATTAGAAGTAGGGTACTCTCAAATTGTCAATTTTCATTGTAAAATCTTTTGATATAAATAGAATCTACCGAAAAAATTTACCAAAAATAGAGCTACCATTAAAATACGGCATCATCTTTATTGCCTTCTCAAATTTGATTTTTTTATAATATATTAAATAAGTTAAAAAAAATAAGAAATAATCACTTATTAAATAAATTTTTATATACATAGAATATACATAATAGATATTTAACATGGTTAAATTAGTGAGATATTTTACATTGCTAAATTAATGAGAGGTTAATGTCTTTTAAGTAACTTGAAAATAAGACATCATTTTCGTTGTTTTCCAAAGAATAACTTTAAATGTACTTATTAAATAAGTTAAACGAAAAAGAATAAGAATAAAACACTCATTAATAAGTAAAATTCTATTTCTATATTGTTATTTGTTTAATAAGGATAAAATATACATTCAATATTATAAAAAAATGATTCAAACACTTTCAGGATTGGAAAAATGTGTAAGGACATTTGCAAACAAATATTATGCCAACACGTATTCAACTATTATCTACAAAGAATCGACTTGACAACTGGTTACACTACTTTGTAAAATAGAAACAAATTTGATTTACGAATAACTTGACACAACTATTTCTCGTAAGATTTGACAAGCGGTTACGATGCAGTGTAAGGTTTATTTCACATAGACACATTTAATCTTAAACTCTTTGATTTTTATAGACGCAGAAATAATTTAATCACTGAAAGTTAATAGATGTAACTTCGAGATACTTCTGATCAAATTTTGAGGCTCATAAAACTACCAATAATAACCACAAATAGTAAATTTACCTTCTATGATGAATTGACTTGACAACTGCTCCCCACTACTTTGTAAAACTGAACCAAATTTGATTTACGAGTAACTTGACACACTCATTTCTCGCAGTATTGTAGAGAAAATCTTGCAGACTATTGTAGAGAAAACCAAAGATTGCAAAGTATCGCAAAGTATTGTAGAGAAAAGCTTGCCAAACCAAAAGCTTGTAGTATTGTACATCAAACCAAAGCTAATCAAAATCCACTGGTTTCATAGAAAAGTTATATATGTCATAAGAAACATAAATTTACCATACAAAACAAGTTAGAATTAACTGCAATAATGATAATCATCTAAAAAACTGCCAAATTTGAATAGGAAAGCACAAAGGTGAATCAGTTTAGAAGCTTGTAGTATTGTCCAAATTTTGTATCTCTGCACTACTGCTATCATCCCATCTCATCTTCACAGATAACAGTTTATGTAAGGCAACAGAAGCTCGGACAATACTCTAAGCTCTTAAATAATAATTGCAAGTAGCATTTTTTTCCCTCACTATACTAGCTATTGTAAATGTTTACAGTCTCGTTTCCCTAGAAATCACCACTTGCCATTATTTTTGCGTTTGAACATGCTACAAAGATAAAGCCACCATCCATATTTTTCATCATCCCATTGTTTATCCTATGATTAATAGAAAATACAACTGTAGGTAAATATAAGTCATCTCAACATTCAATTCATGAACTACGCAGCTACTTGCATTCGAAAACCACATAAGCACCAAAACATCAAATATAGAAACATGATTTTTGCATACTTTTAACATAACATAAATTCATATGTGCAGAACTATTGGCTTGAAATTTTAATGGTTTGAGACCCTTGATTCAGACACAGGGTGACAACAAAGTGGGGTCTGCTATAGTCTAGCACCATATCAGTATTTTCACCTCACTTAATAAGAAAGTAAGGCATCTCACCTGAGGCGTGCCAAGACTTGGAAAGATAAGGGATCATAGAGAAACATCAAGAAACAAATCACCAAACAGGTTCTGCATGCATAACGGAAGTCCCCATTAACATACACGCATCCTGTGTAAAGTATAGATTGCAACATAAATAAAAAGAGTTGAGGACATTCAGATGCATGCTAAAAATAAAATTTTAAAAGGGCCCAACATTTCATCACATTTCATAGACACAGAACATTCCCGCAACTCCTCTTTTATTTATCAGATAAGTTCAAGCATTATGAGTCCCAATACATAACAAAACCCATAGAGGGAAATGAACAAGAACAATTTCAATTGACACAATGACAACATCTCGGCATAGGTTCTTCTACCTCCCTTTTGCTATCTTCCCTTTAGCTTTCGCCTGATTTTCCCCGCAACCCCGCTCGCCTGATTTTCTCGTTGTCACTTCGGATATCACACACACTCCTCTTTGGTGGATTCTGTAAAATTGGCCTTGAATGCTCATTTCACGCACTTAAATTTCTTTGGAAGTATTTGCGAACTCTGCCTTAACTTCTCTTTCCTTCTTCTTTTCCTCGCCTTTCTCTCATCATCTTCGACATATAACTATTCTTGGCTTATTTATTCCTTTTCCTTTGGCGGTATCATATGCAACCTCTTTATGGTTAGACACAACCAAAATTTTCCAAAATTATGTTCCCAAAAACGGAAGGACTCAACAGGCCCTGACCACAATCTATTGAATCCTCCTTGAGTCAATCTCCTTTTGGCACCACCGCTTCTGTTTGCCACTGTGGCATCTCTTTATGTGCTTCTACTTCCCGTGATGTAGGTCCAACCACAAACGAAGGACCCAACTTATGAAATGACTGTAGAACATCAGCTTTGAACTGAGAGTATTCATGTATTGCTGACTTCGAAGAATCCAACAAATGTGTAGCTTGATAAAGAAATTGTTTAACGAGTTCAAAAATAGCATGCTCAAGCCTTGCACTGAGGAAGAAATACCACTAGTTCTTTGCATTGGTGTTGAGTTATTGCAACTTCCTGAAATGACCTTGGGTAGGTGGTTTAAGGTCACACAAAAAAAATTAGTGGCACAAGATTCTTCTTCAATTTTGTTAATCTGTCTCTCCAATGAGTTAGTCTAAGCAAAGAGATCTTGCCGCTGGTTGAGATCTTCTGTGAGTAGAGCTTGATTGAATATATGCTAAAATTGTTGATGCAACTCATACACTGGATGATTCTTTTTGGATAGGAACCCAGACCAATCGTGGACTACTTGAAGACATCTCGAGCATCCACAATAGTTTGACGAAGAGATTCCTTGAGAGAAGTTGTGTTTGCTATATTCTGCTAAATTTTTGTATCATATTGGGTGGATGGGTTGGGGGCACTTTTTGAGCAATTTCAACAATGCTCTGCAACTGTCGGTTAGATGCAAAAATTTTAGTACACATTGCATCAATGTGGTCACAATATTCAAGAAGGGTATAGACAGAGAATTCTTTAGGTGCATTCGGTACCATGTCAACAACAATTGTCCAAAGTTTTTGGAATTTGCTACTAATATCCTCTATTCGGCTTTGCAACTCAACCTTTTCATGAAGGAGTTGGTCTCGCTTAGCTGTAAGGGCAAGGATTCGTTGTTGTTTCTACTCGTGGCCAGTGGTAAAAGTATTGTGTAGGGTTTCTTCCTGGTGGGAAACAACTTGGATAAAACTGAATAATTGTGGAGATGATCAATTTTGGAGGTTGTTGGACAACAAACCACCAAGAAAAGGAAATTTTTCTTGTAGAGGTTGGCAGCTAGCTGCAAAATTTTCAAAATGACCCTATGGGGAGGTCTCTCATTCTTGGCTCTTGTCCTTGTGGAATTGAGTATGAATTTCCTCAATAATTTGTGACGGTAACAAGGGAATGAGATTACAATCCTGTGCCACAATTCCCAGGACTTCTCGACAGTTGTCAGGATCTTGGCTGAGCTGGAAAATTTGAGCAATTAATAATTTTGGGTGTGGTGTCAGATGCAAGGTATGCGATGCAGGTACTTAGGCATATCAAAAAGGGTAGTAGGAACATCTAACACATCAGAGGTTTCCTCAGTGATGTCTTGAATGACAAAGTTGACTTCCATCTTAGTCTCAATAGTAAGAGGTTTTCCAAAAGGTGGAATGTTAGATATGTTGGCAAAGGGGAATGCGGTATGCTGTGATGGGTTATGGGACAACCAAGAAGGAGAAGGTGTAGAATGTGGGGGTTCTTTGATGATCTAGGTCCTAGCGAGAGTGTGGTGCAACTCTTCTCTTGTAAGGTTGACAATCTGGGACTGGGAAATAGGGGGATTGGTTTGCACCATTGGCGGAAACATGCTACAAAATGAAGGGCTTATGGTATTGTGGGTTCAATGACGGAATTAGAGCCTACAATAGCAAAGGATATAACTCGTGGCCGAAGAAAAGGGATTCTAAGTGAACTACCAACATGGACATCAGAGGTGGAGGGGATAAGACTTACCAAGGGTGTTATATGAAATCTACGACTATGGACAAAATTGTCTTCCCTAGGCCTAGTGGACTGAACTAGAACAACAGAAAGCAAAGGTAATAATATCTTCGTTAAATTAATTGAATGATGGGATGAGGCCTACTTGGAATTTTTTGCAAGCTTCACTCCTTCCTCGTCTTGTATGCTCTGATCCTAGATGTGATTGCTATAATTAGAACCTACACAATCAAACAAGACAAGCCAAAGATATATGACATCTATGTCACATAATCCAATCATTCCATTCAATAGATCAACATGGTGTTTAAATACATGAAATCATAACATCATATATAGGAAAAAAATCTACACTTTGTTTAAATAGAAGTGGAGAGAGTTACAACCAAAAATAGGAGTTGATCTTGTAGAAGATCTCCCCATGTTGACTTGTACTTTCCTTGCCACAAATTATGCCTCTATGTCACCTTAATGCATGGAAAAATTAATCTCAAAGAAATAGCATGAGGGTAGAATAAATGTCCAAAATCCAACCCCTTTCCCATGGATGGTCTTAGATATATAGCGAGGGAGGTAGTTCATGAATTCTTATCCATTTACCAATACAGGATTGAGATCCACTTAAGTTGAGAGGATGAGCTCAAGGGATAAGAGGTGGAAACTCCAAGGTAGAGGGGATAGATTCGAGATTCTTATCCAAGGTAAATGGTTGAAACAACCTCAGGAAGCTTCTGGAAGAGGAAGCTTTGGAGTTCTTTTTATTTTTCTGGAATTTCTAGAATCAACGCACTCCCAAGACTTAGCAACCTGCTGGTGATCAACGTAGGTGTAGAGAGGGTAAACCTGGTAGTCAACGTTGATCCCTAAAGGGCTAGGGTGTGATGGGCCTTAAAATCTTGGAAACATAGTAGTCAAGAGCAAAAACTCAAAGATTCAACATACTTATGCTTAGGGATTTGTGTATGGATGATGGCAATATGTTGAACGATGTGGATTGATCCCGTTTGAAGGCCTATTGACTAGATGCAACAAAATGGTCTATACCATATTTCCCCTAAAGAAAAGAGTTAGAAATAAAAACTGATGACTGAAGTTCTTTAACTTGTGACAAGTTAGGATCAAGAAAAACCGGTGAGAGCATCATCTGTTACAATACATTTACATTATGATATATTTGTCGAGGGAGGCATACCCATGCTCAACACATAAGCTAACATTACATGTAAAATGACCAAAATAAATGTCTGTGGATGCCTAATGGTGGACCCATGACTGGATGACTATCTGTACGATCATATCCATCATACATTGTGATCTTGTATTAATCATGAAATCACAGTCTGGATGGATAAAACTAGATTTTGGGTCTTCTATCGCGTTCTCATGACTAACCAATGTACGAGTCTAACCATGCGAATTAATGAGTTGAAGTCGAACATGGTAGACACCATCTGATTACCGACCAATGATGTAAGTTTTTAACAGATGTGAGAGAAACCACCGATGATGTTAATGGATCTCAAGGTACTCTAGTACACTACGCATGGTGTGAATGAATGAGTTGATGTTGAACACCTCAAAAAATATTTCGGTAGAAGGCCAATGATGTAAACTTGTCGCCGAAAGTGAGGAAACTTACCATTGATGTATGTAAGCACCAAGGTACCAAAGGTGTGTTTCTAAGTCAACTTCCTGGATAACGAGTTGATGTCGATAGGAAGCGACCTGCCATAGGAGGGCATTCATGTATCCCCTATCAACGACATGAAATAGGTATGATGATTTGAGATAGAATGATCAAAATGATGCTAATACGAAATTGGATCAGGAATGACATACATGGAATGAAGGCTTAAGAGTATTATAGTAGATATTGATTGAATGACTTATCTTGAACACAATGATGATATTGAAATGGAGTTGGTAGCATTTACCCAAAACCAAAACCAAGGCTTTGAAAAGGTATGATAAACCAAAAGGCAAGTAGATTCCCCAACCCAATAGCCTCCAAAATGAAATGGAAGAGTGTCATGTTCAAGAGAGATTCCCAATTTCCCCAACCATTGTTGGTCAATCCCTCTTTATTTTTGACAATCCTAAGGAGGATAATATATGTTTAATTTTTAGTTCATCATTCAGATGAATCCCTCTAAGAATATTTAATGAAACCAGAGAAGGAGTGGTCCAGTCTCGTCATGATCGATGAGTCCATCATTGTTTTATGTTTTTATGAGTCTAGGGAAGGTGAAAACTCTTTTTCATGTTTAGAGAGTTTGAAAAAGAGGCAAAAAAGAAAACTCCAAATGTTCCTTTTCATAGATAGTCTCTTGAGTTCGAAATGGAAAAAAAATACTCAGGAGAACCTATTATCCATGTTCAACTAAGGTATTCCTTTTTCGTAAGTAGTTTATCTCAGTCCAGAAAAGGATTAAACTTATACTAAGTAGACGTATTTTCATTTACTTTAACGAGTTCTAAAAGACAAGTGCTAGACAATATTCTCATATTTTTTGAGTCTAAAAAGATCTGGAAGAGAACTCCTCTTGGAGGAACGAGTGGTATAAATGGATAACAACTAGTTCCAGTCATGATGGAATTTCTCAAAACATGTAGAGTTCAAGAGGCCGACTAATATGACCACTCATCGCAGCGGTTCCTTAGGAAAGGGTTAAACAACCAAGTGGAAGAGTATGATCGACCATGCAGATGGTGATGATGGAAAGAAAAAACCAAGGATCATATGGCAGAAACAGGCTGATAAAAATGCCAATCACGAGTGATAGGATCATAATGGAATCATTTTTATACAAGATTCAAACACAAGAAACTATGCTTGAAATTGGTTTCCTTTTTATACAAGATTGAAACATGAGAAAAACTATGCTTGGAATATGTTTGCATGCCCTCAACATAATGACTCAATTCTAGGAACATTCCCCCCAAGCTTCATTTCATTCACCTAAGTAGACTATGAGTTGCTAATAGTTGGATGGAATAAAGGTTCATTTATGAGACCAAATGAACGACTCGACTGGGAATTTACGATATCTAATCAAAGGCTCGAATTGGAAGGGGATTTGTTTCATTTTTTAACAAGCTTGACACAGGAAAAGAACTATGTTCATGAATTTGTTTCATTTTAACAAGCTTGACACAAGAAAATGAACTATGCTTTGACACCTTGTTTCATTTTTTAACGAGCTTGACACAAGAAAAATAACTATGCTCATGGAACCTTGATCATGACCTAAAGAAGGCCATGGCTTCAAGGAGGTTATCATTATATGGTAGAACAATTCTCTGGAAGTGATCAAAGGATCCAATGGAGAAATAAGAATCTAATTCCCTTGGTAAATGATGCACTACATCACCTACTAGACCATCAATAACACAGGCATAAAATAGGTTGCCACATAATTAATCTGTGGCAGGGAAGATACCACTTGCATATAAGGACCATTTAGGGATGCTGGTTGATTCAGAGTCAAATCAGGACCAACAAATGAAACCTGATCAATGGTCACGATTCTTCCTTCACGTGGGAAACACATCACACAAAAGAGTGAAGAGACAAGAGCTCCCATCACATAAACATAGTCACGCCCAAGAAGTAAATCAAAATCCAAAGGGCCTTGGACTACCATCACATAAATATAGATAGTATTTCCTCCCAAAGTAATAAGTAACTAAGGAAGGATCCCTAATGGTTCACTGATTCCTTTATTAAAAGCCAACAAATTTTGGGTAACAGACACAAGCTGCAGAGAACCTAAATATTTCCAAGTAGTTGAGGGTAGAATACTAACATATGTGACTTCATCTATGACTATGCAAGGTATGAGCACATTATAAGCATGTACTATGATCTAAAATGGCATGTAAGGAGGAAAATGATATCGAACCAGTGGACCCCAATCAAAATAAGTGACCATACTACTTGGAGGGGGTGCCTTGGGAATGGGAGAACTGGCCGCTTGTGTTATGGGAAAATTAGAACTACTCTCCAGTGGTGTGGGAATGGGAGGATTTCTCTCTAGTTCATTGGAACCTAAAGAAATGAGAAGAACCTCAGCAGTATGAAGTTCACTCTCTATGGAAAAGGTAAGATAAACTGAAGGTGGAATCGAGTCAACCATTTTCTAAATCAATGGTTGGTTGGGAATGGACTCATGGGATTCATGTTCAGAGAGAGTGGGATTGACCGGAGACTAATTCTGATCAATCACTTCATCAACTAGTGGAGGATTGGGAGAAAGATTTCGATAACCAGCTGGAAGTTGTGGCTGAGAAGCTATAATATTTTCCAACACTTTTGAGGCTTCATCCATATAAGGACAAAGGTGAAAAGGATGATTCCATTCACATAATTTACAGGGAAATTTGACTTTACCCTTTCTCCCATGGACCTTACTATCACTAGTTGAGGGTTTATCACTAGCATGGTCTCCTGAGGATGATGAAAAAGGCTAATGTGAGTCTGTGGACCACACTTCTAATATATTGGGAATACTGGGACAATCCCTAAGAAATTTTTCACCCTTACATAACTTGCAAGGGAATTTAACTTGACGGGGCTGATTGGAAGGTTTGTCCAGACTAGTTGCATTCGTAGCAATGGTTTCTTGGTTGGCCCCCCTACTTATTTTTATTCTTCTTAATCTTCATTATCTTCTTCTTGTTATCCACCTGGTTAGTAACTTGGAGGCTTTCACTAGACGAAGAGGATGAAGAGGAAGAAGGCCGAACAATCGAAGAAGGAAAAGGGTCAACTTTAGGATAAAACTGAGGTTGATGTTGTTAAGGTAGAGGAGAACTTGGTTGAGAAACAGTTTGGACCTTTAGAACCAAAGAGGTCTAAAATAACCAAACCGAAAAATGGTAAATATGGGAAGAGACAAAATTTTATCGGGATAGGATCCCCTAGGTCCAATTTTGACTATGTTTTGTAAAAGCCTTCGTATTTTAAGTAGTAGAGAGCTCAACATGCAGGTCATTAGGAGTTAAGGGATTTTAGGAAGGTCAAAGCTCCTTATTTTTTGTATTTTTATGAGCTCTGCCCATGGTTTGTAGACCATGGTATTGTAATTGATCAGTATATAAAGTATGTCTTAGCTTGTAATTGAATCAGATGGTCACTACTTATCTTTAGATTTTGTCATCTTCTATAATTAGGCGAAGGGGAAGGCTCCTTCTACTGTGTGCGGATAGACCTTGGTAAGTCTGAAGCTATGCACGCATGCCCCTGTAGTTGAGTGCGCAGGGCCAGAAGTCTGTATTGTTGAAGAATCAAAGTAATAAAAGGGAATTTTGAAGCATATCTGGGTTCAATTACTTGTTTATTAGTTTATGTATTTCTGTATGGTTGTGATTGGTTATAATTTATTTTCTGTGTAAAGTAAATCACGAAGATCCGAATAGTTATTATTAGGTTGAGTAATGCATACTAAAGTAGTCACACGTAGCTCATATATTTTTTCGGTAAAGAAACTGTTTAGAACTATGCCTATGGAGTTATTGGTTCGCGAAGGTCGGATTGAGCCCTAGAATAACAAAGACCCTCCAGCCACACTCATACCCCCTCTAGATGCAGAAACCTAGTTCTAGCATCCCCCCATATTACCTCAGGTGAGAATACGATCCACCTTATGCAGGTTGTTGCCGAAAGGGTCAGTAGTATAGGGTTGTGTAGGTTAGCTCAGCCTAATTTCAAACCCGTGTCTAAGCCCCAAAGCCAAAAAAAGGTTCCATTACCAAGACTGGGATCTGTTTCAGGGATGTGGATGTGGCATTGGACTAAGAAGGAAATTTAGAATTGGGTTGAGCGAAAGGAGCACGAGTTTTCAATACAGGAAAACAAAAATATGTTCTTATCGACAAAATCTTGGTTACAAAGGTACATTTATCCAAAACAACACGAGATATTTTTATGTTCTTTCCCTTACGAATTGTATGAGTAGCTTGCAAAATTAGTTGATAGTAAGCTTTGATGGAAGCACGATAAGAATCTTGTTTGGAACCCATAATTAGTAAAGAATATCAAAGAGGTCGATACTAAGATAACAAGAGCTGTGGACTTTTGGATTGATAGAATTATTGGAGGATTAATCATATAAATCACAATTGACACGTCAGTATCTTATAGCGAAGTCAAGCGAAGATTTTTTAAAGGTCCACGAGGTAAGTTTTTGAACTCATTAAAGCTCTGGATTAAAATGTTACTGTGCGAAAAGGGTGTATGTGAGTGAATTTATGTTTAAGAAAAGCCATCTTGGGATTACGCAAAGTGGGAAAATATATAGATATGAAACTGGTTACAGTCTATTAGGTGATTCAGATAGTGACGAAGAAAGGAGTAACCCTAGTATATCTGTAGGAACGTCAAAGTTAAGAAATCGGGGTACATCTGGGATTCCCCATCCATCCACTCCCCCTCCACCTCCACTTCCACCTCCACCGCATACACCCACACCTCCACCTCCGTGATTTAATATGGCCAATATAGTGAAAATGCATGTGTTCAGGGATCTGGGATCAAAAGATATTGAAAAATTATGGTTTTTCATTGAAGCTATGTGGAAAGCACAACAGATTAATGATGATGATATGAAAAAGGCCCAACTTATCACAACACTGCAATATAGAGCGTTGTCTTGGTACATAAAGTATAGCACGACGAATCCCATTGTTACGATGGTTGAGACAAAGACAACCTTAAATTCAGAATTTAGAAAGCCGAAGTCACAATCGTAGTGTTGTATAGAGATGAAGGAAATCAAGCAAGCACCTAATGAAAGTGAATGGGAATTAGACCAAAGGCTAAAGTGTCTGATTAATCAAGGGAATATCTAGATTACTGACGAAGTACATAAATAATGGCACATCACTACATTGTTGCCACATCTAAGACTGCCATTATCACAATAGAAGATCAACACACAAGCTGAAGCATTGGAGATCACGATGAAGCTATAAGCATCTCCAATCCAAGATTCTCATATAGGAGTCCAACAGATCCAGTCACAACTCGCAAGTTGGAACATGTAGATCCAAGGGTTAAAGAATGGAAAAAATGTTCAATCAGACATACGCTCATAAGTATGGTGTTTGAAATGTAAGGCTGAAGCTCATTATAAAGATCAATGTCTCGTGTATCCTGATTATATAGCGGCTGGAGGTTCTAATCCTCTAAAGCTAGAAACAAGAATAGGAAAAGGTGTTGGATCAATTATAAGGTGTAGCATCTGTAGAGTCACATGCTAACATCCCATAGATCATTGTTATTTATTGAATAAGTATGTGCAAACACCCAAGTAGTTGTTTTGCAATTTTTTCTGATCAGTAGGACATGGTGAGAGTAATTGTCGCAACTACGACTTAATGATGGAGCAGATTGTGTCATATAGGATGCAATATGAAAGTCGAGCACAAGAAAATCAAAGTTCGCATGTAGACCATGGAGGATTCTAGGGCCAAGGACATGGTTGAGGATGAGGATGGGGTCAAATAATCTGTTATAACTATGGCAAAGAAGAACACTTTGCACGGGACTATCAGAACCCCACCTGTCCATATTGTAACTATTGTAGAAAATTTGATCATGTGATTGTAGATTGTCCTGTTTTAATGGCTAAGATGCAGGAAAATAAGAATCAACAGTCTGCGCAGAACATGCAGATGATGAGATCGGAGCCGTGCGAGGATGATCCTAGTATAAACATGGTGAGAACACGAAGTAGCGCAGCTAAAGAGGCTGGCAAAGAAGAAGGAGAACAACCTAAGGTGGATACCTAGGTTAGGAAAGATGGAATTAAGAACACTAGGTTCAATATGCAGAGAGAGAAGGAAAATTTCATGGAGGCGAAGAAAAGTTTCATGGATCCAGGAGCTTCAACATTGAAGAAATCGATGAAGTTAATTCCACATAAGAACTAGCCTGAAACAGTGACAGAAAATCCTGATTCGACTATTTTGAAGTCCTTTCTACAGACTTGCATGAAGTTGTTAAGAGATTAGAAGGCAGTGGAAGGGTTACAAGATTTGATTGATAACTGCATTGGAAAAGAAAAGCCTTGAACCAAACAACGCACATTAAATAATATCTATGGAAAAAAAAAAGAACTTGTCAAGAAATGAGACAGTTCATGCAGATCAGAGAATTTTAAATGGATCAAGTAATCCTGGATCTAGGATTAGATGTGAACATCCTACCTAAGCAGACATGGGAGCCAATGGGACAGCCAAAGTTACAATGGTTTCCAATCCAGCTGCGCATGGAGAAACAAAAGAAGATTATTCTGATGGGTCGACTACATGGGGTTGTTGTAGATATTGAGGGAGTCAGTGTAATAGTAGATTTTGAAGTCATTGAGATCGTAGATGATAGTAATCCATACCCAGCTTTACTGGGAATTGATTGGGAATTTGATATGGATGCTATAATTAACTTGAAATGACAGAGCATGATATTTGGGAAGAACGGAATGAGGGTTGTTGTTCCTCTAGATCCCTCTAAAGGAGTGCGATACACATAACCAATCCGCGAAGATTATGATAATGAGGATATTGAGCACATCTATAAGTTAACTGTATGAAATTAAGATTGGATTAATCTCATTGCAGATGGAAGAATTAGCTGGGAGAAAGATAGTTCACAAGGAAATTGAGCATTGACAAAACTGGTTACATGAAGTCTCTACACTACGTTGTAATAGACTGACAAAATCTCTTCGTTGTATCTCATTGGAGGTTCGTAACTTACCATACTATGATGGAATAGGGGATGTCAATATCTTTTTAGATGAATTTGAAAGAGATGTCCCAGAGGAAGAAAGGTTCCAAGCTCTGGATATAGCTCTATGGTCTACACCTACACGATGGTGGGGCACGCACAAACATAATATAGCAGATTGGAGGGAATATTGAAGATTGATGAGGCTTAGGTTCGGGTATGCGAATACGAGACTTGTAGAAAAGTATACTGGACAGGATGACCCACGTGAGCATCTGTCTCGTTGGACTACTGCATGGGGTGAAGAACCACAACCAGAATGGGTACATATATTTTTCCACACATTAGATGTAATACCAATGAACTGGTATCTTGAAACATAACTACTCCATGGAAATGCTAACCGACATGAACTGAAGGAAAGTTTTCTACTGACTTTTAGTTTTGAGGATGGGTTTGAATGTATAGATGATGCCCTTCAAGAGATCCATGCAGCTATTTTCAGAATACCAACTGAAGTGTCAGCTTGGGTTCAGCCAGATTGGAATGCGCAGGTGCAACATGCGCTCGAATGTTACAACATAATTGTGGAAGAGGGTGAAGAAGATCCCCGCAACATCAATATCCATGAATCAGAAGGACAATGCAAAGTTGCAGGATCAGATGTTGAGATACCTGATGTGCACAACACATGAAAACAAGGAAGATCAATATAGGGGCTGAGGAAGAACCAAAGTTTGCGCACATCAATGATTATTGGGACAAAGATACAGTCGATAAAGTTGCTGAGCTATTGATCTAGGTGGATGTTGGTGGCCACCCACCTATCCCACTTGGACCCCCACAACTGTCTCTTTTAGGTTTTTAGTTTCCTTAATTGTAGCACAATTTACTATTTTTAATAGTTTTTCGAGTCCTAACCTTCCGGAGTCGTTTTGAGGCCCTAAACGATGTTTTTTTGGAAATCTACTGCCAACAATTTTTTGTTTAAAATCATCTTTTTTGTCGTAGTCCTCAGAGAGATCTTTCCAACGGGCTATCATGCACGTCAAATGGAGTTAACATGACCAAATCGCGACCCTGGGAAGTTGGCTGTCCAACTCACCCCAACGGGGCCCATAAAATTTTGGTGTTACATCTCCTCGGGTTAGGGTTTTGGTTGTTTAGGGTTTGCTCCTATTGTTCAATAATAAAAAGGCCCTTGTGCCTCATTCTAAGGTAGTTCAGAGGCATGTAGCTGCCACATATCTTCTCAGAGATAAGCTACCATTGCCCTAGCTGGTTTATTTCCATTGCTATTTGTAAGCATATTTCAGTATTTTACATTAATGAAATGAAGTATTATTTCCGCTGCATCTCTTTGTTTATGGTTATCTATGTAATTTGTTGTGTTCCTGTTTAAATCTATATCAGTGGTATCAAAGCAGTTTTCTTTTTCTCTGTTTTTCTTTGCATGTCCCCAACGAGGTGGGGATATAAGGAGTTAGGGCTTGAACTGGTCGAACCTTTGTAAGACCAGCCTCACAAATCCCAACGGCCTCCCATGGCGGATGAAAAGAAAGATGAGGGGGCAGGAGATCCTATCAAAATCTTGTTCAAAGAAGCCCTCGAGCGACAAAGGAACGCGATGATGGACAGCTTTGCCCAGATCCTTTAGCACCTACCCAGGGGCGATGCATCGGCTTCAACAGCTACTCTGGAAATGCCACATCGTTTAAGGTACAAGTTAATTTTGAACTCCCCATATTCGAGGGTCAGGTAGATGCAGAGGCCGTCGATAAATGGCTAAATTTGCAAGAGGGTTATTTTTCTGTTCATGATTGTTCCAGTCGGGAAAAATATTATTTTCGCTCTTCTCAAAGCATCCCCCCACGTCAAGGACTGGTGGGAAACCTACTGTGAGCAGAAGGATGAAAGTAAAGGCTTACTATTTTCAGCCGCATCGACTTGGGACTCATTCCGGGATGCCACCAAGGAGCAGTACTACCCTGTCAAAAGCTATGAGGACAAATACATAAAGTGGACCACGCTGTGCTAGGGAAGGGACCAAGATGTGCCAGAGTTCACAAACATTTTTCATATCCTACACACACAGTTGGGTATTAAGGATTCTAAGCTACATTTGGTACTCAAATACCACGGCTGCCTACACAGGTACATCCATGAAGAGATGGAGTTCCTGAACATCTCCTCGCTCGGAATGTATCGATACGCTGTCAAAATCGAGTAGAAGTTGAAAAAAAAGAAGCGAGACTTTGGATCTACAAATCCGAAGACCAAAGGACAAAGCCAAGGCGGGGTGAACCAAGACAACCCGTCGAAGCCGCAAGAAAAGAACAACACCATGAAGTCAAAGAAGGACATAGGAAAATGTTGTGAGTTCCACAAGAATCCCACTCATAACACAAGTGAGTGTCGGACCAAGCCGTTGTTGGTGGCCGATTTTAAGGCTTCAAAATCAGATGCATGTTCCGACCCTAAGTTAGAACCTGACAAGGGGAATGGCAAAGGGAAGCAGATCATTGATCAGAGCCCAGCGTCATTTTTGCCACCACTAAGATCCAGAAGAATGAGCCCGAAGACCCAGAGGAGAGGGAGCGTCTTTTCCACTCACAAATGTGGGTGAAGGGTTCGCCGCTGCAATTCATTGTTGATAGTGGGAGCCAGAAGAACCTCATTTCAACAGAGGTCATGAAGCAGTTGGGCCTACCAACTACACCACACCCGCAGCTGTACAGTATCGTGTGGCTTCATGAAGGACGAGATCTCCGAGTCAGCCAGCAATGCCGCCTTTCCTACAGCATCAAGCCCTTCACAGATGAGGTATTGTGTGATGTTACACCTCTGGATGTTTGTGATGTTTTCTTAGGCCAACCATACTTGTGGAGGCGACATGTTGTGTATGAGTCAAGGCCTCGCGTTGTTATTATTTCTTTGGGTAATTCATTATACCAAATACCAGAGGTAGCCCCACTTACCGCCATCTCTTTGATCGTTGCTAAGAAAGGCACCAAGCTCATCTCACAGACTAGGAAATTTATTTTCTATCTGGTTCACTCCCAAAGTAAGGGGAAGATCGTTGCCACATCCATGACCCCCGTGAAGGGTTCCTCCACACAGCAGCAACAGCAGAAAACAGATACGGTCATGACAGAACACAAGAACAACTTCTCCTCATCCATAGGGGTACCACACAAGTTTCAGGTGGGCGACAAAGTTTGGTTACATCTGTAGAAAGAATGCCCTACAAGAGCCCATCAGAAGCTCAGACCACTTCGACATGGCCCTTACAGCAGTACCAAGGCTGTGGGGAACAATGCTTTGGAGCACAACATTCCTCCATTCCTTTGCTTGTACCAAGTGTTCCATGTGGACCACCGTCGACCATGCTTCCCACCATTACTGGACACATTAGAGATTACAAAACAAGTTCAGCAGATGGAGGTACTCAACGCAATGGAGACCATTGCTTCCTAAGGGGGGAGGAATGATCCAGGTGGATGTTGGTGGCCACCCACCTATCCCACTTCGACCCCCACAACTGTCTCTTTCAGTTTTTTAGTTTCCTTGATTGTAGCACAGTTTACTACTTTTAGCAGTTTTTTGGGTCCTAAACTTCCGGAGCTGTTTTGAGGCCCTAAACGACGTTTTTTTGGAAATCTACTGCTAAATTTTTTCTTTCCAAAATTTATTTTTTTTCATAGTCCTCAGAGAGATCTTTCCAACGGGATATCATGTGCGTAAAATGGAGATAATATGACCAAGTCACGACCCTAGGAAGTTGGTTGTCCAACTCACCCCAATGGGGCCCTTAAACTCTTGGTGTTACATCTCCTCGGGTTATGGTTTTGGTTGTTTAGGGTTTTCTCTTATTGTTCAATAATAAAAAGGTCCTTGCACCTCATTGTAAGGTAGTTTAGAGGCATGTAGCCACCACATATCTTCTCAGAGATAAGCTACCATCGCCCTAGCTGGTTTATTTCCATTGTTGTTTGTAAGCATATTTCAGTATTTTACATTAATGAAATGAAGTATTATTTTCACTGCATCTCTGTGTTTATGGTTATCTTTGTAATTTTTTGCGTTCCTGTTTAAATCTAAATCAGTGGTATCAGTGCGGCCTGCTTTTTCTCCATTTTACTTTGCATGTCCCCAATGAGGTCGGGATATAAGGAGTTAGGGCTTGAACTGGTCGAACCTTTGCAAGACCAGCCTCGCAAATCCCGATGGCCTCCCATGGCGGATGAAAAGAAAGATGGGGGGGTAGGAGATCCTATCAAAATCTTACTCGAAGAAGCCCTCGAGCGACAAAGGAATGTGATGTTGGACAACTTTGCCCAGATCCTTTAGCGGCTACCCAGGGGTGACACATCGGCTTGCAACAGCTACTCTGGAAACACCACACCATTTAAGGTACAAGTTAATTTTGAAATCCCCATATTCGAGGGTTAGATAGACACAGAGGCCGTCAATAAATGGTTAAATATGCTAGAGGGTTATTTTTTTGTTCATGATTTTTCCAGTCGAGAAAAGATTACTTTTGCTCTTCCCAAAGCAGCCCCCCACGTCAAGGACTAGTGGAAAACCTACCGCGAGCATAAGGATGAAAGTACAGGCTCACTATTTTCAGCCGCACCGGCTTGGGATTCATTCCAGGATACCACCAAGGAGCAGTACTACCTTTTCAAAAGCCATGAGAAGAAATACATAGAGTAGACCATGCTACAGTAGGGAAGGGACCAAGATGTGCCAAAGTTCACAAACATTTTTCATACCCTACACACATAGTTGGGTATCAAGGACTCTGAGCTACATTTGGTACTCAAATACCACGACTGCCTACACAGGTACATCCAGGAAGAGATGTAGTTCCTGAACATCTCCTCGCTTGGCACGACATACCGATACACTATCAAAATCAACCAGAAGTTGAAATAAAGGAAGTGAGACTTTGGATCTACAAATTCGAAGACCAAAGGACAAAGCCAAGGTGGGTTGACCCAAGACAACCCATTGAAGCCGCAAGAAAAGAACAACACCACGAAGTTGAAGAAGGACACAAGAAAGTGGTGTGAGTTCCATAAGAGTCCCACCCATAACACAAGTGAGTGTCGGACCAAGCGGTTGCTGGTGGCCGAGTTGAAGGCTTCAGAATCAGATGCATGTTCCAACCCTGAGTCAGAACCTGACCAGGGGAATGGCAAAGGGAAGCAGTTCATCGATGCAGAGCCCAGTGTCACTGTTGCCACCGCCAAGATCCAAAAGAATGAGCCTAAAGACCCAGAGGAGGGGGAGCATCTTTTCCATTCACAAATGCGGGTGAAGGTTTCACCGCTGCAATTCGTTGTTGATAGTGGGAGTTAGAAGAACCTCATTTTAGCAGAGGTCATGAAGTGGTTGGGCCTACCGACTACACCACACCCGCAGCCGTATAGTATTGGGTGGCTTCATGAAGGACGAGATCTTTGAGTCCGCCAGCAATGTCGCCTTCCCTATAGCATCAAGCCCTTCACAGATGAGGTATTGTGTGATGTCACACATGAGACATGTTGTGTATGAGTCAAGGCCTCGCGCTATTATTATTTCTTTGGGTAATTCATTATATCGGATACTAGATGTAACCCCACCTACCTCCATCTCTTTGATCACTGCTAATAAAGGCAGCAAGCTCATCTCACAGACTAGGAAATTTATTTTATGTCTGGTTCGCTCCCAAAGTAAGGGGAAGATCGTTGCCACATCCATGACCCCCGCGAAGGCTTCCTACACGTAGCAGTAGTAGCAAAGGGATATGGTCATGACAGAACACAGGAATAACTTCTCCTCACCCACAGGGGTACCACACAAATTTCATGTGAGCGAAAAAGTTTGGTTATGTCTGCAGAAAGAACGTCTTACAAGAGCCTATCAAAAGCTCAAACCACTTTGACATGGTCCTTATAGCAGTACCAAGGTAGTGGGGAACAATGCTTTGGAGCATAGCATTCCTCCATTCCTTTGCCTGCACCAAGTGTTCAATGTGGACCGTCATCGACCATACTTCCCACCATTACTGGACACATCAGAGATTGTAAAACAAGTTCAGCTAATGGAGGAACTCAACGCAATGGGGACCATGTTGGGTCTCTATAATACTAGTGATTACCCCATTACTATTGTATTTATACCCCTTATTAATATTTTTGTGCCCCTATTGCCCCCATATTGTTATTACTGTGCCCCATAGAATCCCTCTATTGTTATTTTTGTGGCTTTATATTATTATTGTTAGGTCGGCTGGATTATATTGTGACTCTTTAGACTCCTATATATAGAAAGGAGGTTTTGTCATTTGAATCATCCAAGAATTGTTCATTTATGTAATGTAAAGGAGGTTGCCCCCTTGAAGAGGCTGAATTCTAAGGCGTTGATCTATCTTTTCTATCTTTTCTTGAGCTGGTTTCATAACATTTGGTATTAGAGCTTTGGATTCTAGGGTTTCGCTGCTCCAAACAGGTCATCGTGGAATTTTCGCTATAACTTTTTTTCTGCGACATTTCAGAAGTTGCAAAAAAAACCCATTTGAGAAGAAATCATGCTAAACCTCAGGTCCAAATTTTAGATCTTTTTGCGCTACATTTGTGAAGATATGATCTGAGGAAGTTAGTCTTTTTGCAGACTCCTGAATTAAATTCCAAACAGGTGACCTGGGGAAAATCGTCATAACTTTCTTTCTGAGCATCGGATTTAAATTTCGTAAGAAGTTAGAGAAATAGGACGGACTATAGTTTTATTTTATATATTTTTTAGAGTCAAAGGTCGAAACAGTGACACGTGGCTATTCATACAAGTTTACTCTATTGAACTAGATTATAATCAGGTCACTGCGGGAGATTGTGCATAACGCTTTCTTGGAGAATTCAAGTTGGATCAGACTAGTGGCATTGGAAAGAGGACATAGAAGGCTACTACAAGTCACAATTTCAGAACTGGATGATTCAAAATTAGAGAGATACATCAGATTCAATATCAGGCTTCTACAAAGTGAAAAAATGTGTGTAGTTTTTTTTTTAAATTTTTGCGTAAGCTTGGTTTGAAGGAATTCAAAGGGCATAGTAAAGCATTATTATCGGTAATTGATGCCCTGAGGAAAGAAAATGAAAACACCTAGTAAGCAACCTGAAAGCTCTCGCATGACTTATGAAGAGGAAGAAATGCAACATGATATAGCAAAATTACGAGACCAAGTGCAACAAGTGTCACTTGCACAAAAAGGAACAGAATCTAAGATGGATGGTTTAAAGAAAGATGTAGAAGCTAATATAGATGGTTTAAATAAAGGCATAGAAGCTAAGATGGATGATTTGAAGATATATTTGAAGACAAACATGAAAGAATTAAAGAAGTTGCTACAAGAAAGGGTCACTAATGGTGAAAGGGTAGTAAAGAAAACTCATGATGAGAACAAAAGAAATGTTAATCATGATTCCATAGACTCTAATGTTGGATTGAAGACCCACGATATTCCAAAAATCGATATGAGGAAGTTTGATGGCAAGGATCCCGCAACATGGATATTACAGATGGAGCAATTCTTCGATCTCAATAATGTGCAAAACACACGAAAGGTACGTATGGCAACTTTATATTTGGAACCAAATCAGTTTGTATGGTATCAATGGCTTTGCTCTCCTAAACAATTTATCACTTGGGAAATTTTTACGGAAGATTTGATAGCAAATTATGAGGATACAAAAAGCAACACTTTTTTTAGCCAATTGATAAGTCTCAAACAAAAGGGTTCAATAATGGAGCACATTGAGGAGTTCCAAAAATTGAACATAAGGGTAAAAGATATTCCAGAGGAGCATAGGATTGATGTGTTCATAGGGTCTTTAAAGGATAATATCCAACATGATGTTCGCCTTTGGGAACCTGATTCATTAGAGAAGGCATTCAGGTTAGCAAGAAAAATGGAAAGCAAAATTATGGCAACCAGGAAGCATACCACTCACAACTATAAAGATGGAAGTGTTGTTGCCCCTAGTCTTCCACAACCTATAAGGTTGACAACACAACAATTGGAAGAAAAAAGAGCAAAAGGGCTTTGTTACAGTTGTGATAGAAAATACACTAAAGGTCATAAGTGTGCTGAGAAGAAATTATTCTACATAGATTGTGAAGAGGAAGAAGAAAAGGAGCAAGAAAGGTCAAAAGAAGAGGATATACTCCAGGAACAAAGCCTAGATGAAGAACAAATAAATCTGACCATATCTTGTAATGCATTGGCGGGAATTACCACTCCTCAAACCATCAAGATAGAAGGACAAATCAAGAAGAAAAAGGTAATAGTGTTGATTGATTCAGGAAGCACCCACAATTTTATTCATTGTAAGGTAGCAAAAGAATTGAATTGCTTCCTATATCCAGCACCAGAGTGTCAAGTGATGATTGCAAATGGAGGAACAATAAATTTCTCTGGAAAGTGCCATAATATCAAGCTATCCATGGGAGAATATGTATTGACTAGCCCAATGCTTTCCATTCCAATGGGAGGTGCCGATGTTGTACTAGGAGTCAAATGGCTACAATCCTTGGGTACAATAGCTTTTAATTTTCAAGAACTTTTCATCAAATTTTCTACGAAAGGAAAGGAAGTTGAATTAAGGGGTATTGCAGGGAAACCAGGAAAGATAATCAGCTCTAATGGTATGACAAAGCTTCTAAAAAAGGAGCAAAGAGGTGTAATTGCACAATTATGTTCGCTAGATGTTTCCACATCGGAATCATCTATTTCTCCAGATCTCCAAAAAGTCCTGGACAATCATTCCAAGGTATTTGAGACTCCCAAAGGTCTCCCACCTATGCGTGATCATGATCATGCTATTCATCTGATTCCAGGAAGTGTTCCTCCAAACATCAGGCCGTACAGATATCCCTATGTCCAAAAGAGTGAAATTGAACGTATGGTTGCAGAAATGCTAGAGGCTGGTATAATTCAACCGAGTCAAAGTTCTTTCTCAGCTCCAGTAGTATTGGTGCACAAGAAGGATGGATCATGGCGCATGTGTCTAGATTATAGGGAGCTCAACAAGCTCACTATTAAAGATAAGTTCCCCATTCCTGTCATTGATGAATTACTGGATGAATTGCATGGATCAATTTACTTCACCAAGTTGGATCTTCGTTCAGGATATCATCAAATCAGAATGAAGACTGAAGACATTCTGAAAACAACATTTAGAACTCATGAGGGTCATTATGAATTTTTGGTCATGCCTTTTGGCCTTACCAATGCACCTTCAACATTTCAAGGTTTGATGAATTCAATTTTCAAACCATTCCTTAGAAAATTTGTGTTAGTATTTTTTGATGATATACTAATCTACAGCAAGTCTTGGAAGGATCATGTTGAACATGTTGACAAGGTGCTACAACTATTGGAGGAGAAACAATTATATGCAAAAAGATCCAAATGTTTCTTTGGAGTCCAGGAGGTGGAATATCTGGGTCATATTGTATCTCATGAAGGAGTTAAGGTAGACCCTAGCAAAATTAAAGCCATTAAGGAATGGAAAATCCCCACATCCATAAAGCATCTGCGAGGATTTCTCGGGTTGACAGGGTATTATCGCAAGTTTGTTAAGAATTATGGGAGAATAGCAGCACCTCTAACAACATTATTGAAGAAAGATGCATTTTCATGGACTCCGGAAGCAACAAAGGCCTTTGAACATCTTAAAGAGGCAATGTGCCAAGCACTGGTCTTAGCTACACCGGACTTCACAAAAACCTTTATTGTGGAATGTGATGCTTCAGGAAATGGAATTGGTGTTGTTCTAATGCAAGATGAAAGACCCATTGCTTTTGAAAGTCGTCCAATCAAGGGAAAGTTTTTAAGCAAAGCTATTTATGAGAAGGAAATGTTGGCAATACTCCATGCACTTAAGAAATGGCGACCCTACCTAATGGGAAGACACTTCAAGGTAAAAACGGATCATGATAGCCTTAAATACTTTTTAGAACAAAGATTATCCTCTGAAGAGCAACAAAAGTGGGTCACAAAGATGTTGGGTTATGACTTTGAAATCATCTACAAAAAAGGGAAGCAAAATGTGGTGGCAGATGCACTCTCAAGAAAGGATGAGGATGTGGAAGCATTGTTGTGCGCCATTTCTATTATCCAACCAGATTGGATAAACGAAGCAAGGGAGGAATGGAAGAATGATGAAGAAGTGTGGGCACTTATTCGAAAGTTACAACAAGATTCCAGTACGTCTGATACATTTAGCTGGCAAAATGATTGTTATGGTACAAAGATCGCTTATACCTCTGTAAGAATTCCCAGCTAAAACAAAAGATTCTTATGGAATTGCACACTTCTCCCTTAGGAGGGCACTCAGGATTTTTAAAAACTTACCACAGGGTTAAGAAGGAAATTTTTTGGGATGGCCTTAAATCAGATATTCAAAAGTTTGTGGCGGAATGTTTGGTTTGCCAACAAAATAAAGTTGAAACAATTAAGACACCGGGTCTATTACAACCTTTATCCATTCCAAGCCAACGTTGGGAGGAGGTTTCAATGGATTTTATCACAGGTTTACCCAAGTCTGAGGGAAAGAGTGTCATCATGGTGGTAGTTGACAGACTTACCAAGTATGCACACTTTTGTGCATTATCACATCCATTTAAAGCCAGTACAGTTTCTACTGCATTTATGGAAACAATTCAAAAGCTACATGGAAACCCAAAGATTATTGTAAGTGACAGAGATCCCATTTTCACTGGAAATTTTTGGACAGAATTATTTTCTTGTCTTGGTACTCAGTTAGCTCATAGCTCATCTTATCATCCTCAATCTGATGGGAAAACTGAGATAGTAAACAAATGTTTGGAAGGATATCTTCGTTGCTTTGTATCTGATAAACAGACACAATGGGTCAAATGGTTGCCTCTGGCTGAATGGTGGTATAACACTTCCTTCCATACAACAACAAAAATGACCCCATTTATGGCACTTTATGGGTATCAACCACCATCCATCACATCATATTTAAGAGAAAATTCTAAGGTTCAGGCAGTGGAACATCACATCGAACATCAACAACAAGTCCTCCAACTCTTAAAGGATAACCTCGTGTTGGCACATAATAGAATGAAACAACAGGCAGATCAACATCGCAGTGAAAGAAGTTTTGATGTAGGTGATTGGGTATTCCTACGGCTACAACCATATAAGAAAATGTCCCTCAAGCAAGCTAAGAAGGATAATAAATTATCACCAAAGTATTATGGTTCGTACAAGGTGTTGCAAAAGATTGGTACTATGGCATACAAATTGGAGCTTCCTGCAGCTTCTCGATTGCACCCAGTTTTCCATGTTTCATGTTTAAAGAAGGTTATAGGCGACAAGCTCCCAGTTCAAACAATATTGCCAGAACTTGACGAGGAAGGAAAAATTAAATTGAAACCGGAAGTAGTCACAGAAACAAGAACTCGACAGCTAGGAAATCGATCAATTTCAGAGTATCTTATCAAGTGGAAGAACTTATCCGTTGAAGATTCCACATGGGAGGATGAAAATTTTATGCAAAAGTATCCAAAACTACTCAAGCATTAAGGACAACACTTTTTTGAAGGAGAGGGGCATGTTGGGTCCCTATAATACTAGTGATTACCAAATTACTATTGTAGTTATACCCCTTATTAATATTGTTGTGCCCCTATTGCCCCCATATTGTTATTACTGTGCCCCATAGAATCCCTCTATTGTTATTTTTGTGGCTTTATATTATTATTGTTAGGCCGGCTGGATTATATTGTGACTCCTTAGACTCCTATATATAGAAAGGAGGTTTTTTCATTTGAATCATCCAAGAATTGTTCATTTATTTAATGTAAAGGAGGTTGCCCCTCGAAGAGGCTAAATTCTAAGGCGTTGATCTATATTTTCTATCTTTTCTTGAGCTGGTTTCATAATAGACCATTGCTTCCTAAGGGGGGAGGAATGATCCAGGTGGATGTTGGTGGCCACTCAGCTATCCCACTTCGACCCCCGCAACTGTCTCTTTCAGTTTTTTAGTTTCCTTAATTGTAGCACAGTTTACTATTTTTAGTAGTTCCCTAAATGACGTTTTTTTTTTTAAATCTGCTGCCAACAATTTTCTATCTAAAATCATCTTTTCTCTCTTAGTCCTCGAAGAGATATTTCCAATGGGCTATCATGTGCGTTAAACGGAGGTAATATGACCAAGTCGCGACCCTGGGAAGTTGGCTGTCCAACTCACCCCAACGGGGCCCATAAAATCTTGGTGTTACATCTCCTCGGGTTAGGGTTTTTGTTATTTAGGGTTCGCTCTTATTGTTCAATAATAAAAAGGTCCTTGTGCCTCATTGTAAGGTAGTTCAGAGGCATGTAGCCGCCACATCTCTTCTTAGAGATAAGCTACCATCGCCCTAGTTGGTTTATTTCCATTGTTGTTTGTAAGCATATTTCAGTATTTTACATTAATGAAATGAAGTATTATTTTCACTACATCTTTGTGTTTATTGTTGTCTCTGTAATTTGTTGCGTCCCTGTTTAAATCTGGATCAACTATTACATGAATATCAATAATTTTTCCCGACGAAGTTTTCTGAACTCAAAGGTATTGCAGGTGATCTGGGCATTATGAAAATCATGTTGAAACCATATGCTAAGCCTGTGAAGTAACGAACATATCAGCTTAACCCAAAATACAAAGAGAAGGTGAAGGAAGAACTTGACAAGATGGTCGCAGCTGGGATAATTGAGCCAGTATAGGAGTTTGATTGGGTAAGCCTGATGGTTGTACAAGAAAAGAATACCAAAGGTGAAATAAGGATCTATGTGGATCTAAGGAAGTTGAATGACACCTGTGTGAATGATTCGTTCCCTACGTCGTTCACTGACGAAGTTCTAAAAAATGTAGGAGGACAGGAGGCTTATTCTTTCACGGATGGGTTTTCAGGATACCACTAGATCAAGATTGCACTAGAAGATCGAAGTAAGACAACATTTTCCACCGAATGGGGATCATTTTAGTATACTGTAATGTCGTTTGGGTTGAAAAATGCACCTGCGATATTCTCTAGGGTGGTCGTTGCAGCGTTTAAGGAGTTTATTCACAAATTTCTGGAAGTGTACTTTGATGACTGGACCGTGTTTGGGTTACTAAAGAAGCATGTGTCGAGCCTACACTTAATGTTGGATGTTTGCAAAAAATACCAAATATCATTGAACCTTAAGAAGTGTATATTCTATGTACCATATGGAATATTGTTGGGCCATGTTGTGTGCAAGCAGGGGTTGATGGTCGACCCTGCCAAAATTGTTGTTATCATCAATTTAGATCCACCGAAGAATGTGAAGTAGTTGCGCACCACTCTAGGACACATTAGATATTATCGGAAGTTTATAAAGGCCTACGTGCAAATCATTACACCAATGGTGAAGTTGTTGAAAAAGGACATGATCTTTTGTTGGGATGAAGACTGCCAAAGGATCTTTTATCTTTTGAAAGAAAAGATGGTTACTGCGTCAATTCTGGTGTTTCTGAATTAGAAGAAAGAGTTTCATTTCCTTGTAGATGCCTCATGCATAGTTTTGGGTGCTATATTGACCCAGCCAGGTGAAGGAGACATTTACGACCCAATTACATTGTCCAGTCGAAAATTGTAGAAGGCGGAGAAACATTATTTTATGACTGAGCGTGAAGGTTTGGCCATGGTATATGCGCTATAGAAATTCAGATATTATCTATTAGGTGCACACTTTAAAATGTTCACAGATCATTCTACATTAAAGTACCTGGTCAACAAGCCTGTGTTGGGGGGAAATATTTTTCGATGGCTACTGCTCTTCCAGGAGTATGATTTTGAAGTAATTGTCAAGCCAGGTAGATTGAATGCCAGACCAGACCATCTATCAAGAATTGAGAATGGCGAAGAACCTACAAATATCGAGGAAGGACTACCTGATGTGCAACTCTTCGCAGTAAGAGTAGCTGACGATCACTTCGCTAACATCATTTCATTTTTGGCTATTGGCATAGGTCCCGCAGAGTATACATCGCAACAGAAGAAAGAACTGGTAGTCTAAGTTGCGGACTTTTCCTTGATCGTAGGACAATTGTACAAAATGGATTCGGATGAGATATTGTGTAGATATGTCCTTGAGTATGAAAGACATAGTATTCTAGCTTAAGCACATGGAAGTGTCACAAGAGGCCATTATGCAGGGAAATCCATTGCGTAGAAAATCTTAAGAGAAGGGTTGTGGTGTCCCATGGTACACAAAGATTCGAAGGAGTATTGAAATAATTGCGATGTTTTTCAGAGGACCGATAAACTGTCATAGCAGGATGAATTTCCATTGAATTCACAACTCACTCTGCAAGCTTTTAACAAATGGGTTATTTATGTCATAAGACCAATCAACCCACCAGGTAAGAACACGGGTGCGTGATATATTATAATTGTAACATAATATCTGACCAGGTGTGCTGAGGCGAAGACATTAAAAGATTGCAGTGCAGATGTTGCTATGTAATTCATGTTTGAGTACATTTTTGCAATATTTGGCTATCCAAAGATCCTGATGAATGACAGAGGATCACATTTTTTACATGACATGATTGAAGCATTGATGACTGAGTTCTAGGTACATCATCAGAAAAGTACGCCTTATCATCCACAGGTGAATGGCAGCGTGGAAGAATTCAACAAGATTTTGGAAAATGCTCTGACGAAGGTTTGTAATGTAAATAGAAATGACTGGCATGTGTGCATACTGACAGTGCTATGGGATTACAGGACGGCCTGTAAGAAACTGACAAGCCAAACTCCATTCAAATTAGTTTATGCGTAGAAAGTTGTCATGCCTATGGAATACATAGTAACAAGTCTTAGAATTGTCACAATCACAAACATGGCAGATAGTGACATTATGGAGGAATGAAAGGAATAACTGATCACACTAGAAGAAGCTCGCTTCGTTGCAGGTTTCCATTGAAAGTACAAAAGGCTAGGGAAAAATCATGACACGCTCGACATATCAAGAAATGAACCTTTAAGAATGGTGACTTGGTTTTATTATATGATAGTAAGTTCATGAAGTTCCTAGGTAAGTTAAAAATGCATTGGTTGGGGCCATACATTGTTAAAAATATCTCCGATGGTGGCGCAGTCCAGCTCGCAAAGATGGACGGAGAGCCATTCCCTATATGTGAGAATGGTAGTCGATTAAATATATACAGGGATGATTCAATCCCTAAGATTTCATAATGACTATATGGATGTAGTAAATTCTTAGTGCTACGAGCAATTGAAAGGAAGCATGGGGCTCTAAAAAACTCTGTTGAAAGACAGTTGTGTCGAAGTACGAGAGTTGCGCGATGTTCGGGAGGCTGGCATAACTGGAGGAATGTGCGCCACAGAGCAGGTGGCTACCCAACAAGGGTGGGTTTAGTGCAACCTATCTAGAATATGACCATTGGTAGTGTTACAGTTGATTTGACAGGGAATTTTCCATTAAAAGGAGCGGGGGAAATGCATTTAAGGCACAAATCTGGGTAAATATTTTGCTAAATTCACATTTATGAGGAATATCTGAGGGGGAACTGACAGTTTGAATTTAAAATTGGCTATAAATATCGCACCCCAGTCCACATATGGAGACTTTTCTTATTGAGAGGTCACCATGTGCTTTTGCGCTTAAAGAGCCAAGTGTGTTGTTGCATGTCTGGTTACCTGAGCTGAGAAGAAGTTAAGCAAGAGTCTTTGAACAAAGGAGTAGGGAACATCATGACTGCAACACCTCCAATCCACACTACAACACTTAGGTCACCGAGGCCAAAGCCTACTGCCTCCGCAATAGGAGATAAAAAGCAGAAGAAACCATAGAAGGCGCCAGTAAGAAAGTCGTCATGAAAAATCCCCAGAGAACAGAGAACTAAAGAGAGAATGAACAAACAAAAAAAACCAATGGAGCCGCAAGACTTGGATGAAGAAGACCTGAATGAAGGGAGTGAGGATATCAATGGAGAAGTAGTGGAACCAATTTCTCGGTTGCCACCATATATGCCACCACAAAAGCCAACCTCAAAAGTGGCTAAGGATCCATACACTATCAAATTTAAGGTATTCACATCATTGCTAATGGGGGGAAGTGCCTATTGAAGATGAATTATTGGCAAAGGTGCCCCAACTTTGCATGGAAGATAGGGATTTGAACGACTGTGAGAAATTTCCACAGTTTGACTCCAATAAGTATCTGAAGGTGGTGTACTATGAGGAGTTGGGCACCACAAGAGTTGAACCAAGGAAATGGGTGGCAGGTATTCAACGCACAGGATTGTTGAATATGTTGTACGTCCCGAAATTTGGATGAAGCAATATAAAAACTATTTATATGTGTTTATTATTAGCACTGGTCCATGATGGGTGTCGATGGCTAGGAGAGCCCATCCTGATTGATGACATGTTGATATAGATCATAGCACTTCCCTATCAAGGCACGGACCACACGAATGCTTTTGTGGGGAAGTCACTCGAGAAAAAGTTGGCAGACTAGATGAAGAGTGATTTTGGGCTGATCAAAAAGTCTTGGGGATATGCCATCAGTTCAATTAAGGATGACGATGTGTGGTTTTCTGCACAAATATTGGCAGGAAATATCATGAGGAAGTGTCGTGCAGATGACGTGCGAGCACCAATGGTATCCTTGGATGCGCAGTTCAGCAATGGGGTCCAGTTCAACTGGGAAGGCTATCTATGCCAAGATTTCCTCAAAGAATTACGCAAAGCGCAGGAGGAGGGAAAAGTGTTCCAATACGTGTGGATATTATTGTTGATAGTGCTGATAGCTTGGAGGACACCAGATGATTCACAGTTCCCCACCACGGATCTGGATTTGGGCGAGGCTACAAAATTTGCCTCGCTGTGGGCATCAAAGGACCTTACTTGCACTGTAGAAAATAAGATGTTATGGGTGTTATTTGAAATGGATCTACGAATGGTGATCAACCAAAAGCCAAGGTGGTCATTGAGTCTATTCAAGGAATATCGGAGCATCGCTGACCTCAAGGCCAATTTCGACCATGTTTATATCTGCACGAGGCGTGATTTGATGGAGACATGGATGGAGTTTCTGTTTTTGGTCAATGAAGATGATATCACCTAGCTAGTCCTTCAGTGATCGATTTAATTGCTCACTCCATCAGGAGCTGAGGCAGGTGCAACAGGGACTAGTGAAGATGTGTTGAAGGAAAAACAATCAAAAAGAAGGAAAAGAAGAAGGTGACACAGAAGGTCACCATTGATGTAGAAAAGAATATCGTGCAGGAACCATAGCACGAGGAAGAAGAAGAAAAACACACAAAAGAACTTGATCAGGGTGGTGAAGACCCTTATGTAGACCTGGAGGACGTTGATTCTCTATTTTTTGTCAAGAAGCAGAAGAAGAAAAGTGCAGGAGGCACACGTAAGAAGTTGAAAATTGATAAGTCCACTGACATAGAGCCCCTGATCCTCACTGATGGGGACCTCAATGAAATTGGAGACACTGTCCAATTTGTGATGGAGGAGATTTTGGGAAACATCAAGGATCAGTACAAAGTCGTGCTGACAAAGGTCCAAAAGGGCCTCAAAGAGTTGCAGGTTCAAGTGAGCGTGGTTCAAGCGAGCTAGTCTCAAGTGAGCGTGGTACCAATGACATCGGGCAGTGTGTAGTCGGTACTCACTTCAGAACTCCGCGTTGTACACCTGCATGATGGATAAAGATAGGGAGAATGCACAACAACTTAAGAACGTGAGTATTAACCTCGTGACACTCCCTTTGAAGACATTGCATGAGCTACACAAAGGTGTAGCAAATGAACTTAAAGTACGAGAGAAATAGGCTCTCATGGTGATCAAATATGCACAAATCACTAGTCAGTAGATGTGCGATGAAAATAAAAAATCTCTCCAGGATCAAGATGAGGCAGCTGCACGAAGGAAGCAGCTGGAGTAAGCCATGTCTGGAGTATGCAGTGGGCTTCAAGAGCTCTAAATTAAGTCCAAGGCCGCCTCAAAAGATAAAGTGCATCAGTTAGTAGATGCATTCAAAGAGTCGAAGGTGCAAGTGGATAAGGTCTGTTTTGATTTGCAAATGCAAATCACTGAGTTACAATTGAAGCTACAACCCACCACGCCACTTGAGATCCAAGAGCAGTGTGAGGCTGCCATCATAATGGACATGGAAAAGATAGATGATGTAGTCAAGGAATGTAGCCAACTGTTCGAGGAAACACTAGAACTATGGGCCTCATTGTAGGAGGACCCACAAGTGAAAAATATTGAAGTAGAAATTAGGGATAAGAAACTGCGGTATGATGAGATCAAGGCAACGGTGCACACCTTAGCACCCGTGAAATGGTTTTCCTGTTTTAAAGAAGGGACATCCCTACAAGCACAGATCAAGGAGTTGCATAAGAAGATGCAGATTATCACTGCGCAAATGCAGCCTTGGGAAGAAGAGGCAGGGAAACTCTCACAGACTGTGGAGGGCAAGCCCAAAAGTATGCAGCAAATGCAGCAGACAATCAATTTAGTAGCAGAAGAACAAACTATAGAGAAGTTGGTCGAAGAAGTTCGACAGGCAGCAGCACAATGCACATAAGTGCTTCACGCAGTGAAGTCTTCATTGAACAGCTTAAAAGCGAAGATGTAGAGGGTATTAGTGGAGTGTCTCGAGGATGACTCACATCTTTGTGTTGGGGGCCGGCTGGGATGGGGTCCCCCAGGTAAATTTTTTACTAAGTTTTTTAAAATCATCTGCATTTTAAGGAGCGGAGTGTGCAGGTCATTAAGAGTCAAGGGGTTTTCGGAAGGTCAAATCCCATTAGTTTTTATATTATTTTGAGCTTTACCCATGGTTTGTAGACCATGGTATTGTAATTGATCAGTATATAAAGGATGTCTTAGCTTGTCTAAAGGGGTCAAGTTAGATGGTCAATAGTTGCCTTCAGAGTCTATCATCTTCTATAACTAGGCGAAGGGGAAGGCTCCTGCTACTGTGTGCATGGAGACCTTGGTAAGTCTGCAGTTGTGTGTGCAGGCCCCTGCACCTAAGTGCACAAGGCCAAAAGTTTGTATTGTTGAAGAATCAAAGTAATAAAAGGGAATTTTGAAGCATATCTGGCTTCAGTTACTTATTTATTATTTTATGTATTTCTCTATGGTTGTGATTCATTATATTGTATTTTCTTTGTAAAGTGCATCACAAAGATCCGAATAATGTTTATTAGGTTGAATGTTGCATACTAAAGTAGTCATGCGTAGCTCATAGATTTGTGCATTTCAGAAACTGTTTACACCTATGCTTAAGGAGTTACTGGTTTGCGAAGGTCGGATTGAGCCATAGAATAACATAGACGCTCCAGCCACACTCATACCCCCTTTGGATGCAGAAACCTGGTTCTAGCATCTCCCCATATTATCTCGGGTAAGATTGTGATTCGCCTTGCGCAGGTCATTTCCAAAATGGCCGGTAGTATATGGTTTTGTTGGTTAGCACAACCTAACTTCAAACTTGGGTCTAAGCCCCGAAGCCAACACATTTCCATATAAGGAGCACCAATATTTCCAAAAGAAGGAAAAGAACTAGGATTGCCATCAGAGGGGTCTCCTTGAATTGTAGACTCAAGAACTATTTGAATTAGTCTCAACCTAATATCCACTAAGGAGTTGTTCCACGCGGAGGATGTTATTCCGCAGTCAATTAATTGATTTTAGAAATTAAAAACACAAAATAAAATAATGGATTAAATAGGCAAAAGGGTTTACCAAGCAATCGTGAACTGCAATATACACCTTGGCGAACGAAGGACTTAATGTATGTGCATGAAATCTCCTTGAATCAAATACCTATGGTGAGGATAACAACATATGGTGGAATTCAAAAATATACTTGATGGTACCTAGAAGTGCAGTCTGTAGTAGTGTTTTCTAATGTGTAACCATTTGATGAGAGTGTTCCCATATACTTTTCATGTGTGGAACACCATCTAATATACCCAAAGGTACGCGAAGTACGATTTGATACATGTATGTATGTGGAACGGGATATCACCCCCGAGATACAACGGTGGCAAAAAATGACAGCTCCTACATTTAATGATGTTAGAACATGTCTCTAGCCTAGACCTATAAATGTTTGCGTTAATGTGACAAATTATTCTTAGGTTAATTAAGTGAATTTTAGAGTTGATCTTGAATTATATTTCAATTTCAAGGCTCAAAAATCGATGTCATCTGAACACGCCTATGATACAAATAATATGACAAAAATAACTCTTTTCATTTTCCTTTTAATAATGAAAGGCCTAACTAAGTAGGGTAATAAGACATCGCTCAAGAATGCAACAAACAAGTGATGCAACCATCGATCTCCTCATTATTCAAATCAAAATCAAAGCCCTATATGCGATGCAACAATATTTTTCTTTTCTTTTCTTTTAATGTTTCAAATTCAAATAAAGATATGAATGCAACTTGATCGCTGACGAAAAGAAACCACACAGAATTTAACTGTAATGTAAATGTTACTTTTCAAATTAAATAATCAATTTATGCATACAAACCCAAATTGACAAGAAGGAAGAAATAACGAAACAAAATCTTATAAAAAAGGTGATGTCACTCAGAGGTCATTAACACTCATACACAATTTAGCCCCCCGACGATTGACGGGGAATTTATTTTTTGCAAAAATGAAAGCAAAAACATTCAATTTCACACTAGGGAATGCCAATTTCACACATAAAACCCTAGATGCCAACACAAAGAGATTTTTCTTTTCAATTACCTCTTAATTTTCAAAATGAGAGAAGACTAATATGCATGTCTAATCACTGATAAAAACAAACTTTCCAGAACAATGGTTGGAACACCAATTATTTCAAGTACTCAATGACTAATCAAATTATTTTGCTAATGAACAAATGACACGAATAAAGGAAAATATAAAAAAAATTATCATCAAAGGAAATAAAAACCACAAGAAAACCATATGGAGGTTTCTGAGAGACACTAAGACACTGAGGGACACAAGGAAGAGCAACTGGAAGAAGGCTAACCAGAGAGAAAACCAAAACAAGGCAAATTTAGGCATGAAACAGGGATCATCACAACTGCTTAAGGGGCACCAGTGCTCTGCAATGTAGGCATACAGAGGTTTGGGGAGCACTGCAACGTAAGTTAACCATACATGTCCTCCAATTACATCTTCTATATTGTCCATGCTAACGATCCATCCTTCTCCTCCGAAAGGATATTTCAGTAAATAACCAAATATAGCACTTGGGTTAAGTGTCGGGTTCGTAATTTTTCTTACATCTCCACCGCCGGGAGCCCAAGTATCATATACACCTCCAAAATACAAAGCTTTTAGCACAAGGAAGGCTAAGGTGCGTTGATCAAGGAATCTTAAGTTATGGCCTGAAAAATGCAATGGAATCTCAATGACAGGTCTTCCTATGTCTAATCAGGACTGAGTGAAACTATATAGATAAAAAAAAGAGGCAAAATAGACACTAAGAGAAAAGAAAACCACCAAGGGATTGAATTGATCCCCAATGGAGTCACCAATTTGTTATACAAAATCTATGACTATGGACAAAAGTGTTTTCCCTAGGCTTGGTGGACTGACCCAGAGCACCAAAAAGAAAATGGAATAATGTATTCCTCAAAGTAATTGAATGATGGGATGAGGCCTACCTAGAATCTATCACAATATTTTCTCCTTCTTCGACTTTTATGCTCCAATCCTAACTTCGATCACTATAATTAGAACCTGCATAATCAAACAAACCAAGGCAAATATCTATGACATATATGTAGCATAATCCAATCACTTCATTCAATAGATCAACATGGTATTTAAATACATGAAATAATAACATCACATATAGGAAAACGATCTACTCTTTATATTAATGGAAATGGAGAGAGTTACAACCAAAAATATGAGTTTATCTTGTAGAGCTCCCCAAGTTGACTTGTTGTTTCCTTGCCACAAAGTATGCCTCTGTGTCACCCTAATGCATGGAATAATGACTCTCAAAGCAAAAAAATTGAGGGTAGAATCAACCTCCAAAAGCCAACCTCATTCCCATGGATGGCTATAAATATATAGTTGAGGGAGGTAGTTCATGAATTCTTATGCATTTACTAATCTAGTCTTGAGGTCCACTTGAGATGGGAGGATGAGCTCAAGGGACAAGAGGTGGAAACTCCAAGGTAGGAAAGGATAGGATTCGAGACTCTTATCCAAGGCAAATGGTTGAGACAACCTCAGGAAGCTTATAGAAGAGGAAGCTTCAGGATTCTTTCTATTTTTCTTGAATTTGTAGAATCATCGCACCCCAAAGACTTAACAACCTGCTGGTGATCAACACAGGTGCAGAGAAGTTCAACCTGGTAGTCAATGTCAGGCCCTAAAAGGCCAGGGTGCATTGGGCCTTAAAAGCTTGGAAAATCAACAATCAAGAGCATAAACCCAAGGAATCAACAAATCCATGCTTAGGGATTTGTGTAGGGATGATGACAATATGTTGAAAGACATGGATTGATCCCGTTTGATGGCCTATTGACCAGATGCGACAAAATGGCCTATAAAAGAGGGATTGAAAGTTTGCAGAGTATTTTGAGTTGAAAGAACAATCGCCTTGAGCTACTTCAGGACAAGTTTAATGACCTCTTCAGCTACTCGCTTCCTGTATGAGGAAGGATTTTCACATGACCGAGGTCGTGGTAGCATCCCTTCAAAAGAATAGATAGTTATGTTCTTCCATAACTCTCCATGGACAACGGGCCAAGAGAGAACCTCATTGTGAAATGCCTCCTCTGAGACATAAACTCACATTTGGAAAGTCTCTAAAGTTACAACTTTGGGTTGAACAAAGGGGGAGTCATGGTAAAGGCAAAACCATATAGAGTGTGAGTACTCATTGAGAAGTGGTTGTAGTATCTGAAAGACATTTTCTGTGACGCTGACCATCTTGGCATACCAGTCGACGAAATATGCTTCATTGATTTCCTTACTGTTGGGATCCCCTGATGCCCTCCATGGAAGGTACACAAGGGCCAAGGGTTGGTCATCTGAGATTGGAGCACTATCTCCCTTCAGGAGGACACCACTTCATCATGGAAATGACCATCACCAAGAATTCGTAAATGAAATATTTAGGTTGCTTGTAGATGTCCTCACAAGCCTCAAACTGCTTGCTCAACAAGTAGCTACACCAATTGAATGATTCTTAATGGACGCAAGCTTCAACAATCGAGATGGAATCTAAAGTGCACTCCCCCTTTATGTAGTTGCACATAATTTTCCCCATTATCACATGACATGCAAATTTTATTGAAGGACTATTAATCATGGCGATAATAGCCCCTATGTCGCCTTGTTGAGTAGCATATTTAGTGTAAAAATTGTTCTCGCCGGTCTTCCTACCTTGTTTGAAAATGAGACATCTTCACCCACCGTAGACAACCTCGTCAACCTTTGAATATCATTTCCATGTATCAGGTACTCTTGGTCAAGCCATAAGGTTACTTCATGCAACTGACTAATAGAAACTTGGTACACTTCATATCCACTCTCGAAGTACCGAAGACAGGAATATTTCTAAAATTCATCAATGTAGACCTTTGTAATGCCCAAAACTTCAATTTAAGATAGGAGGAATTTCTTCCATCTTTCTTTGTTGATGGTTCAGTGAATACCTCTTGCTCGAGTGCAGGGAAGTGGAATGAATCAGACAAATCATTATCAACTAGTGAGGCCTTCTCATACTTTCCAAGAAGGTCCTCCATCTATGAAATTAGAGGCTCTGATGGACCTATAAGAACATTAATATTAGACACACGGGTCATGACATCATTTCAACGACTGTAGACAATATGCACAGGAGGCTGAAATTTAGATGGAGAAATAAATTTATTTCGACACCAGAGCCAGGTTGAACAATGCAACCATCCAACTTTTACAGTGAGCTTTAGTGTTTCCATGCAGATTATATAGAAAGACTTGATATGACATCTTTGACTGGACCGTTTAAATAATAAATATGGTAACTTACCATAATTGATTCAAATATGGTTAATAATGATGACCATGATGTGGGCCTCCGATGGATGACGTAAAAGACTAAAAAGGCAGATGATAATTATGACCAACCAATGGGGAATGATGGCAAAGCCAAGAACAAATAACCAAAATTTGTGAGAGGAAATTATAGGAAAGATTATAATAATAATGTGAAAAGTATCTGCTAATTATTATGGATTTTGAAAAACGAGAAATCTGACATGTGCTTCTTCCCGACCATAATCAGTTGTCGTGGGTCGCAATTAACTACATTAATAAAATGGACGAAATTACACTTAACTTCCAACTACTTAACTAGACAAACCGACACGACTCATTCAAACCTAACCTAACTAGGACCCCCTTTCATAGATCAAAAATTAATTGAGAAGTATACTAGCCAAGGAAGGGCTTTAGGCATGCACCATTCACCCATCCCGGCAAAAAAATAAGCTTAAAAACTCTTGAATCCCATATCTTTGCAACAAGAAAAGGATCAAGCAAATGCATCTGTAACTTCTTGGGATTCTTTAAAAACTTGTTTTCATAGAGTAAGAGTCAGTCACCAATAAATAAGGAATTCTTCTTTATGTGTTGATCATGTGAGGCCTTATGTCACTCCTTCTCAACAGTTTCGTGGAAATCTGCCAGAATTCTTTCTTCGTCTAATTCCCATAGCTCCTATAGTGTGCTCCAATGGAATCGTCCTCTATCATTTTAGTAGCATGTGAAATGAATTGATTAGGGGCAATGAACTCAACTAGTACCACAACTTCTCTCTCGTAAAAAAGTTAGAACAAAGTGTATTTATGAAATTGCTTCACGTGGTACGGTAGGCCCATAATGTGGCTGGCACACACTCGTCCTAATCATCCTTCTTTGTAGTGAATATCTGTGTAAGTCCTTTCTCCAAAACCTTGTTAAAATATTCAACGGTGCCATTAGCCTGTGGATGATGAGGGCGACACTTGTGGTGTTGAATCACAAAATTCTGCAACAGAGAGTCAACAGTCTCATTAATGAAGTGTGACCCTTGGTCACTGGTAAGGATCCTAGGGCACTCAAATTTGGTAAGAGTGTTCTAAAAAACGAATTGTGCCACAATATTAGTAGCACAATCCTTGACAGTCGTAACTTCAACCCAACGAGTTAAGTAGTTTGTTGTAGTGATGATATATTGAGCATGAGAGTGTCATGTGAGAGGATTGATGGGACCCACAAAACCAATAGCCCACTTTTCAAAAGATTGAAGTGCTTGAATTGGGTGTAGTGGAAACTCATCCCACAACATCGACCGGGTAACCCGCTAGAAAACATCACACTTCTTGGCATATTCCTTCGCATCCTTGAATAGGGTGGGCCTTGAGAGCCCGACTGTTGGAATTATGGCTAATATGTTGTCCTAGATGAAAACCTACTTGATAAAGATGTCAACATTGTGATAATAGGATGATTATGTAGACTAGTACAAGTGTTACAGGTGATATGGACATAGGAATGTTAGTTCATAGACAGATGGTTGATAAAAAAAAGGTTTGAGAAAGTATATGCAAGTTCTGAGAAGCGAGATTGTGTACATATGCAGTTATTGTGAAGAAAAGTAGTGTACAAAATCCACACCATAGTAATCTGGATACCAAGGATCATTACCAAGGTATTGGCCCATAGTGATTGGAGCAACAATGATTATTTGATCCCTTCAAAGAATACTAGTGACATTACCAAGGGATATTTATGTCGTTAATATTAATGAAACTATCATATTGTGATCTAAATGATCTATTCACAAGTATTGACAGTAAAGTTTGTAGAAAGTGAAATTATGTTTATAGCGAAAGTTTTTCAGATTTGTACACAAGTGTGTTTGGGAATAGTCATGTACATATGCATATCCATCTCTGTATGTTTGCCTATATATTTTGTGAAAAAATTTCAGTATGTGCAGATATGTACGCTGGTGTTGTGCATGGTAAACACGTACATACATTGATACTCCTTGTGGAAGTCATGTATACAAACTATGGTTTGGTTGATTTTGTCTGATTTACTTGATGTTGTCTATCATGATGATCTATGTCCGACAATGAAAATTAAGGTGACTTGGTTGAATTGATCAATTTTAATGGTATAGAAGTTTGACTAGGTGTATGATCTTTGATCTATAATTGGTTCAGAAATCTATGATTGGTTCAGTGATATGTAACTAGTGAAATGGTATATGTATGGTTCAATGATTAATGCTTTAGCATTCATTATTCTGAGATCTGTACACAGGTGTTTTATATAGAAAACACGTATATGCGTGAGGCTTATTAAGTACAGCTGCGCAGAAAATTTGATATTTGTTCTTTCTAGTTGGGTTTTGCATTCAATGAATTGATTCTTTAGACTTTCATATGATTTGAAGTGTGACAGTGTCTTAGATTTAGTGCTTTAGTTTGTTTGGGTTTATGGTTGATATGGGTCCAATTTGAAAATTTGATGAAAGGTGGCCTATAGTTTTTTGTGATGATTGCTTGATAGGTAGATCCAATCTAAAATATTCTGAAAAAGTGGTCCATAATGAGATGAGGGTTGCAATCTTCAGAAATGGGGTAGGATCTCCCTTCTGGTAGGAATCAGTAAACAATTTAAGGAGGTTGTAGCTCCCATCCAACGGGTGCTGGAGAACGAGAGAAGATTTTTGGTTTTGTAGGCAGGTTCCTGCATACTAATAAGAGTCTCCATCTGAGTACAAATGTAATATTTTTCTTTATATCATAAGAAAGAAGACAAAGACAACAACAACAGTGGTTTTCTCCCACATTGGGTTTCCACCTAAAATCCTGGTTTTATATGTGTGTTTGCTATGATTTCGTTTTGTTCTTTACTACATAGTGAAAAGTAATTAATTTACTAATGCATTGACTAGGGATTATCATATGATAAAATACATAAAAACTAGTAAACTAGATATACATTTGTTTCCTTCTCTGAAGTTGTGTACATACGTAGGTTTCCTTAATAACAATAGCATATATTTTTAGAATATAAAATTTGGAAGTTTGAATTTAGAATACTGATTGTCCCCTCCTCTTAGTATTTTTCCCAACAATTGGTATCAAAGCAGGTCCCTCAAAATAAGCTTGGTCACTTAAAGGGAGATCCATCAAGACGAGCAGTGAAGAGGGAATATCTTCTATTGGGCTAACTTTGTTTAATGGAACTAACTTGATATTTTGGAAAGCAAAATGAGAGCATATTTGCAGTCACTTGGAGCTTATGTATGGGCAATCATTGAAGAAGGATATCAATACCCATCCTCCATTTCTATAGGTGATGCAGTTAATAAATAGTATGAGACCAATGCAAAGGAAGTCAATGCTCTCTTAGGAAGCTTGGAAGGATCAGAATGTGTGAATTTCCTAGCGTTGAATATCGCAAAATATATATGGGACAATATTATCCAAAGCTATGAAGGTGACACTAAGGTAAAGAGCTGTTGGGTCCCTATAATACTAGTGATTACCCCATTACTATTGTAGTTATACCCCTTATTTATATTGTTGTGCCCCTATTACCCCCATATTATTATTTCTGTGCCCCATAGAATCCCTCTATTGTTATTTTTGTGGCTTTATATTATTATTGTTAGGTCGGCTGGATTATATTGTGACTCCTTAGACTCCTATATATAGAAAGGAGGTTTTGTCATTTGTATCATCCAAGAATTGTTCATTTATGTAATGTAAAGGAGGTTTCCCCCTCGAAGAGGCTGAATTCTAAGGCGTTGATCTATCTTTTCTATCTTTTCTTGAGCTGGTTTCATAACATTTGGTATCAGAGCTTTGGATTCTAGGGTTTCGCTGCTCCAAACAGGTCATCGTGGAATTTTCGCTATAACTTTTTTTCTGTGACGTTTCAGAAGTCGCAAAAAAAACCCATTTGAGAAGAATTGGCGCTGAACCTTGGGTCCGAATTTCAGAGTTTTTCGCGTGATATTTTCGGAGATATGATCTGAGGAAGTTGGTCTTTTTGCAGACTCCTGAATTACATTCAAAACAGGTGACCTGGGGAAAATCGTCATAACTTTCTCTCTGAGGATCGGATTGAAATTTCGTAAAAAGGTACAGAAAGAGGACGGACTGTAGTTTCTTTTGGGTGTTTTTAGATCCAAAGGTCGAAACAGTGACTCGTGGCACGTCGTACAAGTTCGCTCTACTGAACTAGTCTATAATCAAGTCACTGTGGGAGATTTCGCATAACTCTTCCTTGGAGAATCCAATTTGGTCAGACTTGTGGCATTGGAAAGAGGACATAGAGAGCTACTACAGTCACAATTTCAGAACTAGATGACTGGAAAGTACAGAGATACATCAGAGGCAATATCGAGCTCCTACAAAGTGAAAAAAGGTGTGTAGATTTTTTTAAATTTTTGTTTAAGCTTGGTTTGAAAATTTATTTTGAAGGAATTCAAAGGGCATAGTAGAGCATTATTATCGGTAACTGATGCCCCGAGGAAAGAAAATGCAAACACCTAGTAAGGAACCTGAAAGCTCTAGCATGACTCATGAAGAAGAGGAAGAAATGCTACATGATATATCAAAATTACAAGAACAAGTGCAACAAATGTCACGCTCACAAAAGTTAACAGATGCTAAGATAAATGGCGTGGAAGCTAAGATGAATGGCATGGAAGCTAAGATGGACAATTTGAAGGTAGATTTGAACACAAATTTGAAGATAGGCATGGCAGATTTGAAGACAGATTTGACTAAATTTCTACAAGAAATACTTACTAATGGTGAAAAGGTAGTAAAGGAAACTCATGATGAGAACAAAAGAAATGTTAATCATGATTCCATAGACGCTAATGTTGGATCGAAGAATCACCACATTCCAAAAATCGATATGAGGAAGTTTGATGGCAAGGATCCCGCCACATGGATATTACAGATGGAGCAATTCTTCAATCTCAATAATGTGCAAAACACACAAAAGGTACGTATGGCAACTTTATATTTGGAACCAAATCAGTTTGTATGGTATCAATGGCTTTGTTCTCGTAAACAATTTATCACTTGGGCAATTTTTACGGAAGAATTGATAGCACATTATGAGGATACAAAAAGCAACACTTTTTTTAGCCAATTGATAAGTCTCAAACAAAAGGGTTCAATAATGGAGCACATTGAGGAGTTCCAAAAATTGAACATAAGGGTAAAAGATATTCCAGAGGAGCATAGGATTGATGTGTTCATAGGGTCTTTAAAGGATAATATCCAACATGATGTGCGCCTTTGGGAACCTGATTCATTAGAGAAGGCATTCAGGTTAGCAAGAAAAATGGAAAGCAAAATTATGGCAACTAGGAAGCATACCATTCACAACTATAAAGACGGAAGTGTTGTTGCCCATAGTCTTCCACAACCTACAAGGTTGACACCACAACAATTGGAAGAAAAAAGAGCAAAAGGGCTTTGTTACAATTGTGATAGCAAATACACAAAAGGTCATAAGTGTGCTGAGAAGAAATTATTCTACATAGATTGTGAAGAGGAAGAAGAAAAGGAGCAAGAAAGGTCAAAAGAAGAGGATATATTCCAGGAACAAAGCCTAGATGAAGAACAAATAAATCCGACCATATCTTGTAATGCATTGGCGGGAATTACCACTCCTCAAACCATCAAGATAGAAGGACAAATCAAGAAGAAAAAGGTAATAGTGTTGATTGATTCAGGAAGCACCCACAATTTTATTCATTGTAGGGTAGCAAAAGAATTGAATTGCTTCCTATATCCAGCACCAGAGTGTCAAGTGATGATTGCAAATGGAGGAACAATAAATTGCTCTGGAAAGTGCCATAATATCAAGCTATCCATGGGAGAATATGTATTGACTAGCCCAATGCTTTCCATTCCAATGGGAGGTGCTGATGTTGTACTAGGAGTCCAATGGCTACAATCCTTGGGTACAATAGCTTTTAATTTTCAAGAACTTTTCATGAAATTTTCTGTGGAAGGAAAGGAAGTTGAATTAAGGGGTATTGCAGGGAAACCAGGAAAGATAATCAGCTCTAATGTCATGACAAAGCTTCTAAAAAAGGAGCAAAGAGGTGTAATTGCACAATTATGTTCGCTAGATGTTTCCACATTGGAATCATCTATTTCTCCAGATCTCCAAAAAGTCCTGGACAATCATTCCAAGGTATTTGAGACTCCCAAAGGTCTCCCACCTATGCGTGATCATGATCATGCTATTCATCTGATTCCAGGAAGTGTTCCTCCAAACATCAGGCCGTACAGATATCCCTATGTCCAAAAAAGTGAAATTGAACGTATGGTTGCAGAAATGCTAGAGGCTGGTATAATTCAACCGAGTCAAAGTTCTTTCTCAGCTCCAGTAGTATTGGTGCACAAGAAGGATGGATCATGGCGCATGTGTCCAGATTATAGGGAGCTCAACAAGCTCACTATTAAAGATAAGTTCCCCATTCCTGTCATTGATGAATTACTGGATGAATTGCATGGATCAATTTACTTCACCAAGTTGGATCTTCGTTCAGGATATCATCAAATCAGAATGAAGATTGAAGACATTCCGAAAACGGCATTTAGAACTCATGAGGGTCATTATGAATTTTTGGTCATGCCTTTTGGCCTTACCAATGCACCTTCAACATTTCAAGGTTTGATGAATTCAATTTTCAAACCATTCCTTAGAAAATTTGTGTTAGTATTTTTTGATGATATACTAATCTACAGCAAGTCTTGGAAGGATCATGTTGAACATGTTGACAAGGTGCTACAACTATTGGAGGAGAAACAATTATATGCAAAAAGATCCAAATGTTTCTTTGGAGTCCAGGAGGTGGAATATTTGGGTCATATTGTATCTCATGAAGGAGTTAAGGTAGACCCTAGCAAAATTAAAGCCATTAAGGAATGGAAAATCCCCACATCCATAAAGCATCTGCGAGGATTTCTTGGGTTGACAGGGTATTATCGCAAGTTTGTTAAGAATTATGGGAGAATAGCAGCACCTCTAACAACATTATTGAAGAAAGATTCATTTTCATGGACTCCGAAGCAACAAAGGCCTTTGAACATCTTAAAGAGGCAATGTGCCAAGCACCGGTCTTAGCTACACCGGACTTCACAAAAACCTTTATTGTGGAATGTGATGCTTCAGGAAATGGAATTGGTGCTGTTCTAATGCAAGATGAAAGACCCATTGCTTTTGAAAGTCGTCCAATCAAGGGAAAGTTTTTAAGCAAAGCTATTTATGAGAAGGAAATGTTGGCAATACTCCATGCACTTAAGAAATGGCGACCCTACCTAATGGGAAGACACTTCAAGGTAAAAACGGATCATGATAGCCTTAAATACTTTTTAGAACAAAGATTATCCTCTGAAGAGCAACAAAAGTGGGTCACAAAGATGTTGGGTTATGACTTTGAAATCATCTACAAAAAAGGGAAGCAAAATGTGGTGGCAGATGCACTCTCAAGAAAGGATGAGGATGTGGAAGCATTGTTGTGTGCCATTTCTATTATCCAACCAGATTGGATAAACGAAGCAAAGGAGGAATGGAAGAATGACGAAGAAGTGTGGGCACTTATTCGAAAGCTACAACAAGATTCCAGTACTTCTGATACATTTAGCTGGAAAAATGATTCGTTATGGTACAAAGATCGCTTATACCTCTGTAAGAATTCCCAGCTAAAACAAAAGATTCTTATGGAATTGCACACTTCTCCCTTAGGAGGGCACTCAGGATTTTTAAAAACTTACCACAGGGTTAAGAAGGAATTTTTTTGGGATGGCCTTAAATCAGATATTCAAAAGTTTGTGGCGGAATGTTTGGTTTGCCAACAAAATAAAGTTGAAACAATTAAGACACCGGGTCTATTACAACCTTTATCCATTCCAAGCCAACGTTGGGAGGAGGTTTCAATGGATTTTATCACAGGTTTACCCAAGTCTGAGGGAAAGAGTGTCATCATGGTGGTAGTTGACAGACTTACCAAGTATGCACACTTTTGTGCATTATCACATCCATTTAAAGCCAGTACAGTTTCTACTGCATTTATGGAAACAGTTCAAAAGCTACATGGAAACCCAAAGATTATTGTAAGTGACAGAGATCCCATTTTCACTGGAAATTTTTGGACAGAATTATTTTCTTGTCTTGGTACTCAGTTAGCTCATAGCTCATCTTATCATCCTCAATCTGATGGGAAAACTGAGATAGTAAACAAATGTTTGGAAGGATATCTTCGTTGCTTTGTATCTGATAAACAGACACAATGGGTCAAATGGTTGCCTCTGGCTGAATGGTGGTATAACACTTCCTTCCATACAGCAACAAAAATGACCCCATTTATGGCACTTTATGGGTATCAACCACCATCCATCACATCATATTTAAGAGAAAATTCTAAGGTTCAAGCAGTGGAACATCACATCGAACATCAACAACAAGTCCTCCAACTCTTAAAGGATAACCTCGTGTTGGCACAAAATAGAATGAAACAACAGGCAGATCAACATCGCAGTGAAAGAAGTTTTGATGTAGGTGATTGGGTATTCCTACGGCTACAACCATATAAGCAAATGTCCCTAAAGCAAGCTAAGAAGGATAATAAATTATCACCAAAGTATTATGGTCCGTACAAGGTGTTGCAAAAGATTGGTACTATGGCATACAAATTGGAGCTTCCTGCAGCTTCTCGATTGCACCCAGTTTTCCATGTTTCATGTTTAAAGAAGGTTATAGGCGACAAGCTCCCAGTTCAAACAATATTGCCAGAACTTGACGAGGAAGGAAAAATTATATTGGAACCAGAAGCAGTCACAGAAACAAGAACTCGACAGCTACGAAATCGATCAATTTCAGAGTATCTTATCAAGTGGAAGAACTTATCCGCTGAAGATTCCACATGGGAGGATGAGAATTTTATGCAGAAGTATCCAGAACTACTCAAGCGTTGAGGACAACACTTTTTTGAAGGAGAGGGGCATGTTGGGTCCCTATAATACTAGTGATTACCCCATTACTATTGTAGTTATACCCCTTATTTATATTGTTGTGCCCCTATTACCCCCATATTGTTATTTCTGTGCCCCATAGAATCCCTCTATTGTTATTTTTGTGGCTTTATATTATTATTGTTAGGTCAGCTAGATTATATTGTGACTCCTTAGACTCCTATATATAGAAAGGAGGTTTTGTCATTTGTATCATCCAAGAATTGTTCATTTATGTAATGTAAAGGAGGTTGCCCCCTCGAAGAGGATGAATTCTAAGGCGTTGATCTATCTTTTCTATCTTTTCTTGAGCTGGTTTCATAACAAGAGCGCTCAATTTCAAATTTTTAGAATTCTATATGAGACACTCAGAATGCATAATGATGAAAGTATTGTAATATTTTTCCTTAGTTTAGATGAGATCATTAACTCAATGAAAAATCTTCGTGATGAAATAAAATATTCTATTGTTGTTGAGAAAATTCTAAGATCTCTAACCTCAAAGTTCGATTCTGAAGTCTCTTCCATTGAAGAAATCCAGGATTTAAAGAATCTTACTATCGAACAACTCCATGGGATTTTAACAACTTATGAAATGAGAAAAGGGGGTCCATCAAATATCAAAGAAGAAACATTAAAAGCTACATACAAAGGGAAGGAAAAGGAAGATGTTAAGGAAACATGTTACATTTCAGACGAAGAAGAATCAAATTTCGTGAAGAAAATTCAAGTAGGAATTGGTAGTGTTAGTGTCAGTCTTTGAAGCCTTCCACTAGTGATCAAACATGCTCTTACAAGGGTGTCAAGGTCAAATTTTTTCATTTCAGAGAGTCTACAAATAAAATTTGGTCACTAGATATTAGGTCTAGGATTTGTTTTCACTTCTTTCAAAGTTGTCAAAATGTCGATCCATGTCACCATTCGGATGAGTGTACCATCATTTAGAGAGTTGCCATCATCATTTCAGGTTCCAATGGGTCATTTTACACCTTGTTCATGCTTCAGTTGTACTTGGGTAAGGTCCATTTCCCTCTCCTAGGGTTTTGAATGTAATTTCTCTTGGATGGTCAAATCATCAAAAAAACTTGTGTCCTGATGTTCATACACCTTCCCCTATCCTTAATGTACCTTATTAAACACTTCCTATCACTGATATCCCTTAAATTCCTCATTTTCCCACAAACTCTAGTTTCTTGCTACAATTTGACAATTTTCTAGGCTAAGCCTGTTTTTTTTCCCTTTTGGACCCCTTCTCCTCACTCAATCTTTGAAATTCCACTTTCCCCTGTTTCCTAACATCCCTTCGTACTTCTCAAAATTTTCTCAAGAATTTAGAAGCCCCTTATCCCCTTCATTTTGCTTAATTTCTACAAATCCCCTATTCCACACATTGGGATAGGTTTTACTAAAATGATGTGTTTGAGAAAGAAAAATGAATTTGGAAAAAGTGAGAGTGGTTTTTGTCAAAACTAGGCCAAGGAAGACAACCCTCCTTCACTTTTTACACAGGTGTCATGGTTTTAGAGAAATGTAAAAAATATAGTTGCCTCAGGAGAGTTGTTGCACCTCTGGAGTGACCTTAGGAAAATCAAGATTTCTCCTAGCTTGGTTGGCCAAATGATTTGTTTTATGAGTGAAATGATAACTAGACACAAAGATATTTCTAATGATCTATCATGAGCTCAATTTGGAGTTGAGTAAGACTTTCCAAAGTTGAATGCAACAACACTTTGCATTTAGGCAGCCTCATTTTGCACATTTTGACCAGTCTTGGGAGATTTGAATTTTGACAGGGAAAATGAACTCCAAATTGAGAAATTCAAGATTTTTTGGAAATTATACAAAATAATATTTCCAACGAGCTATTCTGCACCCACTTTGGACACCTGGAAGGCCTCCAAATCTGGCCCTGAAGTGGCGCTGCGCATTAAACTGATTTTGCCAATTTTGCTTAAATTTCCAGTTTTTTCCTAGTTTTCTTGGAAATTGACTTTTTCCTCATTCCTTGTTAAATGTATGCATGGAAAATAATGTATTTTATGTAAATATGGATGAAAAAAACCTCATAGGGTAGATACATCAAGTTTCAAGTGGTTTTGATAATGAATGAATTAGTTTCCTAATTTTTAGAGGCAAGTTGTTCCACTGCCTACTTTTGTGTTCCTAGTTTAGATATGGTTGAAACCACCCCTCTTCTCATGGATTCGACCCATGATGGCTAGCACAGGTGGTTTTGTGCTTATATTATGTACTTTTTTAGTCATTTGTAAAGTTTGGACTCTTGTGGAAGCTCTGAACTTTATTGTATATCTCTACAACAATTTGGCAAGGAATAAAACCAGGTTTCACAGCTATTTTTGTGGATTCTTGTGACAGTGAGTTTATGGATTGTTTCTTCTTTGTAATGAGTTTTTCTTATGTTTTATATGTATCCAAATCTATCTTTCTCTTCTAAAACTAAATGAATCAAGGTGAATAGGCAAAATACACTGTTGTGCTTTGTCTTGGGAATGAATTTGGTTTTCAATGTTTTCAACTATTTGAAGAGGACTCATAGTTTCTTTATGCCCTCCTCAACTCCTTAGCTGTCTTAAACTACCATCTCAATCCATTTATAGTACATAAACCCTTGTCTACCTCGCCCCACATAACATGTCTATATCCCTGATTTGATTTCCCGGACCCAACTTGCCTGCTCCATTTGATCCAGCAACCAAACATAAAAAATCAACCAAATTCCTTTGAGCTACTATCCCTAGCCCAAAATCTATATTCAACTCAGTAATCTCAAGTCATAATTGAAACCATCCTAACTGAGATTGACAAAGAGAGAGCCCTCTCCCTACCTGGTAGGGATAGCTACTAGGTTAAGCATGGTTTGTAGTTATCCTTGGATTGCCTCCCCAGCTTGAGGTGGATCCAGGCGGTAACATAGTGGCAACCATATTGGGGAACGTAGTTTTATGTTCCTCAGCAAAATGTAATCAGGTTCAGATCTGATTGTTGATGGTGAACAACGATCAAACACAGCAAGGCTGAAATCATTCACCTGGCGACTCCAAATCAGTTTCGACATCAAATCCAAGCACTCCACTAGAGTATGAACTTGACTAGCAAAAACATGAAAGAACAATATTGAGAGATCAGGTATTCAAGTTGGGATTTCATCCAAGACATTATGTTCTTTATTATAAATTATTTCTTCTCTTTTCCTAAGAATGTCAAGAAGGCTTTGCAAAGTATATTGTATTTGAGAAAAGATCCTAGACCTGCATTTGATTCTTTCCCTTTGAAGATTGAGAAATATTTGCATGCCTTTGATCTTGATCAAGACCCTTTTTCTGAATCTTGTGATGATCGTCTTCAAACTAATGAGCCTCAAGAGACCAAGACTGATTCTACACCTTTTGTACATATTCCTATACCTTGTAAAATTCCAGATTGATATAAGCCTGAGATTTTACCTCCTATATTCCATGCTTTCCCTAAAAATGATTACCTATATCTACCAAGATTTGATGGTGATTGTGACAACATCACTGCTGAGAGACATGTACTGAATTTTGAGTCATTTCTTGACCTTTTTGAAGTTGATGAAGAGGATGTCAGTATTAGGTTTTTTGCTCTTTCTTTGCAAGGCAACATCAAGAGTTGGTTCAAAACCCTGCCTGATTCGAGCATCTCAGATATCTATCGGTTCGTCAAAGTTTTCCTCGACAGGTGGGTGGTCAGACAAAACCATTTCTTGATTCTAGAAGAGTATAACCAGCTGAAAAATATCCAGGGGAGACAATACAACAATTTTCTGCCAGATTTAACCAAATTTATTGTTCGATGCCTATTACTATAAGACCTCCTCCTAGATCCACTCTCTTGCACTACCCGGATGCTTTTGATCCGGAAATGGAGTTTCAGTTGAGGGAAAGGAACCTTGCAACACTTGAAGAGATGAAAAACAATGTAGTAGATGTAGAGGCTAATTTGCTGATCAAAAGGGAAAAGTTGAAGGAAGAAGAGATGAAGAACATAGATCCAGAGGAATTGACATCGTTAGAGGTAAAGCTTGACATTTTGGTAAGTGCAGTAGAAGAGATTATGCAAAATATCACCACAAGGAATGAGTATGATGTTCAAGATCATGGCTCGCTGATTGAAGAAGAACAAGTTGCTGATCCAAAACATCTTCTTTCTTATCCCAGTTTTCATAGATTTGATAATGATTGTTTTATAGATCATCTTGGAGAAGAGAGATCTGTTGATATGACATGTATGCTTGATGATGTGTTTTATACTGATGAATTCCCTAAGTTTGATCAGTATGATGATGATTATGTTCTCCAAATAGAAGCTAGTCTTGCAGACAAATCAGTAGCTAGTTTGTGGAAGGAGGAAGTTCACTTTCAGTAGCTCGAGTATAGTGATCAGCTGATGCATATCAGCTATGGAAGTGAGGAGGAAAGTGCAGAAAATTTTGAAGTAAGTGAAGGATATTTGCCTTTTTGTTTTGCTTCATTTCAGTTCATCAGAGACAACTTTCATGCAATCAGAAGTCAATCGTCAATAAGTTTTGATCTGAACCATTTTGAGGGCAATGAAATCCTTGTTCAAGACTTCTCATATCTAGATTTGCAACCCCCGAATTCCATTGATTGTCAAGTTGCAGATGAAGACTTGGATGCTGGAACATATGATCAAATGATGCAAGATGATTCCATTCCATTCTGTTTTGAGTCATTTCTGTTTTTTAAAGGAAATTTGCATAGTATATCTTCAATAGAAGATGGGCAGCCTGTAGAAATCATGTAATCTCAACGGAGCCAATAGAAAATGGGTTGCGACAATCTTTTCAAGTTTTTCGCGATCCAATAGCTAACATGTTGGATGATGTCTGCAGTCAACGCCCCTCTCCATTAGCTACCTGTGAGCTTGAAACAAGTATTGATACAAACTTGATCTGGAAGTCGGTTTCTTTGTCATTATTAGTAGGAGTCTCATCACAAAGCTCAGATGAAAGTTTGCATTCATGGTATGAGGAGAAGCAAAGTAATCCGTTGGATGAGCTAAGTCCCAGTGCACATGAATTTCAAGATCCTTATGTAGTGTTTTTGGAGTTAGATAGAGAATCCATATTATTCAACGGATCCATTTACAAGTTTTCATGGTAGTTGCCTTTCAGTAGTTCTCTCTTGTTTTTCATAAGAAAGCACTTGTGGAGAATTCAAACAGCAGCCAGAATGCTTACTTGGTTGCATTGGTTGTTTCATTTCACTTGATTAGGTGATGAATGTAAAGTTAGAGTAGGTTTTATTGAATAAGCTCCATTTTGAGCATATTTTCCAGTTTTTCAGTTGTGTTTTAGTATTGAGTGAGTTTCAAGTCAATTTGTGTCTTTAAGGTGATCAGTATTCAGTCGTGTAATTCCAGCTTGAGTTTATTGACTCCATATTGCCCAATGGATAAGGCGCTGGTATGCTTTCCCAAAGATCTGCGATTCTGGGCACCTCCAAGGAGCTACCATCCCCATTGGAGCCAATGTTAGTGTCAGTATTTGAAGCCTTCTACCAGTGATCAAACATGCTCTTACAAAGTGGTCTTAGGGTGTCAAGGTCAAATTTTTCATTTCAGTGAATTTCAAATAAAATTTGGTCACTAGGTATTAGGTCTAGGATTTGTTTTCACTTCTTTCAAAGTTGTCCAAATGTCAGTCCATGTCACCATTCAGATGAGTGTACCATCATTCATAGAGTTTTCATCATCATTTCAGGTTCCAATGGATCATTTTATGCCTTGTTCGTGCTTTAGTTGTACTTGGGTAAGGTTCATTTCCCTCTCCTAGGGTTTTGAAGGTAATTTCTCTTGGATGGTCAAATCATCAACAAAACTTGTGTCCTGATGTTCATACACCTTCCCCTATCCTTCATGTACCTTATTAAACACTTCCCATCACCGATATCCTCAAATTCCTCATTTTGCCACAAACCCTAGTTTCTTGCTACAATTTGACAATTTTCTAGGCTAAGCCTGTGTTTTTCCCTTTTGGACCCCTTCCCCTCACTCAATCTTTGAAATTAAACTTTCCCATATTTCATAACATCCCTCCCTACTTCCCAAAATTTTCTCAAGAATTTAGAAGCCCCTTATCCCCTTCATTTCGCTTAATTTCTACAAATCCCCTGTTCCACACATCAGGATAGGTTTTACTCAAATGATGTTTATGAGCAAGAAAGAATGAATTTGGAAAACTTGAGAGAGGTTTTTTTTAAAAATAGCCCAAGGAAGAAAAAAATCCTTCACTTTTTACACAGGTGTCATGGTTTTAGAGAAATGTCAAAAACATAGTTGCCTCAGGAGAGTTGTTGCACCTCTGGAGTGACCTTAGGAAAATCATGATTTCTCCTAGCTTGGTTGGCCAAATGATTTGTTTGATGAGGGAAATGATAACTAGATACAAATAGATGTCCAATGAGCTATCATTAGCTCAATTTGGAGTTTAGGAAGACTTTCAAAAGTTGACTGTAGCAACACTCTGCATTTAGGCAGCCTCATTTTGCACATTTTGACCAGTCTTGGGAGATTTGACTTTTGACAGGGCAAATGAACTCCAAATTGAAAAATTAAAGATGTTTTGGAAATTAGACTCAATAATATTTCCAACGAGATATCCTACACTCAATTTGGACACCGGGAAGGCCTCCAAAATTGGCCCTGAAGTGGCGCTGCGCATTAAACTAATTTTGCCAGTTTTGCTTAAATTTTCCAGTTTTTTCCTAGTTTTCTTGGAAATTGACTTTTTCCTCATTCCTTGGTAAATTTATGCATGGTAATTAATGTATTTGATGTAAATATGGATGAAAAACACCTCATAGGGTAGATACATCAAGTTTCAAGTGGTTTTGATGATGAATGAATTAGTTTCCTAAGTTTTAGAGGCAAGTTGTTCCACTGCCTACTTTTGTGTTCCTAGTTTAGATATGGTTGAAACCACCCCTCTTCTCATGGATTCGATCCGTGATGGCTAGCACAGGTGGTTTTGTGCCTATATTATGTACTTTCTTATTCATTTTTAAAGGTTGGACTCTTGTGGAAGCTCTGAACTTTATTGTATATCTCTACACCAGTTTGGCAAGGAATAAAACCAGGTTTCACAGCTATTTTTGTGGGATTCTTGTGACAGTGAGTTTATGGATTGTTTCTTCTTCGTAATGATTTTTTCTTATGTTTTATATGCATACAAATCTATCTTTCTCTTATAAAACTAAATGAATCAAGGTGAATAGGCAAAATAAACTGTTGTGCTTTGTCTTGGGAATGCATTTGGTTTTCAATGTTTTCAACTGTTTGAATAGGACTCATAGTTTCTTTAAGCCCTCCTCAACTCTTCAGTTGTCTTAAACTACCATCTTAATCCATTTCTAGTACATAAACCCTTGTCTACCTTGCTCCACAGAACATGTATGTATCCCTGATTTGATTTCCCAAACCCAACTGGCCTGCTCCATTTGATCCAGCAACCAAACATGAAAAATCAACCAAAATCCTTTGAGCTACTATACCTAGCCTAAAATCTATATTCAACTCAGTCATCTCAGGTCATAATTGCAACCATACTAACCAATATTGACAAGGAGAGCCCTCTCCCGGCCTGGTAGGGCTAGCTACCAGGTAAGAGTGGTTTGTAGTTATCCTTGGATTGCCTCCCTTTAGCCTGAGGTGGATCCAGGCGGTAACATAGTGGCGACCATACTGGGGAACGTAGTTTTATGTTCCTTAGCAAAATGTAATCAGGTTCAAATCTGATTGTTGATGGTGAACAATGATCAGACACAACAAGGCTGAAATCATTCGCCTGGCGACTCCAAATCAATTTCGACATCAGATCCAAGGACTCCACTAGAGGATGAACTTGACCAGCAAAAACATCAAAGGACAATATGGAGAGATCAGGTATTCAAGTTGGAATTTCATCCAAGGCATTATGTTCTTTGTTATAAATTATTTCTTCTCTTTTCCTGAGAATGTCAAGAAGGCTTTGCAAAGTATACTGTATTTGAGAAAATATCCTAGACCTGCATTTGATTCTTTCCCTTTGAAGATTGCGAAATATTTGCATGCCTTTGATCTTGATCAAGACCCTTTTTCCAAATCTTGTGATGATCGTCTTCAAATTGATGAGCCTCAAGAGACCAAGACCGATTCTACATCTTCTGTACATATTCCTATACCTTGTAAAATTCCAGATCGATATAAGCCTCTGATTTTACCTCCTATATCCCATGCTTACCCTAAAAATCATTACCTATATCTACCAAGATTTGATGGTGACTGTGACAACATCACTACTGAGAGGCATGCATTGAATTTTGAGTCTTTTCTTGACCTTTTTGAAGTTGATGAAGAGGATGTCAGTATTAGGATTTTTTCTCTTTCTTTGCAAGGCAAAGTCAAGAGTTGGGTTAAAACCCTACCTGATGCGAGCATCTCAAATTACCAACATTTCGTCAAAGTTTTCCTCGACAGGGGGGTGGTCAAACATAACCCTTTCTTGCTTCTAGAAGAGTATAACCAGCTAAAAAGACAACCAGGGGAGACAGTACAACAATTTTCTGCTATATTTAACCAAGTTTATTGTTCAATGCCTATTACTATAAGGCCTCCTCCTGGATCCGCTCTCTTGCACTACTCAGATGCTTTTGATCTGAAAATGGAGTTTCAGCTGAGGGAAAGGAACCTTGCAACACTTGAAGAGATGCAAAACAGTGCAGTAGATGTAGAGGCTAATTTGTTGATCAGGAGGGCAAAGTTGAAGGAAGAAGAGATGAAGAACATAGATCCAGAGGAATCGACATCGTTAGAGGTAAAGCTTGACATTTTGGTAAGTGCAGTAGAAGAGATGATGCAAAAGATAACCACAAGGAATGAGTATGATGTTGAAGATGATGTCTCGCTGATTAAAGAAGAACAAGTTGCTGATCCAAAACATCTTCTTTCTTATCCCAATTGTCATAGATCTGATAATGATTGTTTTATAGATCATCTTGGAGAAGAGAGATCTGTTGATATGAAATGTATGCTTGATGATGTGTTTTATACTGATGAATTCCATAAGTTTTATCAGTATGATGACGATTATGTTCTCCAAACAGAAGCTAGTCTTGCAGACAAATTAGCAACTAGTTTGTGGAAGGAGGAAGTTCACTTTCAGCAGCTCGAGTATAATGATCAGCTAATGCATATTAGCTATGGAAGTGAGGAGGAAAGTGCAGCGAATTTTGAAGTAAGTGAAGGATCTTTGCCTTTTTTTTTTGCTTCGTTTCAGTTCATCAGAGACAACTTTCATGCAATCAGAAGTCAATCGTCGATAAGTTTTGATCTTCACCATTTTGAGGGCAATGAAATCCTTGCTCAAGACTTCTCGTATCCAGATTTGCAGTCCCCGCATGCCATTGGTTGTCAAGTTGTAGATGAAGACTTGGAAGCTGGAACATATGATCAAATGATGCAAGATGATTCTGTTCCATTTTGTTTTGAATCATCTGTTAAAGATGGGAAGCCTGTAGAAAATCATGGAATCTCATCAGAGCCAATAGAAAATGGGTTGCAGCAATCTTTTCAAGTTTTTAACGATCCAATAGTTGACGTGTTGGATGATGTCTGCAGTCAAAGCCCCTCTCCATTAACTACTTGTGAGCTTGAAACAGGTATTGATACAAACTTGATCTCGCAGTCAATTTCTTTGTAATTATCAGCAGGAGTCTCATCACAAAGCTCAGATGAAAGTTTGCATTCATGGTATGAGGAGAAGCAAAGTAATCCATTGGATGAGCTAAGTCCCAGTGCACATGAATTTCAAGATCCTTATGCAGTGTTTTTGGAGTTAGATAGAGAATCCATATTATTCAACGGATCCATTTACAAGTTTTCATGGCAGTTGCCTTTCAGTAGTTCTCTCTTGTTGTTCATAAGAAAGCACTTGATGAGAATTCAAACAGCAGTCAGAATGCTTACTTGGTTGCATTGGTTGTTTCATTTCACTTGATCAAGTGATGAATGGAAATTTAGAGTAGGTTTTATTGAATAAGCTCCATTTTGAGCATATTTTCTAGTTTGTCAGTTGTGTTTTAGTATTGAATCAGTTTCAAGTCAGTTTGTGTCTTTGAGTCATCAGTATTCATTCGTGTAATTTCAGCTTGAGTTTATTGATTCCATATTGCCCAATGGATAAGGCACTGGTCTGCTTTCCCAAAGATCTGTGGTTCTTGGCACCTCCAAGGAGCTACCATCCCCACTGGATCCAATGTTAGTGTCAGTGTTTGAAGCCTTCCACCAGTGATCAAACATGCTCTTACAAAGTGGTCTTAGGGTGTCAAGGTCAAATTTTGTCATCTCGATGAATCTTCAAATAAAATTTGGTCACTAGGTATTAGGTCTAGGATTTGTTTTCACTTCTTTCAAAGTTGTCCAAATGTCAGTCCATGTCACCATTCATATAAATGTACCATCATTCAGAGAGTTTCCATCATCATTTCAGGTTCCAATGGGTCCTTTTACACCTTGTTCGTGCTTTAGTTGTACTTGGGTAAGGTTCATTTTGCTCTCCTAGGGTTTTGAAGGTAATTTCTCATGGATGGTCAAATCATCAAAAAAACTTGTCTCTTGATGTTCATACACCTTCCCCTATCCTTAATGTACCTTATCAAACATTTCCCATCACTGATATCCCTCAAATTCCTCATTTTGCCACAAACCCTAGTTTCTTGCTACAATTTGACAATTTTTTAGGCTAATCCTATGATTTTCCCTTTTGGACCCCTTCCCCTCACTCAATCTTTGAAATTCCACTTTCCCCTATTTCCTAACATCACTCCATACTTCCAAAAATTTTCTCAAGAATTTAGAAGCCCCTTATCCCCTTCATTTTGCTTAATTTCTACAAATCCCCTGTTCCACACATCGAGATAGGTTTTACTCAAATGATGTTTCTGAGCAAGAAAAAATGAATTTTTAAAACGTGAGAGAGATTTTTGTCCAAAGTATGCCAAGGACGAAAAACCTCCTTCACATTTTACACAAGTGTCATGGTTTTATAGAAGTGTCAAAGATATAGTTACCTCAGGAGAGTTGTTGCACCTCTGGAGTGACCTTAGGAAAATCAAGATTTATCCTAGCTTGGTTGGCCAAATGATTTGTTTGATGCATAAAATGATAATTAGACAAAAATATCTTTCCAAAGAGCTATCATGAGCTCAATTTGGAGTTGAGGAAGACTTTCAAAAGTTGACTGCAACAGCACTCTGCATTTAGGCAGCCTCATTTTGCACATTTTGACCAGTCTTGGGAGATTTATTTTTGACAGGGAAAATGAACTCCAAATTGATAAATTCAAGATTTTTTGGAAATCAGACTCAATAATATTTCCAACGAGCTATCTTGCACCCAACTTGGACACCAGGAAGGCCTCCAAAACTGGCCCTGAAGTGGCGTTGCGCATTAAATTTTTGGCGCTGTGCATTAAACTGATTTTGCCAGTTTTGCTTAAATTTCCAGTTTTTTTCCTAGTTTTCTTGGAAATTGACTTTTTCCTCATTCCTTGGTAAATGATGTATTTTATGTAAATATGGATGAAAAACACCTCATAGGGTAGATACATCAAGTTTCAAGTGGTTTTGTTGATGAATGAATTAGTTTCCTAAGTTTTAGAGGCAAGTTGTTCCATTGCCTACTTTTGTATTCCTAGTTTAGATATGGTTGAAACCACCCCTCTTCTCATGGATTCGATCCCTGATGGCTAGGACAGGTGGTTTGGTGCCTATATTATGTACTTTATTAGTCATTTGTAAAGGTTTGACTCTTGTGAAAGCTCTGAACTTTATTGTATATCTCTACACCAGTTTGCCAAGGTATAAATCCAGGTTTCACAGCTATTTTTGTGGGATTCTTGTGACAGTGAGTTTATGGATTGTTTCTTCTTTGTAATGAGTTTTTCTTATGTTTTATATGTATCCAAATCTATCTTTCTTTTCTAAAACTAAATGAATCAAGGTGAATAGGCAAAATACACTATTGTGCTTTGTCTTGGGAATGCATTTGGTTTTCAATGTTTTCAACTGTTTGACGAGGACTCATAGTTTCTTTATGCCCTCCTCAACTCCTCAGCTGTCTTAAACTACCATCTCAATCCATTTCTAGTACATAAACCCTTGTCTATCTCGCCCCACAGAACATGTGTGTATCCCTGATTTGATTTCCAGGACCCAACTTACCTGCTCCATTTGATCTAGCAACCAAACATCAAAAATCAACCAAAATCCTTTGAGCTACTATACCTAGCCTAAAATATATATTCAACTTAGTCATCTCAAGTCATAATTGCAACCATCCTAACTGAGATTGACAAGGAGAGAGCCCTCTCCCGACCCGATAGGGCTAGCTACTAGGTTAAGCGTGGTTTTTAGTTATCCTTAGATTGCCTCCCTTCAGCCTGAGGTGGATCCGGGCGCTAACAGGTAGGTTTATAGGTAAGCTTCGTTTAAAATGTTTTTCCTGTGGAAGGGTGGGTCACTATGCTGCTAAATGTCATTATAAAGAAAATCATCAGAAAGGGAAGAATTCTCCAAAAGAGAATGTTAAAAGAAGGTTTGATAACAAGAAAAGCTTTTATACTCACAAAGATAGTGAATATTCTTCCAATAACAAGGATGTTGAATCTGATCAAGATTGTTAATTGCTTATGGAATTTGAAGAAAAATGTGTAGATGAATCTAATGATGTTTTTCTAAATGCCCTAGAAGGAAATGAAATCTATATGTATAAGGAAAATACTCTTGTCAAAGAAACAACTCAGCTAAAATTACATCTAGAAGAATATAAATTAGTTGAATTTTTGAAGAAACAAGTTCTAGAAAAGGAAAGACACTGTGAAAATTTAGAACTTGAAATAGTGTGTTGAAGAAAGGAAATTGACAAAACAAGGGCTTTAAATATTATATTTGCTAAGGATCTGAGAATTTAGAAGAAATCATCAAAATAAAATTCTCTCCTCTAATCAAGACACGTCTTGGATACAATTCAAATGGTGAATCATTAAAAACTATAAAATCTTCTGAAAATGGTACATGAAGCTACATCAATATAATAAAAGGAACCAATCGTCAGAATAATAGTTCTCTGCAAAAGAATGAAGGATCAAATACCTCTCAATAAAAATAACCTTACCATAATCAAAGGACAAGATACTCAAGAAGGTATTATAATCCCAAGTATTCCTACTTCAATGGCCAGTGCTTCACTTGTCATAATTTTGGTCACATAGTTGTTCAATGTGATGCTTATAAAACTATTGTGACTCAAGAAGAAAGAAAACGAAAGAATGAGATTGGGGCAAATAAATCTTCTTTTAATGTTTTCTCACCTCTTCAAGATGAAATTGAATTTTCTCTTTCCAATTACTTTGGTCATAAAGACACTGAATGCAGAAGGAGAAAGCGATAATCCTACGAGCATGAATAGAAGACAATAACACCCAAGGTATGGGAAAAGAAAACTACATACTCTGAAAACTGTGGTCTAGATTTGTATGCGAGAGATCAAGAAAATATGTGGTACATTAACAGTGGATGTTCGAAACATATGACATGTGAAAAAGATATTTTTATTTTTATTTTAATGAAATAAAGAAAAAAACATTGTAACTTATGGTAATAACTCAACTGCTTCTATCAAAGGGAAAGGAATCATATTATTAAAGAAAAAGGTCAAGGATGGAAATATTTTATTTGTTGATGAATTAAGAAATAACTTGTTAAGTGTTAGTCAAATGTGTGACCAAGGCCATGAAGTTGTTTTCATATTAAAGAATTACGTGGTAAGAAATATGGACACATGTAAGATCATAATAAAGGGAACAAGAACTTTAGGCAATGTCTATGCCTTGGAAGGAGGCCAAGAACATTGTTACTTAAGAAAACCTGAAGACAGGTGGCTCTAGTACAAAATGTTGGGACACCTTAGCTTTTCTCAATTATACAAATCAAGCAGAATGGGAGTAGTTTGTGACTTTCCCAACATCTCTCCATCTAAAAATATCATCTGTAAATCATGTCAATTTGGTAAGAAACCCAAATTTCAGTTTAATGCTAAAGGAGGTACTACAATTAAGCCACTTGAACTTATTCATATTGATTTGTGTGATCCTATGAGAAAGTAGTCTCCTAGTGGTGAACGATACTTCATATTATTCATTGATGATTTTACAAGAATGTGTTGGCTTGGATTACTAAAAAATAAATATGAAGAATTTGATAAATTTAAAGTATTCAAGGCTCTAGTAGAAAATGAGTTAGATTTGAAAATCAAATGTCTTAGATCTGATAGAGGAGGAGAGTTTATATCAGATGAATTTTTCAATTTCTGTGAACAACATGGAATCAAAAGACAATTTTCTATAGTTAATACTCCTCAACAAAATGGAGTATCAGAAAGGATGAACAAAACAGTCCAACAAATGGCATGTTCCATGCTTGATGAGTTAGTAACACCTCATACCTTCTAGGGGTAAGCAACACATACAACCGTGAATATACTTAAAAAAACTCATGTTCAAGTAAACAATGATAAAACTCCATATGAACTGTGGTTTGGTAAACCTGCAATTGTAAAACACTTTAGAATTTTTGAAAACAAACGTTACATAAAGAAAAATGATGATAAGCTTGGAAAGTTTGAATCTAGAGCTGATGAAGGAATCCTTCTTGGATATTGTTCTAGAAGCAAGGGATATAAATGCTATAATAAAATACTTCAAAAAATTGTTGAATGCATATATGTTTTGATTTATGAAGCATCCACAGGTACCAAAACATAAGCACCAACAGATGACGGATCTCTCCCTACTACAAGCCAAAAGGTTGTAGGATAAGGAAATAGAGAAGCATCAGAAGAAGGAAATGAAAATACTTATACATCAGAAAGGACTCCTTCAAGGTATGGTCAAAAAAATCCTCGTGAATCTCAAATTCTAGGTGTAAAGGAAGAAGGAATACAAAATAGAATAACTCTTGTTGTAACTTCTAGTTACTTAGCCTTATTATCTACAATTGAACCTTAAAATGTGAATCAAGAAAGAAAATATGAATGTTGGGTTAAGGCAATGCATGAGGAAATTGATCAAATAGAAAATAACCATACATGGGAATTAGTACCAAGGCCTCGTGATAAAAATGTTATTGGGAAAAAATGGGTGTTCAAGAACAAACTGAATGAAAATGGAGAAGTAATTGGAAAAAAATCAAGACTCATATGTAAAAACTATGATTAATAGGAAGGGATAGACTTTGAAGAAAAATTTGCACCTGTAGCTAGACTTGAAACCATAATAATGTTTCCTACATTTTCAAGTTTTCATAACTTTAAAGTGTATTAAATGGATGTTAAATATGAATTATTAAATGGGGGTCTAGAAGCATAAGTCTATATTGAACAACCTGAAGGGTTAATTCTTGGCAATGATAAAAATCTTGTGTGCAAAATTATGAAGGAATTGTATGGGTTAAAACAAGCTCCTCGTGTATGGTATTATCTTCTTGATAGGTACCTTTGACAATAAGGGTTCAAAAAGGGGTATGCAAATAGAAACCTATATATCAAAATTGATAAAGATAAACTTGTGTTAGTTTTTGTTTATGTAGATGGCATCATATTTGGAAGTAATGTGAATGTATGAGTTAAGGATTTGCTTCAGTTATGCAGCAAGAATTTGAAATGTCTCTACTTGGTGAACTAACATACTTTCTTGGAATTCAAGTTCAATAGACTAAGAATTGGATCTTTCTTTCTCAAACCAAGTACCTCAAACCAATTTTGAATAAATATGGAATGGAAGATTGCAAGTTGGTATGCATACCAATGGTAACATGATGAAATCTTAGTCAAAATGATGATTCTCCTTCAGTCAATCAACAAGAATACAAATCTATGACTAGAAGCTTGCTCTATCTTACATGTACAAGACCAAACATTATGCACAAAGTTGGAATTGTTGGATGATTTCAAGCAAATCCTAAGGAAAATCATCTCCAAATAGTTAAGAGAATATTCAGGTATCTACAAGACACTTAATATTTTGGTCTATGGTACCCCAAAAGTGAAAATTTTGCGCTTCATGATTACACATATGCAGATTGGGCATGTAATATTGATGATCACAAGCATACTAGTGGAGGAGTATTTTATTTGGGACCTCGCTTGGTTTCATGGCTCGACAAGAAACAAAGCTCCATCACCTTATCGATTGTTGAGGCAGAATATGTTGTTGTTGTATATTGTTGTACACAACTTCTATGGATGATCCAAACATTTCAAGACATTCAAGTCACTTGTCCTCAACCTATGCCTATCCTCTATGACAATACTAGTGCCAGAAGTATCTCTAAGAATCCTATATGCACTCAAAAACCAAGCACATTCCAATCAAATATCATTTTATGAGAGAACAAGTGCTTGAACAAAAGGTCAAACTAGAGTATGTTCCTTCAAAGGAACAAGTTATAGATATATTTACAAAGTCACTTCCATGTGATTCCTTTGAATATCTCAAACAAAAATTAGGAATGATTCTTGCTTCATCACTATGCTAATTATTTTGACAGGTATGTCATGTTTAGGGGGAGATGTGACTATAAATTACTATAATTTACTTTATGTATGCAGATGATATGAATGACAGACACATATGCACGCAATTTCTGAGTTAGACAAATGCGTATATATCTCTGTGATTGATAAAAATGCACAAATTTAGGGGGGCCTCCTATATGCATTCACCATTTCATGTTTGGTCTTGTGTTTCTGACATTGGTTTGCTATAGATTGTTGGGTTAAGGGAAGAAACTATTATAACGCTAAATGCTTTAATTTTAGTTTATATTTTGCTTTATAGCTTTTGTTTTCCTACTTGCTTTGTTGACTAACCACTGGCTGACCTCCCTGTAACTCAGTTACAATCTGATTCTTACACTACCTTGGAAATTTGCGTAGTCTTAGAGGGAAACCAACCTTGCTCTCAAGAAATGTGCAGTTCAACCTGACAGTGATCTTCAACTCTAGAAATGCACAGATCCAACTTATAGCTTTTCTTTAATTGGGAAATTACACAGAGCATGAGAGGCAACAAGAGCCACTCAACCCAGGAATTGCACAGAAGCATTCCCTCAATTGTTGCCTGATGCATGTGTTAGTAAGTTGCCTGGTTCCCTCTAGGACTGCACAATTTCTCCATGCATGCATAGCAGCCCTATTCAAAAAATCAAAAAATGAAAAAATGAAAAAACATCCCTAAAAAATAGGGATCTATTTTTAGCAGTGGGAGTTACACTTGAGTTAATTTTAGAAACTGTCGCCACTTGTTGCTTTTTCCTAGATTTTTGGCCTTCGCGTCATAAACCCTAAATCGATCAAATCTATTTAATGGACGCTGCCAAAGCTCATTTTCACATTCGATATTAGAGCTTTGGAATTCCCAAGGCATTTAGGAACCTTTGGCACAATTGGCACAACTTTTCCGGGTAAGTTTTTCTTTTCTTGTCTTTTACAACTTTTTATGCCACTTTTGTTTCCTTGGCTTGTGTGCGTGTTGTTTTGACCATTTTGTTGAATGATTGTTGGTGTTTTGATTTGTTTTAGATTGTAGAAGTGTTGTTTTAAGTTTTTCATTGCCTTTACTAAACAATGCATGCATAACCCATTTTTTTCACCAACGGTTGTCATTGTGGTGACTCTCCCCACAAGCTTCGTTTTTCTTCTGTTTGACTGATTCTTGCATTTGTTTTGATTGCATGCATCACTATTCACTCATATATGCACCATCCTTTGCTCGTGTATTTATATATACTCATTTTCAAGTTTCCCTTGCGCAGATCTGGGCTACCTTGGCCTGTATCTCGCTCTTCGTAGCATGCACTACGCATTTTTGGATCTCAAGGCTCTGCCTTGGCTCCAAGAATTGTGTAGAGGTTGTCAGTGACTAGCTCAAGTTGCGCTATGCACAGTTCCAAGAGATAGTCATGGAGTCTTTCCCTCTAGGATTGTGCAATGCGTAGTCCCATCCATCATCAAAGCCAGACTAAATTGTGCATTGCGCAATTCCAGTCATTAGCAAGAAAACTAGATTGCACATTGTGTAGTTCCAGTCATCAACACCTCTCAATGGCAGCTGGGACTGTGCATTCCGCAGATCTAGCTGATAGTCCCTCACCTCATAAAGTCAGAATTGTGCAATCTTGCCCAGAAGTTGCCCAGTTTGTTGCATGATTGGTCCTTGAAGTTATTTTGGATTTTAACCTAACATTTTCATGCCATGAGTGTCCTCTCCGTCTCCAGGGACAACAGTAGTTGAGTAGCCTCTCAGCGGTACATGCAACATGGCTTCCAAGAGAGCTAGATCAAAGGACGCTATCGAGAGCAGCACTTGAGATGTAGTTGAGCATGTCTCCATGAAATTGTTAGTCTATGCAGACACACAGTGGTTCATAGAGAAGGACATGAAGATTATATGGGAGGAAATAAAGGACATATTTGTAGGCAATTTCAAGGAAGATCTGGAAGGTCAACAAGTCTATGTCAACATCTACAAGTCAGGCTTGTACAGGGTTTCATGCAGGTACCCCGCCTTCCCATGTGCGGACATTATTCATTGGATTGTATCACATACCGATACTGAGATGATGACATTGAGTAGTGTCAGGGGAACAGAACTTGCTACCTTCAGGATGAAAAACTATCATCAGATGTATCACTTGCCACAACTAGTGAACCGGATGGATGCACTCTTCTTTACTCCCAACAACAATGTGAACACTAGAGACATCATGAACTGTTGGGTAAAAGAGCCACCGAAGTTCAGTTCGAAACCCAACCAAGTCTACAAGACTAAGTCACTCAAGAAGGCCTACCAACTCTTGATCATCTTTGCATGCCGCCTGTATGGTCAAGAGAGCACGGAGACCTTTCTGCAGAGTTGGGTGGTTGTGTTGGATCAGTTGGAAAATGAAGGAAGGCCATTCAACTTGTTGGACATGTTGGCTCTTCAGTTGAAAGTGCATGTTTCTAATGCAAAAAATCTTCCTAAGGATGAGCAAGCGGGATTCTATATGTCTGCGTACTTTCTTGATGCAATCTATGCCCAACAGAAATTTATTGGCATGGGTTGGACATGGACACCATTAGATGATGTTGTGAACATCTATTGCAAGTTTCTCTCTGAGTGCAGCTACCGAGGATTCATGGCGAGGCTATATGACCACTTCATCACCTCGGTTTACAAGATGATCTTCGAATAAGATCCACCTTGCATGTCCTAAGAAGCAATGCAGACATTGCTTAACATTGCAGATTGGTATGCCTCACCTGGTGGCACCTTCATTAGGATGTTTGGTGGAGAGAAGCCTTTGCATGTGCTACCAAGGTTTTCCATGGATAAGTTGGTCATGCAAGAGGTTGTGTATCACATCTCCACAGGGTTATCAGCATAACTACATAGGAGGAAAAAGACACCATGGCCTTCTCTTCCTTTGCGGATTGGATTGTACGAGATCTAGAGCTTGAAGGATGTGAATGTCAAGTCCAAGGACTTGAAGAAGTTTGACTTCGACACCAAGAGTTTCAATCCATATTATCTTCACTGCATATGAAAGAACCAATGTGTGAAGGTGTATTATCCATGGATCCACGGGGTATGTCATTGGCCAAAGGAAGACCCTTGGAGGTATTTCTACAACTCCTCTAGGCTTAATGAACCAGTTAGTATGGCTATAGAATGGAAAGAAGCTATGAAAGTAGCAACACCATAGGAAGAAGCAAGAACAACAATAGTGAGCAGCAAACCAATGTAAGACAAAGGAAAGAGGAATATTTTTGAGAGCACAGAGAATGGGCAAAGCTAAAAGTTCACAGAATATCCTCTTGTTGAGAAAGTATCTTTGGAGATAGAGGCAAGGAGGTGACAACACGAAATGAGAGTACAACAAAGGAAGAGAGATAAGAAAAGGTTGGAAGACGTAGAGAGGAAGTTGTAAGAAATAGAAAAGAAGCTGAAAGAAGAGCAAGAGCTAAGGAGGAGAGAAAGGGACGAGAAGCAGAAACAGGAAAAGGAGGAAAGGCAAGGCACAATGATAGAGAAAACTGTGCCTATATAGGTTGAGGAATTAGAGAAACCATCATATGAAGAAGAGGGTGAACAGGTGTAGGTTCAGACACTTTCTCAGCAGATTGAGAAGATGGTTGAAGCAACATATATGGAGTTGGAATAGGAGCCATTGGACCAAGACACTGACCTCTTGCCAAGACATCTGAGGTCGCCCCACAGTCTCTACCACCTCTAGAATCAAAACCAATCCCAATCGAGAAAGGAGAGGTTATCCTTCTTAATGATGATCCGAAGATGGATGTGTACAATTTGTCATTTGATGAGTCACAACAAAGGATTGTAAAGGCGCAAAGAAATTAGCTCTCGGATGATCACGCATCACTTGCACACATAGAGGAAAGGGTGATTGTTGCAAATGTTAGAATACATCTAGCTTCCATGGCCGATGCTTATAAGGCTTATGCAGAAGCCACAAGTTCAACAATCAAGTTCTTGATAGCAGAGAATGATCAGATGGCAAAGGACTTGCAAGAGGCCAGGCAGAGTACAAATCAATTCGTAGGATCTGCTACGGCAGAGATGAGAGAAGTTATGCTTACTGAAGTATTGACTCTTGAGACCACCATGCGAAAAATGTATGGTATATTTGTCACCATGCACAAGATGATTGTCCATCTATATGGTTCTCAACAGTAGCGCATGAAGATAGCCCAAACTCTAAAAGACATCTACATTGTTATTACGCATGTACATGTATTGACAATGAGGTATAAGGGAGCCCTTCTTTACTTGCAGAAGATAATGAAGCCGTAGGCAGAGTTAGACAAAGCATGGATTCAGATGTTGATCCAGAATTATGAGAATCTCCCTCCACTCATCACCAACATTGAGGCTTCCTATGCACGGTTGTTCAAGAGTATGGATGTCATAGTGAGGACACACAATATCCCTTCAATTAGAACCCTCACTCAAGCCATGAAGAAGAAACAAATCCTGTTGGAGGTTGAAAAGTACATAGAGCAGTTGTGCGAGAGGCCACCAACAATGACTTGCAGCTTAGCATAGAAAAAATGCAGAAGTACATCGGTGGTCCAGCCACACTCAGGACAATGTTATGCATACTTCAAGATGAGATGGAAAAAGGTTCTAGAACCATATACCCGGAAGCCATGGAGGCATGAGTCCGTTTCGAGAAAGACATCACCAAATAGTACAGGGACACAATAGCGCAATACTAAGCTTGGTATCAGTTCGTCACCGAATACCATCAAGAGGGTGTTGCCAAGTTGGTCTTTCCCCAAGACCTCGAGTGATGATGTTTGTCTTGTTAGGCTGACTCAAACCTATTTTGTCCCACATGGGTATATGTAGAAATTATATGATTATTTGTAAATATATTGTAAGTGAAATTCCAAGTGTCATTAGTGGTATGTAAACAGTCAGCATGTAATGTGAAGAGTCATGAGGGCAGTCAAATAGTCAAAGGGGAATGTCATGGATCACCCCACCCTTTGTTATATATAGAACCTCATAATTAATAGTAGAGGCTTTTGGGAGCCAAGATTTTGGCTAGGCATTGCTTAGATAAGGCTTGGAGAGTATTGTGACGAGCCTTGGCTTCTCCACAGCATAGAGCGAGTACATCTCTTTAGAGAAGTAGGTGGTCTTGACTGTAATTATCCACTATTGGGGCTAGTGGTTATCAATGGTGTATGTATGGATGGAGCTTTCACTTAATAATATAACTGAGCCAACACTTTTTCATGCATATGTTGTTATTGTAGTTTAACTATTTTGGTTACTTTAGCAATGTTTTTAACTTACGCATTTGTGTATGAACTATTTTGTATGTGATTGTATGAATCTTGTTAAAGATGTGTTGTTGTTTTAACCTGCCACTTTGGATTGTGGACTATTCCACTTCCAACCTGTGATGTCATTCCGATTGTGTGTTTCTTTTAGGCTATGTACTATTACAAGCTTCTAAAGGACACACTTACTTTTTCCCTCTGTTTGATAGAACCTCCATGCATATCACTTCAGTCACTGCAGGGTCACACACTTCCTTCCAACAAAGTTATCATACTTACCTTTATGTTCTATCGTGGTCAAGGAACTACTTTACTACCCACATTGGGACTCCTACTCCAAACGGTCTGAGGTCTAGTTGGGAATTCTTACTGGGGAGATCTCTTGACATGTTGGTGGGTCCAACATCGTCAACAGAACCCAAACCAACTCCCACTCCTCCTAAACCACCAAAGCCTTCTCCTCAATGTGCTTTGTGTGATTTTGTTGGGAATGCCACCAATAATTGTCCTAAACTACTTCATATCAAGAATGTGGTCTCTGATACCTTTCCTGAATCTAACATTCATGAGGTCCATTTCACCCTACCCAAGTCATCTAAGAAGAACAAATCCTTACACACAAATCACCCTTGTGCTTTGTGTGATAATTATGGCCATTATTCCCATCATTTTCCCTATATCAAAGATTTTCACGATACATTTTAAGTGCTTCGTGAGTTATATGTCTCTCATAGTGATTCCCCTTCTTCTCTATCTGCAGTTTGTAGCCCCACTACTTTTCGCGAATATGAGGTTTCCTAACCCACCATCATGATTCCCCCTTATGATGTCGAAATGACGGATAGTTTCACCCCTATTCTCTACCTGTCGTCATCCATGGTATTGATCTATTTGCTCTTTAGGATTTTTTTATTGTGATTTTGAACCTACTTTGGAAGACACTTTGGTCTCAACATCGTTAGATGTCACATCTACTCATCACCAGTCTCCCATAAAATATTATGCAGATGTGAACCATGTCTCCCATGATGATGATTGGTTCCATCACCCCTTACTTTGAAACCATGAATTCAAACCACATCCACCTTGTGGTAAGGGGGCATCGACTTTTGAGATTCTAGGACAAGCAATTCTTCCCAACCCTCCAAGTGCATCTGGTAGTGTCGACTCCAGTACCATTATTATTCCCCACCTTGAAGAACCTCTAGAGTCCCATATCACTCCAGATCACCCTAGGGATGACCCACTTAAGCATTCATCCATACTATATAAACAACTAAGTCCCTTAGACATTGTTGTTGTTCACCCACCATGTCGTCTAGGTGAGCATCGATTCATTATATCTAAAGTCACACTTTGGTATAGTGAAACCATGTATGTGAACCCAAAAATTTAGTCCATTTGATTCAAATATGCAATACTAGATTGATAATCCATGATTTCCTTTCTCTTACTGCATCCTTTGTTAATTCTTCCCACAAGAAGATATCCATAAAATAAACAAATGGAAAACCACATCATCAAAATGTATTTGGAATCCATTATTCTAAATACATTTGAAACTAGGGGGCGCCTATGCCTCTACATATACTCATCATCCTCTAGAGGATCTCGTGTCATTCAGGTTGAATGATTTAATCCCTTATTTAAGCACTTGGAACACAATGACACTCCACAAACTCATCCAGCTAGGGGAATCATTCCCACCTTTTCATACCCGATCAATCCCCTCCATCACATGTGTTGGGGGAATATATCCCATGATTGGGGGCATGATGGCCCTTGGACACCTTCTCACTTGATTAACATAATTCTTGGCTTAGACCCCAATGATCTAGGTATGGTCAATTATCCTTTCATTCCTTGGATAGTTTGTCCTACCAGCCTCTTCGACAAGCCATATATACATCACATATTGTAGATGTTTCGATACCATATCTTCAAATATTCTACTCTATGTGATACCACACTTATCACTCGTTCCCCATGTTTGACTTGGTGGGTAGGGATGATGCTAGACCTTCTCTAGTAGTTCATCCCTCCATTCCTTTCTTACCTTGATTCTTCACTAAGGACCATCCTTCCAAGAAACATTAAGGCCATTTTAAACAAGTAAGGTCATATACCTGAAACTCGCAAATCTGAATTTCGACAGTTAGTATTTCCCCTATGTTATCCTCTATATTTAGGGCCTTCTCCTCCTTTTCAAATTCTCTAACAACTCAATAAGGAAATGAATTGGATTTAGGGGCAAGAATCCCTTTTTATAGGAAAAAACCTAGTTTTTCTATCGCTCATTACAACCAAATTGTAGCTCGGTTTGATGAACCATTAGCATCGTTGGAAAGCTCCCATTAAATTTTATAACGAGTCTCTTTTCATTTTTGGTAATTTGACACTTCACCAGGAAGCCATTTTTTCCATGAGGTCTCACTTTGCCGCATATTAAAATCAAATTTCTTCATATGAGCCGCTTGTACTCTGGTACCACTTTACCTTTGCACTAGTCGACTCGCGTGTCAATTTTTGTCATGAGTAACCATTTTTACTCATATTTTTATGGTCCCCATTGGGCCTCCGCTATGTGGGAGCATCATCGAGTCACACTTGTTCAAAGCATTAGAGATGAGTCACCCTCACATCCACAGAGCCTTTTCCGAGTCCCCTTTAGTCATGTTAGAATATATCACCCATTTTGAGTTGAATTCATCCCATTGTGCTCATATCTGGCCTCCAGATATATTGCTTCATCTTTGAAAAGCCTTCATCTAAGTAATTGACCATCCCCTTTAGAATCGAGTCAGTCATTGCCAGGTCAACCATGCATATCATGCTCTAACAAGGAAATTTGTTAGTCAACCTCTCATCTTGTCTCCTTCCATCATCATCCCTAGTGTTAATCCATCGGTCACAATACTATGATCCTCATGTATTTGTTGAGGAATCTTCATTGCCTCACCTCTGACGGGCCCTCTTTGATCAACTTCAACACATTTATTCCAGGAGAGTGGTCTATAGGGCGGTGTACATTGGTTCTACATTTCATCATTATTTGGTGCCTCGGATCAAGCAAAGGGAACCATCATTTCCCTTTGACTTGGTTGTTTCTCATGTGTTCAACTCCAACTCATTATCGCACAATCGAGAATCATGCACTTGATATTCACATGATCCAGTAGATTGTACCAGCATTTCCTGGGTGTGTATGAGATGTTTCAAACCTCATGAGGGAGTGGCCCTTCAAGTATCCCTCCACATGCCAGATGACCATAGTTCATGATCCAAACTCAAATGTAGTTTTGTAGATTTGGCTGGCTCGATTCCCGCCACTTGCAGCACCCACAACATGCATGCCTTAGTCAGATGATCCATTTAGATCTTTAGAGCCCTTTCCCATTTAGCATGGCTTCTTTGGTTGTGAATCCCCCTCACCATGTTAGATTAAGGGGCATTATGTCTCATGTTCTCAAATGTTATTCTATTCAGTCATCGCCTCTATTTTCCAAGCACATTATGTATATGAGATCATTGTATTATTGTATCACATTCTCTCCCATCGATGCCATCATAGCATGTATCATTTACTTTGTAGCTCAATTCTACATTTTTCGATGCACCATTATTATTTGTACTTAGTTATCTTAGTGGTTATGGGCATGCCTCCCCCTCATGATTTGAGATCATGTACTCCAAAATAAAAGGAGACTTATATCATATTATTAACTCTCACCCCCTCCATTTCTTCGTTCTTCCTTTCATTGCTTCAACTATCTCTCTCTCTCTCTCTCTTTGTCTCTCTTTGACTCCCCTTTAGTGTCTCATAGAAGTGTAGCCTATAACGTATTTCAGTCATATGATTTGCTCCTAATGCTCGTACATTGGGGGGGAATATGTTATCACCTAAAAAATGATCACCTGGCAATTTCTAACTAGGTGGATCGAAATACACCATATAGGATTAAATTTACCATAGTAAAATCATTTTCATTGTAGGAAATAATTTTGTAAACCATTTTTATTAAATTATTTTGTTTAAAATAAAAAAAACCCCATGAGAATAATTGAATAAATCATTATTTGATAATTATTTCTTAACATATTTGACTAAATCACATTGAAATAATTAAATAAATCACTATTTATTTATTATTCCTTATTCTTATTTTTGGAATAATTGTTAAATCATTATTTAATAATTATTTCAAATTCACACTTTACGTAATCCTCACAAAGTGATTAATAAATCATTTTATTTGTTAATTACTTCAACCATTTTCTAAATAAAGATATTTGACCATTTAAAATATATTTTCCCTCTCCAAAAAATGTAATAAAGTATTCCTAACAACTAGATTTTGATTTGGTCAATAATATTTTATTATTTTCCAGTTCTTAATTTGGCTCGATACTTTGTTATAAATAATATAGGTTTCTATTCATTCTTTACCATGATCATTATCATTGTCACCATTATCATCTCTCAACATTTGAGCTCCCATTTGAGTTCTATCTTGCTTTTTGGGCTTTCTGCATATTTGAGAAAGTAGAACAAGATCGTTGAAGCACAAGGACATCAAATGAACTCATCCCACAGAGGGGGATTTACAGACCCATGTTGTAAATCTTCTTCACCACGTGTTTCAATAAAATTTTAATTCATTTAAAGTATTCTATTGTTATTACACTTCTCTTTACTGTCGCTATATGTTTTGGGCTTCCATTGGATACTTTCTTGCGTGGTTTTACCACTTGCATATCTAAAGCATAATAAGCAACCATATATTGTTGTTAGGGTCACTTTTCACCAATGACTTAAGTGAATTAGTTTTGGTACACTTGCTAAGAATTTTCATACTAACAACAGTGGTCTAGCGGTTTCCCTGAAAAGGTGGCACAGATCCTCGAACCTCAAGCTCAGAACTGAAAGGTTTAAGTCATAACCTCATGCTTAGAACTAAAGAGTTTAGGTCATAACCTCATGGAAGCAGGCCTATGCATGTGGGTGGAGGCCTATAACTGCACTCTTGCCTTGTTATGCATGCAATTGCGGTGTTAGTTCAGTGAAAATGGTGTCCAGCTCAGGGATTGACCACCTAGGGTGGTTTGCATCCTTTTGAGTGGTATATGGTCTCTGAGGGTTGTTAGTAAAGTTGTTAGTTTGTTGGCCCCACTTCCATAACTGGAACTTGGAGGTCGGCTCATGTCATGGAAGAACTCTACTTCACATTTACCTGGAGGCCTCATAAAAGTAGGTAAATGTGGGGAGGAACATGTTACATATTGGTATAAGAGATTCCAGGTCCAAACACTTGGACTGGATGAGCAAGATGTGATTGTTATGAATGCATGTCAGTGATGTGCATGCATTGCAGTGGCTATAGTTTCCATGTGTATCGTCAATGTTATAATTTGTGGCATCATCCCTGATGATTGAGATGACGCTGATAATTTGATATGTTGGCGTCATTCTATATATATATATATATATATATATATATATATATATATCAGGGAGACCCCTAAGATCTAAAAAATTGAAATGCCAAAAGAAAAGGGAAGAACACACATCAAACAAAACCACAAAGAAATTTTGTTTTATTAAAACATAGAATAATTGTTAAAGCTACATTGTGGTGGACAATTTGTCCTTTTACAAAATGCGACTTGTTACTTATAGTATTTTTTATTTACAATATCACGTGTAAATTTCGTGTGAGTAAATACCATGGGTAATTACCACGAGTGGATGAATACCATGGGTGGATACCACTTACAATACCATGGGTAAATTCTATGTATAGATTAATACCATGGGTCGATAAATACCATGGGTGAATAAATACGATGGATAGTTGCCACTTACAATACCATGGGTGGATAAATACCATGGATGGATGAATACCATGGGCGGATGCCACTTTAATTAGGGTCATTCCTCCCCCGTTAAGAAGTAATGGTCCCCATTGTGTGAAGTTCCCTCCCGCTAAGTCTTTATTGAATGTGAAGAGTCACTGAAGAGAAGGGTTTTGTGTGGTTAACCCATAACCATGATGAACTAAGATCCAAGGATAAATATATTATTTAATGCTTGTGACCAACTGTGATACTAACAATGTGTGACCCAGAAAATGGACTTCCATAAAGCGTGGGTTTGTGGATGACCCATAACCATTAAAAATGAAGATCTGAGGATAGAGATACCCTGTAATTCTTGTGACCAACTATGATACTAATAGTGTGCGACCTAGCTAATGGACTTCAATGACAATGTTTTTGTGTGGTTGACCCATGACCTTGGGTTTGTGAGTGACACATAACCATGATGCTTGTCATTTTGCTTGGTAAAAGCATGGTGGATTTTCTTGTAGATTCTCCTATCCAATGAGATTTTGTAAAGTTTCTTTCACTTTATAGACCTCTTGCTCCAACTTTGCTGATAACTTCTGTTACAGGTCATGAAATCAAATTCTGTCAAAGACCCTTTGAGGTATTGAAGAGATATTTCTATTGATATAAGAAACTTGAACTTTGATGACATTCAGAGTGAGAAAATGATTCTAGAAACTCATGGTATGTGTGGTCATGCAAAGTTTCAGACATGTGTAACTTCAATTGCTCATATCTCTCAAACCGGGAAGCGAAATCAAATTTCGTAAAAAAACCCATTTTAGCTAACTGAAAATACTTCCAAATGAACTATTTTACACCTTATAAAATGCTCTATGAAGGTTATAAAACTTTCATGAATTTTTCTGAATATTGCTACAAAAATTTGAAACTAAAATATGCTTCAAACCCTCATTCCATGGAGTCGTAACCTGAATTTGATACCACTGATCTGAATCTTGGGAGGAGACACTGAAGATATAAAAAAATAAAATGCCAAAAGAAAGAGGAGAATACACAATAAACAAAACCACAAAGAAACTTTTTTTAATGAAGTAAAGAATAATTGTAAAAGCTACATTGTGGTGGACAATGTGTGCTTTTACAAAATGTGACTTGTTACTTATATCCTTTTTTAGTTACAATACCACAAGTAAATTCCATGGGTGGGTAAATACCATGGGTGAATGGATACCATGGGTAGATGTCATTTACAATACCATGGGTGGATGCCACTTTCCATTTGGATCATATATATATATATATATATATATATATATATATAGTGCTAATCTAGACTGATTTGTGCATACGAGATAACATCCCCTAAAATTCACTAAGGTATGTTTGATTATGTTTATATTTGTTTTATCTAACATGGCCTGTTGTAGGAAGAAGAAGATTATAGATGATGAGAAAAACAATGGATTACAGTTCACGTGACTCACCTTATAGATTAGCTGAGCAGCAAGGAGAAGAGTGCTCTCTTGACATAGCGTATACCTTGAGAATTCTAAAGGAAGAAAACAGATGTTGCAAGGCAGACAATGAAAGGATAATCCAGTCACAAGAAAGGCTTGCTAGAGCTCAGGAAAAGCCAGTTGAATTCAATGTGGCCATCCTTCAGAGTTTATCATATTTACAGAGACAAGGACAACCATGGATCATTTATGGACAAAAGGAAAGGACTAACGTGGCATATGGTAGAAGGTCTCAATTAGGGAGCAAGTTGGACAAGGATGACACGGTCATAGGTGACAAATGGTTGGACACACCTGATAGGAGAGGTAGTGGTTACGGGTTCTATTCTAGTTCTGGCTTAGATAGACGTCATGGTCATTATTGTTATCATCCTTATAGGAGGAGTGAGAGGGGGTACTTTCCAAATGGGTTCAAGAATCTAAGCCTCCTACATTTGATGGAGAGGTGAAGAAGCTAGAAGATGTAGAAGCGTGACTACTTGGGATGAAGAAGTTTTTCAAGATGCATGATTATACAGAGAATATGAAACCCGGGATAGTTATTTTCAGTCTCAAAGAAAAGGAAAATATCTAGTGGGAATATGTGAAGCGTGTTAGAGGCATCCGGACAGAGGAGTTGAGTTGGCATGAGTTTAAGATACTTTTTTAGGAAGAATTCCTTGTTAGAGAGATACTAGGATGGAAAGGATAAGGAGTTCAATGAGTTGAATATGGGGACTGTGACAGACAAAGAGTACATGACTAAGTTTCTAGAGTTATTGAGGTATGTGACGTATCTTAAGGATGAGAAGGCAAAGGTTCAAATATTTATCAGTGGACTGCCAATAGCATTCAAGGATCACATTAAGTATGATGAGCCTTGGTCATTGGAGGAATTCATTGGGAAGTTGAAGCACTGTCATGAGCAGCCATAGTGCAAGAATGAGGCTAAGCGTGATTGGAAAGGTAATGACAAGGCTAAGGGAAAATGGCCTCTGAAGCAGGAAATACCTCAATATGTAGGTGAGAAAGAAAAGGTGGCCCCTTACAAGAAGTTTAATATAGCAGATAAGGGACATGGACCTCAACCTAAAGAGCAACATAATAAGGGTAATGGAAAAGAACCATTGCAGTGTTGGATATGTGGCAAGGATCATTGTAAGAAGGATTGTTTGTTATATCAGGGTGGAAGACCTCATATTTATAGTGCTCAAGAGGCGCAGATGGTTTTGGATGTTGTACAAAGCATTCCTCGGATCTATGCAACATTTGATAACAAGCATGTGGATCAGCATGCATATGTTATTAAGATGGAAGGTAAACTTTGTAATTGAGTTGAATCCATTTTGGTTGATCCTAGATATAATTATAGTTATGTTAGTCCTGACCTGGTGGATAAGTGTGGCTTGAGTAAAGAAGTGCATGCAGAGTCTTGGTTGGTGCAATTGGATATAGGGACCAAGAAAAGAGTTTATCATTGGGTGAGATCTTGTGCATTTGAGTTGAATGGTATGCCTACATCAGCACATCTAAACGTGCTTCCACTAGGTTCTATAGCATGATTTTGGGTATGGATTGGTTGTACCTCCACAAGACTAAGGTAGATTGTTACGAGAAGGCTATTGGGTGCTTGGATGATGATGGATGATGATGATGATGATGATGATGATGGGGTGCACTAGTGTTATTTTTGAAGAAGAAGGATGGTACTCTCAGGTTTTGCATTGACTACAGGCAGCGTAACAAGGTGACAATCAAGAATATATATCCTTTGCCACAGATTGATAACTTGATTGATCAGCCGAAGGGAGAAATAGTGTTCTCAAATATTGACTTGAGATCAGGATATCATCAAGTATGCATCAAAGAAGAGGACATCTATAAGACAACATTCCATACCAGGTATGGGCATTATGAGTTTGTAGTGGTTTTGTTTGGTCTAGCTATTTTCATGTGTTTGATTAATAGTGTGTTGCGTCCTTATCTGGAAAATTTTGTGACAGTGTTCATTGATGATATATTGATATATTCTAAGAATGAGGAAGAGCATGTAGAGCTCTTGAAAGTAGTGTTTAGATTGTTGAGAGAGAATCAGTTGTATACCAATATTAGCAAGTACACTTTCTTTTAGACTGAAATTCATTACTTGGGACATGTTGTTTCCAAGGAAGGTATGGCTGTTGACCCAGGAAATATTAGAGCTATCATGAAGTGGCCAGCTCCTAGGAGTGTGGATGAGGTCAGATCATTCATGGGAGTAGTAGGTTATTACAAGTGATTCATCATGAACTTATCATGGATTATCTATCCTCTTACATCATTGCAGAGGAAAGGAAAGAAGTTTGAATGGACTAAGGAGTGCGCAACAAGTTTTGAGCAGTTGAAGCATTTTCTTACAAATGCTCTTGTCTTGAAGATTGAAGATACAAATAAAAAAATTGTGGTATGTACAAATTGTTGCAAGAGAGGACTTGGTGGGGTCTTGATGTAGGAAGGACAAGTGGTATGCTATGAGTCAAGGAATCTGACTGAAAATGAACAGAACTATGTGACTCATGATCTCAAGTTGGAAGCTATCATTCATGCATTGAAGATGTGGAGACATTATCTCCTTGGCGGGAAGCTTGTTATGATGAGCGATCATAGTGGGTTGAGGTACTTGTTTGACCAACCCAGTCTAAATTACAGGAAATCCAAATGGTTGTCTACCCTTAGTGAGTTTGATTTCGAGATCAGATACATCAAGGGAAAGGAAAACAGGGTTGTAGATGCTCTCATTAGGAGAGTGCAGGTGAATCATATTGCAACTATGAGTTCTTAAGGGACAGATTTGGAGGAGTGGATATTGTAGGAAAGACATCATGATGACAGGTATCTGTATTTGAGGAACATGTTACAAAAACAGGGTGAAGGTGATAAGGATGAGGAGTATCATCTCACGACAGATGGCTTGGTCATATTTAGGAACAAGATTTATGTGCCAGATGATAGTGAGCTCAAGAAGCTTATCTTAAGGGAGTTTCATGTCAAGATGTATTCATGTCACCTGGGATATCATAAGATATTGACAATAGTTAAGAAGTTCTATCATTGGTCGAACTTGAAGAAAGAGGTGGTTGAGTTTGTTGTGAGAATTTTATATTGTCAATAGGTAAAAGCATAGTGCAAGCATATAAGTGGTTTATTATAGTCGATTCTGATTCCATAGTGGAAATGGGAGGTCATTTTCATGGACTTCATTACAGGTTTTCCGAGGACATCGAAGTAGCATGATTTCATCATTATTATGGTTGATAGGTTGAGTAAGGTGGCTCACTTCACTGTAGTGAAGTCTACGAATTCAGCTAGTGAGGTAGCTCAGATATTTATCAAGAAGATAGTGAGGTTGCATGGTGTTTCTGAGAATATTATTTCAAATAGAGATGCCAAGTTCACTTCTAGTTTTTGGAAGGAATTGTTTGTAGGTTTGGGGATAGAGTTAGATTTCAATATAGATTTTCATTTGCAGATAGATGGACAATAGAGAGGTACAATAAGATTCTTAAGCACATGTTGAGGATGTACGTCATGCATCAACTGAGGAAGTGGGAGGAGTATCTTTCACTAGTAGAGTTTGCATATAATGATGGATATTCTGAGTCCTGGAAGATGAGTCTATTTGAGGTTTTGTACAAGCGAAGTTGTAATACCTCTATCAACTAGAGTGATCTAGTGAACAGGGTGTTGATTGCATCAGATATGTTGGATGAGATGGAACATGAAATGCATGTTATTAAAAGGAATTTGAATGTAGCACATGACAAGATTTATGCAGATCAACACAAAGAATTCAATGAGTTTCAAGTTGGGGAGCATGTGTACTTGTGCATTAAGCTCAAGAAGAGCTCTTTGTGGATTGGATCATGTGCCAAGTTGGAAACTCGGTATTTTGGGCCTTTTAAGATCCTTGAGAGGATTGGACTAGTGGCCTACAGACTTTCACTGCCCCAGACAGTGAAAATTCATGATGTTTTCCATGTTTCATTACTTCAGAGATATGTGCAGGATGTTGATCATGTGATTGATTGGACTGTATTGCAGGTGGAACTAGAGGGATAATTTTTTCCAAAACCATAGTGCATATTACAGCAGAGATAACTCATGTTTTGGAATTGAGCAATGGAGTAAGTTAAAGTGTAGTGGAAGCATTTTGGGCCCGATGACGCTGCATGGGAGATAGTTGATTAGATGCAGGCTTTGTATCCTTCATTATTTTCTGGTTCAAACAAATGATTTTTTGGTATATGTATATATATTTGGTTGTAAATGCAGCAATGAGTTGTGTTATAAAGCTCCAATAAGTAGTATGTTTATTTTGTTTATAGCAGGATGTCATTGTAAATATTGCATCGAGCTATGTTATAAAGCTCCATATGCAATATGTTTTTTTTTTTCAGCGGTTTGTTGGTCATAGGTGTGATAGAACACCGAGGATAGTGTTCCCCCAAGGGGGAGGGATTTGTAACAACCTCGGGTTAAAGTTTCATGTAATAAAGGTTAATAAAGGCAAATAAGACCAAGGTCATGGGACATGTATTCCAAGTTGAATGTTGGGAAAACACTATAGTGGGCATCACTTTTGGTTTATAAATGGCTATGGAAACTGGCAAAGGGAAAGAGTAAATAATTGGCATTTATTTATGATAAATAAAGGAAAATAAGAGAAAATGAAGGTGAAGTGACACAAATTTGCATATTAAGGAAATTATAAGGAAAATGAAGGAAAATGAATAAAAAGGAGACATCAATAATAAAAAGGCATCAAAGAACTAGTTCACAACTTTTTTTTAGTTTTCATCTTGGGTCAAGTGAGAAAGAAAGAGAGAGATCCAAGAGCAGAAAGCAAGCAAGCAAGCAAAGGAAGGAAAAGGAAATGAAAGGAGAGCCAAGGAAAGTAAAGGAAAGCAAGGGGAAGGTTGGATCAGCAGCTTCAACAGGAAGAATCTGTAGGTAAAATGTTGCATGTGTGATTTCCTAGCTAAGGGGTGAATGCATGTTATATGAATTTGTTTAATTGGTTCATTTGTTATCATTGGCATGGGTTTTGTTGGGTTTGATAGTGGTTTCAGTCTCGCCTTGTTATTTCCTGGATAACCAAGGTGTGATGGGATTCATTTCTTAGTTGAGCTTTCGATTGTTGGAAGGTTTTAGAACCGGGTGAGATGATCTCAGGAAATTTCCCAAGGGTTGGGGGTGGATATGATTTTCTCCTAGAATCCCTCAATGTGTAGGTGGAGATAGGAAAATTCCTCAAGGTATGGTGAATAAATTCTAAGGAATCCAAGCTTAGTTTGGTTTTGTGATCTCAGGACTGGTTTAGGTGAGATAACAATAGGTTGAGGGTGGAGGTGTTTTAACCTGTGGATTACCTTGGTTGTTTATGTCTTGGTTTATCCCATGAGATCCCTCATTCATGCTTGGAATATGGCATGGGAGTTATTGGTTGAAAGAAATATTTGGTTCAACTCAGTCTATGGTCGAGTGGTACATGAAATTCCCTAACTTGGTTTATTTTGTATAAGTTAATAAGAGTTATTTTCCTATTGTGATTTACAATAACTTGTACTTATTATTATGTTGATTTCATGATTGATTTTTCATGGTTAATGTTCTTGTTATATGTTGGTTATAAGCATGGTTTTATGATGTGCTCTAGTTATGGCTCTTGTTCATGATTTAATATGTAATTGAATGGTTCATGAATTCATGGGCTAACAAGTGTTTTCGCAATTACTTAAGAAGGCAATAGACCATCTTGGTGATTTTCAGATGAATTTCAGAGATTTAAGATAAGATATGCATTCATGACATGTAGCTCACATGTTTACCATATGTTTGACAAAATGTCTATCATGTTCTAGGCAGTCCAGGTCAAGTTTTGGTTGCAAGTTTGAATGTTTGGCTTTGTTGTCACGTAAATTATGATTCTGTAAAGTTACAAGAAATTCTAGGCATTTGTCCAGAGTTTCCCCTGAAAAGGTGGAACATATCCCATAACCACATGCTCATAACTGAGAGTTTAGGCCATAACTACATGGAAGAAGGCCTATGCGTGTGGTTTGAGGCCTATAACCACACTCTATTCTTGTTATGCATGTGGTTGGGGTGTTAGGTCACTGAAAATGGTGTCCAGCTAAGGGATTAACCACCTAAGGTGGTTTTCAACCTTCTAAGTGGTATGTCGTCTTTGAGGGTTGTCAGTAAAGTTGTTGGTTTGCTGGCACCACTTCCATAATTGGAACTTGGAGGTTGGGTCATGTCATAGTAACCCTTTTCTTTACATTTACCTGGAGGGCTCGTAAAAGCCGATAAATGTGGGGAGGGGCATGTTACACTTAAAACTCAAGGAAGCCAATCAGAAGATGCATTCTAGGATAAAAGAAATATAAATGATAAAATCCTCTCGAGGAAGTTGAGATGGTTTATAACTATGAATAAGAAGTGAACTCAAGGAAGTATCTTGGATATCCTCATTCAAGCTACTAAGACTATATTTCGATAGGGGAAGGAATCACAAATTTTACAATTTTTCTTGTGCATTAGGACATGAAAAATCCCCAGTGTGAGAGAATGTTGAGGCCCAAAAATAAACTCTTTTTTTCATCTTGTTGTCCTTAGTCTTGTCTATTTTATCTTTAGAAATCCTAACATAACTATCATTCACAATCTAATGCTATTTTTGTGCATAAGAACCATATCTGAGCTACAGAGGTTACAAGTGAATATTTTCAAGGTAATAATGTCAATTCTTCTATATTTTTGTACGTTTCTTTGTAAAAACAATTCAAACTGTCACAGCTATAGAAATCAACATGTTATGTAGTTAATCTTCCTTCTTTTAGCCAAAACGTAGATTAGCATACTTCCAAATATGGTGCAACAAAACTAAATATTGGAGGACATAGAAAAAAGAAAGGAGAAGGCTTTCCATCTATGGAACATAGCCAGAAGACATCCACATCATCACCATGGATCGATCAATGTCACAGTCAATAGTCTTAAGCAGTAGTAGAGCATGCAGTTCATTGGTGCAGCATGATAGATTGGATGCCATAAAATCAAGTTACGTAGTCTATAAGAGAAATCCATGCTCTCATCATGGATTTATCATACCATGACCTCGATCTATTAGATCCACACAATTTTCAATTTAGTTATTTTATCCTCAAACAAAGCAGTGAAACTCTCAAACAATTGTTATCTTTTAAGTTCTATAAATCCTTGTGATTCCTTTGATGGGGACAAATCTGATATGTTCGAACATTCTACTATTAATATATTAAGTTGGTTATCTTTCCTTCGTTCAATTCTCTGTCCATGACTTGATTTAGAATTGCTTTTATCACTTCAAAATTTTTGAGTTTCTCTTAGCACATACAATCAATGAATAAGTGCCCCTTTGTCGAACTCAAGTCGCCATTGTTTACATGCATGGTTCAAATTATTTTCGTTATATATTAAACTTAACTTTTTTGCAGATCAAAGTAAAGGTTTTATCATAAGTTTGTTACAGTTCCTTCAATCTTGCTTAGTGCATTAGATTAGCCACAACTCATTACATTAGGCTTTATTCAATTTGTTACATAGTTCTACTTATATTTCATAGTTCTTTTAAGATTTTTCTTAGCACAAGTGATCATTTAGTTTTAAATTACATTTCTTACAATTTGTTTACAATTTGGCATGCTTGATTTATTGTAGTTTGAATTCAATTTTCTTGTACATATCAATATAGTGGAGGCTAATCATATGGATATTCTGAGTGAATAGAAATTGTTATTTACAATCACAAACTCAACAATACAATTATAAATTTTATATTTTAAAGAGTTTCGTGATTGTTTTATCACAATTCTCTACATGATTATGAGAATATATAAATGTTTTAGAACCATGACTATATTCAGCTAGCTAGTTTATCAAATGTTTTTCATAGATTAGAATTTACTTTCAAGTCAATTTTCATTAGATCAAGTTAGAATCTTGAGCCTAACATATATTATGAATTACACTTCACAAGTTTACAACTCGGATTGATTATTTAAATGTACTAATGGAATTCTAGTACAATTGAATTGACCGACAATCAACTCTTACCATTTGGTTCTCTGTGGTGCATTGGAAGTGATTCTTTCTATGTATGTTATGTTCATTGTTATTGGTCCTCCTCGTGTTCGTCATTATTTTCTTCTTCCTATCTATCATCCATGATGGTTTAACTTTTGGTTCTTATAGATATTTTCACTATGCATGTTTATTATATAGTGAACCCCCCACACCCCCAAAAAGCTATTACTTGAGTTCACCTATAGGATACCAAATCCTAATCATTAGTGGTATGTTTTTCATTGATGCAAAGAGGCATACAAATTTGTTAAAATTGTGCCCACTTATTGGCTACTAAATAGCCACATTAATCTAGGTGTGGTGGGTGTCAGGGGAGGGTTATCTATGGCCTCGGAGGACAAATTGAATATGATTTTTCTTAGAGAATAGGAGTAGACTTAAACAATCAAGCTGAGATGTATTAACTAATTGAAGGCACTCTTCTATCCATGCACATTTAAATCAAGTCTCTCATTATTGTAGGTGATCTAAAAAAAAGAAAAGAAAAGGCATTTAGCTATAGGAACCAGATCCACTGATGTAAAATTGGATCATCTATCCAAAATAATTATAATATTATTATCCTCAACTCTAAATATTCAAGCATTGGGTTTAGCCCTTGAGATCATGAACTTCAATGAAACATATAGGGAGTCCTTGGTACCATAATATATAATCATCAACTATCAAGCAATTAATTGGTGGTGTACACATGTTTCATGCATTAAACATAGTGCTTGTAGGAAACATTGTGACCATGTATTGAAGAATTATCAAATGACAAGGACAACCATCATGACATGGATAGTATATCTTATTCACATTTTCATAACAGTCATGGAATTTCAGGTTGGGATAACAACCTTCATCATGTGGATGTAGTGGAAAAATATGACCCTCTATTAATAATATGGATTCACCTCATGCGAGATCTATGCGGGAGATTGTTGGCCTAGAGTGGGGAGGCAATGTTGAGGTTGAGACTGGTGAGAGGTTTATATGTGGAAATTTCCCCTGGCATGTATAATTCAAATTATTGGATATATGCAGTTTGGGAGGTAAACAATCTGAGGGTAGTTTTTGCATTCTTCATCGAGGGCTAGAGTGATGAATTGGAAGGTATTTTCATTAGGGTGTTGAAGGGGATATCAGTATCAGGAAATAACAAAATGAGGGAAAAATATTCTAAATGAATGGAGGCCAAAGGGAGGAACCATAATACAGCTTTGGAAGCTATGAGCATAGAAGAGGAGCTACATTTGGAGATTGGTTTAGTTAGGGTCCTAGGGTCTAGGGATCAAAGTGTCTTTGCCTCTTTTTATTCATTTTGGGGGTTTGTATGTCAGTTTAGCCCATGAACTACTGTTGTCATAGTCTAAAGAGTTATTGTCTGAGGTCACTAAAAATTTTTCATAGAGGGTCATTAAAGACAAGAGTAAATTTGAGAGAGTTTGAGTCTATGAGAAGGTCATTAGGTCATTTTCTCATATAAAGTCATTTAGGGTTCAAGGGTTATGTATCACTAGTCAGAACCATGAATAAACAAGTCTGGTTCATTTATTAAGGTTTTGTTGAGTATGTTGTTAGTATTTTTCATCATGCCTTATTCCACCATTCACAACTCATGATCCCCTTTTATTTACCCCTACCATATAACTTTTCCATTCCTATACTCCTTTCATATACCCCATTTCATGTACTCCCTTCCATACACCCCTTACATTTACATTTTAACATCATATACACACCCCCCTCCTCAACTCACCTCTCATCATTATTACTACTACATCCCTCCACAACTCATTACCATCATTTATATTTAATGATCATAATAACCCTTTATCCTAAGTTCATACCTATGACCAAGCAAAACATGAGGCACACATTTTAAAACTTCTTTCATACTGCCCTCATTCTCTCTCCACTCTACATTTCATGCTCTTATCTGAGAAAAATTGGCATATACATAGCACAAGGCCAAGATCAGTCTGACAGGGGTTCGAAAAGAAGTTTTTTTCAACTATGGGAAAATTGCTACACAACAGCTACACAAAGTTCTAAGCTACACATTCACTGCGCAAATTGGAGTCAACTATCTTCAAGGTCTACAGGCATCAAAAAAACTACTTTAGGGGTTCTACACCATTACAATGGCATTCCAAACATACCCATTTTCTCTATTTTTCCAAGAAATTTTTGCAACCATATCAACCATGGATGTCTACCACACTATGCTATGAATTTGTTGCACAAATTAACTATTTTAGTCATCATTTTCAAAAGCTTATTCTGCCCAAATGCAGTTGAATTTAGAAAAACCTAAAAAGATTTTTTTCTCAAAAACGGGTCAAATAACAAAAACCTCATTCAGTTTATGCACAACTGTCATATATTCGGAGATTCAAATGCATACTTAAAGCTTATTTTTCAGATTGTGCAATTTACTTTTTAGTCATGATTTTGGCGAACATATTCTGAGGATCTAGGGAATAATTTGAGGAAAATGAGAGATTTTTTTCTCAAAAAAAATTTAAAATACAAAAACCTATATTAGGTTTTACATAGGTAGTATAGTTTGGGAATTACAAGTGTACCTTGGAGACCCATTTTCACAATTCCTTGCTAACAAAATTCTGAAATTTTTGAAATTCGATTTGTAAATGTGAAGATTTTTGGAGTTTTGATTCTTGCTAGGAGTCATAAGGTATGGGTGATGAAGTTTTGGACTTTTATTTGTTTTGGAGCGGGAAATGACAGTCAAACTCAGAAATTTAAATTTTGTTGCGCAACTGTTGTGCAAGTGTTGATTGGGTAGTTCTGAGGTTTGCACGTGTGGAAAGGAGCATCTAGTGGGTCCTATTCCAACTCAACAACATCATCATCATACCCATAAACTTAGTTTCAGTAGGTGCATCCAGTGAATATGTTGAGTTGGAGCCTATTGTGCAATTGTTGCACAACTCATCATTCAAGTGTTTCATTTTTTCAGCCAGTTTTTGTTAATTTTACGTATATTCTATGCTTAGAGCAATTTATTTCAATTTTCACAGTTAGCTCAATATCTTTTCCAGATTAGAAATCACATCAGCATTAAAGTAAACTGCAGATAGAACATAAACATAAATTGTTGAAGACAAGCCAAGACAAGAGGACACAAGAAGTGGCGCTCGCCAGGGACAAACCCCAATGTGGGGAAACCCTTGATCAATTCTTCTTATATGTTATCCAATAGTTCAACAAAGAGAGAGAGATAGTAAATTTACAATAGAAGTCAACACTTTGACTTGTCCAAATAAGAGCATAGATCATCTCTAATAAGATGATACACAAGATCAGTTGAAGACATGTTGCTTCAACTGATTCTCCAAGGTGACTCCTTTGCCTATCATTGTGTTGCATCTCGTCATCATGCTGCACCTCACCATGCTGCACCCATCATCATAATGCTGGACCTCATGACCATGTTGTACACATCAAACTGTTGCATCATGCTTGCTATGTTACACCATGCTTGCCTTGTTGTCCATGCTTGTTGTTGTCCCATGTGACTTTGTTGTAACATGCTAGTCACTGTTGTCCTATGTGGCATATAGTTGTCCCATTGTTCATTCCAAGTTTTCTTGTTGTCCCATGCATCTTTTCTATGTAGCCTACTATCCCATGCATCTTTGTAGCACTATGTAGCCTTGTTGTCCCATGCATATCAGTTGCACTAGTCACCTTGTTGTCCCATATATTTCAGCAGCGCTATGTAGCCTGTTGTCCCATTTACTTTGTTGCACTAGTTAACAGCACCATGTAGCCTAGCTGTCCTATTTACTTTGTTGTTGTCCGCAACATTGTTGTTCCAATACAGCCTTTACTGCTTCTTATATGGTGACTGGATAGGGCATATGGCAGCCCTTACACACCCAACTATCTATTCACAAATAGTAGCATATTTCTTCTATTCTCCTCGGCCTGACTGCTTACCTTTCCTGCTCTTAACCATGCCTAGAAACAACCCTAACCTAGCCCTTAATAGATTTGTTGTCACTTACAACAATTTCTCCTATCACAACCCTCCACACTGTCTCCTTACGTTGTCCCTTAGAGATGACTGTGGCCTGATTAGGAGGGTATTTCTAGGCCTCTCAGCCATCTAACTTTCACCTCCCAGAAACTGTTGTAGTAGTCCCTTACTGTGGCCCTATACACAGAGCTATCCACCTCAAAAACATGCACAAAACTCACCTATAGTTTGTGGCTTGATTAGCAAGGTAGGACTGCTCCAACATGTCACAAAACAGTCCTCAAGCTATCCTTCTTGTCTCCTGCAATGTGACTAAGATCTGTTTCTCTTCTTCTCTAAAATCCACACCCAAAACAATGATCAGATACTAGGGTTGTCCACAAACTCGGCTATCTTCTAGACTGCATAGATACTATGGTTGTCCTCCTTGTAGCGTAAGGTCTTCTCACTTGACTGCGTAGATACTAGGGTTGTCCCCCTTGTAGCATTAGGGCTTCTCACTTGACTGCATCCTCTAGATTAGGGCAGTGTTCTTCTTCTTGATTGTGGCTAGGGAAGCCTCAATCCTCCAACATCTAGGGCTTCCACTCCTAGATTTCTCTTCCACTAAAACCCAAGACAAGTGGAGATAAATCAAGATAGAAGTGTGTGTGAGAAATGACTCTCAAGTCATCTCCTTTTATACTAAAACGTTGAGCACATGTGGGATTTATTTTGTTTCTGGTCGACCTTGATGAATTGTCTTATAACACAAATAAATTCATAACTCCATGAATACTTATAGGAATCGAATGATATTCAGATCAATCCTACACCTCTCGATGAGAGGGATCCAAGAAAAATATCAACTACCATAAATAAGATGACCCACATGTAGTTTGGCCCTAGTTGCCAATTTTAATAGTTTTGGACATTTCTATTATTCTGTCGTTGATATGGATAGAAAAGAATGGATAAGGATCAAATAAGTAGATAAGATAAGGATGATTTTATCAAAAATGATGTTGCAGTTTTATTCTTACCTTTATCTTAGTTTTAGCTTTGAAAACTTGATGTTTCTAATTTCAGTTGGTTTCGATCCACTTAGTGGATAGCAGGTACATTTTATCTAGTGTGTTTCTTTTACTTTGCCAAAATGTATTTAAACTGAACAAAACATGGAAAAGGGTTCGGATTTGGGAGAATCCCTATGTATGTGTTTGTTGTCTTGAAATAAAATATCAATGCAGAGTTTTGCCACTTGACCAGATATTCATGTGGTATGCATTTTAAGTTTTGTGCCCCTTCTTATGTGTAATCTTAGCATCCTATCTTTGTTAAATTCTCATTTCTAATTGGCGCTAATACAGTTTTCAAAATTCATCTATGTTGATAATCTGGATGATTATTTTTCTTTCTAAATTATGATGGAATTCACCCTCAGTTAGGTGCTCCATTACTGTATTCTTCTCGATATTTGGTCAAAAATATATGTTGCAGAATTCATTAGATGCTTTGTTACATGTGATTGGATATCATTGTGTAATTTCACGTTACCTTAAAAAATCACTCACTATGCTACAACTGATGTTATGACTTGAAATATATACCTGCATTGCCTCTATTTTTATAAGTGTCTCATGAAAGCACTTATATTTTTGTGTAAAATCTGAATAATGTTGTCATTATGACACAGGTTTAGCGCTATGACACAGGTGTTGTCCTTGATGGAAAATCACTCAGATGACATATCACAGTTCAGGCTCTCAGAATGAAGGAAAAAGAGATATACGCAGGTTCCTCTTAATCAAGTCGCATATACACGTGGAATCACCGATCAAAAGGCGCGTATACATATGCACACACTTTCATGCAAGGAAAAGCGCGTACATGTGGGGAAACTTATTTTTTGTCCATGGTATTTAGTCCTTGGTATTTGGACCTATGGTTTTGGACCATGGTATCTCATCTGAAGTGTTGAACACAGGTATTGGGTCCATGGTTTTTATTCTCTATGGTTTTGGACCATGGTATTGAGTAAGGCCTAAGACTATAAAAGGGGAAGGAGATCATTAGGCAAAGGTATTCACTCAAGCATTGAATATCTTATGAAGAGCAAGATCTAGAATTGGGTTATGGTGCATAGCTGGATCTGAACCAAGGAGGAACCTGAGCGCTAGAAGAAGGATAGGCTCTATTGATGGGTCAAGATCTCAAGGCTTGAATAGTAATATCTTTCTGTGATTTTGATCTGTTATATTTGGCGCATGACTTGATCTATAAATCTAATAATTTGGGTATAACTGATGTCTGAATAAGTGAAAAGGGTAAATTATCTTTTATAGATCTGTACGCAGGTTCGGCACAGCAGAGGCGCGTATACACGCTGGTTCAATAAGTCAAAGCAGCGTATATGTTGGTTGGCCTTAATACAACAGTGTATGCACGCAGGTTCTACATATTGAAGTAGTGTACGCCTCATGAAATATGTTTTAGTTACTTCTGTTTATTGCTGCAGTGCTCTGGGTTCAAGATTGGTTTCTGGTTACAGTCAATGTATTCTGGTTACAACATTCAGAGAAGTAATTGGTTGATTCAGTTTTGATTGAAGCAAAGGAGATTGGTTGATGCAGATGTATTTGATGTTTGATTATTGTCATTGATGGATCCAGTCTGAAAATTTATGAAACGTGGTCCTTGGAAGAAAAGAGAAGGTTGTAGCCTTCTGTAGGTCAGCACCTACGTACTAGTACATCAGCTAGTACAAGAGCTAACGGGGTTGTAGCTCCCTTCCAAGAGAAGCTGGAAAACGAGAGAAGGTTGTAGCCTTCTGTAGGTAGAAGCTTGCGTACTGGTATAAGACTGCACCAGTACAAATCCATTGTAAAAAGAAGTTTCTAACTGAAAGAAGATAGAGACGAAATGCAGCAGGTGGTTTTCACCCACATTGAGTTTCCACCTTATATCTTGTGTTCTTGTGTGTGACTGTCTGTTCTGTTTTACTGTTCCTGTTTATGGTTTATATGGTTCTGACACAGATTAATGATCAACATTTGAATAATAAATTAAATTATAAGTCTGCAAGTTATACGCGAGTTTCCTTAACTGCAGTTGTGTATATACATCGTTTCCACTAACTAAAGTAGCGTATGAAAATATGATTATGAAATGAAAAATAATTGACTTGATAATACTGATTCACCCCCCCCCCTCAGTATTATTTCCAACCAGTTGGTTTCGATCCACTTAGTGGATAGCAGGTACATTTTATCTAGTATGTTTCTTTTACTTTGCCAAAATGTATTTCAACTGAACAAAACATGGAAAAGGGTTCGGATTTGGGAGAATCCCGATGTATGTGTTTGTTGTCTTGAAATAAAATATCAATGCAAAGTTTTGCCACTTGACCAAATATTCATGTGGTATGCATTTTAAGTTTTGTGCCCCTTCTTATGTGTAATCTTAGTATCCTGTCTTTGTTAAATTTTCATTTCTAATTGGCGCTAATATAGTTTTCAGAATTCATCTATGTTGATAATCTGGGTGATTATTTTTCTTTCTGAATTATGATGGAATTCACCCTCAGTTAGGTGCTCCATTACTGTATTCTTCTCAATATTTGGCCAAAAATATATATTGCAGAATTCATTAGATGCTCTGTTACATGTGATTGGATATCATTGTGTAATTTCACGTTACCTTAAAAAATCACTCACTATGCTATAACTGATGTTATGACTTGAAATATATACCTGCATTGCCTCTATTTTTATAAGTGTCTCATGCAAGCATTGATAATTTTGTGTAAAATTTGAATTATGGTTTCATGCCTAGTGGCCCTTCCTCTCAAGTCTATCAACCATCATCTTTAAATTCCATTTACCTTTATAGATATGGCATCTATATGATTCCCTTAAGATTTATTATTTCTTATATTTGGACATTTTTCGAGTGAGGGAGCCCCCTCCTATTAGAAAAGGCTAGTTTCTAGCCCAGATAGGTTTGTGGTTACCCCTGTAAGCCTTTTCTCAGCCTAGAGGTTCAATTACAAGGTGCTAACTGGTTCAATGAGTACAAAAGTTGATAGGTTGAGTGTGCAAATATGCACATTGATAGATATCCTATCCTCTCATCGTCATTAGTTTCATGAGCTTAATACCAAACCATATTGCCTTCAAACCCAACTAAGTTTTTATTTCATCTATGTAGGAGAGAGTCCAAGGCTTGGGAGCTCAGAGGCCTTCAAAAAACTTAGTAAAATTGGCTCAAAGTTTACAATTTGACCTTAATTCGGTAGCCTTAACAAGAAATTTCATAATAATAGATCACTAGGAGTTATACTCTTTTCTTTTTAATTTTGATATATGTCTTCGAAATGTGGATTCGTATTAGGAAACTTCTTCAAGTTGTACCCTTATAGACATATCTAGAGTATAGTGTTAGGATGCAATAGAAGTTTGAAAGGGCAATCTTTATTAGCTTTCAAAACTTTTTCTACTTATAATATCAAGAAACTTTGGTTGTACTTCTCATGTGCTTAGACACATTTTTTCTAATATAAACTTAACTTGTTAGTATTAAAATAATAATAATATGCACAATAATCTAAAGCATATGATTTTGATATCTATTTATATTCCATCAACATTACTCACATAAATAGATTAACATTCATAAATTCATACAAAACATGAAAAAGCCATAAACATTCTAATATAATTGGCTCAAAGAATTATAATGAGAAGAACCGCAATGCAAATGAAAAAATCTACACACCAACATTGAATAAAGTACTTTATCTCATAATAATCCTACAATTTATCATAGATCATTGGCTCTTCCACAATCATCATTTACAACTCTATCTTATCCTCATATTCTTTCTATGTTTAACATCTCTTACTCTAATTTATATCTTACAACTTGTATTTTATATCTCTGATTACTTGCCTTAGTCATTCCAATGACTTGGCAAGTATACTTTAGAGCTTGTTGAGCCAGGAGGTTCATTCCACAATCCAGTATGAGGGTGATGTGTAATTTCGTTTATGTTCAACATGAAGTTGACAAGTGTCCCTCTCAAAATAAAAATAAAATATTCTCTAAATAGAAAAACAATGTCGGCTATAACAATAAAAAAAATGAATATGTTATGCATTTTTAGTTAGTTGTCCATTAATGTAGTATAATTTCTTTTTTGCTTAAGCAAGAGACCGTCCTTCTATTAACTTAGGTAAAAAAATATTTTACACATGTTACAAAAAATGCCCAGAGGCACAAACTCCCACCAAGGGAGGGTGAAAATACCCTAAGTACCCAAAAACATCCTCCAAAAAACAGACTGAGACAAGGCCTAGACTGCCCTGGAATCAAGAGTGGGCAAGTGGATCCGAAGTCCACACCCCAAAACCAATCAAAGATCTATTTTCTAACAAACCGATGGTCAAGATTCAACCTGCGCCCGAAAAAACCCTAAAGTTTCCTAATCAACGCTAATCGTTGATCTTCTCCTTCTTATCCAACGGTTGTAGTCCATATTGCGTGGCTTAAAAAGCCCGCTAAATACCGCACGATGAAGGCGGATTGCTTTGTCGATCCTCTGCCACGTGTTGCTTCCTGAGTGGAATTGTTGGCTTTTCCTTAATACCGTCTTTGGTTTGGAAGGCGCTCGATGAAGGTGGTAAACCACTAGTGGTTTTATACTTTCGGCCCCACCAACATGCACACCAAAAGGTGGTCGGTGATCTTCCCTCTCCAGATTTGACAGCCACAGACCAAAACGGACCACACAACTGCTCACGAAAAAACCCTAAAGTTGCACGATCAACACTGACAGTTGATCTTTTCCTTTTGATCCAATGGTTGGAGTCCATATCGCGCAGCTTAAAAAGCCTGTTGAATACCGCGTGATGAAGGCGATTTGCTTTTTCAGTCCTCCGCCACGTGTTGCTTCTTGAGTGGAATCACTAGCTTTTCATTAATATCGTCTTTGGTTTGTAAGGCGCCCGATGAAGGTGGTAAACCATTAGTGGTTTTATCCTTTCGGCCCCACCAACTAGCGCACCAAAAGGTGGCCGTTGATCTTCCCTCTCCAGATCTGATGGCCACAGACCAAATCGGAGCACACAACTGCTCATGAGATACCCAACGATGAAGGTGATAATCATTGTCCATCCACCTCCATGTATCACCTGCTGAATGGCATCGCTTGTCTTCCAGGAAAACTTCTCCCGGGTCAGAGGTTGCCCAAAGCAGGTGGTATGTCTCGGGCAGTTTTTGACCCCAGTAATCTCTTCCTTTGATGCCTTCATCTTCCATGGAATCATTCCTCCTATGAACAGATATCTTCTGTCTCGATTACTGCCTCTATTTCTAGAAGCTCCCTTAGAAAACCGATAGTGCATCTTCGCTGATAGGCCATTTGAAGTGAACTTATCCATCATTTTCATGAAGTAAAATTCTTTCTCTTGATTTTTCCTGATACTGCTGTCTATTGCTGAGGGCCTGAGATGAGCATTCCTCCTTCAACTTGTCATCCGTTACCTCCTCCCACCAGCAGCACAAGTCGATATGCTTGTTTCGTACCCCCTCATTGGCCAGCCAGTCCGCAACTTTGTTGGCTTCCCTGCAGACATGCACCAACCTAAGAGTTCTCAGCATTCTTAGGTGTGCTTGGATTCTTTGGTAGACTTGCAGAAGCCGCCAGTGTCCTGAGATTTTCTCTAGTGCAGCGCTTGCATTTATCCTCTTCACTGAGTTAATGACTAATTCTGAGTCCTCCTCAATGATGACATTGTGAATCTTGTACTTGAGCAGTATTTCTAGGCATAATTCCATTGCCATGAGCTCCGCCATATTGTTGGTTGATTTTCCTAGATAACTGTGGAAGATGACTTGTATGTTTCCTTCCTCATCCCTCATGACCCCTCCATATCCTGCTTCTCCCAAATTCCCTTTTGACGCCCCATCTATGTTAAATTTTAAAAAGCCATGTGAGAGGGGTTGCCATGAAGCCTTTTCTGCTGAGGTCTTCTTGTTGATTTGCATAGAACCCTGAGGGGGGGAAACCTTGAGCTCTAACTTCTCTAGTATTCTGGCCTCTCTTTATCCGATGGGTTTGCCATTAGCTACACCTCCCAGGATATGAGCAGTCTCTTTGAGTTGTTTAAGGATTAGCTTAAGGATGCTGCTCACTGGACTCGCTTTATCCTTGAAAATCCTGTTGTTGCGCTCCTTCCAAACATTCTAGATTATGAATCCGGGGGTCAACATCTAGGCGGAGTTAATGATCTCATTGTCCGAAAAAAATTTCCGCCATTTTTTCAAAGTAGAAATGATGTTATTTACATTTCTGTCTATCTGCTCGAAGACTTCTCCAACCCAATTCCAAAGTATTGTAGTGAAGGTGCATCTATTCAGGAGATGATTTGTAGTTTCTTCCTGTTGTCCACATAAGTGACATCTTGAGGGGCCAACAAAGCCTCTTCTTCTTAGGTTATCCCATGTCAGAATCTTGCCCTGTTGAACCAACCACTTGAACAGTTTGACTTTCATCCAATGAGGATTATCCCAAAGTTCTTTCCATGTCTTATAAGTGTTTGGAAGGTTAAGCCCTGAATCAATCCTTTTGGCCTCCTTAAGATTGAAGAGACCTGCCTTGTTCTTTCCCCATCTTAGTTGATCGTCTAAGGTTGATTTTAAGATTTGTCTCTTGTCTAAAATACCTTTAAGGGCTATAGCTTGAGTGTGCAACATGCCCATTCCACTGTAATCTGGAAGTTTCCATGTTCTCCATTTCCCATTGTTCCTTGATTGGTCCCAATAGTCACTTACCCACCTTAATCCTTTGTTGATGGTATCGATGTGAATGTTTGCTAATTCTTCACTTCGAATATTGTCCTCTTGCTGCCAATTATCCTCCCAAAACCAAGCTAGATTTCCATTTCTAATCTCCCAGAAACTGTGACTTTGGACTAGGCCCTGTTCTCCCATGCCCTCTTCCAAATTGCAAAACCTTTTACTTGTCTTGTCATTATGATGAGGTTCTTCTCCTGCCACTCTTTTGCATATTTTTGCTTCCAAAGTTTTTCCCAGGGGGCTTGTATTTCCTTTAGCCATCTCCACCAGATTTTGGCACTAAGTACTCTGTTAAGAATTCCTGGGTCATGAAGACCCAAGCCCCCATGGGACTTAGGTTTGCATACCCTGTCCCATGCCACAAGAGCCCATTTCTTCTTTTCTTCACCTTCCCCCAGAGAATTCTCTCTGAATGTTTCTTATATTAGTAATTACACCAATTGGTGTTGGAATGGTTGATAGCATATAGATAGGGATACTTTGGAGGATAGCCTTAGTTAGAATTAGTCTCCCTGCTAGATTTAGTGCTTTATTTGTCCATTTGCTAATCTTATCTTTTAGCTTATTAAGAACAAGCTCCCAGATATCCTTGTGTAGCGGTTTATGGGTGAGGGAAACTCCCAGGTACTTCACAGGCAGTGACTCCCTTTGAAAGCCCAAAATTTTGGAAATATTTCTTTGTATTGAAATATCTGTATTGAAAAAGAAAATATCTGATTTAGTAAGACTTACCTCTATCCCTGCTGCCCTAGCAAACTCACTCAAAATCTTCTTGAATGCTTTGGCTTCCTTGACAGTGGGTGTGCCTTGAAGCATAGTATCATCCACAAATTGCTGATGTGTCACCCTGTCCCCACCTTGAGTGAGTCTCAGACCCTGAATTCTCCCTTCCTCCTTTGCAGCTCTGATCACTCTCCCTAACCCTTCCATCATTAGAATGAAAAGGAAAGGAGAAAGAGGATGGCCTTGCCTAAGACCTTTAGAAGGCTTGAAGGTTCTAGAGGGAGAGCCATTGAGAAGAATTGAACAGCTGGCAGTGGTAACTAGCGCCATAACCCATTTAATCCAATTGTAATCAAATCCATAGGTTTTTAATATTACTCTTATGTATGACCAGCTAAGTTTATCATAGACCTTTACTATGTCCAACTGAATTATCATTCCTGCTTGTTTATTGGTAATGAGTGAATGAACCATTTCATGTGCTTGAATTATGTTATCTAGAATTTGTCTTCCTTCCACATAGCCCATTTTCTCCTCTGACACTAGGGTTGGGAGGAGTGGTTTGAGACGGTTGGCAATTACTTTGGATATTATTTTGTATACCACATTGCATAATGCTATAGGTCTAAATCTGTCTGGAGAGGTGGCCTTTTCCTGTTTGGGGATTAAGGCAATGAAAGATTCATTGAGCGCCTTTAGGACTATCTTAAAATGTCGAGAGTCTTCCACTACCTCCAAGATGTCCTGTTTTACTATCCTCCAACAAGCTTTGAAAAAGTCCACATTGAAGCCATCCGGGCCTGGTGCTTTCCCATTGTGCATCTCTTTAACGACTTCCTCAATTTCTTCCTCTGTTACTGGTCTGTTGAGGTTATAATTATCTTCTCTAGTAACCAATTTAGGAATGTACTGAGTAAATTTTTTCGTAAACTGGTATCTGTCTTCCGAGGTTTCCTCAGCAATTTTCTGAAAATGCTGGACTAGAACCTTCTCCATCTCTTCATGAGTGTTTCTTTCTATTCCATGTTGATCTGTGAGTTTCACAATTCTATTGTTGTTTCTGTGAGCTATGGTGGATCTGTGAAAGAATTTGGTGTTTCTCTCCCCTTCTTTAATCCATTGTACTCTGGATTTCTATCTCCAAAATATTTCCTCTTGAAGACATTTGTTATCCCATTCCTGCTAGAGTGACTCTGCCATCTCTTTCCTTTCATCTGTATAGCCTTCTGTGATAAGAATATGGTTTATTTCCTTTAGTTTATTTTCCACATCTCCTTTAGCTTTGAAGATATTACCAAATTCCTTCTTATTCCACTCTTTGAGTCTGCCTTTAATGTGTTTGAGCCTACAATGTAGAAGGAACATCTTTGTACCCTGAAGGTGTAGCTCTTCCTTCCACCATTTTTCGATGTTTGTGAGGAAATTTGAGTGTGTGAGCCAAGTGTTCTCAAACCTGAAGGGGGAGTTCCTTGGTTTACCAAAAAGAGAAGCTTCCAATTGGATAGGCCAGTGATTTGAACCTCCAAAAGGTAGTATGAGCATAGTAATGTTGCTTCCCATGAGAAGAAGTTCCTCTGAAACAATAAATATGTCCAATTTTGAGGCTACTTGGGTGGGGCCCCCTCTTTTGTTATTCCAAGTGAAGATTCCATTGCTTGTTTCCATATCTACCAATTTCATATTGGTGATGAAGTTCTGGAAGGCAACTGCATCTCTACCAAGTGTTCTAGTTCCTCCTTTCTTCTCCATAAGTGATTTTGTCATGTTAAAATCACCTCCAAGAATCCAGGGTAGAGCTGGGTATCTCTTCTTCATCTCCTCCAGTGTTTTGAGGAGTCGAATTTTGTCCTCCATTGGCTGCGGAAGTGATCATGTAACATTATCTATCACCCACCGGTTGGAAAATCAGAGAAAGGTGATGTCTAGATGCCTCCGCATTAATCACACCAAATCTCTATGGATCCCATAGAGTGAGAATGCCACCAGCAGATTTATTTGCCTTAACTTCAAGGTATTCATATCTATTTAACCATTTGCTATGTTTTTCACGGATCTTCTCCATAGAGCATTTTTTTTCCTGTATGAATACTATGTCAGGTTTTTCCTCTCTGATCCTATTACCTAGATTCCTTTGTTTTCTTCTGCTTCCTAGTCCTCTAATGTTCCGGGTTGTGATTTTCATTGAGGTGGGGTTTTAAAGGAGTAACTAGAAAGGTCTTTCATCCTTCATGAGTCAATCATGAGTTTACCACAATCCAGCAGTAGTTCTTTCTGTCTTTCTCTTCCCCTCCTTTTGCTTGGATTTTTTGTTAGTTTTCCTGTTATTAATCCTATTGAGGAAGTCCCTTTATTTTCCTAGTTATCATGTCCTCTTTTGACTCCTGCAGCTGTTTGATGTGACTTGTTAAGGAATATCTGTTGTACCTTGTCCACATCCTCTTGAGGGATGGAGTTTATTCCCAGGTTTCCTCCTTGTTCTAGAAACTTTTCCAGCTCTAGGTTCTCCCTTTCCAGGATCTCTTGTAAGTCTTGGTCCTCTGTACCACTTTCGCTTTGAGTCATTTCCTGGTCTTTTTCTATTTCCATGGTACTCAAAGGGTCTGTCGTGTGTTCATTCTATTCCTGAGTGAACTCCATGTTGGCCTCTTTTCCTTTCCCCCTTGCTGACTGATTCTCTGTACTCTCTTGATCACCTCCCTCTACTTCTTTTTCTCCTAAGATCTCAAAATTGTTGTGACTTCTTGTTTTGTTATCATTCGTACTAGGGTTCTTTTGTGTCTTCCTTCCCCCTCCTTTTCCTTTTCCTCCTGCTTTGGTGAAACCTATCTGGTCTTTCCCTTTGCTGGTGTTTAGGTTTTCCTCCCTTCTATTAAGAGGACAATCTCTAGATAGGTGCCCATGCTCATGACATTTGTGACATCTGAACGGGATATGTTCATAGTCAACTGTTTGAACCCATTCCTCGTCATAGACTTCTAGAATGACCTCATCTGGAAGGGCTCCTGATAGGTCCATCTCCACACATATACGAGCATAGGAGGTATATTTTCCCCGTAGAGTTGCCTCTAAAATTTTTAAGAAATGACCTAATTTATTGCCTATAGCTTTTAAATACTCTGGCATCCAGTAATCTAAAGGTAAGGAGTAGAGTCTAATCCATACTGGTACCGAAGTGAAGGTTTCTCGTTCTGGCACAAATTTCATCGTCCATGGCCGCATATAGAGACCAACAGCTGCAAAGAAGTATGGTCCTCCTTCAAAAATTCTATCTTTGTCTTCCATGTTCGTGAACACCACTGTAAAAAAGCCTTTGGATCCAAGATGTATATTTAACTCCCCCTTTGGTTTCCAGTTGTATTTTATCCAAGTGTACAACAATTTCGCTCATGGCCAGATTCCCATAAATTTGCATATGATGGCATAGTTTTCCATGTGATCCCTATGCGCTTACATAGATGGATCATTTAGAATAACTCGAGTTTAGTTATGGTCTTGGGTTTATAGGGCCCCATCTTGGCTCTGTTCTCTGTTCCCTGACCTCTGTCTTCCGCTTTCTCCTCCTGTCGGTCTTCTTCGTGGGACCCTTGATTTGCATGGGTATTGTTGCCTTCTGCCTTCTAAGTTTCAATGTTTTTTGTCTTGACCTCTAAGGGTTGTGGAAGTTTGTTCTTATTCCCTCCTCTTCCTCTATTTGAAACCACATTGCTGTAGGAGGGAGTGGAGCTCCCTCCTCCTTGTGCCTCCATGGGTACTAGTTACCCTCTGTCACTCTCTTAGATAAGCCCTAGAACGCTCTCTCCTGATAGTTTTTCACAGGTATGCATTTATTCTTGATTCATAAATATACTCTTCTTAAATCAAGTCAAATATTTTACCTTAACGTAGTATAATTTCATGCAAAGTACTCAAAAGTAAAAAAAAAAAAATGTTATACTTTTCAAAAATATTTCAACACAGAATTTAAACAAATTATTTGAAGATCTATGTTAATTGATTTATGTATATATATATATATATATATATATATATATATATATATATATATATATATATATATATATATATAGTCCGCATGGGGTAGTTCAAGTGGCAATGGCCGTGGAAATGAAGTCTCACCGAACCGGAGATCTTGGGTTCGATTCTTGTGCTACCCTCCCTGGAAATGGGGTGAATAACGGACATGTAAAAACTCGAAAATGAGAAGGTCCCACCTAAGCTTACAAATATATATATATATATAAAATATTCAATGTGGGTTATCAATAAAATATTTTAACAGGAATGAATATTGACATATACTTAAAAATATAGTAATAGTAAAAAAAATCATCACATATTATGCAAAATATTTAATGTCAATTATGTATATATTATATATTGCTTTAAAAAAATTATGTATATATCATATAAAGTTATTGAAAAAAGTAAGTTTTATGGTTTAAATGTTTGAAGTGGTCTCAATATTTTACACTTTGATCATTTTTTAGGTATATGTTTTTTGGTCTAAATCCAACAAAGATTTTTTGGATTACAAGCTTAAGTTATGTACTCTATATAACATTCAAAAATGTAATTTAAACAATGAAAAATTACACATTGTATTTTGCACTCAAGAAATTTGCATTTGAAGAAATTTGATTCCTCTTAGCTCATGTTAAATTCGTACTTAAGATAAATCTATGTTGGTCTTAGTGCAGCACCCTAAAATCAATACCAATATAACTTGTCACATATTCTACTTTTCCATTTTGTATAATTAATCTACCCATAAATTATATTATTGAAAATATAATTTATATGCATAATTATTTGTTTTAAGGTTTAATTTTCAATCTTTAACCGCCTATAAAGTTAGAGAAATAATGTTTTATTTTCATTTTTTCATCTTGCTTATTAAATTTGAATATCTCATTACAATTATGACCAATCATGTTCATGTTTCGACATTACTATTTTACCCTTTCTAAAGATATGCATATCATATTCCCCTTAATCATTTCCTTATTCTAATAGTTTGAGGCTACCAAAGACTTCAATAAAATTAATCCTTTCTATGATTTGGTGGAAGGGAATGTTTCTCTTTTGGCTTATGATTTGGTGAAGGGAGTGTTTCTCATTTGGCTTAGAGTTATTTGATTCATTTGGCCTCTTTATCCCCTTGAGAAGTCATTAGTCATATATTTTTGTTATATTGCAATTTGATCCAAATATGATAGGGACAAAAACATGATTTCCACATTTTTGGGTAAAGAAAAGCTTTATAGTGCTAATGTAAGTTATTGGGTTCGGTGAACTTGAAGCTTTAAAGTTAAAGTTTGCCAAACTTCAAGATAGTTCAAACATATTTTTTTCTTCTATGCAGAATTTTAAACAAAATTAAATGCGGACTCAAACACGAACCGATTAGGTAAATGAATTTGTGGGGATTTGTCAAACTTTAACCAAATTAACTTAAATGGCTATATTTATATATTTTCTATATCATATTTATTTTAATTTTGTTATTTATTTATATTGAAAATTTTTATTATATATATTTTAAATTTAAAGATTGTCGAATTTAGAATGTTGAATTTTTGTTGAATTTTAAGTTTGTGGTATTTAAACACAAACTCGAATCAAATGACTAAAGTGATAATATTAACATTCTAATTTTAAGACCACAATATATCCAAGCACTAAATTTATATATGTGTTTGTGGGATAGAGAATCTCTCTATTGAGCATTTTACATACCTAATTGTAGAAATATGTAAATATATGCATATCTTGCCCTCTTCTAAAATTAAATCCATATTTATTTATAATAGTCATAATCAATTCAAAGTTATCCGCATCACAGAAGCTTAAACTCAAATAAAGTCATAAACGTATTAAAGTATTTTTTAATTGAAATAATATTGTGCATAAATATTTAAATGTAATCAAATCATTATCCAAGATTTTATGTTCATTAAAATGTAAACTTGAATTATTAGCATAATAGCTTTTTATTTCAACCACTAAACTAGTTTTATTAATTATGTCAATATGCCTATCTATTTAATAGGCCTTCCAAAATTTTAATTTAATTATTCATAATTATTAAATGGATGGTAGAGATTTATCCTCCATGGAATATGCTGGAATATTTCATAGATGAAGGGTTAAGATTTATCTCCAAGTTAGTTATGTTCTTTTAATTAATTTATCTCAAATTAATTAATTAAAGAAAATGTTATATCAACACATGTCATATTGGGTACGTAGTATTTATAAGCCATGGTATTGGCCCATGGTATTGTAAGAAGAGTTCTTTACAACTTAAGAGGTATGGTATAGTATTTAAAGTGAAGGTGAATCTCCATAGTTAAGAATATTGTTAGATATTTTTAATATATATGTTTAACTCATATATTAATTCTTTTTATAATTTATAATTTAGCTAATTTTTATGATTTTTTTTAATGTGGGCGATGTAAGATGTTTCACCCTTTTACCCAAGAGAGCAGAGACCGTGTTTTGATGCTTATCCGCTTTTACCAACCATTTAATTTATATGGTTGCTATAGTAACTAATATATCCATATAAATTAAATGGCTAGTAAATATCATTAGGCATCAATCTATAGCATGTATCAAAACACACACTTAATGATACATCTCATATTGCCAAATTTTAAAAAATCATAACAATTGACTAAATTATAATTTTATTTTAATTATTATTATTACTAATTATAATATCTATATCTATATATATATAGAGAGAAATGAATAATTATAATTAATATATATATATATATATATATAACCAGAAAAACATAAACAGTAATAGTTCTTGAAAAGCAAAAAGAACATAATTATTTTTTAGATAATTCTCAACTCTTTATCTTTATTGCTATTAAAAATATTTCATGGATATTTTGTAGAGATTAAATTTCTGTTATTCACTTAATAATGAGTGATAATTAAGTTAAAATTTTGAAAATATTATTCCAAAATAAATACAGCTATAACCTAATTACTAGCACAACCATATAAATTAAATCATTATCAATCCATGATAAGCATAAGAACACTTACTTTATGATACATCTCATATTGCTAAATAAAAAACATCATAAAAATAACTAAACCAGCCTAGATGCATCTTAATTCCAGATCTACCAAGTGTGGAGATGGATCAAATCCATTGAGATGCAAACCTCTTTTAGAAGGGAAAGAGTCCTAATTCCAGATCTACCAAGTGTGTAGAGGGATCAAATCCATTGAGATGCAAACCACTTTTAGAAGGAAAAGAGAATTTATCCCTCTTGGAGCTTGGTAGATCCATAATTAAGATGGATCTAAGCTAGTTTAATTTCCTCCTTTAAATAGGCTATATTCCACATGAATACATGGTTCTTGTAAATGGAATTGACCAAGTCAAGTTTACCTCAACTACCCAAAGAATTCCCCCCTTTCAATAGTTTATATTCCACATGAATACATGGTTATTGTAAATGGACTTGACCAAGTCAAGTTTACCTCAACTACCCAACAAAAATTAATAAAAATAATAATAACTTAAAAAATTTATTTTTGTTATTTTAGTTTGAAGTTATTTTCAACCAATACGACTATAAACCATTATAACTTTATTATTATTATTATTATTATTTTGGATAGTGGAATCAACAAGTGGGGGTTGGTCTAGTACTCATGTGACACCGGGTCAATTTCAAACAATACCACTACTATAACATCTAGTTGAACCATGTCGCCCCAACATGCAACCCAGGGGTCAATTTCAACCAATACCACTACTATAACCCCTAGCTGAACCATGTCACCCCAACATGCAACCCATGAGTAAATTGGATTTGAACCTAAAATCACTTGGAAAATAATACTTCATTTTCGCATCATCGTCAATTGAGCTACCTAGGGGCTAATTATTATTATTACTATTATTATTAATTATAAAAAGATTGAATATATAAGTTAAGTATATATTCTTAAAAAACATGTAACAACATTCTTAACTATAGGGTTCACCTCCACTTTACCATGGATATTCTTACATTATAAATAGACTTTGTTACAATACCATGACTTATCAATACCCTATGCCCAAAAAATTATAACTCAATTCATATTATACTTGTTCATATGATATTTTTTTAATTAATCAATTTAATTAGAATGAGCAAAAATAAAGTAACTACTTTAAAGATGAATCCTAATTTTGATTTGTGAATACTGCTAAAAATATTCTATGGAAGTTAAATCCCTACCATATGCCTAATAATCATTCATAATTAAATTAAAATTTTAGAAACGTGATTACAAAATAAACACATTTATCAACATAAATATTATAACTATTTATTTTAACCACTAAATATATCTTGTTGTTGTTTAAATGTGTCATGCAAACTTACTTTAAGGGTTATCCAATTTTTCATGCATCAAAAAACTCATGGATAAACAATAGCAATGTCCACAGAGGTGACCAAGCAAAATTTACAGACCGAGATGATGACATACATTTTGTCCATAGTAGAGAAAACTACTGGAGTATTGACATAAATATGTAAAATTCAAACCCAATTTACTATGACGTTCAGTCCCAAAATTGTGTATGGATACAAAACTAAACTGGTAAAGAAAACAACGGTTAAAAGTTGAACATTTTCAAAGTACATATTCATGAAATATTTTGGAGAGAAGATATAGTTGTACCAGCTGCAAATCACTGGGAATTTGGAAATACCCCCTCCTTAGAAGCTAAAGACCTCTTCTTTCTTCAAAAAAGATCTTTCCTTCCTCCTCCTACAAAGCTTTTTTAGACAATAGGTTTGCATATTGATTGCACTCTCTTAAAATGTGTTGGATAAATAACTTTTAAAAGAAGCCTTTTAGATGTTGGATACAATCCATCCAGTACTTTAATGAGAGCGCCCCCAAGTGGCCCTTTCTTGACAACCAATCAACCACACACTTTGAATCTACATAGATAAACAAAGAGGATATGTTCAACAAAGCTGCAAAAAAAAAAGACCTAAGCAGTTGTCACTTATGCTTTTGTATTTGATCCCACACCATAATTTAACCAAATATGGTAGGACATATTGCCTGGAAAGAAAATATTAGCACCTCCTCCACACACCCCAACCTCATGATCCATCAAAAAATCAAGCATTTGCAGATAAATAGTTGGAAGGAAAATATAATGATTGGATATCGGAAGGCCTCCAAGGCTTGACATAATCCAAAAATAAACCCAAAATTTGGGCTAGGATACCATAGAGTTCTTTGGATCTACCTTCAAAAATGAATTTATTTTTGACTTTCCAAATGCCCCGCGCTATGTAGATAGGTAACGTTTTATAAATTCCCTTGTTTCGTTCACACTAGAGGAGGCATTGATCCAGAGGCTCTAAAGGACCATTTTCCTTAATGTTTAAAACACCAAGGAATTTTGACCATGTTGACCTGGATAATTCACACTCAAAAAATAAGTGAGTTACAAATTATGAATCTCTTAAGTAGAGAAGACTAACATTTGACCCATAGAAACCTTTCTGCGGCAAATTGTCCCTTGTTTGGATTTAGCTTTCTAAATCCAACCATATAAAGCAATTAAATTTTGGTAATATAGGCCAATCCCATATTTTTGCATGCGACCAACTAATCCTTTGTTTCGAATAACACTCAAATATAACAAAATAAGCATATCAAGGAGTGGTATTCCTAGAAGGGGAATTCCTGGCCCAAATAAAAGAATCGTCCTCCTTAGTTAAAGTAAAATCACAACCTTGAAGGTTCTTTATAAAATTGTCCCATTCCACAACAATTGGACCATGCAAACCCAAATCAAGAGTGTTTTTCCGCCTGCCAGCTAAAGCATGATCCAAGGAGAACGTAAACCCTGACAAAAGATAGATGACAACCAGAGAATTAAGGTGACTAATAAGCTCAGAAGATAAATGCGAGACAAAGAATCCCCCAATAATAGGAATGGATCCCAATTTTACCTTATCTCGTTTACCAACCTTCAACATCATCTGATTTTTTATCCAAGGAAATATGTCCATCATTCCTCTCCATACATTCAATTCGACACTATAAGTGGGGGGGCCTAAAGGACCAAATCCAGTGCATAATCGGTTGGTTGTGTAAGTATTTGTTCAAGATAATTCTACTCCAGATGTTATCTCCAGTGATTTCCCTCCAAGCACTCTTCATAACTAGAGTAAGGCCAAACCAGTATAGGTTTTTAAAACATCACATGTCATAGTGCTTTGGTTGGGAAAGTGTATCCCACTTGACCAAATGCCAATATGAACATTGTTGGAATTTGACAACTAACTGTAAATATGTGTAAAATAGTATTTACTGCCAAGTTGGTTTTATAACGAAACAACTGTTATGTAACGGAGGAACCTCCTATAAAATGATGAATGTCTGAACTGTTGTAAGAGGGAGAATCATTGTTGATTTAATAGAAAATTCCAATCCCTTGCCTTGTGGATGTTTCCTTGAGACCCTGTCAAGGTTTTACCACGTAAACATTGTGTTTTTACTTGCGCCTGCATTCATTTTCATTTAGTTTTCAATAATATATTTCTTGGTTAATTAACTACTCTACCAACAAGTGGCATCATAGCAAGTTGAGTTGAGTTGAAGAAAACTGGAAAAGAGACGTTGCGTTTCTTGGAAAACAAAATTATTAGCACCGATTGAAGAGTTTGAAGGGAGCGATGAGCACCGTCGGGGCTTTAGTGCACCCAAAAAACACGATGCCGCCTGTTTTTTAACAAAAAGAAAATGATGATTTTTTTTTTAAAATATTGTCGTTGTCAAATGAAGGAGCTCGCATGATTTTTTTTTTTAAATGTTGCAGTAAAGCGTTGTCGGTCCGTCTGTCTACAAAAAGATCATGTCGCCAGAGAAAGCGTTGTCATCGTTGCTACTGTGTAGGAAGAATGTTGCCACAAGAGCTATCTGGAAATAGAGCCTGTCACCAGAGAAAGAGTTGTTGTCGTTGTTGTTGTGTAGGAAGAAGGCTACTGTAAGAGCTGAAGCCGCAATTTTTTTTTTTTTAAGGGAATCAGTCAGTGCCAAAGACAGAGAATTTTTTTTTTTTTTTTGCCTGCCCAGGTCTGCTGAAGTCCACTGGAGGAACAGCCTGTTATCTGATGGTTTGGTGAAAACAGAGCCGCTGTTTGTACAGACCGGGTAATTCTTTTAATTTTGACAGCAGAAAGAAAAGAAAAATTTGTTGAATGTAATTTTTTTTTTTTTTTTTTGGTAGGGTTTCTTTGGTTTAAAAAAAAAGGAAGGAAATTTTTAAAGGAGCAGTGAAACTGAATTTTAAGGGGAAAACTGGAAAATTGGAAAGGGTTTGAATTGGAAAGAGTTTGAAGTGGGTTTTTCTGAAGTTTTTTTTTTAATTCTGGAAATTTTTTGGGGTCAATTTCAGAAATGTTTTTTAAAAAGAATTGAATCAAGAAGAAGGAAGAGAAAGTATTTGTTTTAATCATTAAAGAAACAGAAATTGAAACTACAAGTTGAACCCTTAGTTGGAAGAACCCTAGGAAGGAAATCTAGAAGCAGTTTTTTTTAACCCTATAGGAAGAAAATGGCCAAGATGACGAATGCAAAGTTCGAGGTGGAGAAATTCATCGGCAAGAACAACTTTGCTTTATGGAAACTGAAAGTTAGGGATTTGCTGGTGCAACAAGGGTTGCACAAAGCTCTAGACGGGGCAAATAAGAAACCTGCTAGCATGACAGATTCAGACTGGGAGGACTTGGATGCCTGAGCTCTCAGTACCATTAGGTTATGCCTGGCAGATGAAGTTCTCTTCAACATTGTTGAAGAGAGTACAGTTGCAGGTTTATGGGAAAAACTGGAAAAACTATATATGACCAAATCGTTAACCAATAAAATTTATTTAAAAAGACAATTATACAGTCTTCGAATGAAGGAGGGTGCAAAAGTTGCAGAACATTTAAATGTTTTTAATACACTTATATGCCAATTATCAGATATGGAAGTTAAAATTTAGGAAGAAGACAAAGCTATAACCTTGTTTGTTGTAGCTCTGATACCAATTGATATATGAGAATAGAAAATAACCCAAGAATAACAAGATAGAAATAGATAGAAATTCTTCTTTATTATCAAAACCCTTATGCTAGGGCAACACCATACATTCACTCCTTAAGGAAGGAGAACACTCCACAAGCCATATACTTGTTCATACAATAATACTTCTCTTCATCTTCATGTGGAGTCTCTAGCCTCTATATAGGCCTCATACATACAATACCATGCATCATTACCATGGTTTCCTCATACCATCCACTAATACCATGGGCCCATTACATTATTATTAACTACTTGTGGTCCCTTACATGACATGGGTTAACCACCTTATTTATTACTATGGCCCATCCCATTATTACATTATTACCTTGGGTACCTCCCTTGGTACCCCATATTATCCCCCCTAGGTATATAACTTTCCACCCCCCTAAGCATGTTTCGTCCCCGAAACATGGGAAGAACACAAATAATAAGATCTACTAAAAAGAGTAGTCCACTGATACCATGCACATGCATCTAGCCATCCAAGAGAAAGGTGAACCCTCGATCTCACTGGGGCCTCGCTCGCTTGAGATGGAAGTTGACCGTTGCAACTCTTCAGTGTTGATGTGTAGTATGTGGATCTAGGCTCCTTGCTATCCATCATATGGGGGTTGTTGTCCTTGTGGCTAGTTGGTTGCCATCGTGTTGGTTGTTTTCTTGCGGGGTGATGTGGGTGATGATATGTTGAAGTTTTAACCCACGGTGTCTTTTTCTTTAATTCACCCTGTTGTGGTGCCTGTTGTCGTGTCTTCTTGTCCAATATGACTTCAACCACTGCGCCGTCCTCTAATGTATCAGCACCTGTAGCCTTTTCTGCTTCAGCCTCTGTTTGTGTTTGATTATCTATCATTACTAGCGCATCATCCGACTCTGTAACATCTTTTGCTTCAGCCTCCTTGGACTCTACCTGCTTATTAATGGAAATATCTTGTAATGTAATTTTCTTCTTTTTATACCAGAGCTTCAGGAATTTCTTCTGCACATTAATATTTATGGTACCTACTGATTCCATCCAAGGGTATCCCAAAACAACATCCATGTTATCCATATCTGAAGCATAAAAATCACCATGCAACACATATTTATCCATAGAAATCTTCAAATCCTTGTACACTTGAACATCCTCATTATCAACTTGTGCAGTTTCAATGAGTTTTTCTGGAACTTGCAATCTTTTTGCCAAATTAACGCTTATAAGATTTTGATTGCAACTAGGATTTATAATCACAACGATTTTCTCCTTCTGAATCAATCCATGAACCTGCAATAAGGAGACACCCGTAGCAATTAACCCCTTATGTGTCTCATTCTCTTTTTTTCTAGCCCGAGACCATTTGTCCAAAAAGACTTTTTCAAATTCTGCATCTGGAAGTTTGATCATCCGCTGGTAGTCAAGAGAATAATACCATTGTATAGCCTCATCTTTCAATTTAAGCACCATTGGAAGCTTCCAATATGTCCCCTGTGTGGACTTGTATCTTTGTATGAATTCTTCAATAGTAGGACCATCATCTTTTCATGTAAAATATAGAACCTTGCTAGAAGCCATGAAGAGAGTTTTGAAAAAATTCACTTAGTTGGCGAAAATTTAAAATTGTCACCGTTTAATCAATATTGCTCAGAATCTCTATTATAACCAGTTTTTAGAAATGGAACAATCATTTTTCATATGCCCATGTGATAGAAATCTTGATCCAGACACTTGAGATTTCAGATCTGTGTTGCAACTCTTCCGCCGTCACCAAAATTTCTGCAAAAAAAGAGCTGATTTTAAATCAGCGATATCTCCCTCATCCGGACTCCGATTCAACTGATTTTTTTTTTGAAATTTGGTATTTTTTCCCAAAGAATCCAGATCTGTAATTAGATTTTACAGATCTTGTACCAGGACGTCTAGATCAGCGCCGCAAAATCGCTGCCCTGAAAATTGTCTGTAACCCCACTAATTTTTAGATCAGTGATATCTCCTTCATCCGGACTCCGATTCAACTGATTCTTTTTTTGAATTTGGGTATTTTTTCACAAGGAATACAGATCTACAATTAGATTCTGTAGATCTAGCACCAAAACGTATAGATCTGATCTGCAAATTCGCCACCCAAAAAAATCCCTACAAAAATAAAATAAAATAAAAATTCCACGGTTTGCCCAAGAAAGTGCTCTGATACCAATTGCTGTAGCTCTGATACCAATTGATATATGAGAATATAAAATAACCCAAGAATAACAAGATAGAAATAGATAGAAATTCTTCTTTATTATCAAAACCCTTATGGTAGGGCAACACCATACATTCACTCCTTAAGGAAGGAGAACACTCCACAAGCCATATGCTTGTTCATACAATAATACTTCTCTTCATCTTCATGTGGAGTGTCTAGCCTCTATATAGGCCTCATACATACAATACCATGCATCATTACCATGGTTTCCTCATACCATCCACTAATACCATGGGCCCATTACATTATTATTAACTACTTGTGGTCCCTTACATGACATGGGTTAACCACCTTATTTATTACTATGGCCCATCCCATTATTACATTATTACCTTGGGTACCTCCCTTGGTACCCCATATTATCCCCCCTAGGTATATAACATTCCACCCCCCTAAGCATGTTTCGTCCCCGAAACATGGGAAGAACACAAATAATAAGATCTACTCAAAAGAGTAGTCCACTGATACCATGCACGTGCATCTAGCCATCCAAGAGAAAGGTGAACCCTCGATCTCACTGGGGCCTCGCTCGCTTGAGATGGAAGTTGACCGTTGCAGCTCTTCAGTGTTGATGTGTAGTAGGTGGATCTAGGCTCCTTGCTATCCATCATATGGGGGTTGTTGTCCTTGTGGCTAGTTGGTTGCCATCGTGTTGGTTGTTTTCTTGCGGGGTGATGTGGGTGATGATATGTTGAAGTTTTAACCCACGGTGTCTTTTTCTTTAATTCACCCTGTTGTGGTGCCTGTTGTCGTGTCTTCTTGTCCAATATGACTTCAACCACTAAGCCGTCCTCTAATGTATCAACACCTGTAGCCTTTTTTGCTTCAGCCTCTGTTTGTGTTTGATTATCTATCATTACTAGCGCATCATCCGACTCTGGAACATCTTTTGCTTCAGCTTCCTTGGACTCTACCTGCTTATTAATGGAAATATCCTGTAATGTAATTTTCTTCTTTTTATACCAGGGCTTCAGGAATTTCTTCTGCACATTAATATTTATGGTACCCACTGATTCCATCCAAGGGTATCCCAAAACAACATCCATGTTATCCATATCTGAAGCATAAAAATCACCATGCAACACATATTTATCCATAGAAATCTTCAAATCCTTGTACACTTGAACATCCTCATTATCAACTTGTGCAGTTTCAATGAGTTTTTCTGGAACTTGCAATCTTTTTGCCAAATTAACACTTATAAGATTTTGCTTGCAACTAGGATTTATAGTCACAACGATTTTCTCCTTCTGAATCAATCCATGAACCTGCAATAAGGAGACACCCGTAGCAATTAACCCGTTATGTGTCTCATTCTCCTTTTTCTAGCCCGAGACCATTTGTCCAAAAAGACTTTTTCAAATTCTACATCTGGAAGTTTGATCATCCGCTGGTAGTCAAGAGAATAATACCATTGTATAGCCTCATCTTTCAATTTAAGCACCATTGGAAGCTTCCAATATGTCCCCTGTGTGGACTTGTATCTTTGTATGAATTATTCAATAGTAGGACCATCATCTTTTCCTGTAAAATATAGAACCTTGCTAGAAGCCATGAAGAGAGTTTTGAAAAAATTCACTTAGTTGGCGAAAATTTAAAATTGTCACCGTTTAATCAATATTGCTCAGAATCTCTATTATAACCAGTTTTTAGAAATGGAACAATCATTTTGAATATGCCCATGTGGTAGAAATCTTGATCCAGACACTTGAGATTTCAGATCTGTGTTGCAACTCTTCCGCTGTCACCAAAATTTCTGCAAAAAAAGAGCTGATTTTAAATCAGCGATATCTCCCTCATCCGGACTCCGATTCGACTGATTTTTTTTTTGAAATTTGGTATTTTTTCCCAAAGAATCCAGATCTGCAATTAGATTTTGAAGATCTTGTACCAGGACGTCTAGATCGGCGCCGCAAAATCGCTGCCCTGAAAATTGTTTGTAACCCCACTGATTTTTAGATCAGTGATATCTCCTTCATCCGGACTCCGATTCAACTGATTTTTTTTTTTAATTTGGGTATTTTTTCACAAGTAATACAGATATATAATTAGATTCTATAGATCTAGCACCAAAACGTATAGATCTGATCTGAAAATTCGCCACCCAAAAAAATCCCTACAAAAATAAAAAAAAAAATAAAAAAATTCCACGGTTTGCCCAAGAAAGTGCTCTGATACCTATTGTTGTAGCTCTGATACCAATTGATATATGAGAATAGAAAATAACCCAAGAATAACAAGATAGAAATAGATAGAAATTCTTCTTTATTATCAAAACCCTTATGCTAGGGCAACACCATACATTCACTCCTTAAGGAAGGAGAACACTCCACAAACCATATGCTTGTTCATACAATAATACTTCTCTTCATCTTCATGTGGAGTCTCTAGCCTCTATATAGGCCTCATACATACAATACCATGCATCATTACCATGGTTTCCTCATACCATCCACTAATACCATGGGCCCATTACATTATTATTAACTACTTGTGGTCCCTTACATGACATGGGTTAACCACCTTATTTATTACTATGGCCCATCCATTATTACATTATTACCTTGGGTACCTCCCTTGGTACCCCATATTATCCCCCCTAGGTATATAACATTGTTGTGGTCTCTGCCCGAGTCGTGGGACCACTTTGTAACTTCAATCAATTTGAGCACTGCAAATTCTTTGAAATTTAAATCAATTGTGGTAGCTCTCTTATCTGAAGAAGTATGGAGGAAATCCAGTACTGAGACAACTGCACCAGAAGCCATGATAGCCAGAGGACGGTCAAAGGAGAGAGGAGAAAAAACAAGGGGGTCTTCCAGATCAAAATCAAAGGGAAAGAAGTGTAAGGCAAAATGTTGGCACTGCAATAAAATTGGACACCTCAAGAAAGACTGTTGGAAACGAAAAGAGTCTGATAACCCAAAGAAAGAAGCAAATCAGGTTGATTTAGGTATGATAGACGAAGTTTTATCTGCTGAAGAATTATGTATGATAGATGAAACTTTACCTTTATGTAATGTCTCTCAGGATTTTGGAAGTTGGTTGTTAGACTCTGGTGCTTCTCATCACATGTGTCCACATAGAAATTGGTTTACTTCATATGAAGATGTAAATGGTAGTTCTGTGTTTATGGGTAATAATGTATCATGTCAGACTGTTGGGATGGGAAATATCAGGATTAAAATGTATGATAACACAGTTAGAACATTAACTAGTGTTAGACATGTACCTGAATTGAAGAAAAATTTGATTTATTTGCGAGTGTTGGATTCAGATGGTTATAAGTTTATAGGTAAGAATGGAGTGCTAAAATTCTCTAAAGGCGCCCTAGTAGTTATGAAAGTAGAAAAGGTCGGAAATATTTACAGAATCAAAGGAAGTACTCGGGTCAGTGAACCAGCGATTGTGTCAGAGAAAGAAGAAAAAGGTACTTGCCTATGGCATCAGCGATTGGGTCACATGAGCGAGAAAGGTCTTCAAGTACTAATGAAATGTAAATCACTTCCTAATTTGAAATCCTTGAAGTTGGATTTCTGTAAACATTGTGCGTATGGAAAACAGTGTAAACAGAGATTTAAAACTGGAAGTCATAATAGTAAAGAAATTTTAGACTATATTCATTCTGATATGTGGGGACCATCTCATGTTGTATCATATGGAGGTGCTCTATATTTTTTAACGTTTATTGATGATTTATCCCGTAAAGTTTGGTTATTTATGTTGAAAAGGAAAGCTGATGAATTTAATGTCTTTAACAATTTAAAGCAATGGTAGAAAAAAGAACAGGCAAATCAATTAAATGTTTAAGAACTGACAATGGTGGTGAATTTACTTCTCTAGAATTTGAACAATACTGTAAGGATGAAGTAATTGTTAGACACAAAACTTCTGTTTATACTCCTCAGCAAAATGGTGTTGTTGAACGTATGAATCAGACTCTTATGGAAAGAGCCAGAAGCATGATCAACAGTGCTAACCTACAAAAGGAGCTATGGGAAGAAGCAGTATCCACTGCTTGTTACTTAGTTAACAGATCACCTTCAGTAGCAATTAATTGTAAAATTCCTGAAGAATTTTGGTCAGGTCAGACTTGTGATTATTCACATTTAAGGATATTTGGTTTTGATGCTTATGCTCTTATTCCTAAAAATCAGCATTCAAAATTAGATCCAAAATCGAAATGTTATGTCTTTGTTGGGTATTACTATGCGGTGAAAGGATACAGGTTGTGGGAGCCTACGTCATGGAAGATATTCATTAGTAGCGATGTAACATTTGATGAATATTCTCTTTTAAAAGCAAATATTGAAAGAATTGTACAGGAACTTGCATCACCAAATCAACAAATTTAGTTGGAGTCTAGACCTTTCTTTGAAAGTTGAAAGGAAGGAAAGACTTCTGGAGGAAAAGGTGATGAATATACAAAGGAAGCTGTTGAATTTTCTGAACCAATTCAACAACCAGTCACTCTAAGAAGATCTACAAGGGAAAGAAAAACTCCCAAAAGGTATGAATATTTTTCTTCATCTTTTGCTTTGATTACTGAAGATGGGGAACCTTCTTGTTATCAGGAAGCAGTAGATGATACAGATAGCGAAAAATGGAAAACGACTATATAAGAAGAAATGGATTCCTTAGCCAAGAACAATACCTGGGATCTTGTAGAAATTCCTGAAGGGAGAAGTGTTGTTGGATGCAAATGGGTCTTCAAACTGAAATGGAAAGTTGATGGAAGTATCGAAAGGTATAAAGCGAGACTGGTAGCAAAAGGGTATTCTCAGGTTGAAGGTATCGACTTTCATGAGAATTTTTGACTAGTTGTAAAACTTGTTTCTATTCGTACTGTGTTGGCACTAAATGCATTAATTAACCTTGAGTTAGAAAAGTTAGATATTAAAATAGCTCTTCTACATGGTGATTTGGATGAAGAGTTATTTATGGAATAACCATAAGGTTTTGTACAAGGTCGCAACAGAAGATTAGTTTGCAAGCTCAGGAAATCATTATATGGCTTGAGGCAGTCTCCCAAGCAATGGTACAAGAAGTTTGACTCCTTCATGGTGAGCCAGAATTTTATTAGAAGTGAGTATGATCATTGTGTATACTTCAAGAATTTCAGTGGCATATTCATTATCTTAGTTTTGTATGTTGATGATATGCTTATTGCAAGCAAAAGCATGGAAGAGATCAACAGGCTAAAGGCTCAACGCTCTAGGACATTTGATATGAAGGATCTTGGAGAAGAAAAACATATCTTGGGCATGGAGATACATAGAGACAAGAAAAATGGTAAGCTTTGGTTATGACAACAGAAGTATGTGGAGAGAGTACTTGAAAAGTTCTGTATGAACAAGTGAAACTTGTTAATGTTCCGTTAGCTTCCCATTTTAAGCTTTCTTCGGTTTTGAGTCCTAGAACTGATGAAGAAAAGAAGTATATGTCTCATGTACCATATGTAAATGATGTAGGCAACTTAATGTATGCAATGGTATCTACAAGACTTGACATTTCACATGCAGTTGGAGTTGTCAGCAGGTTCATGGCAAATCCAAGTGAATAAAATTGGAGAGTAGTGAAATGGGTGCTTCGATATCTAAGAGGCACAAGTGACCATTGCATCATCTTTAATGGTAGTGAAGGATTAGTTTGTGGATATGTAGATGTTGATTATGCAGGTGATTTGGACAAAAGGAGATCTACTACAGGTTATGTCTTTACTCTTGCAGGTGGAGCAATTAGTTGGATGTCAAAGCTTCAAGAAATAGTTGCGTTGTCCACTACCGAAGCAGAATATATAGTTGCTTAAGATGCCAGTAAAGAAGCAATCTGGTTAAAGGGTCTACTTGATGAGATTGGAAGGACACAGGAGAAAGTGAATGTACTCTGTGACAGTCAGAGTGCTATTCACTTGGCTACAAATCCAACTTATCACAACAAGACCAAGCACATTGATGTAAGGTATCATTTTCTGAGACATGTGATCGATGGCGGAAAAGTAGCTCTCAAGAAGGTCCATACACGGGAGAATTATGCAGACATATTCATGAAGCCAGTTACAGTAGAGAAGTTGCAATGGTGTTTAGCTTCTCTTGGCTTGCAGAAGAGATGATGAATGGGCATGGGCAAGGGATTAGGAAAATTGTTGTCAAGGTGGAGTTTGTTGGAATTTGACAACTAATTGTAAATATGTGTAAAATAGTATTTACTGCCAAGTTGGTTTTATAATGAAACAACTGTTATGTAACGGAGGAGCCTCCTATAAAATTATGAATGCCTGAACTATTGTAAGAGGGAGAATCATTGTTGATTTAATAGAAAATTCCAATCCCTTGCCTCGTGGATGTTTCCTTGACACCCTGTCAAGGTTTTACCACGTAAACTTTGTGTTTTTACTTGTGCCTTTGCATTCAGTTTCATTTAGTTTTCAGTTATATATTTCTTGGTTAATTAACTGCTCTACCAACAAACATATGCTTTTGTCATTCCACAGAAAATTGTTCATGCATTGACGAATCTTATGGACTATAGATTTAGCTATCTCTGCAAGAGTGAATTAGAACACATGTATGCCTTCCAATGCCTATTTGATTAGAGTCATTCTTCCCCCTATTGATAGCCATCTATAGCACCAGTTGTTTACCTTTTCAATCCATTTTATTAGCCAGCCCCAATCCTCCACCCTATAACAATTTGGTTTGAGGAAAAATCTGAAGTATAGGAAACCATGGTCCATTGGAGACATCTTATATGGAAAACTTGATTCAATATGCTAGGCAGTCTGCTCTGAGATATTATTATAGTAAAAGGTAGACTTGTGCTCACTAATCAACGTACCCGAGGTTGAACAAAAGGTTGAAAATATGCAACTGGAATTATTCCACTATGCTTTAGTGTCATCACCCAAAATAAGGATGTCGTCAAAAAACAAAAGATGAGTCAGGTAGATAAGCTTTGACGCCTTAACTCTTTTGAGGCGTCCTTTGTTCCTTGTGGCGATAATCATCCTACACAAACCTTCAATTACTAAGAGAAATAATAGTGGAGATAGTGGACATCCCCGTCGTAAGCCTCTTTATGACATGAACAAAGAAGGCAAGGCCCCATTTATGAGAACCGCAAATTTTGCAGATGATATACATCCCATTATCCAATTGGTCGTCATTTGATCCATGCCAATATGGAGGAGAAGTAAATGTATAAAAGACTAATTTAGCCTATCATACGCCTTTACAAGGTCCATCTTGAGGATGATATAACAATGCTTCCTTAATTTGAGAAAGTGAAGCACCTCTTGGGCAGAACCAATAGCATCATGAATTGAGTAACTCGTGAGGAACCCAAATTTCTCCCTACAGAGAGATTTATACAAAGTAATGTTTCATCCTCATTGACAAAACCTTTGAAATCGCCTTATATATTAGATTACAGAGCGATATGGATTGAAAGTCATTAAAGGTATGTGGCTTTGACATTTTTGGGATCAAAGCAAATAAGGTAGAATTAATAGCCCCAAACACCTTTCTAGTCACCCTCTCCTCCTCAACAACCCTGAGAATGTCTTCTCCAATCAAATAAAAAAAAAACAAAATAGAACTATATTGTACAGCCATCATTCCCTAGGCTCTTTTCCTTGGAAAATGAATCCAAAACATCCTTGATCTCATGTAGAGTTACAAGATTCCCCAAATCAGTAGCATCCTCCTCCGAAAAGATCCTAGGAAGATGTTGGATGACTCAAAATTGGTTCTGAATTATACAATCACCATTATCCCTAAGCAGATCGAAGAAATGATTCCCTGCTAGCTTTTCAAAATCATGTTGAGAAGTATAGGAATTACCCTCATCATCTGAGATGTCCCAAATGGCATTCATGTTCTTCCTGAAGGAGGCAAACTTATGAAAGAATTTTGTGTTGTGGTCACCCTTCTTAATCCATATTTCCCTAATTTTAAGCATCCAATGCTCCCCCTCCATTCTAAGCAGACTTGCTTTCCTTTCAACTTAGATGCACATCCTTTTCTTTATCTCCTTTGGAAACCCTGTACAAATAAAAGATTTTTGGCACGAGTATAATGCAGACTCGATAGTATCTAGTTCTCTATGTTGTTCACTAATAAAGATCCAAGCCCAAACTTTTACATGTGCTTTTCAATTTTTCATCTTAAAAGTCCAAGCATCCATTGCAAAAGAAGAAGGGTCCACCCAAAAATTTCCCCAACATTCATAAACAAATGATATGAAGGATTGCTCCTTGAGTCAAAATCTGTTAATTTTGAAAGGATATTTTGAGAAGGATTTTTGGAAGTCCAATGGTCGAAAAATTGGGTAATGATCAGATATGGTTTCATGAAAAATCCAAGATCTGTATGTACCCATTTTAGATAGTAAAAAATCAATAACCAGGAATCTATCAAGGCGCTTTGCCACCTCGTCATCCCCTGATTTTCCATTTTTCCGTGTGGGTTCAAGAGGAAACAGGAGAATGTCGACCAGATGAGACTCACATATAATCCTCGATATCACCTGTGCAAAGGGACCATGCCAAGCTTTCTCACCCCAAACCTCTCTAATAGAGGAAGTGTAGTTCAGGTCATCGGCGAGGATAAGGAAATGTTACAAAAAAAATCCCACTAGTGAACAAAAGGTTCCAGAAGGCATCTCTCACCATATATGGGACATAACAATTTACAAGGACTATTAGATCCCATACCTCTAAGGCGACCTTCCAAGGTAATGTTAATCACTGAAGAGTGAGTTCTGAGGGAGGTATCCCTTGGATTCTAAAGGACTTCCAGGCCCAAACCGACCATATGCATCCACCACACATACACACCAGTTAGGGAATATTTTAAAAAGGAAAAGCCAAGGAAGTTTTTATGATTACTTGCAACTCACTTTTTACTTCACGTACTTTACTATTCAACAACCCTGCAATAACTAAGTTAAGCTCAATATATATATCTACTCACGATATCACAATCTATAAATAACTACTCACAACTTACTCCTAATGTATCACATGGCTTGCAACTCGGAAATAAGACACAATTGAATGCCTTAATTGACTATTTATATATGTTAGAAATTTGTACTTCTATATGTTTACAGTGTGAGTGAATTAATAGTTGAAATTATGTATCTTCTAATAATAGACCTTTTAATAATTCTTGTGTCTATTTTATATGGTTAGTGTCTATTAATTGGTGATTAAAAATATGTGTTTTTTAATAATGAATTATATATATGTTAGGTAAAGTTTATGAAACTTTGGATTGAGAGAATGGATTTATTATTAAAGTGCTCTTTGTTATAGATAGTTAGTTCAAATTCCATTTATAAATGATTAGCTCTTATAAATATTAATTTCTTCTTTTTTTCACAAGTAGAATGATATATACATATATATATATATATATATATATATATATATATATATATATATATATATATATATATATTGTTAATTCTATCAATATTAGTCATATTACTTACAGGAATTGAACTTGGGTGGGGAGGATTCAATTCATTTTTCCCAGCCAGCAAGTATAACCTCAATTTACTCCTTATAAATACTAACTTAAAACCTAAAAAGCTAATATATATACACATAATTTTATATAGAAACATGGTAAATAGATTTTAAAATATTTAAATATGTGAGAACTTATTATCTTTATTATATTAATAGTGTAGGAGATTATATATTTTTTTAATAATGTCCAATATATACTTAAATTAAGTCTCAATTTTAAATAGTTTTTACTTACATAGATCTTTTGGATTTAGGAAACCAATAGAAATTGAATCTCTTGAGGTGCAAACCTCTTTTAAAATGTAAAACTTGAAAAAAAAGTGTTGCTTGAGAAATTTGATCCTTTAGGGCTCTTGATAGACTATTTGAAATGTTTTAACCATGAGAATTTATTTTTAAATACACATCAATATTTCTTAATCTTGCATATTTAAATATTTTATTTATGATCTACATTGGATTTTTTTTATTAATATTTTTTGAATGCAACATGTTAGTTTTTATATTAACAATTAAATGAATTACATAGATTTGTCATATTGGTTTGTAGAATGAGTTTCTAATCTCTTGAGATGCAAACCTCTTTTATAGTGCAAAACTAGAAAAAATATTTCTTTAGAGTATCTGATAGAGTACTTGAAATGTTTAACTACAAGTATACATCCGTCTTAACCACTAATCTAGCAAGAGTGTAGAGGAATCAAATCACTTGATGTGCAAACCTCTTTTAGAATGAAAAACTTGAAAAAGGATTTGCACCTTGAGATATTTGATCCCTTAGAGCACTTGATACACTACTTGAAATTTTTTAACCATAATATTTTTTTTGTTAAGTTGTGTGAATACTGAGATGAGTCCATGCTTAACCTTTGGCTTGAGAAATTGTGACCCAGTGGCATCAAAGCCGTCAAAATCACTTGAGGATCACACCCAACCTGAGCCACACTAGCCCTTAACATGGGTGGATTTTTGCCCACAAAGTTTCAAACCGATGACCTTCACATCATGAAGTTCCTTAACAATACACCCCAACATTGTCTATTATATGCTAGTGGGCTCGTAAGACTTTATTGTTAAATACAAATCAATATTACTTTTTTAACCGAGAAAGAGTATTTGTAATATATAATTTCGCACCTAGTTTATAGCAAATACATCAAACATTACAAAGCTAATTCATCAAAATTTGCCAATTGTTGTCTCCTTTCCAATAGGAATACATGAGTTTTCTAAGGAGAATATATCTTTGCAACATAATGAGAGATTTTGTAAGTGAATACTTTACAAAATTAACCCAACAAACACAAAATTTACAACACATAACACTACTAAGAAATTTTTTAATAGACCTCATCTGTCATTAGTGAATTATAGGAGGCCCGATTTGTTCATCAATCTTTAATTCACCTATCTTCAATTTACACCCCTTGTTAGCATACTTGTCTGCTTCTCTGTTGAAGTCTCTTAGGACATGGAAATATGCTTTGGATATGATATCTTCTACAATCTTCCTTATTCTTTTCATGATCCATAGATTTTTCTTTTGTGATGGAACCTTTGACCAAATGTTGCAGGATTAGGAGAGAATCTCTCATAACATTAAGTAGGTCCACTAATGTTATTTGGCTGACAAAAGCTCCTAGTAGAAGTCATATATCTCTACTTGATTATTTGTCATGTGATCAAGACCCTATAATTACCTGAACACTTTTTCCTCCTTGGGGTCATAGAGTACCTCTCCCCTTACTACCACTGCTACAAATCAATATTACTTAATCTTGCGTATTTAAATATCTTATTTATGACATACATTAAATTATTACTATTATTAAATGCCACAAAATAATTTTATTCTAACAAGTAAATGTGCCTCTTAATACTGTTATCATGAAATAATTAGAATTTTTACTTTTAATTATTCTTCTTTTTGAACTTGTATATATATATATATATATATATATATATATATATATAACATGGATATTCAAATAGTTTATTTAAGTTTTAGAGTGAATTTTTTTTATAAGTAAAGAATAATACATCTTCCTTATGCTCAAAAGTGAAACTACAAGTTTCTTTTTATTACTTTAAATTATTTTATCTTTCTCTAAAATTGGTATAAAATTGTGTTACTTCATATGGACATCGACATATTTTATTTATGGTTGAGAGTGAAAGTGAAATATTTTTATTACATTTTCTTGATATTGGATTGTAATATCAACCAACATAGATCCATCTTAACTTTGGATATACCAAACACTAACAAGGATCAAATATCTCAAGATACAAACTTCTTTTTTAGCACAAAACTTGTGAAAAGTTTGCACCTCTAGAGATTTGATTCATCTCATTGCTTGGCAGATCCTTAACACTTAGTTAAAATGGATCTATGTTGGTCCTTAATAATTTAATTTATATTTTATAAATTTCACATCTCTATATATCAAAGTATTCTCATTTTTTATTTTTATTATCCCTGTCGAAGCAGGTTATATTTTTTTTATTTTGGTTAAAAATATTTGACTTTCAATTAGTTTTGGAATTTTTATATAGATTCTATGAATTCATTAAAGTTTTGAAAGAAAAAAAATATTAAACTGAATATTTTGAAAACTAAATTATTTTTAAATTTTTTTAAATGTAAATCATTTTTTTCTAATTGGTTGATGACTAATTTTATGTGGTTTTAAATTGAATTGTGAGATATAAAAATTATATTAAAAAATAAAAAATCTAAAAAATAATTATATTTGCCAAGTGTCATAATAACCATCTTAGATCTATCTTAACCCCAAATCTATCAAGCGCCGAGAAGGATCAAATCTCTTTTCACTTTAAAAGAGTTTTTTATATACACATACCATATCTAGGTTGGATTTATCTCTCCCTCTCTCTCTCTCTCTTCACTCCTCCTCTACTCTCTCCATACCACTCTCCTTCTCTCTCTCAAGTCCTCTCTCTCTTCCTTGCTCTCTCTCCCTGCCTCTCCCCATCTCTCTCTCTCTATGCTCCACTATCTCTCGCCCTCTCCCCTTCTCTCTCTCCCCCTCATCTTTATGTCTCCCTCTCCCCTTTCTCTCACTCTCTCTCACCTGTCCTCTCTATCTTCCCTCCTATCCTCTCTCCCTCTCTCTCCATCTCTATCTTGTCACTATGTGTATCTCTATCTCTATCTTTCTATGTCTTTGTTCTTCCCTCCCTCTCTCTCCCCCTCCAACTCCATATTTTTCTCCCTCCCTCTCTCCTCTCCCTCCCCTCCTCTCTCTCTTCATTCCTCTCTCTCCCTCTCTCACGCCTCTCTCTCTCTTTCCACCCTCCATCTTTCTCACTATCTCCCTCCATCTCCCCGCCGCCATCGGCGACCCCCCCCCCCCCCCCCCCCCCCCCCCCCACTCCCCTCTCTCTATTTTTCTCTCCTTTTCACTATCTCTCCCTCCCTCCATCCATATGATGGATAATTTTCACTCTATGTAATCAATGTTATATGTAATGTCTAAGATATTTTACATTTTAATTTTTTATTATGAAATGAGTTGTGGTTTTTCAGCATGTAGTACCATGGTATTGTAACAAAACCTATTTACAAGTTAATAATATCCATGGTAAAGTGGAGGTGGATATCCATTATTAAGACAATTGTTCTGTTGAAAGTTTATTGTAAGTATTAAGTTTTTATGTGTTTATTAATTAAATTTAAATATGGTTATGGAAACAGTATTAGTCCTCCCAAGGCAAGACCCTAACAATCGATTTGTGTGTTGATCATTATTAGTTTAGCATTAACTAATGCAAATTATAATGTTTGACTTTGAAAAATAAATATTTATTTTTCAATATTACTAAAAAAATAAATTTCAAACATTTGATTGGACCATAACTTGAAGGCCTTATTGTAGCTTTGCATAATATAATGTCATGTGGATAACTCGCTTACTTATTTTATGTCATAATTTATGGAAATGGTTGCAATATTCATGCATGATTTTTAGATATTTCTATAGTGATTTTTTATTCTTAAGCTTTGCAAGAAAATAGGCCAAAAATAAAATACTTGAAAATAAGTTATACTCAAGTAAATAACATATCTACCATCAATTAGTGCCCACCATACTATAAGCAAGCAATTGCATAATTTAACAAGATGTAAACAAGTGTATTATGAAGTTTATTAAGCTCTTATTATGTTAAAATTTTATATTAGTTTTTAATATTATATTAGTTTATATATATATATATATATATAGAGAGAGAGAGAGAGAGAAAGAGAGAGAGATATAGATGTAGATATAGATATAGATATATATATATCCAATTTTAAGGTCACTACCAAGCTAGACACCAAAATGGTGTATGGGACCCCTTGTCTGTGGGACAAGGGACTCACGCCAAATTGGTGTATGAGACCCCTTGTTTGTGGGACAAGGGACTCACACCAAATTGGCGTATGGGACCCCTTGTTTGTGGGACAAGGGACTCATGCCAAATTGGTGTATGGGACCCCTTGTTTGTGAGACAAGGGACTCACACCAAATTGGCCTCTGGGATCCCTTGTTTGTGGGACAAGGGACTCACACCAAATTGGTGTATGGGACCCCTTATTTGTAGGACAAGGGACTCGCCTTTGCACAATGATTTGTCTACTAAAGTATATGAAGGCATATATACTCTACCCCCTCTGGTTTTGAACCAGTGACCACTTACGAGGAAACATATGCTCTTAACCATCAGGTTCACTATGTTGTATATATTACTATTATTATTATTTACAATTATTAATTACTTTTTGTATAGGAGGCAGGTACTAAGAAATAGTGCTCCATATTACGCTTGTATTAAAACTTTGATTTAATATTTATGGAATATTTTTAGTAGTAATGAGGATAGAGGTAATTATAACAATTTGCTTTTATATTTAATTAAAAACATATTATAAACAAATTAAAATAAAATATGTATAAAATATTTTGATTATGAAATGAGTTATGATTTTTGGGCATGTGGCATTGATAAGTCATGGTATTGTAACAAAACCTATTTACAAGTTGATAATATCCATCCATGGTCAAGAATCTTGTTATATTGTAAGTTTATGGTAAGTATTAAGTTCTGATGTGTTTATTAATTAAATTTAAATATAGTTATAGAATCATTATTCTAATTTATATGGTAAACTATATCTTAATTTATAGCTACTATTTATATGTGATATATTTTAATATACTATGTATATTATTAGTTTATTTTATCTAAAATAATGTTTGTAATTTTATTAATAAAAACAAAATTACAGTCTATTACACTTAACTTGGCATATTGTATGTAATTTTTATAGTTTTCCTTTTTTTATTGCTCATAAGTGGAAAGACTTATGTGACCAGATTGTAATTTTGGTCCTTGTTTCAAATTGAATAAAATTACGATTTTTTCCTTTAATTAAAAAAAAAAAAAAAAACACACACACAAAATTACAATGTAACAAACTGAATTTTATTATTTTTATTACTTTTGACTTTTTATTATGTTTACACTCACATTACAACATCGCCTTCATGGCTCATACTAGGCTCTATATTGCTTTTAAACTTTTATTATTTTTTAATTGAGCGGGCATGTAAATCTTTACAAACATTTACGCCACTACAACATCACAACTCAACAACAACAAACCTTGGTAGCAAAATGAGAGTAGGATTATTCATGGTTTAGAATGCTTTTAACTAAGAGTAACTAACATATGGAAGGAATTACACATCTCCCTCATACTACATTACACATCTCCCTCATAGACTTCAATATTACTAAATCCTAAAGATTTAAATATTTTATTTATTATCTATATTGAAATATTAGTAATATTATTATTTAAATGCCACATATCAATTTTTATGTTATCAAATAAATGAATTACACATCTCCTTTCAATTACTTCTTCTATTTGAGTATTGTTATTATTATTATTATTATTTTCCCCAATGTGGGTATTAATTTGATTTTATTGGGGCCCGTAGAGGTCACACCCGCCACCCTGCAATTCATATAAAGTAATTAATGACGGCAAGACGCGGCCTACCTTCACATGCATGCACATGCAGACCAATAGTTGGCACAACATTTCTATTAATTGGCTTGATGTTTGAGGTGATAGTTTGTGGTAAATAGGAAGGAGCCAAGAGTTGGGCCTTGGCCTTCTGGTTTTGTGGACCATCGAAGCTTGAAGGAGTGAGCTCCTTCGTGCCATGGCTAGTGTCTTGTTTAGAAATCCCAAGAGCAAGGTGTGAATGCATGCGAAAATCTAGAGTGACTTTGTTGGGTTTCCTAGAAGTATGGCCTTGTGCTTGGACATTCAACGATTGTTTTCCGAAAAGGTTGTGGTGGGTCTTCAGTGTTCTTCGCAGAGTGAATTCTCAGGTTTTATCCTTATTATTCCTAGTCTATTTCCTTTTTTGGGCATTTTTGTTGAGGTTTGGAGGTCTAGTTTCTGAAAATTAGTGTCTTTCCCAAGTTTGGTTTGTATTGTTAATTTGAGTTCTGGAGTCTGTTTGTTTTCGAATGTTGGTTTGTGGTCATCGCTCAAAACATAAGAAAAAAAATGTGAGCCTAGTTCAAAGTGAATTACAGTGGCTTTGTAGGGTCTGGTGTAGCCTTAGTTTGGGTAATATACGGGAAGCAATAGTTGGAGGGTGGTTTTTTTTGCAGTTTGTTGATCATGTCATTGTTTTTCTTGGGTTTAATGGTAAATGGTGAAAAGTTGGGGTAGGAGATAATTTATCCTTTTGTCTCAATTGATGTGGCATCTGTAGAGTATGGGTTTGGTGTCTGAATTTTCTGTGATGACTTAGTCTACTGGTTCCCTGGTCGTTTTGGTGTTGGGTCTCATTTGTTCTTATGGTCTTTTGCAGGTAGAGGCTCTCATAGAAACTATTGAAATTTTTCCCCTGATTCAGCTATGTCTTCAAGGCAGAGTGGGGGGAGAAAAAGGGGAGGTGGTGGCTGAGTCCAGCAAGGGCAATGTGTTATCAAAATTTAGAATTATGTGATCCATATCTTGATTGTAAGAGTTTTTTCAGAGAAGATCACATCAAATTTTATTTGTCAATGCATTTCGAACCATCTAGAGTGATTCACCATCAGAACAAGATATTGCAAGAATTTTTTCAGAGAATATCACATCAAATTTTATCTGTCAACGCATTTTGAACTATCTAGCAATGTGTGCTGAGATTTTTTCCATGACTCGGCTGCCACATTTTTCAACGTTGTTCCCTCATAAACATGTAAATAAATTTAGAAGCTAGAGACATAGGTGGGGGATAAAAGGTAATCCCTCTATGATTCAAATCTCATGGAGGATATGTTGGCTTGGTTTTCTAACCCTGGGAACATGAGGGCAGGAAGAAACAATAACTAAACTATGTGGGTCCTCATTGAAAAATGAAGACCTTGTTAGAATTGGTCCTAAGGGGCAAACAAGTGGAAAAGTACAATGTTTTTTCATCCCCGGAAGACGTTAAGAGGATGCTTAGGAACCAATGGTTATGTTTGGATGGCATTGAATCTCGATTGGCTCATGTAGAAAGCCACATTGCATGTGAATCAAATGGTGGGGATATGATGGAACCCCCTGGCTCTAGCACGATGGCTCCAACCCACATTTCGTTTTCTGAGAATGACTAGAGCGCTCTGTGGGTGGAGGTGCGACTTGCCAATTTCGTGTGAGGGCTCTTGGTTCATTAGTAGGGAGGCAAGGTATCTTTGATGGCATTCTCGTTGCATGGAAGATTGCATGGTGGCTCTTGGCCCTTCTTGTTGGGCCTGATACATCTCTTATGCTCCTTTTCTTGTATGCTCTATGGTCATTCGTGGGAGTTATCTCCTGTTTGTTTTTCTCTCCGCTCAGTTTTTTTATAAATGGGTCGCACATGTTTGGTATGGTTTTATGTTTTCTGGGCAGACCCTTCATGGATTTTCGAACGTTGGTGCCACTAGTTTTTGAAATACATTCTAGTTATCTATGGGTGGGCCTATTGGGCAATGTTGCAGTCTAGTTCTGGTCATGGCCTTAAGAAATTATGGGTTTTGAAGTCTTTGTTCTTTAGTGGGTTTCGAGACTTAGTTGGTGTAGATGTATGAGATAGTATGATGAGGAAAATTATATCCTCCATGGTCATTTGACAGTCTCCGGAGATCTGTGTAAAGTTGATTTTTGAGTAATATAAAATGCTCTCTCTCTCTCTCTCTCTCTCTCTCTCTCTCTCTATATATATATATATATATATATATATATATATATATATATACACACACACTTTCTCTCTTTATATATACATATATATGAAGTTGATATTGAAATAAATTGGTTAATACAGATACTTAAATCATTTATTTATGTAGTGAAACATTTTTATAAGCATAAGAGTTATACATCTTCTTTATACTCAAAAGTGAAAATATATTTTTCTTTCTTTTTAATTATGTTACTTCATATGGAAATTTAGATATTTTTGGTTGAGAGCGAAAGTGAAATTTTTTTACCACATATCTAGCAACGTGGCAATGGGATTACTAATGTTTTAGAATGTTTTCAATTAAAACTGGGATTATTGATGTCTTAGAATGCTTTTAATTAAAACTAACTAAAACATGTATATTTATTTTTGTTTTTTTATTTAGAGAATATTTTGTTTTTATTTAAAAAAAGTATATGTGCCAATTCAAGGTTGAATAAAGAAGGAATTACACATCTCCCTCATACTATGAATATAATAATAAAGCAATAATAAACAATAAAATTTTAATGACACTTGTCAATATAATATTTTTTTACTTAAATTAAAATGACAAAAAAACATAACTACTTTGGAGATAAATCTCAACCCTTCATCTTCATCATTATTAAAAATATTTTATGAATATTCAATAAATATTAAATTTTTACTATTTACTTAATAATTACTCATAATGACATTCCGGGTTGGTGCAGTGTGGAACATAGATCACGAATACGGACTTGGTTGGCGATATGACGCACTGAAGCTCTAAGTCTTGTTACCTTTGTGTTCTCCCAGCGGCTCCCCTAGGAGCGCCGAGGTGTTCGGTTGCCTGGGCTTATCCCTCGCCTCTCCTTCTTCCATGGAGGAGCTGGATGATGGCCCTGAGGCCTCTTCCTTTCGCGACATGGTTACTGGTCGACCGCAGGTGTTGACAAGATTAATCCTCTGTGGACAAAGACGATCCCTCTAGCCCAATGAGTGGGTCTAGAAACAAAAGTGACAATCAACTAGACATCTTCCTAGATTATAATTGAAAAGTAGAACGAGAGAGATGACCTACCTCGCTCTGATGCTATTATGATTTCCTTTGTTGAGATCCTCAAACTGTTGTGTCATGGACTTGTTCCTACTTCTTTCAGCACTTATGTACCTGCACAAGTGATCAAGAGACAACAAAGCATGCCAAAAACCAATAGCAAATCCAATACCAACCTACTTAACTGATCAAGGAATGCCAAGCTCATACATACATGAACATATATAATTTGGGAAGATGAACCAACAATTTTATATTATTTAAAGAATAAAGGGAAGCTTACAACCATAGCCTTGATGTTTAAAGGCTCTCTTTGAGTGGTAATCCAAGTCCAAGCCAAGAAACTCTCCAAACACTCCTTCTCCAAGTCTAATGAACAGCCTCTAAGCACAAGCTCAACATAGGGGTGCAAATGGACATAGAGCAACCATTTTGGAATGGGAGAGGAGGAATTTATAGGATGCGAGAGGGAGTTAGGACTCCTCCAAATATAGGATTATTCCCACATCTCAAGGAGGTAGCTCGTAGGGATGAGACCAAGAGGTCAAATTAGGAGGATTCAACCTCGTCTATGTGAAACCACCTCCACCCCACTGCTCTAGAAGCTTCTAGATCATGAAGCTTCTCATCCTCTTTGGGAAAACTTCCTTTTTTAGACCATCGTGGGTATGCAAGAGAACAGAGCGATGCCATCGCAGGCCTAACATGGTGCAAAAAGCGATCATCACAGTTTTGAGCTTCATAAGGGAAATGACCCTCATTTTAGGGTTTTAAGGGTTATTTCGTAAAGTAAATCTCCAGATATTTTCCAAGAAAAGTTAAAGGAGGGATATGAGTTGTATACATGGTGTTGAACCTCAGAATTACCCTCTCCTTAACAACTTTTCTCACTTTTTTCCCTTGATTTTCCATAAGAATACAGATCCCCATCACTGATAAATAATAGATTTTGTCTTAAGGAGGACATTAAATGATTGACATGTTATAGTTTTATGTTTTTTCTATTTGAATAATTTTTTGCAAATTAGCTACAGAACATAGCCTATTCTGCAGCTAGTTGTGTGTTCCATAGCTACTTCCATGGTTTGGCAGGTTACAAGTATCAAACGAAGAAACCGGCCACATGGGCATCTCTGAAATCATCTTGACATGGATCCTATCCTAGTCACCCAGCCCGGATCGATAAAAAAACCAGCTCAAGACCACAGTCAAAGGTGGAGTCAAACATATGAAACCCGGAAGAAATAGGACTCTTTGTCTACCCTTTCGTGGTTAATTAATAAATCCAACAATTTTGTTGAAGCATTAACTCAGATCAGCCACCTATGTTAACAATTTTGTGCAACCATCTTGCTCGAATTCAAGTCACTTGTAGCTGATCAAACATTTACACAGTCTAGCTGTGATACGTGTAGACCACCTGTAACTAATTTTCCTCAAAAGACAATTATGAATATTTTATTTTAAATACCAGTTGTACAGAACTGGAGGGGTTCGAATTTTTTGATCTATTAAGCTCGGACTTACAGCTCTGTAATTTTGGACTTTTTGTTCCTGTTTATAATATAAAGTCGTGTGTTGACCGATGATCATTTGAAGGAGCATTTGGATTAAGTTAGAAACTCAACCCAGTCAGTTGCAGAGGGCCCCTGCATTGAAGGAGGTTTTCTTTTCATTTGTTTTTTTGTTTAGTTTTAATTTCATCATTTGCTTTGAACAGTGTTTGTAACTTAGGTTGATTTCTTGTAGTTTTATTTCTTTTAGTTCTGATCAGCAGCATAATGTTAGAATTCAATTTTGTAGTCTTGTTTCTCCAATCCATTTCATAAAGGAAACGACTTTGTTTCTAAATAGAGTAAGATTGAAAGTAATGAGGATGCATTGTTGATTAGTTTACTCATTGTCTTTATTATTTATTTCCTAGTTCAAGTTGTCAATGCACTATATTAATGAATGTTTTTTATCACCATTTCAAACTAATATCCATCCTAAACTAAATGGTTAAACATTCACTTTACATAAGGGTTCAAACCAATCAGTTACCTTTTGCATGTTTTTATTTAGTTTTTTCTATATCATGAAGTACAGAAGTTGCTTGTATTCCATCTCAAGAAGGTTATCTTTCAAAATTGAAGGTTAGAGTAACTAGAAGTACTTCAATTAATTTCATTCCTTGTATTTATTTCAACATGACTTACAACTTTACCTTTTGATTTTAAGAATTAGATTCATGACTTAGGATTAATGACAAGATAGGACAGATGCTATGTTTTTCCTTCTTTTAACTTAGATTTTGACTAGTTTTAAGCTCTTGGTTCACCTTTAGGAAGTTTAGATTCAGTTTCTCATAGTTCAGATTGTACATCATTAGGAATCAAAGAATAGAAACCCCCAAAATCAATATAAAATACAAAACAATGAAGTAAGAAGGGTTAACTAAGCACATACAGTGCACTACACTTCATCAGCTTACGAACCTCGATTGATAATTTATGCAAGCAATTTAGGACACTAAATTGACTAAACATTTTGGCACCGTTGCCAGGGAAGTGTAATTAGGTAACCTTATCTTTTACATTCAAAAAAAGGATATGCATAGAGAAAGAGACTCTAAGGGTAGATTTATAGCTAAAGGCAGGAGTTCAATTCCTACAACACCATCTACTTCACCAAGAACAAGAAGAGATACACCTTCATCTCAAGCTCATACTCTTAGCCATAAAACTCCTGAAATTCTAAGGTCAGAGATCTCATCAAAAGAATCTCCTACTTCATCTACCGAGGCAGTCCTAGAGGAGAAAAATCTTGGGTCTCCAACAACAGGAGTAGCCATTTTCACCTCCACAGGGGAGCACATTTTAATTGAAGAATTAGGAATACCTGGTGAGGAAGAAGAGGTAGAACTTCTCTCCCATATTCCATTAATAGAAGAACCAGAGGAAGAGAAAGTAACCTTGTAGGTTGAACCTTATACTGACTCTGAAGAAACTATAATGGCAGAAGAAGGAGAGAATGGATAATTCACATTGTTTGGAAGAGGGGCTAGAGGAGGAGGTAGACGAAATAATGGAGGAGGCAGAGGAAATAGGGAAATAGATAATTCTTTTGGATTCCCTATAGTGGATGAAGAAACAAATGCCACAATGAAAAATATCTCACCTTCTGTCCTCCCAAATTTCCATGGGTTAAAAAGTGAGGATTGAAACATTTTATTTGAGTTTGAAGTCTTGTGTAGAACCTATGATTACTTAGAAGACTCTCAAAAACTTAAGTTGTTTCCTTCAACATTGAAAGGAGCTTCTTTGAAGTGGTTCATGGGGTTAGTCACTCAATCCATTAGAACATGGAATGACATGAAGAAATCGTTTCTGGATAGGTATTTGGATTACTACATGCCTACCAATCACAAGGATGAAGTTTTCAAAATGATACAAAGAGAGGATGAAAATTTGGAGGATTTAATTGAAAGATTCAACTATAACTTGAAAAGAGCAAAGATGGACGATTTAGATGAAGATACCTTAAAATATCTTTTATTAAAAGTTATTAGAGATGAGTGGATAGATATCCTTAACATGATGGGGAAGGGAGATATCTCTCAACTCCCATTAAGTGACATCGGAGAATTATGTGTTCATCTCTCAAGAGGGAAATCCAAAATTGGGAAAGGTCCAAGAGATACTTCTCTTGTTAGAGTGAATAAGTCTGCAACTGGATCAGTGAGTAGGGCAGAAATTGGGAATATGCCTGATGAATTCAAAACAGATATTCTAGGGAGCCTTAGTAATCAAATAGACACCCTTAAGTTACAAAACAAACAGAAAACTGACGTTGATGCTTTAGCTATTTTCTGTCCCAAATGCAGGAGAAAAAAAAAAAAAAAAAGGAAGAAGAAGAGAGAGAATTTCCTTTGGATGCAAAAATTATAGAGACTTGTATGATTTGCTCATAAAACCATGAGACCAAGGGTTTTCCTTCAATTCCAGGTCTTAAGGTTGTTTTTCAAGAAGAAATAGTTCCAAATTTAGCAGAACCTCTTTGCTTTGTCTCTAGAAGACCTTGGCAGGGGCCACAAAATCAGGGATTTAACAATCAAATGTATCTTCAGCCCCCACCAAATTGGAATTCTTGGCAGCAACCTTGGCCTCAAACTCAATCTCAATCTCAACCTTGGGCTCAAGGAGTACAAAATCCTTATGGGAGATTTTCTCAATATTATCAATATCCTCCATCATATTAGAATTATCCTTCCCCACACATTCCACAACAAAATCAACAACTTCAAAATCAAAACCCTCAACTTTCACTACCATTTCCACAACAAATTCCACAATAAAACCAAAATCCTCAACTCTTACTACCATTTCAGCAGAGACCAAATCAGCTACCTACCCAACCATTACCAAACCCCAACAATAAAAATCCTTAGAATACTTACATGGTGGAAGGACAACAATTTCCAACTTATATGATCACTCCTCTAGATCTCAATGATGTTCAACTAAGATCTGGTAGGATATTAGAAAATGAAAGGCCTTATGTAGTTATTCAAGAACAAGACAATTCTAGGGAAGATTCTCTACAGTCCAATAAAAGTTTTGAAGGAACATCTCTCCAAAACCAAAATACTGAAAATGAAAAACAGAAAGAACCAGTGAACTCAACTCCCATCATTGAGCAACTAGTATCTACTTTTGCACCTCCTTTTCTTGAAAGGTTACAAGTTGATAGAGGAGTAGAAAAGCAGATTATGTTGCCTAATTATGATTTTCTAGATGAATTGAAAAATGTTTGTATCAAAATCCCTTTGTTACAAGCCATTAAGGAGATTCCAATCCTAGCTAAAACAATAAAGGAGTTGAGCATAAAGAAACCAGGAAGAAAAGCAAAAGAAACAAAAAGAATTCACCTGGTAGGAAAAATAGCAGATATAATGATGGGAAAAATTGCCATACAAAAATATGTAGATCCAGGAAGTCCAATTGTGAAAACACATATCAATGGAGTTGAAATTCCAAATACATTGATTGATTTAGGAGCAGCAATAAACATCATGAGCAAACAAACCATGGAACAACTCAAGCTTCCTAATCTTCTTTACACACCTACATTACTGCAATTAGCAGACATATCTGTAATCAAACCAGATGGAGTGTTAGAAGATATTTTAGTATCCTTAGATTCTTGGGAATATCCTATTGATTTTATGATCTTAACCCCCAAGAACAATCTATGAGGACATCCACTCATATTAGGAAGACCTTGGCTAGCCATAGCTGATGCTTTCATTAGTTGTAGATCTAGTGACTTGTATATTTCTTATGGGAATTCAACAAAGAAATTCACTCTATATCCTCCAGCAAGAAAAATCATTAAAATAGATGACAAAGAATGGATTGATGATGAAAATGACATTCAGCCTCTCTTTACTATTTTAGACATTAGTGAAGATCATCAAATCTTAAATACAATGGAAAATTTTGAATCATCTCTAAAATATGAACATGATCAATTCCAATATTGAATATTTGTCATTTAGGCATATGTATCTTTATTCTATGGAAGAATTTGGTAGCTCTACAATTGAAATCTTTCCAGGGAGAACATTGAACATAAACAATAACTTGGAGAAATTACAACAGGAAAAGCTAATCAAGACATTACAACAACATTCTGCTGCATATGCATGGGAATATACTAACATGAAAGGAATTAGTCCTAAGACTTGTATACATCACATCTACATTGAGGAAAATTGTAGACCTATCAGACAACCTCAAAGAAGGATGAATCCAAATCTTAGGGAAATTGTGAAAGAAGAGCTGCAAAAACTGTTGAATGTAAACTTCATTTACCCAATTTCAGACAGCCAATGGGTTTCCCCTTTAGTGATTGTGCCTAAAAAGAATGGTAAATGGAGGGTGTGCATTGATTACCGAGAATTGAATAAAGCTACCCTTAAAGATCATTTTCCTTTTCCCTTTATAGATCAAGTGTTAGATACATTAGCAGGTAAGAAGTATTTCTCATTCTTGGATGATTTTAGTGGTTATAATTAGATTCAAGTGGCACCTAAAGATCAAGATAAAAGCACATTTACTTGTCCATGGGGAACCTATGCCTACCGACTACTTCCTTTTGGGTTATGTAATGCACCTGCAACATTCCAAAGAGCAGTACTAGGAATTTTTCCTGATCTAATACATGACTGTGTAGAGGTATATATGGATGACTTTACAGTCTATGGGAATACATTTGAAGAAGCTTTGGAAAATTTTGAAAAAGTTCTTAAAAGATGTAAAGAAACAAACCTTTCACTAAGCCATGAAAAATGTTTTATGATGTTTACAGAAGGGATTGTTTTAGGGCATCACATTTCAGGAGATGGGATTAAAGTTGATAAATCTAAAGTTGAAGTCATCTCTAAATTATCAATTCCAAATTACCAAAAGGATGTTAGAAGTTTTCTAGTATTTACAGGATACCATAGACGATTTATACACAATTTCACTAAAATAGCATCCCCACTCTTCAAATTACTCACCAAGGATTGTGAATACAATTGGAATCCTGACTGCTAGTTAGAATTTGAGACTTTAAAAACAAAAATTTATGAAGCACCCATCTTGAGAGGTCCAAATTGGAAACTACCTTTTCACATTTCAATAGATGCTTCAGATACAGCTTTGGGAGTTGTATTAGGACAGAAAGATTTGATTCCCTACGGCATCTACTATACAAGTAAGAATTTGACTTCCATCGAGTTGAACTATACTGTAACTGAAAAGGAATTTTTAGCTATTGTTCATGCAATCAACAAATTCAGACATTATATAATAGGCTATGAAACCTTTGTTCATACAGATCACTCTGCAATTAGATACTTAATGAATAAACCTATTACTAATGGCAGAGTTACAAGATGGCTTTTACTCTTGCAAGAATTCAATATTACTGTGCTAGATAGACCTGGAAAACAAAACATAGTTGTTGATTTCTTGTCCAGAATTCAAAATATCAAAGATGACACTCCAGTTGAAGATAAGTTTCCTGTTGAATATCTTTTTGCAGTGACTACTCAAACTCCTTAGTTTGCAGAAATTGCCAATTACTTAGTCACAGGGAAATTGCCTTCACATTTTTTTCCTAGAGAGAAAAGAAAAATCATTCAGATAAGTGCAAGATATTCATGGATCACTAATGAATTGTATAATACAGGCCCAAATCTTATGATCAAAAGATGTGTTAGAGAAGATGAAATGCCTAAGATTCTTAAGGCATGTCATGATGAGCCGTGTGGTGGACATTTTGATGACAGGAGGACAACCTATAAAATCCTTTCTTTAGGGTATTATTGGCCATCCATCTTCAAATATGCCAAAAAATATGTCAAGAAGTGTGATAGCTGCCAGAGGGTAGGGAAACTTGCTCCTTCAAATGAAATGCCACTACAAATTCAGGTACTCATTGAACCTTTTGAAAAATGGGCCTTGGATTTTGTTGGACCAATTAATCCTCCATATAAGAAAAAGAAGTATATATTGGTATGCATTGATTATGTCACTAAATGGGTAGAGGCCAAAGCATTACCTTTTGCTAATAAAAAATTTGTAGTTAATTTTCTTTTTGAGGACATCTTCACTCGTTTTGGTGTTCCAAGAGAAATTGTGATAGATCAGGGATCTCAATTTACATCTAAAATGGTGAAGGGTCTTGTGGAAGATTACAAGATCAAACATAAGAAATCTACTCCCTATCATCCACAAGCAAATGGTCAAGTTGAATCTACAAATAAGGTGATTGAAGGAATTCTCACTAAGACTGTGCATCTACATAGAAGAGATTGGGCAAAAAGGCTTCCTGAAGCCTTATAGGCTTACAGAACTACAAGGAGGAACACAATGGGACATACACCCTATGAACTTGTTTATGGGAAACAAGACTTGTTCCCTATAGAGTTTCAAATCAAAACCTTCGAGATGGCAGTCCAATTGGGACTGGATTTATTAGAGGCATAGAAACATAGATTGGAGCAACTCAATGAACTTGATGAAATCAGGCAAGATGCAGTTCAAAGAACCAGTATAGTCCAACAACAGAGGGCTAAATGGCATGATAAATATATTAAGGAGAAGAAGTTTCAAGCAGGATATTGGGCACTATTGTTCGATTCAAAGTTCAAAGATTTTCAAGGGAAGTTTCAAACTCATTGGCTTGGGCCATATGAGATTGAAGAAGTCTTTAATAACAGAGAAGTAAAGATAAGGACAATAGATGGAAGCAAAATACCTCTTCTTGTGAATGGTCATCGGTTGAAGATATATCAGAAACCAATTTCAAGAGAGGAGTTCATTAAGATTTTCCATAATAACTCTGAAATGAAGCTAGTGAAGAAGAATTCTTCTTCTCCACTAACTTAGTCTTTATTTTTCCTAACAAAAATGATGAATAAAAAAAAAAATTATGAGGTTGAAAACCAATCATTGATTGGCATACTTATACAGAAAATACAGGGTGAAAATCAGATATTTCTGACATCCTATATTTTCCATTTCCTTTCTGTAATAAGTAGTGACAAAAAGCTACATTCATTTGCAATTTAGAGTCTACAAATTCATAATCTCATTCCATCTCCTTCTTTTTTCATTTACAGTTCTACTTCATCTCACTTTCATATTTCATTTACATTTTATCTTTTTACAGTTTTACTCCATTTCACCCTATTTCTCATTTTATCTTACACCTCATTCCATATCACTGTCATAACTCATTTCCATTTTATTTTTACACTCATATTCCATAGCCATATTTCACTTTTCCTTCTTTTCACATTCTGCAGTTGATTCCATTCCACAGCTAATCTGATTCTGCAGCTACAACTTACTTATCAACTCTGGCATAATTGTACAGCTCACAAATAAATCATGAATGTAGGGAAATTGAAGAATCAAGTTTTGGAGATCAACCATGCTCAAAGTACCTATGGATCAACACCAAAAGAATTATCAAGCAAAAGGTTAAGTTCTAAAGGTAAAATGCAAAATTTATTTCAAACAACAAGTTACAAACATAAGTCATGTATAATATGAATGATCGTATGTCTCCTTAACAAGTCATCATTTGATTTGACTGCCACTTCATGATACCACATCTCTGCCACATCTTCCACATTCGGTACCAAATGGTCTATAATAATTTCATCATACCACACCTCCGCTACATTCTCCATACTCTGTACTTAAATGGTCCCTAATAACTCCATCTGTTAACGGTCAAAACTACGATGTGACCAACGTATTCATGTCTCTCCAAACCCTCACTGTCTACTTACTCCACGCAAACCCATAGCTCTTTTTCACCATACCCGCAGTCAGTCCATTTTATAGACCAGGAGAGTAATTTCGAAGGTTAGAAAATTCTACAAAACAGAAGCCATGGGACTCATTGTCAGGACAAAGCCCATAGGGGAAAAATATATGGAAGGATACCCACAACTCAAGGAGATGTTGCAGAAGGCTGGATGGCTCAATTTCATTGAAAATTTTGATGGCTATCACAAATATATCACAAAATATTTTGCTAGATCATTTGATAGTACAAAAGTAGAAATTGGAGACATTAAGTTTGCAGTAACAGAATCTTACATAGCAGAGGCTACAGAACTGCTAAGGCTTGGTGAGAGATGGTTAAAAAATAAGGAATTTCACAGTGAATCATGTAAGGTAATCCTCAGGAACCCAGGTATGGATGTCACTATGTTTAGAAAAGGAATTCCTATTTCAGCACTTAAAAATAAATGGAGAAGCATGCTTTTGATATTACAAAAAAATATTACCTGTGAGGGGAGATTCAAATGCATGTATGTCTATCATATATGTTTATTGTTGAACTTTCTAGAAAATGGAGACATCAACCTCCCTTTCTTCCTTCTAAACATTTTAAGGAGGATGGCTTCAAATGTATAGAAGAAAATATAATTCATAGACACAACTATGTACCGTCATGGGTTGGTAAAAATACTGGTTGAGTTTCATTTGAAAAGAATAGGAGATACTTGGGAAAACTTCTTGATAAGAAACTATTTCCAAGAGGCACCAGAATCACTTGAAGAGGGTAATGTCAAAAGGATTAGGAGGAAAAAGACCAGTATGACCATTCAAAGAAAACTTGATTCCTCCACACAGAAAAATGATGAAGAGTTAGTCTCTGAAAATTTGACAGAGATCAGGGAGCAAATCAAGAAAAAAGGGAACATAAAAAAGAAAGCTAGTGGAATTACTGGAAACAAACCTGAATCTTCATTACAACAAGATGATGAATAATTAATCTCTGAAAAATTGACAGAGATTAGGAAACAAATCAAGAGAAAGGAAAATATAGGAAAGGAGAAAAAGGGTACAAAGGAGGAGAACATAAGCCCCCTACAACTTAGAAGGAGCTCTAGACTCCGAGGTATGGTAAAGAAGGTATCATCAAAGGGAACAGAGTTCATAAATCTAGAAGAAGAAACCCCAGTACCATCTCCTGATAATGTTCCATTTACACACAGTCCTCAAAACTCTCCTAAACAGTATTTCGAAGGCAGCCCCAGCAGAGGATCTCCAGGCATAGACCTAGTGCAGCAAAAAATTTATGATTACTTAGAATCACTGGAGAAGAAAAGTGCCTCAATGGATCCTGAATCCTCAGCCAATCCATAATAACTTGTCAATCCACAAGAACCTGTAACTAACTCTCTCAAACAGGAAATCTATGAGTTAGAGATATTGAACAAGCATATCAAGAAAGAAAATGAAACCTTGAAGTAACAAAGCAAATTAGATAAAGCCATTCATGATAATACAATACTGCACCTAGGGCTATGGTACAAGAAGAATAGGAAGTTGAAAAGGAAGAATAGAAACTTGAACAAAATAGTCATCAACCTTAAACACAGACTTCTCATAAAGAAACCCAGGATGGCAGTCACTTCAAAGAGGAGCAAGAGAAGAAAATTAGATGTACTAGCAGAGGTGTCTGAGCAGATGCAATAGGAAAGAAGAGTTCACATTTTTGGCAAAATTGCATGGGGACATGCAATGATTTTGCAGTGGGGGTATGTTGAACCTCAAAATTACCCTCTCCTTGACAACTTTTCTCACTTCTTTCCCTTGCTTTTCCATAAGAATACAGATCCCCATCACTGATAAATGATAGATTTTGTCTTAAGGAGGACATTAAATGATTGACATGTTATACTTTTATGTTTTTGTTATTTGAATAAGTTTTTTCAAATTAGCTACGAAACGCAGCCTATTCTACAACTAACTGTGTGTTCCATAGCTACTTTCATGGTTTGGCAAGTTACAGGTGTCAAACGAAGAAACCGGCCACATGGGCATCTCTGGAATCGTCTCGACATGGATCCTATCCTAGTCACCCAGCCCAGATCGATAAAAAAGCCAGCTCAAGACCACAGTCAAAGGTGGAGTCAAACATATGAAACCTGGAAGCAATAGGACTCTTTGTCTACCCTTTTGTGGTTAATTAATAAATCCAACAGTTCTGTTGAAGCATTAACTCGAATCAGCCACCTGTGTTAACGGTTCTGTGCAACTATATTTCTTGATTTCAATCACCTGTAGCTGATCAAACATTTACGCAGTCCAGTTGTGATACGTGTAGACCACTTCTAGCTAATTTTCCTCAAAAGACAGTTATGAATATTTTCTTTTAAATACCAATTGTACAGAACCAGAAGGTGTTCGAATTTTTTGATGTATTAAGCTCAGACTTGCAGCTTTGTAATTTTGGAATTTTTGTTCCTGTTTATAATATAAAGTCGTGTGTTGACTAATGATCATTTGAAGAAGCATTTTGAATTAAGTTAGCAGCTCAACCCAGTCAATTGCAGAGGGCCCCTGCACTAAATGAGGTTTTCTTTTCATTTGTTTTTCTGTTTAGTTTTAATTTCATCATTTGCTTTTAGCAATGTTTGTAACTTAGGTTGATTTCTTTTAGTTTGATTTCTTTTATTTCTGATCAGTAGCATAATGTTAGAATTCAACTATGCAGTCTTGTTTCTCCAATTCATTTCATAAAGGAAACGACTTTTTTTCTAAACAGAGTAAGATTGAAAGTAATGAGGATGCATTGTTGATTAGTTTACTCACTGTTTTTGTTATTTATTTCCTAGTTCAGGTTGTCAATGCATTGTATTAATGAATGTTTTTTTTATCACCATTTCAACATGATATCCACCCTAAACTAAATTGTTAAACATTCACTTTGCATAAGGGTTGAAACCAATCAGTTACCTTCTACATGTTTTTATTTATTTTTTTTCTAGATCATGAAATACAAAAGTTGCTTGTATTCCATCTCAAGAAGGTTATCTTTCAAAATTGAAGGTTAGAGTAACTAGAAGTACTTCAGTTAATTTCATTCCCTCTATTTACTTTAACATAACTTGCAACTTTACCCTTTGATTTTAAGAATTAGATTTATGACTTAGGATTAATGACAAGATAGGACAGATGCTCTGTTTTTCCTTCTTTTAACTTAGATTTTGACTAGTTTTAAGCTCTTGGTTCACCTTTAGGAAGTTTAGATTCAGTTTCTCATAGTTCAGATTGTACATCATTAGGAATCAAAGAACAGAAACCCCAAAAAACAATATAAAATACAAAACAACGAAGTAAGAAGGGTTAACTAAGCACATACAATGCACTACACTTCATCAACTTACGAACCTCGGTTGATAATTTATGCAAGCAATTTAGAACACTAAATTGACTAAACACATGGATGAGTATACTGTACAATGATCATGTTTCGGGCACTTCAGGGTATGTCATAGGGAAGTACATGAGGCGTGACAAAATACTGTGTAACAGATGCCCCCTAAAGCATGAAGGTAGAATGAGGAGTGATGGCTGAGATGCTTTACAAGCTTTTTGGCAAGGATGAGGACACGCACTGTCAAGAGACCTGTAAATCAAGGAAGCAAATACATATACATATATAAGATCAAGACATGAATCCACGGCATGGACGCAACCATCCGGATGATAAAGACTATATGAAAAGATCCATGGTATAGGCGCAACCATCCAGATAACAAAGATCATCATAAATATAAAGTCTCACGATATGGTCACAGTGATCTATATAGTAGAAACATGTGTACAATCATGAATGACATATAACTCCATGCAGCCTGAGTCATAACAGACACGACTTAGGGTCTTGCGCTCCATCCTGACCCGATCAATGTACGAATCCCAACGTGCGAATAAGTGTTGAAGTCAAAAATGCTAGAAAACCACTTGATTACCGGCCAATGATGTGGACTGTTAACAACTATGATAGAAACCATCAATAATGACAATGGCTCTTAAGGCACAATAGTATAATCCGTGAATGTGATAATGAAACTGAAGTCGAACACTCGTGGAATCATCTGATTGGAAGCCAATAATGAAGACCTATCTTCAAATGCAAAAAACTGACCATTGAGACATGCGAGCTCTAAGGTACTAAAAAGGAGTTCCTAAGTCATCTTCTCGGATAATGAGCTGAAGTCGACAGGGAGTGACCCATCGAAGGAGGGTAATGATGAATCCCCCATCATCGACACGAAATAAGGAATAAAGTGGAATAATATTCAGGACTGTAGAAATGACTCAAACAATGTATAGGTAAATAACTGCAGATTGGACTTCTCTTGAACATATTGGTGACATGACTCCAGAGTGTGGCAGCATCTGACTCAGCATAGGACTAAAGGTCATGATGATAGTGTGGAATATTCAAATGAGAAGCAAAATGGAACACCCAAACCTGGGAGGAAAAGTGACTGAGTGAGGATATCCCAAACTCGACACAAGAGCAGAAGAGTGTCATGTTCAAGAGTGACATGCTACCTATACAAAGGATATCTCATCTTCATTTTCCCCGCTATTTCTAGCAAGTACCCCAATTATATTTATCACAAGATTGAAGGGGATAGCATATGCTTGTCATGTAAGTTCATTCTTTGAATGAATCCATCCTAGTAATTTTTATGAGCCCTAGGAAGGAGAAGCTCAGTCTCATCATGGTAACGAGTCTTTCATCATAAAATTTTAACAAGGTCGATAAATTTTTCACATTTAGAGAATTTGAAAAAGAAACAGAAAAGAAAACTCCAATATGCCCCTTTTTATAATTTGTCCCTCGAACCCGAAAAGGTAGAAAACAATATCTGAGGGAACCTCTTGACCATGTCGACCAAGGTGTACCTTTTTCGTAAATAGTCAATCTCAACTCGAAAAAGGGGTAAATTTATATTGAGGTGACATCGATTCATTTACTTTAATGAGTTCAAAACAACAAGTACTCGGAAATATTTTCATATTTTTTGAGTGTGAAAAGAGTTGAAAGGGAACTCCACCTGGAGGAACAAGTGATATAAAAGGATAACAATTGGTTCCATTAATGATGGAACTGCTCAAAACATGTAATGGTCAAGAGGTTTGATAATAAGACCACTCATCGTAGATGTTCCTCAAGAAAGGATAAAACAACCAAGTGAAAGCATATTATCGGCCAAAGATATGGTGACGATGGAATGAAAAAACCAAGGCTCGTCTAGCACAAAATCGGCTGATAAAAACAACAGTCACGACATGTAAAGAGGGAAATGGTTTCATTTTACACAAGCTTGAAACATGGGAATCTATGCTTGAAGATACTTGAAGATGGTTTTATTTTTCACAAGCTTAAAACATGAAGAAAACTATGCTTGGATTTGGTTTCATTTTTACACAACCTTGAAACAGAAACAAACTATGCTTGGGTTTGGTTTCATTTTTACACAAGCTTGAAACAAAGATAAACTATTCTTGAGATAAGTTTGCATGCCCCCAGAACAATGACTCAATTCGAGGTACATGGACCCCAAGCTTCATTTCATTCACCTAAGTAGACTACTGGTTACTAACAGGTGGATGGAATGAAGGTTCACTTACAAGATCAAGTGAAAGACTTGACTGGGATTTTACGAGATCTAATCAAAGACTCGAATCAGAAGGGGATTTGTTTCATTTTTTAATGAGCTTGACACATGAAAAGAAAAATGTTCATAACACCTTATTTCATTTTTTAAAAAGGTTGAAATTGTAAAATAACTATCCTCATATCCCTTGTTTCATTTTTTAAGGAGCTTGACACAAGACAAGGAACTCTGCACCATTCACTCCTTCTCCAAGTCTAATGAATATCCTCTAAGCACAAGCTCAGCATAGGGGTGCAAATGGACATAGACCAACCATTTGGGAATGGGAGAGAAGGAATTTATAGGTAGGGAGAGGGAGTTAGGACTCCTCCAAATATAGGATTAGGTCCACATCTCAAGGAGGTAGCTCATAGGGATGAGACCAAGAGGTCAAATTAGGAGGATTCGACCTCATCTATGCGAAACCACCTCCAGCCCGCCGCTCTGGAAACTTATAGATCACAAAGATTCACATCCTCTTTGGGATAGATTCCTTTTTGAGACCATCATGAGTATGCAAGGGAACAAATCGATGCCATCACATGCCTAACACGGTGCAATAGGCGATCATCGCAGTTTTGAGCTTCATAAGGGTGATGACCCTCATTTTAGGGTTTTAAGAGCTATTTCTTCAAGGAAATCTCCAAATATTTTCCAAGCAAAGTTAAAGCATGGATCTAAGTTGTACAGATGGATGAGTGTATTGTATAATGATCATGTTTCGGGAACTTCAGGGTATGTCATAGGGAAGTGAAGGAGGCGTGACAAAATACTATGTAACAGCAGGATCATGAGTCTTCTTTTACCACCAAGCTAGCTTCATGCACAACCTTTCACTCCTCTAGAACGAGCCTTGAAGCAAGGGCTAAACGAAAGGAGAAAGGGAAAAAAGTAGAGGCTCAAACAACCATAGGCACCACCTCTGCAAATTCTACAACAACATTGGAGGCAAAAACCACAGAGAAACAACTACAAAAAGAAAGAACAAAACCAAGAACCAACTACAACCTAAAAGCCAAAAAAATATCGTAGTTGGAAATTCAAGACCCGGGAGTAGCTATTTATAGAGACTATATGCAATAACATGCAGTAATATGCAAATTCATGGGCATCTAGCCCACAAAGAAAACACTAAATTGGTGGGTTCAATCCAAATGGAAACCAAAGGAAGGAATCTGACTACAACTAGTTCAAAGGGGTTCTTTGTAGTCATCTTCAATCTCTTAGAAGATAGAGACCAAATTTTTTAGGGAGGACCCTACTTCTTCAACTCTGTAGGATTGTATATGAGATTCTGGAAAGAAAACTTCACTCCTGAGAAAGAGGACTTCACTAGGGTCCCGGTATGGGTTCGCCTCTAATCCCTACCAACTGATTATTGGGCTCCATTAGCCCTCAAAGGCATTGGAGACCAACTAGGTGAATATATAAAAATGTCTAAGGGCACACGAAGCGGGATTTATGTTTCATATGCCAAAATATGTGTTTACATTGATGTCTCTAAAGCCCTTCCAGAAGCCATAAAAATAATATTCAGGGATGAGGTCTAGCTCCAAAGCATTGAATACGAACACATCCCATTCTGATGTAGAAAATGCCATGAGCATGGACACCTCTTTAGGGATTGTCCACAAAATAAAGTGCCTCAAAGCAGTTCAACAAGAAAAAGGATGAATAGGGTTTCACTAAAGTAAGCACAAGGAACAAAAAATAGGAAAACTAACACAAAGAAAGAGCAGCACTAGGCATCTAGCCTAAACAAATTTGAAGCTCTGAATAAATTGCAAGAACAACCACTCTCAAACAACTCAAATGACGAGGAGGCCAAATAGGATAAAAAAATACAACAAAATAGAGGCAAGAGGATCATTACTTGGAACACAACAACATTGAAGATGAGAATATACAAGAAGACATAGAAATGGAACAAGTATTGGTGGACTCTACCCTGGAGGAAAACACAATAGAAGAGGCATTGGAAGGAGTTGACCTCTTATCGACCGTAGAGGAATGGAAGAAAACAGTATGGTTGCGATTATAGAAGACTAAATCCAAAAAATCAAAGGAGCCTACCTCCTTCGAGAGGAATTAAAACAAAGCTCAAGTCAAACACCACTTGGAAACAACACAGTTAATGTTATTCTAGCAAACATGGCAGCAGGAAAATACAACCCAAAAGGCCCAAGTCGAAAAAGAGGAATGAAAGCAACCAGTCAGATTCTTCAGGAACTTGGCACCAGACTCATTAACGAAGTAAAGGTAAAGGCCCTAGCCCTAAATCCCACTCTTTACCAATGAATTTCATCTCTTGGAATATTAGTGTTATAGACATTTTTGTGCCTTACAGCTATAAGCATGAAATGTCCATAATCCAAGGGATCCTAAGTCCCTAAAGATGTTGTTACAGCTCCTAAAGGAACAAGGTCAACCAATGACAGCTTCTCCCAGAAGTTCTCCACCAAAAACCACTCAGAACTAGTCAAATCAGGATCAACTCAGAAGCTCCACTAGCTGCCTGCGTTGCAAAGCACCCAAATACACTGGCTAGGTGCATTGCAATGCACTTGAATGCACTACCCAGGTGCGTTGAGCGGGAAATGACAAGTGGCAGAGTCATTCAACGAGGTGGAAAGACCATGGAAGCTTCCAGAATCTTCTCCAATGACACTTGCCTCACTGAATTCGACCAAGTGATGAGTAAGAGGTTCTCAGTCTCCAAGTGGAAGCAAGAACTGACAGAGAGAAGCCACAAGTCAAAACATAAGTTGACTCATCCTCTCTGCTTACATCTATATATGGATCCCTCATCCCAGAGATCCGGAGGCTGGAATTTTGTACTTTGCAGAGAATTGTTGTTGGTTTGAAATTGAGATTAGTACATTGGGTGATTTATGCTTTGTTGGAGGAGAGGAAGGGATTCCTTTGCTGGGAGGTAGATGCTGGATCAGGACTCACTTGGTTGTATCTCCTCTTGGACTTTCTTATCATATCAATAAAATTATTTGAGTTTCTCCTACATGTTGTGTATCAATGATGTTTTGTTATATTTGCATGTTTAGCTTAATCTGATCCTGAGCTTTTTATGAATGTATATCTATATCTTCGTGTAGTTTCTCTCTCTTGTGATCTTGCAGGAATTCAGTGAAGCTGGGCCGGTAAGGGAGCAGGGAGCTAGGAGCCATTGAAGAGAAGAGCGATGGGATCAACAAACTAGCGAAAGACACAGGTTAGTTACATCCTTCCTCTTCATTTACATTTCATAAAGAAGAATACTCAAGTAGTTTTCCTTGTTTGTTGCTAAGGCACTATCACACCTTAGAGTGGGATAGGGGCGTTCTGAATAGATACTTTTCCCAACAACAAATTGGCGACTCCACTGGGGTTCGTATCTAGTTAGTTTATTTGTGTTTCTATTGTTGTTCTTCTCATAAACTTAGGAGTGGCGAATCGAACTGCATTTGCCATTTACAAATGCAAAGTAGAGATCTGCTACTCTAGTCCATTCACTGGGCCTGTTTATGATCTGAACAGCTGATCCACAAATGCTCTAACTGCCCTTTGTGATAGCTATTAGTCCTCCTTTAAATCATCCTCCTAATTGTACCTTATTGATAGCTTTTATCCGGCCAAAAACCTTAGATCAAACTGCAAATCGTGACCCAGAACCCGGAGACAATTCTCGTTTCTGCTTCAGCGCAGGCTCTGTGAAGAGACTTTGCATTTCAACACAGGTCCCGAGAGGGCTACCTGCACTGCAATTCAGTTTCTCTGTGCAACAGGTGCACTGATCAGCCTTTGCCCTGTGCAGTTGTGGTTCTTTGCATCCTTGTGTTCAGTTTTATCTTTGTTTTTTGCAGCCTGTTATCAGTGTGTGTACCTATCTGAAAACCCCTTTTCTCTGCCTTAATTCCGCCTCAGTTGTATAAAAGAAATTGTATTTGTTTTTGTGTATTTGTTACATCATTTGCAGTTTCCCATTACAAAAGTAAACTAGTCATACTGTCGCCTTTAGATCTAGACCTGTCGTAAGTGTCGTTTTGATCTTAGGAGTGAATTTGTTTGTTGTTGACAGTTGATTGTGCTTTTACTTTTGTCTTTTCGTTTGAATTTGTGAATTTCTAGTGTCGAAATAAGTGTTTACTTCAAAATCATAAAGTGTCATAATCGTCTTTTTGATTTCAAAAATAAACTTGTTTGTGTTTTCACTTGAAATCGAATTCGAATTTGTACAACAGCTTTCTTTTTAGGCATCAATATTAAGAAAGTGAAAACAAATACATGCATATGTGCATTTGCATAATGATAGTTTGTATGGTTTGATTTAGGAAAAGTGCATTTACAGTGTGCTCTTTGCTCTTTGAGAAAAGATTGTGTCTTTCTTTTCCCCTTGTAGCTAGGATTTTCATTGTTGAAAAGAGATAAAAGCTTGCTTATCATCTTTAGACTGCATTTAGGAATTGTATCTACATCTCGTGGTGATCCAAAAAGGCAAACTTCTAAGAAAGATCAACCTAAAATAAATTGAATGAACTTAACAACGCTTTGTAACTTAACACACAACATAGAGGTCTAGGCTAGAGACGTGTTCCGGCGTCGTAAAACCTGGTTACTGTCGGCCTCACTGATGGTTGGGTGATTCCTCCTGAGAGACGATAAGTGCCAGTACGGATTGTGCTCCCACGTACCGTCGAGTATATATTGGGAGACCCCTATAGGCATAAAACCTTTATCCATAGGAAGCCGTGTCGGCCGCCCTACTGATCGCAATGCACTGAACACAGCATTCGGGAAGATTGACCGCCCGTACCTTAAAAAATATTCTGCGGTTTTGCGATTGGTTTGGCACACCCTCTACCTAGAACTCCAGAGTAGTCCCTTTCGTTCCTTTTCAGACTCCTTAATGGAAAAGGTCCATCTGAGCACTTGTCACTTCAGGCTCATTAAAAATCGAAGGAAACTAAAGTCATCTTTTGCTTTTTCTCGACTCTTTAAAATTGAAAAAGCAAGTTGTGTCTAAAGCATCTAAAATTCATTTAATTCGGAAACACATTTCCCCTTTTGTATTTTAGTTGATCAAGTAATCCACAATCGTGGAAGAAAGTCAATTGAAACCCTGTCGTTCGCGGAGACTTACGAGTCAACCGTCTTTGTCTCCGGAATCGAAAACAGTACGGACAAAGCGAACTTGTTTAACCGGTTCGAAATCTCCTATTAAAGTTAGAACAAGTGTTCCAACGATATCCGAGATTCCGGTTACTCCAAACATTTTTGGAAACCCTGCCTCTACAGAAGAAGTTCAACAGCCACAGAGGGACAGTGATACTGATCCTAGTCTGAGAGCAAACACTTGTGTTACTGAACCAGTTCCATCTGTAACTGGTTCGGAGAGTCTTGCTCCTCAAACATCTGTCGCTGTCGATTCAACCCCTTCTTCGGAACCAGAAATATTTTACGGACCTGACGGTCTTCCCCTTCCACCTGGTTTGATTGCGATAGAGGAAATTATAGAAGATCCGCAAGCAAGTACTCCAACACATTTTGGAGTCGGGGTCACTCTATTTCCTTCGACATTAGAAGTTAGTTTTCCACCAGTGGAAGTTCCTGTAGAATCGCTAGGTAATCTTTTGGATAGACTCAAAATGTCTGAACAACCGTCAACATCTAGGACTGTGTCGACTGACATAGTGACAACAAAACTCCCTGCCGTCACTCCGACAATGTTTGTCGGCGTACCATCTGTCCCGACTAGCTCACAACCGCTAGAAGGAGTCCGTCCAGGGGCTATTTCGACAGTATGGTCCGTTCCTATTTGTTCCTCCGGAATAATATCCGGCAACTCTTATGTTGAGACTCGCCAAATTGATCCATTTGGAGGTCAATTTGGGCAATCCAGTCCCCAAGGGCAGACAATCCCCTTGAGTTCCGAATTGCCACCGTATGGGGGGCAGTATGCCCTTTCATTACCCCCTCTGGGAGGATATCCATACGGGAGTTCACAACAGTATTCAGGTTATACTGGAATTACATCAAGTGGTTGGGTACCTATACTACCCCAACAACCAAGAGTTGTGTATTCTATGCAACAATGTGTACCTATGTCGAACATCCCGACTACAACAGCTATTGTGACAGTGTCACAAGTTCAAACGCTGCCTGTTGTATGTCAACCTCAGATTTCTCAGGTTGTAATGCAACAGCCCCTTGACCCTGTGACTCAACCACAATCGCCGACTGGTGGGGCGACACAGGTCCAAACGGGTACAATTACCCCACACCTTGGTCCAACGGTTAGTATATCGCAACAGAACATGGCTTCACAACCGTGGCTGGTGCAAAACCAGCAACCACATTTCCAACAAGTATACCAAGGTTCTGAGCAGCAGATCTTTGCGAACAGTGGACAGCCGTACATTCAAAACGGTCAAAATCAACCATTTTACAATGGTAATGCCCACCAACCATATCAGTCATACCAGCATCAACTACATTATGCTGGTATGCAAAGGCCAACTGCTCAGGCAATTCCATCATATCCTAGGTATGCTTCACCTAACCTGAATCAGCAGTTACCATTCGTGGCGACCTTAGAGTTACCTGATTTACACCGGTTAACAAACGATCCAATTTCTTACACCCCTTGGTGGCCAGCGATCCCTCATAAACTTCCATCAGATATTCCTAAATTCAATGGAAATCCAGGTGAAGATCCATCGAATCACGTGATGACATTTCATCTATGGTGTTCATCAAACACCCTAAACGAGGATTCGATAAGGCTTCGCCCTTTTCAAAGGATGTTAACGGGTCCAGCGGCAAAATGGTATATTGAATTGCCTAGAGCTTCGTTCGACAACTTCAGTACCTTAGCCACGACTTTCTTAACCCATTTTCAATTACCAATAAGGTATGAAACGGGAACGGAAATCCTAACCAACTTCAAGCAGACAACGGCCACTCACATATCTGATCATATACATGAGTGGCGACGTTGTCGTAGGATGGTAAAAACGTACGTTCCCGATCAGCTATTAGCTGAATGGTTTATCAAGTCATTACTTCCTGCCATCACGGAAGATGTGGCGAAGGGGGGAGTCGTAACGGAAGAGCAAGTTATCGCTCGTGCACAATATCTAGACTTGGTCTATACTCAGTCTGGCACGCTCTACGACAAAATACCTAATGCCCCTAGACCGGAATTCTCAATTCCTCCTCCTCCTAAATCAAACAATGACTCTCACGCCGGCGATGGCGTGATTGGCACTACAAACGCGAAATCGACAAAGGCTACGTCCAAGAAAGCCCGTAATATTTCAGATCAAAATGCAAAAGACGAAATTCTTGCTTCGAAAGTAAATGTTGTATTGACAGATAAAGGCAAAGAAACCAAACAACTAGGAAGCAAGAAGAAACAAAGCAAAGGGAAGAAGAAGAAACAGGATGACTCATCACTTGAAAAATCTTCTTCAAACCCTCCTGGAAATAGGAAACCAAAAAATCCATGCTATATATGTGATGGGGATCACTGGACCGCAGATTGTCCACACAGAGCTGAGCTTAATAAATTCTTTAAAAGTTTGAAAACCTCAGCCGTGTTAATTGATCCATTCCCAAATCCAGGAACAAATCTGGTTGAGAAATGAAATGCTTCCCTGTCTCAAGTGCTAATGTTGTCAATTTCGAAGCAGCAAAATGATGCTTTGATTTCAACAAGGAACAAAGATTATGGGAATCCGCAGCTGTCGAACGGAAAGGATAAAGATCAACCAAGTAGTTCGACAACAACTTCGACAGAAGTTGTACCACCCATCATTCCTGAATTAACAATAAAACCGCCAAAGGGAGTAGTACACAAGTCGACGTTTAATCCCCGCGCTAGAGCGGCGCAGCATTATAACATAGTGGAAGATTTGGCCCAATCGCCATCCGCTATGTCGACTATTGAGGTGCTACAAAATTGCCCATCCCAAAGGCAGGTTTGTTATCAGCCATTGGTGGGGTTGATCCTAAGGATTCCAATCTTGTATCCTTCGACCACAAAGGATACGATCCTCGGTTACCAGCTCAACTAGCTTTCCTTATTCAAGTGAAAGCCCTCAACAAAACTGTTCATCGAACAATTATTGACGAGGGGGCATCTACATGTATTATGTCGATGAGTTGCTGGAAAACTTTAGGATCTCCAACCTTGTCGCGATCTTCGACGACATTAAAAGCATTCGACGAAAGGTCATATACCCCATATGGTATCCTAAATAACTTGAAGGTTGAACTAGGGGGAAAATCAGTAGAAATAGATGTTGAAGTCATCGATGGAAATCTTGATTACAACATCCTACTAGGAAGACCGTGGATATATGCCATGGCAGCTGTTGTGTCGACCTATTTTAGAAAGATTGCATTCCCCTTCCAAGGAAGGATTACAATCATCGATCAACAAAACTTCCTCCCTAATGGTTCTCAAGTTACAAGAAGCATTCCCATGATCCATGGAAGCCCCCATTCGCTTCAGAGTATCGGAGTAGGCCTACTAAAAGATCCTATACTAATGGGAACTTTCGCTCTTCCACCTCCAATCAATCTGGCAGAAGTAGCATCGATAGGAACCTGCAATATGATATCTTCCACAAAGATTTCAGAAAATGATATCAACATGGATCATGCAATGGTTTTTCCCCCAAGCCCAATAGAAATATTGTAGCAATCAATGTTTCTAGCATGGGAGGCAAACCCAAATCAACGTTCATCAAGCGTTTGGGTAGATAGGTCTAGAGAATATGGTACCCCTTCAGATCCTTGGTCGCGAGTGCATGGAACCGACGAAGGAATAGTACAATCAATGTTGATTGAAGGGGCACCATGGAATGATTGCCACCATCGTTCCCTTCTTCCGGATTATGAAGAAGATACTCAAGATGACGTTTATCATCCTTCAGTTTTTGAATTCCTTTCAAATACTGTAAATACGGTGGATTCCGAGCGAAACTTATCCAACATTGAAGAGACTATAGCCATAAATATCTCGACTAAAACAGATATTGTAGAGAATATTTATGTTGGCAAATGTTGTTCTCCTTCAGAACTGGAAATATATAATGCTCTTTTTCACGAATTCAGAGATGTCTTCGCTTGGTCATACAGTGAAATGCCAGGCATCGACTCGAGTATCGTTGAACACGAAATTAAGATGTATCCAGATGAAAAACCGGTACGACAACGGCTCAGGCAGGTGCACCCCAAGAAAGCCGCTGCCATTAAGGTAGAAGTTGAAAAACTTCTCCATGCTAGTTTCATCTACCCGGTTCCTCTAACCGATTGGGTATCAAATATTGTCCCTGTTATGAAGAAACAAGGGACAATTAGAGTGTGTGTCGACTATAGGGATGTAAATCAAGCTTGTCCAAAAGACAACTACCCTACACCCTTCATCGACCAGATAATTGATGAATGCGCCGGATGCGAAATCTTTTCATTCATGGATGGATTTTCCGGGTATAATCAAATAAATATCCGCCCACAGGACCAGTCAAAGACTGCATTCATTTTTCCGTTGGGCACATTCGCTTATCGAAAGTTACCCTTTGGTTTAAAGAACGCAGGGGCGACGTTTCAGAGGGCATTGAATTATGCCTTCCATGACATCAAGAACATCGTTCAACCATACCTCGATGACCTTCCAGCTCATTTGCGAAAGCGGACTGATCATCCGCAGCATTTAAGAGCGATATTTCTACGTTGCCGACATTACAAGATACGACTCAATCCACACAAATGTGTATTTTGCGTCAGTTCTGGTCGTTTACTTGGCTTTGTAGTCTCCAAGGATGGGATTCGTCTCGACCCGTGCAAGGTACAGGCAATCATAAATTTGCCTCCACCTTCAAATTTGCTTCAGATTTAGAAACTCCAACGGAAAGCAAACTTTCTGAGGAGGTTCATTCCAAATTACGCCGAACTTGCTAAAGGTTATACACGTCTTTTGAAAAAGGAGGTACCCTTCGTCTGGGATCAGGTTGCGCAAGCTTCCTTTGATGCTTTAAAAGATTCCTTAATGAAAGCATCATTAATGTACGCCCCCGATTATCAAAGAGATTTTAACATGTATCTGGCTGCAGCAGATACAACCATCGCAATGGTTTTAGTTCAAGAAGTTGATGGAATTGAACACCCTATATATTATTTAAGTAAAAACTTAAATTATACAGAAAGTAAATATTCTTATGTTGAAAAAATAGCGCTTGCAGCTGTTCAAGCGATACAAAGATTTCGACACTATGTCCTCTTTCGGAAAACTACCATTCTGTCTGATTGCAACCCCATGACTTATATATTGTCGCGACAGTTGCTGGGGGGCAAATATTCAAAATGGATAGCAATCCTTCAAGAGTTTGATCTGGAATTTGTAAAATCCAAATCAAAGAAAGCTCTAGTTTTTGCAGAATTATTATGCGATCTCCCATCGTCGTCCAACGATGAAACATCCGAAGAATCAATCGTGGACGAGAATCTGTTTCTGATATCCACAAGAAATGAGTGGTATGGAGATATAATAATTTATCTCCAAACCGAAAAGTTTAGGCCTAACACCTCTCACTCCAAACAGAAACGTATATGATACCAAGCAAAAGACTACATGATCGTCGGTGATACACTTTACCGTCGTGGTATCGATACAGTTCTGAGAAGGTGCCTCACCCATGAGGAGGCCGAGAAAGCCCTGAATGAGTGTCATTCAGGAGCTTGTGGGGGGCATCAATCTGGATATGCTACAGCACAAAAAATCTTACGAGCAGGATACTTCTGGCCAGCAATGTTCAAAGATTGCATAACCGCAGTCAGAAGTTTCCATGCTTGTCAAATTTCTGATAGCAAAACCAGAAGACCACCCGCACCTCTACAGCCAATAGTTGTTGTTGGGCCTTTCGCCAAATGGGGCATCGATTTCATGACATGTAACCCCACCTCGACCGGGGGGCATGGGTATATTATAGTCATTGTTGACTATTTTACCAAATGGGCCGAGGCGGTGCCTACATTAGATAACACTGGTGAAACAGCTGCCCTTTTCTTTTTCAATCATGTAGTCGCCAGATTCGGCGTACCACAGGCTATAGTCACGGATCATGGATCGCATTTTCGCAATCACATGATGCTTGAATTAGCTGCCAAGCTAGGATTGTCTCACGACAGCTCTACTCCGTATTATCCGCAAGCCAATGGACAAGTTGAAGCGATCAACAAGGTCCTGAAGCGTATGTTGCAAAGGATGATCGGAGTTCACAAAAGAAGGTGGCACCTAATCCTGTACTCAGCCTTGTGGGCTTACCGAACATCAGTAAGGAATGCAACCGGGTTCACACCCTTCCAACTGGTATATGGCCTGGAAGCAGTCTTACCAGTCCAGTGCGAAATCTCGTCTCTTAAACTCGCAATCGATCTCCTCCCCGGAACTTCAGAAGAAGAGGCACGTTTCTTGGAATTAATCCAATTGGATGAAACCCGTCGTGATGCCGCTTTGGCTAACGAAGCCCATAAGAAACAAGTCAAGGCGCAGTTCGACAAAAATGTCAAACCCCGTGTCTTCTCAGAAGGTGACTTGGCCTTGCTTTACGACCAAGAATCCGATAAATTGGGAGCAGATAAATTTAATTCTTTATGGATGGGCCCCTATATTGTTAAACGATTGTTAGCAAAAGGAGCCTACGAGTTAATGGATTATGACGGAATTCCACTGGCGCAACCTCGTAATGGGTTGTACCTCAAGCGTTACTATGCTTAAATAGTAACCAATATGCTTTTGTTGTATTTTGTTTTCGCTAAAGTGTTCGTTTTGGTCGAGTAATCCACCTTTTTATATTTATTGCAGATGTCAAACCTTTTGGAGACATGTGTTGGATATGCCGACGGAGCGAGTCGTAGTTCGCGGAACCTGTCCTCCGCGGCCTGGGCCATTTTTGATCCAAGCGGCGAGTTAGTAAGTTTCAGAGGTGTATGTATCGGTCAATCAACGAATAACATCGCTGAGTATAGCGCGTTGATAGAACTTCTCTCTGATGCCATCACCCATGGTATACGCCGACTAATCGTCAGACTAGACTCACAACTCGTAATACTACAACTCAATGGTATATATTCCGTCCGAAACCCAGCTATTTATCGCATGTTCCTAAGCGTCAAGATTTTGGAAAGACAATTTGATTTTATTCAATACCAACATATTTCCAGAAACTTAAACACATTAACCGACTCATTAGCAAACTATGTGTTAGATAGACATTTGCAACATTTGTAAAAAGAAACACATCATCAATGTTTTACATGTGGATCATATAGCTCAACCAGAATAAAACCCGAAAATCAAAATATATATATAGTTTTTTATGGTTTACATATAATATTCTGTAACCAAGACAAAATCGGTCACATGACCCAAAAACTCAAAATGCTAGGGGGCACCCTAGTCTAATGATGCTCGTGATAGCAAGTCACAACCTGTGCGATCATGCGTAAGAGACGATTCCATCGTCTAGGCACACCAGTAGTATGCCGCTGTAACTGCAAAGGTAGCTCGTCGATCCTCACATCAGGAATACCGAGAGTAAGGCTCTCAACCTGCTCCTGCACAGCTGTGAGAGTCTCGGCCACATCAAGGTCATGAAGAATAACCCTCCCGGCAGCCTCTCCTGCCGGGGCAGCGGCCGGCACTCTCAGACGGACTACTGGACGAACAAGACCAACATCTGCATGTACACATGAGTTTGATTAAAAGTCTTGATAGAATAAAGCACAAGGACATTATAAATAAAAACAGTAAACAGTGATATGGTCAAAGATTTTACCAATAGCGCCCCACTACTCGCCATCCGGCAATACTAAATCCGGATCACCCCGGAAGTCCATGCCAGCATATGGATACTCGGCATAAGCCATCTCCTGCCGATCGAACCACCTGAAGAAGGTATCAAAAAACGAAATCTGAGACTGACCAGCATGCCTAGACATATGGTCAACCCATCTCTGCATACGAGGTTCAGTAGGAGGAGGTATGTCGAGTGCAATGTACTGCGGCTGCATCAGTGGTATCTTCTCCAAGGCAAAGGCGGTCAAAATAGAACCGAACCCAAAGTTCTTCAACCTCCCGTCCTTTATCTTGGTCAACTGACTCTTCATCACGAGAAGTACTGCATCACACCAGTTAAATATTTTCGGTTGAAGGCATTCCAAGGCATGCTGCATATAGGACCTGTTGGCTACATGAAGAGATGCACTCCCGGCCATCCTACCAAAAGTGAACAGGATAGACCTGAGGGACCTGTCAGTGACGTCTCAGATGATGATCTTACCGTCTTTACTCGGTTGAGATCCTTCCCTGCAATACTGGCATACATAATCTCTCACAGAGTCACTCCCTCGGGCCGAACCTGACAAAGAAATGGGGGCACCCCGCCGCGACAAGCCAGTCAAGAAGTAAATGTCTACTGCAGTCAAGGAGATGGATTTGCCCCTAATCTGGAAAACTTGGTTGATACGATCCCAAGCATCGAGCAAATACTGCAGTAGGTTGATCTGCTGTCTCATGCTAGAGATGCGGAAGAACTTCAGCAAACCACAGTTCCGCAGCGCGTTCACTGTAACAGGATCATGTAGGGCAATCATGTCCTCTTCTTCATGTTCTCGTTCTCGCCATGTAAGGGTCATTTTGCTCCAATATCTCTGCAAAAACAAACAAGAGAGGAGATTAAATCCTAATTTTGATGAGAAACGGGGAAAATTTTCATTAAAAACTGTGCTACATCTTTCCTTTCTGCGCCCAACGCACCTACACATGTGTTATGGGTGCGTTGAATGTCAAGTCACCTTCATGATGACCCACAATTAGCGCAGGTTTCGATAGGCCTAGGGTGCATTGATGGCAGAATGCACCCATCAAACCCCAGGGGCTCAAAAAAGCAGGGACTGAAGCACAGAATGCAGAAAAGAAACCATGAAATGAAAGAGCTCAGGTTTAGCTCATACCTGGTCCAGACGGCGCCGAGAATCATCCACAGAATCTCCCGAAATCAGCTGATGAAAATCAAGGGGGAAGAGGCACCTCCAAAGCTCCAACAAACCAAGTTCAAATGAAATGGTAAAATGAGAGGTAAAAACACTTTTTAATTGCTTTTTACATAGTTCAAAGTAAAATATTAACGTTTTAATCTCATTTTCAAGCAAATGTTGTCCATTTCTAACTAGTTTGATGAAGCAATTGAAGATACAGTACTATCTTTGAAAAGCAAAGCTACTTATGGTAAAAAATCAAAATAAGACCATGTTATCGAGCAGTTTTAGCGCATAGTTCATGCTCGTTAAAAAATAAACATAAGATCGAGCAAGTGTTTCAACCCGCGTTTAAGCTCGTTAAAAAATGAACTATCCTCCAGTAAATAACCACCGTGAATGTAACATTATCAGCCATTAAAGCCTTGGTCGTGTTTGCACCGTCACCTCCACTTTTCCATTGGCCGATCATTCACCTCCATATGATTGTTTACCCATTTTGAGGAACAGCTGCGAAGAGTGATTTCACTAGCCATCCTTGTGACACTGCGGTGCTTGGAAAATTCCAACCCTTACCTGGAATCAACTGCTACCCATTTTATCACTTGTTCCTCAAAAGACGAGTCTTCTTTAAGCTCTTTTCATCTGACTCATAAAATATGAAAAGATTGTCGAGTTTTGGCCTTCCAGCTCGTTAAAGCGACCAGAAGTGCTATCCCTCCTCTAGATTTTAATCTTTTTGGACCTGAGGGATTATTGCACAAAAAGATCGAGCGCTTGTTTTGTTCGGCTCGTTAAAACTATCGAAAATTCATCCCTTCTGTATTGTTTTATACTTTTTCGGACTTAAGGGATTAGATGACGAAAAAGGAATTTTGTAGTTAACTTTACGTACCTTTTCAGACTCTCTAAAAATGAAAAGGACCGAGTTATCTTTGTCGTTAGACTCGTTAAAAACATTAATAGCGACAAACTTGTCTTTAGACGAGAACGAGTTTCACTATCGCTAGGCTCGTTAAAACATAGCGATGGGTTTGCCCGAAGGGCAAATTATAGAACAAGCATATGTTATCCTCCTCAAGCTTGACAAAAATAAAGAGGTACTGGTCAGCAATGACTGGGGAAAAATTGGGAAGAAACTCAAAGAACCTTTATTGGTAGCAAGTCGCTCTTGAACATGACACTTCCACTCCGTGCCTGAGTCAGGTTGGGTTGTTTCATTCACCGGTCACATCACCATGGTCTCGCCATACCATCCGCCTTTGGGGTAAATGCTACCAATCGATCATATAAGTGTCGCCGATATGTTCAAGAGAAGTCATCCAGAGAAGTCAACCGTGTCCCATCCATTACCATACATTATACTTCATTCTTTCATGACCGCCACCCTGAACCATATATCATCAGATCGTTTTCACCTCCATCAAAATCATTTGCTCCGTTCCGTGTCATTGATGTGGGATACATCAAGGCCCTCCTTTGATGGATCGCTTCTTGTCGACATCAGCTCATTATCCAAGAAGTTGATCTAGGAACACCTCCTTCACTACTTTGAAGCTTGCATGCCTCAATGGCAAGTTGCTCACTTCCGGCGACAGGTATACATCAATGACCTTCGACCGAAAGATTTTTCATGGTGTTCAACGCCAATTCCTTTATTCACACCACGTGAATTGTACTGCAGTACCTTGAGGGTCATTATCATTATCGGTGATTCCTCTCGTGCTTGTTAACAGTTTACATCATTGACTGGTAATCAAGTGATGTCTTTCCATGTTCGACTTCAAAACATTTCTCACATGGATCGACTTGTACTTAGAGTGAAGATCGGACGAGATTGAAGACCCCGGATCTAGTTTCATCCATCCGGGCTGCGATATATATTCAGGAAAAATAAAGACATTGACATGTACAGCACTGCAGAACAGATAATCATCCTACCAAAAGGATGATGATTTCATCAGAATCATCAGTCTACCATCAGACGATTGTTTGTCCTATGTACATAAAAATGAATTTATAAAGCTGAGCATGGGAATGCCCGCCTCGGCTAGATCATGAAAACAATATGAAAAATAATGTATTGTATTGTATCTTATTACAGGTCTCCTCCCAGCATTGAAAGAACTTCGGATCCTCCTAATAAAACATTTCACCTGATAAACGGCCTCATACTTTAGAGGGAAACTGTTATAGACATTTTTGTGCCTTACAGCTATAAGCATGAAATTTCCATAATCCAAGGGATCCTAAGTCCCTAAAGATGTTGTTACAGCTCCTAAAGGAACAAGGTCAACCAATGACAGCTTCTCCCAGAAGTTCTCCACCAAAAACCACTCAGAACTAGTCAAATCAGGATCAATTCAGAAGCTCCACTAGCTGCCTGCGTTGCAAAGCACCCAAATACACTGGCTAGGTGCGTTGCAACGCACTTGAATGCACTACCCAGGTGCGTTGAGCGGGAAATGACAAGTGGCAGAGTCATTCAACGAGGTGGAAAGACCATGGAAGCTTCCAGAATCTTCTCCAATGACACTTGCCTCACTGAATTCGACTAAGTGATGAGTAAGAGGCTCTCAGTCTCCAAGTGGAAGCAAGAACTGACAGAGAGAAGCCACAAGTCAAAAAATAAGCTGACTCATCCTCTCTACTTACATCTATATATGGATCCCTCATCCCAGAGATCCAGAGGCTGGAATTTTGTACTTTGCAGAGAATCGTTGTTGGTTTGAGATTGAGATTAGTACATTGGGTGATTTATGCTTTGTTGGAGGAGAGGAAGGGATTCCTTTGCTGGGAGGTAGATGCTGGATCGGGACTCACTTGGTTGTATCTCCTCTTGGACTTTCTTATCATATCAATAAAATTATTTGAGTTTCTCCTACATGTTGTGTATCAATGATGTTTTGTTATATTTGCATGTTTAGCTTAATCTGATCCTGAGCTTTTTATGAATGTATATCTATATCTTCGTGTAGTTTCTCTCTCTTGTGATCTTGCAGGAATTCGGTGAAGCTGGGCCGGTAAGGGAGCAGGGAGCTGGGAGCCATTGAAGAGAGGAGCGATTGGATCAACAAACTAGCGAAAGACACAGGTTAGTTACATCCTTCCTCTTCATTTACATTTCATAAAGAAGAATACTCAAGTAGTTTTCCTTGTTTGTTGCTAAGGCACTATCACACCTTAGAGTGGGATAGGGGCATTCTGAATAGATACTTTTCCCAGCAACAATTAGAGGACTCAATGGTCCTGGAAAGAAAAGAGTCTTGAAAAACAGACTCCTAGTTGATAAACCGAATATCCTATTAATTCATGAAACTAAACTTGACATGGAAAAACTCACTCTCCTTCAAACAAATTATTTCAAGGAATACAATTATACTGTGAACTCGGCCATAGGATCAGCAGGGGGAATCATGACCATGTGGAAAAGCTCTTAGTATGATCTTACCTCCTCAGTTGCCATAAAACATTCCATCACTATTGTTTTGAAAATCATTAGCACCAATGACAACATTTGTGTCACCAATATCTATGCTCCACACAGAGCAGTGGAAAGAATCAAGATGTCGCAGAGCATAAGTAAACTCCTTGATTCCATCCACCTGCCTTTCAAAATTTTTGTGGGTGACTTCAACATGGTGATAAACCTTGGGGAAAAGAAGGGAGGCATAAGAAAACTTGATAAGGACTCTGAAGCCTTCCAATCCACCATCGAGGGCCTTAGTCTAATTGACATCCCTACGAACAATGGAATCTTCACTTGGAATAACAGACGAGGGGGAGATAGGAAAATTTCTTCCAAGCTTGACCGATTCCTTCTTTCATAAAAGATCTATCTCACCTCCTAGGAAATGGAGGAAAGAATTATTCCTCAATCAAGATCCAACCATTGGCCAATATCCTTGAAGGTTCACATTTCCTCTGGCCCAAAGAATAGACCCTTTAGATTCGAATCCTTTTGGATGGAGCACCCAGATTTCATGGAAAAAATGAAAGAATGGTGGAGTAAATTATGCCACAAACCAGAAACAAGATGTATAAATTCTAGTAGAAACTGAAATCCATCAAAAATGAGATCAAACTCTGGAACAAGGAAACTTTTGGCAACATCATCACTAACAAAAGGAACCTAGAACTTAAAATGGAAATCCTCCAGCAACAAATCATTAATGAGGGCATCACTAAACAAATGAAATAGGAAGAGCTTAATCTTCAAATAAACTGGGAGGAAAGGGTCTCTCAAGAAGAGAAACTTTGGCATCAAAAATCTCACATTAACTGGCTAAAGTGTGGGGAAAGAAACTCATATTTCTTTCACTGTTCGATGATACAACATAGAAGACATAATAGGGTCCTGGCCCTAAAAAATAGAGAGGGAAACCTTATCCACTCTCATGAGGACATGGCCACTGAACTAAATCAGTACTTCAACAATCTCCTAACTGAGCCTAGGACTAATCGGGCAAGGGCTATTCAGAAAATAACCAACAACATTCCGGCTATCCTCACCGAGGATCACAATAAAATGTTATTGAGGAAAGTTTCAATGCAAGAGGTGGAGGAAGTTGTTATGACTATGTCCAATGGTAAAGTGTCGGGTCCAGATGGGTTTACCATAGACTTCTACAAAGCCTGTTGGCCTCTATTAAAAAATGAGGTTCACGCCTTGGTGGAGGAGTCTAGAATTCAAAAATCTGTTCTAAAAGATCTAAATGCCACCTTTCTAACCTTAATTCCCAAGAATGAAGGCGCTGACTCCCCGAACAAATTTATTCCTATAGCCCTTTGCAACATCATATACAAGATCATCTCAAAAGTCTTGGCCAATAGAATAAAAACCATCCTGCCTCTTTTGATTTCCCAACACCAATCCGGTTATGTGGAAGGGAGGCAAATCCTGGATAGCATCATCCTTTCCCATGAATTAATTCATTCTCTTAAAGTTTAGAGGAAGCCTAGAATGATGATGTCGTTGGACATGTCCAAAGAATTCGATAAAATCAGTTGGGAGTACATGAAATATGTCCTTGCAGCTTTTGGTTTTCACAAGGATTTCATTAAATGGATTATGGTGATGGTTTTTGGGGCTTTCTTCTCGATTCTCCTGAATGCCCCCCCATCTAAACCCTTTGGCCTATCCAAAGGCATCCGTCAAGGGAATCCTATTTCTCCCTTCCTTTTTGTCATTATGGTCGAGGGTCTTAGCAGATTCATCACCCCTGACTCTTCCACCAATGCCTTATCTGGCCTCAAGCTTTATACCCCTGCTCCTCCCTCCACACATCAAAAATTCGTTGATGATACCTTGTTAATGGGCCTCCCCACAATCAAAGAAGCCTTATCCTTCAAAGCCATCCTCTATAGTTTCTCTGTTGCTTTTGGCACCTCCATAAACCAAGAGAAGTCCAAATTATTTTTCTTTAACACCCCTCTAGCAATCCAAAGGAACATTGCCAGAATAATGGAATTTCAGAGATGCAACCTCCCTTCAAAATACCTTGGAGTCCCTCTTACTGACAAGCCCCTAGCTCGTTCAACATGGGAAGATCTTATCACCAAAATGGAAAAAAGACTAGCTAATTGGACCTTTAGATCTCTCAATTTGGCAGGTCATTTGGTTTTAGTCAAGTCTGTGTTGCAGGCCATACCCCTATATTTGTACTTTGCCCTTACAACCCCCAAATCCATCTCCAACACTCTTAGAAACTTTCAAAGAAATTTCCTATGGAGTGGCTCGGAAAAGAAGCAGAAGTGGGCATTGGTGGCTTGGGACAAGTTGTGTAAACCCAAAAAAGCAGGCAGTCTCAGTCTGAGGGACCCTGAGCTCTTAGGGAAAACCCTGGAGCCAAAACGTGGTGGCAATGGATTACAAACCCCAACTCCCCCTGAGGCATCATCTGGAAAGTGAAATATGTTCCTACCCACTCGCATGAACATCTCATCAGGCTCAATGGGACCATAAAGGGCTCTGCCATATGGAACTAGGCTTGGGACAACAGAGAAGTCATACAAAATCACAGTTTTTGGGAGGTGGGCAATGGGGATAAAGCACTCTTTTGGGAAGATGCCTGGAAACAAAGGTTGGATCTTAACAAATATCAATTTAGACAGATCTGGATAAGTATGCAAAACAAGGGCAAGAACAGGGTCAACCAATACTGGAAACCTAGCAATGGCAGTGACAACTGGAGGGAATGGTTAGACGAAAAAGATTGGGAACCCCCACCTAACCCTCTGGAGTGGCAGGAGCTCTCAAGCAAACTCCAGGAAAGACAAATTCAAGTTGAAACCAATGAGGACAAGATCATATGGGGGAAGAATCTGACCAGACACTTCAACTTAAAGGAATCTTACAGCTACATTGTGCTCCATGACCAACATCAAGCGAAGAGAAAATAGCAGACTTTGTGGGAGAGGAAACACTGGCCAAAAATCACCCTATTTCTATTGCTCATCATGCACAAAAAAATTCTAACCTAGGACAACTTAAGGAAGAAAGGGTTCACTGACCCCTCTAGATGCAATCTTTGTGAGCAAAGGAAGAAACAGCTAACCATTTGTTGAACTAGTGCCCCTTCGCAAACAAGCTGTGGAATTGGGTCTATTTAATTTTCAAAGTTTCAGATAGGGATATCTCCTCCATCCTCAATACCATTGAGAATTGGAGATCCTCCCTATCCCCCAATCCTCTAGTGAATAGAGCATGGAACCTTATACCAGGTATCATTTTAGGGGAATCCGCAATCAGGAAGAAGTTGTTCTATCCATAGTCAGGCAGCCTATCAAGGAAACAATGGCTTCTTCCACTCTTCAAAGCCCCAACGACCATCCCAGTAGTTCGGAACTATGTATTCTTACCCTCCTAGATCTTCATCTCACCCAGTGCTCTAAGGCCTCAAGAATTTAGGGAAATCGGGGAACTGCAGACCACTGGTCTCCCTCGGAGACTGGCACTCTCAAACTAAACTATTATGGGCCAGTGAAAGGTAACCCAGGTAGAGCAAGCTTCGAGGGTTTTTTCCGGAACTCGCATGGGGAAATCATATGGATCTATGTGGGAAATCTCGACAACACTACCAACAATGCAGCGGAATTGCAGGCCCTGGAACACGAGCTGGCCATTGCCAAACTCCACAACTTTGGGCCTCTGATCATCGAAGGGGACACAACATTGGCAACTCAAGCCAACCGTGAAATACAACAAGGCATGGAAGCTACTAGGGTGTCAGACAACTGGCACCTAAATAGAATCCTCCAAAGGATAAAAGGCCACATAGAGAAGGTGAGTGGGCTTCATTTCCAAGTTGTCAGGTGTAAATGGAATGACCTTGCTGACAGGCTAGCAAATGAGGGTATAGTGGGCAACTATTGTCTACAATCACTGGTCTAGTCTAACCTGGAGCACGGTAAACTACGTTAGCAATGTGAGACCATCAATGAAAAGGACAATCAGAATAATGGGTACTAACTGCTTTGAGATCTCTAGTCTCAATAATTATGATAGTAGTTGCTTGGCTAGAGGTAGTACTAAAGGAAATCTTCCCTGTGCCGCAATCCCAATGTCAGTCGTGCTAAAGGAGCTAATAGAAGCTCTGAGTCCCCTCTGGGGCACCATCCATCCATCCTATCATCCCCCTCTGGTACAACCTCCCTCACCAACCTCTCGTACCTCCCATGACCCACATTCATTCCCTGCCTCTGATCACCCCGCCCCTTAATGCTCTCCAACCCCTATGTATACCCCCTCCTACCTACCCCTCCCCGTCACCCTGTCTGCTCTCGTGTCTTGTTTCTCTCGGCTCCCTATCATTGTCAACATGTTGATCCCCCCTTCCCCTTTCATGCTACCTAGGCGTGGTTCAAGTCTGACTCCCCATCGCAGTCGTGGCCGCGGCTATGTCCCCTCCCATTGGAACAACCTGGGTTCTCTGCCCACCACCAGAGTTGAATCTTCTGCCAGGAGAGCAACCCTGAATTATGCCATTGTTGTTAACCCTGAGACACAGGAACGTATAGCTAACCTGGAAGCTCAGGCGAGGGTCCTTAGACGAGGGGTGTCCTCGGAAGAGGTGGCAGAGGAATTTGAGTGGATCCCTGACCCAAGTCTCACCAGGGCCAGGGAGAACCTGTACACTCGCGCAATTGACCTCTCCTGGCAGCTTAAAACGCTCCTCGGTCTAGTGATGCAAGAGCAGGTCGAAATGTCCAAGGTTGTGGAAGAGAAAATTTATATGCTTACGTACAAGTTTGTCGTCTACGTTGAATCATTGCACCATTATCACTTTGTTACTAGGGAATCTCCGCACTACATAATGCTGAAGAAATGTGTTACCACGAGGGTCTGATCATCGGTCGAAGGCTCTCCCAACGTCAAAAAGGAGGTAGGAGGCGCTTCCTCCAGTCGTTCAATGGCCCCAGTTGCGCAGGAAGGCAGCTCTCAAGAGCTTCCCATCAACCTGAATGATGACCCTACAGAAGAAAATCCTTAGCACCCGAGGCAAACTTCCTTTTTTGACATGTTACTCTCTCTGGCTCTTAGTGGTTGAAGAGCTCTCATTAGCAGGCAAGGTATAGGCAATAAGGAATTTTGGGACAGTCGTTCCTTTTTCATTGTCACCCCTCCCTACTGCTTCATGGGAGATAGTATCAACACTACTCTTTGTAATTTTTTTCAGAAAATCTCAGAATTCTTTTTTGAAAGCTTCAATGTAAATTTGTTCCATCGAAAGCCAAAAAAACATTGTGCTAAAGTGTTTTGCTCAAATAACCCCTTTTTGTAAATACAACTTTTATACAGTAATATAATCTATCTTATTCACAAAAAAAATTCATATTTAAATTTAAATTATAAAAATCAAATAAATTAATACATAGTTTAACTAATAACTACTCATTTAACCCACTAAAGCAAATTTGATTTTAGAGAGGAGTTTCAACTTAATTGGGTTAATATACCCACTCACACTTTTAATGAAAGGGTTCTCCAATTTGTGTATCAAATGAAGTGAAGTGAGTGCATTAACTCTATGATCAAAGTATAAAAATAGTAAGACAGTTAAAAAGAAAAACAAGTGAAGTTTTTATGATTTTGCAACTATTTTTTAATCCGCGTGCTTTACTATTCAACGGCCTTGCAATAACTAGCCTAAGCTCAATCTATAGATCTACTTATCACAACATAATCTATATAAATCTACTCACGACTCCTAATTTATCACGACTCCTAATTTATCACATGGCTTGGAACTCGGAATTACGACAAAACAGTGGAATGCCTTAATTGACTATTTATGTGTCATAAATTTGTACTTTTATGGTTATAGTGTCAATGAATTAACAATTGGAAATAGGTATATTTTAATTATGAGGCTTTTAAATCATCTTTGTGTTAGCTTGGGTATTAGATATTTATATTTTTATATTAAAAGACTTTAGTTTTGGTGAACAAATCGTTTTTTAGTTGTGTGGGTTTAAGTTTTGGTGAACAAATCGTTTTTTTAGTTGTGTGGGTTTAAGTTTTTAGAGACATTTTGTAATGGTAGATTTATGATCTCTAAAAATTCTCATTTAGAAGAAAGATATTTATATTTTTAATGGTTGATAAATTTTAAAATATTTTAATATGTGATAATTTATTATTTTTATTATCTATATTTTTGACACCAATGGGCAGTTTTGATATTAATTTTGTGCCTAGACACAACAAAATACCTAGAAAATGTTTACATGGATTTTAAATTTCAGGTTCCTCAAAAAGGAAGAAAATGGAAGTTCCAAAATTTTGACCCAGGAAACTACTACTAACAAACATTTTCCTTACTAAACGACAACTATATGCTCTTCGAAATTGACCATACAAAAAGACAACTTTACAAGATGATAACATAGTTCAAGGGGGGATCATCAACGAGAGGCATGTTAAGGTCAATTGAAAGTTTTTCATTCTCACATCTAAAAGAATTGCTTGTTGTGGTGTGTTGTTCACTGACTGTCCTCTGCAATTGTAGCTCTTCTAATTGGCAATGCAAGGCATCGATTTCATCTTCCTATTAATTCACTTGGGCTTTGAGAATTTATAGTTCCTCAGCCAAAAAGGAGAATGAATTGGACTACTGATGAGTTTTCCATTAGAGGTCTTGGCACTCAACGTGATTATCGACGGGGAGGTGCGGACACTGGCTATAGGCACATATGCCTCTTAAAGCACCTGCAGGGTTCAAAATATGCGTCATAAGAGACTGGCCAGAGGAGAGGAGGGAAAGGTCGAGGAGGGCCAAGAGCCATATGGGCTCGGAGCTTCAACTAGGGGAGCAAGAAAGAGATGAGAGACCAACAAGCGAAGGGGCAAAGAGAGAGTCGATTTTGAAGAGGGGGAGCACTGGGGAGCTCAAGGTACAAGGAATTCAATGAAGAAGAAGGAGAAAAGGGAGCAGAAAACAAGAAAAATTGAGAAAGAAGCAAAAGGAAAAACATTTCCATGCAATATTCTACATCTGAATTGAAAAGAAAATAAAAGGAGAGGTACCTTCGCAAGACTAACGATCCAAAATTAACCTGAAGATTTTCGTGAAGTGAAGCCTATAACAATCACTGCTAAGAGGATGGAGTGTTGAAAACTCTCAAGCCTGCAGAGGGGCCCAACACTCTCCAGATAGGCCAATTGTTCCGCTAAGAAGGAGCCCAAAATCCCCCTTTGAAACTCCTGACAGAACAAAGACAAACTAGAGTAAGAGAAATCAAATCTCCTAGCCAGGCGTAGGATAATTTTGGTTTCGTAATTGAGCAGGAGCATCCATGGAGCCCCAATTATATCCTTGCAATCCAATCCCTCATCACTACACAAAACTTGCATCTCTTGCTATCAACTAGTGCAACTGCTTGACAATTACAATAACAAGCAATGGAAACTTCTCAAACTAGAATTACCTCCCAACAAAAAGAAGATTGATCACAACCCCCACAAAAGCACATGTTTCTTGTAACATGGAAACGAATCCCCTAAACACAGTACATAGATTTGAATACAAGACCCAAGAGCTCGCACACAACAAGGATATCTTCAACACTGAAGTCCATTAATGCCCACCACCCCGAAGCTATCAATAAAACAGGTATGATGGCGAGAACAAGTTGTAAAAATGTTCGAAGAATGAGCTTGCCACATTCAAGGGATGAAAGGGGCAGAAATATGCATGGGATGATCTCCCTTTGCCCGCCACCACATCCTTATATATAGGCCTACAAAACACTTCATAAACCTTATAATTTCCAATGTAAGTGGAAGAGGGGGATTTAAGGGTGTTTACATTCATGCCCTTATGGTGTTTCTTTCACTTTGTAACATATCCATAAGCTCTAACATTTATTAAATGAGAAGGGATTTCGAAGAAATAATTCATGGAATAGATTTCCATCTTGGCTTACCATTAATGATGATATGTCTTGCTTCTTCTAGAATACAATCTTGATTTACTTGCGCATCTGCCTCCTTATTTTGACTTCTCAAGATGTGATAGAAGGTTGAGGTGATTAATCTTAGGAAGAGAGTCTCATTGTAAATGTTGAATGGTGAGAAGGGAATCTCCCAATATTACTATCTTAGAGTTATTCATTTCTTTAGCCAAGAGAAGCCCAAGTAAGAACTCATACATTTCAACCACATTGTTTGTCCTTTTGCCAAGTCCCCAAAAATACTTAACTTCTTAGTTTCCCTTGAGATTGAAAAAAATCCCTCCCCCTCCTACTACCCCTTATTATTTTTATTATATTAACAGTGTAAAAAGTTATATTTTTTTAATAATTCTCAATATATACTTTAAATAAATCTCAATGCCAAAAACTTATAATTCTACATTAAATTGTGACAAAACCCTCTCTTCAATTTTTAATTATAAAAAATAAAATATGAAACAATTAATTTCAATTTTTTTTAACAAATCAAAATTATATTGAATATTAAAACAATTATATTAATTATCTTTTAACCTTTTTAATAAAACAATTCAGATTTTTATCATATAAAAATAAAATCACAATCTTCATATACTAGTGTATTCCTTATTTCCCCATTTGTTCACATTATATTTAAGTTATTATCCATCCATGGAGTAACTTAATTTGACATAATTCAAGGTTTTAGAGAATTCATTAACATTTCAAAGGTTGTATGCCATATTTATTGATTTGATAAAAGTATACTTGTAATTTTAGATCTATATGTAAGATTAAAAAATATAGAGGTTTTAGGATAAATATTGAATGGGAGGAAAAACTTCCAAAAAAAATAGAGTCCTTATTTCCAAAGATTTTGGAGTTCCATAAGGCTATCTTCCATGGTATTCTACCATTTGGACAACTCTAGGGACAAATATATATTTTCCTTGGAAAGTGAATCAGCGTAATTATTGAGTCCTTGGTAAATATGACAAATACAGAAGGAATTAAAACCGTTAACTATTTGCTCAAGTTGAACACCAAATATTGTAAGTTTAAGATTTGTATTGCTTGATTACCATTCATCGAGTTAATGATTGATAATTAATCACCAAAGACTTCAAGAATTTTCAAACTTTAACTTTGAATCTCTTCTTAGCAATTTTTTTTATGTTGGGAGTTCAATCAAGTTATTTGTTACGCATACATTGCATGCATTTAAAGTGTAGGGTTGATCGATGATATACAACACCACCCCTAAATCACAAAGATTATTTAGTCCTTGGCATGCCTCATTGAAGAAGCTCTAACTTATGCTTTTGTTTATGAGCAACTTCTCAACTTGCACAATAGCTTAGGAGTATCAATGAATCTTAATGAGTTGAACAATATTGCCAGCAAAGGAAAACTTGGAAAGTGGAAATATAATTCTCCATGAAGACCCAACTATTACAACTCAACCATACCCTCACAGAATTAGGGAATGGATGGCTATAAATGATTTCAATTCTACTCGAACAAAGACTCTTTTGACTAAAAATTAGCTCAATCATATGCTAAATGAATAAACACAGGACAAAAAGGTGGATTGTCATTTCATATGAATTCATACATAAAATACAAAAAACAGAGCCATGGATTGAACACTTTTGGTGTGCCTCCCACCTTAGAAATTTATTCTTGAAATAAACCCACATGAAGAGCTTCATCTTTTTTCCCCCCTTTTCATTCAAAATCCACTTCCACCACCCTAAATAAGAACCTTGTATTCATATTATCATGGAGAGATAGTCGAATTTTATTGTGTAGCCACACCCTCACATTATTCTTCATCCAAACCAAACTATTAGGTTCCCCCCTTATTCTAACATGGGTCCTTTTCAACTCCTAATCAAAATTCCTTTGGTTATCTATTATAATCTCCTACAAGGCCCAAGAAATTAGATGATTTCCAAACCTGAGCCCCAATGGTGGTGTTAATGGGATCACTAACACTTTTCAACTATCTTATTCTTGGATCCTACAAATATTCAACCAACTCAGGTGATAATTTTGTTTGAGGTCCACACCCCATTATTGAATATATATAAACTATTACCAACTCCCCTCTATCCACTTTCCATCCCAAATATCTACCAACTAGTGGAAAAGAGTTAACCAAATCCTTCCAATTTGTTGACCTATTCTTCCATACCTTAACCTCTCTACACAATCCAAGTTAATAGGTGTTTGGATATAGATATTTGGAGCTGATAAGTTTAGACCAAACTTTTTTCTTAGTTATGATATTCTAGACTACTTTTCTTGCCAACACCAAACCAAAATTGTGTAATTTTTTAAGGCCCCATCCACCCTCATCCTTAGGTCGAGCAATAGACTTCTAACTTACCCAGCTAGTGCTCTCTTATCCTTCTTGACCACTCCAAAGAAATTTTGTTCACAACTTCGTTATCATCCAACACTCCTTTTGGGATGGAAGCCAAAACATGTTTAATATATTGGAGGCTTCCAATGCTACCTTAATCAAAGTTAGTTGGCCTTCTTTAGATGGCCAATGATTGTACCAATGATGAATTTGATTCTCCTCCTTCCCTAGAAGCAAAATGTAATCCTCCTTTCTGTATACATTTGGTCTTATCATGTATCCCAAATACTTCAATCCTTCCCCAAGCTCAACATCCTATAAGTGGAACACATTTAAGAGCTCATGGTTTAACTTGTCCCCTACTCCATTGAAACAAAGAATCAATTTCTCCTCATTTAACATCATCCCTATAGCTAATTGAAAAATTTCAAGGATCTCCTTTAGGACATGCCCTTCTGCCAAAGTACCCTTAGTAAAAATTAACACAACATCATGAATAATATGTGGCATAGCATAAAATCCAAACCTACTTTGACAACTTTGAGTTTCCCTACTCTTTTGACATCTACAATCACCTAAATTAATCCTTTCACCATAAGAATAAAAATATAGGGGAACAATGGGTACCCTTGGTGCAAGCCCTACTTGGCACACAAAAAAGAGAAGAGGTAGATCCATTAAAAAAACCCTTAGGTCAAATTTTTCCACCATAACACTTTGTTTTTTCATTTTAATGATATGAAGTCCTTCTTGCATTGCACCTTATGCATTACGACTCTGATTCCCTTTAAAAAATTTAATTGTTCTAAGAGGATGATTGAGGAAAACCATTCCTTGAGCCCAACTTCTAGTATTTTCATCACTATCTCTATTAACATAGTTGCACAAATAAATTGGTTGAAAATCTCCATAATTCGATGGTGAATTCACCTTTGGTTTCAAGGCTATAAATATGGAGTTAAAGGTAGGAACAACTCAACTAGATGTCCTAACCTCCTCAACCACCCACAAAAGTTCTTATCGTAGTAGATCAAAGAAAGAAATAAAAAATTCAACCATCCACCCAATTGTGTCTAAAATTTTACCTTACTAAAAGGTTGAAAGTATTCCCTCCAATTTTGTCAATCCCACTTCAACAAATAGTTCCTCATTGACCTCCTCAATTATTAGTCTTGGAAAAAATGGCATACCTTAATTACCTCCACAAGATTGGCTCTCTCTGGTTCCTTATAGATGATGGTAAAGTGGTGAATTTGCACATCCGCTAAGTCCTTAAACCCCTAAAATCCAACTCCACTATTATCTATTAATTCCTAAATTGTGTTACCATTTCTTGTGACTTGCAAACTTGTGAAAATACTTTGTATTCTCATCTATAGATTCCAACCAAAGTGATCTACTAGTCATCCCCCACTCTTGCTCCCATTCTTGAAGTAGTTTGGACCTCCTCGCTTCTAAATCTACCAACTTCTCTCACTCCACTATAGAGAAAACTCCCCCTAAGTTTACATTGTACAAAACATCAAATGTCTCATCCACCTCTTTCAAGTTATGATCCCTTGTGCCCTAAAACTAACCATTCCACCACCTTTCTTTTAATTCTTTCCAAGGAATCTACCAACTGCTTGCTTGTCATAAACCTAACTATGGATTAAAAGCCACCCACCCACCCTTTTTTAGACCTATGAATTATTTGTCCTATATTGAGCTTGGATTAAGCTTGAACCAAAACAATGGCTTGTCCTTAGATCTTGAGAATTCTAAAAAGATATGGTTATGGTTCAAGTCATTTCCCACTCCAACCCAACTTCTATTGTTACCATAACTACAATCGCTAGGAAGTAGCCCAATCATTTTGAAACTCCTACAAATCTTAACCTCTTATTTTTCCATGTAGGTTTTAATTTGAGAGGCTCTATGACATCCATTAGGTTGGAGCTCCTAAATAGGTGATGAAAGTAATTTGTATATGCCTTTGGGCAAGCTCTAACTCCCCAAAGATCCTTGTGACTTAAGGTGAAGTTCAAATCTTCTCCCACAATCAAATTATCCTCTGTACGCAGAGAGTAGGAAAACAAACGATCCCAAAAAAACTTATTCTTTTCATAATGCCCATAAGGATTTATAACTAATTGATGCAAATTCAAGTCTTATGATTTGAACTTTTTTAGTAGACCTGAATGGAAAAAACAAGATTTATTTAGTTTGAGCACAAATCTCCACCCTATTATTATTCCTCTTGACAAACATAAAGCATCCACCCAAAATTCCCAATTTGAAGACAATTTTCTCAAACTTTTGAAGATCGTCTCCTCTTTACACCACGTTTACTAAATTAAAATAATATTAGGCTTCTCTAATTCTATGGAGGGAAAGTGTTTTCAAAGGGATACCCAACCCTATTAACATCCAGAGAGAGGATTTTCTTTAGTAACTTTGATTGTGGTTTGTTCATATCGAAGATCCTAGGGTTTATTTTTTTTATTTTTTTTCCATTTAAGCACCTTCACAACAACTTTATTTTAAGCATGAAAAAAGGGGACTTCATCCTCACACATAATTTACCTTGTCCTCCTTTTGGGTCTAGACCTAAGCCTCCTACCATAGTATCATCATCAAATCCCACCATTCCTTTTGACATCAATTGACAGGAGTTTCCATACAATCCTTCTTCTAATAAAGAGGATTAAGAACTCGTGAGTGAGACCTTTTGAATTCCAAAACACTTTGGTGTGGATCACTTACAAATCCTCACAAGGTGGATGTGTGGAAGACTATTCCATGGTTTTAGTAAGTGATTTTCCCTAGGAGTCCCAACAAGCTTGAAAGAATCATAAACCCCCCAAACCACCTCCTCTTGCTCCATATCTCTAAGTTCAAACCCCCCTTCATCCAAGAAAGTGGTGACAAGAGAGGGAACATTGCAAGACTTACTAGAAGATAGATGTAACATTTCCAATTCGTTTAAGTTACCACCACTTCCACTGGTTGCAAGAACTTCTACTGTTGGGCCAATCCTATCCTATTCTTCACTAGAATTTAGGGGAAACACCTGCCACCTTTAACCATTCCTTTGGTTCCCAAGTTTTAAAAAATATCTCTATATGGATCTTTGCAACCTTCTTCCCTAGAGGCTTGGAGGAGCCAATTATGCTAGCAGAGCTCTCTCCCTAATCTTTAGACCACATGACTCCTTGCTAACCATTAAGGAAGTTGAATATAACTAAGGAATACTCCCTGTTATCAATATGTTGAGGTACCTCTAAAGAATCCTTTATCGATAAAGAAACATCACATCTCGGTAAAGGAGGCCTTAACTTGATTCTCTCCACACTTTCTTAATGAAAATTTTCTCATAGCCTTCAACCATGTGCCCAACTATATGAAAATACACACATCTAAAAGGTATGTTTCCATAGTCCAAGGTCTACATGAACTCTCAGTGACCACATTCAACGTCAATGCTCTCCACCAAGCCTTCTACTGATCAATTCTCACCAAAACCCTTGCCACCTTCCTCTGCACTAAGTATTTATATGGTGGATCCGCCATTAGAGTCTTGCCTAGGTGGCTCCCTAAGGTTCATATAAATTGGTCAATCAATAGTTCAAATGGAAATCTTGGAAGTTTAACCCATATGGATGAGGACATCATCACCTCCCGCCTAAGGTTAAAGAATGGGTGGCATAGCTTGAGGTTGAAAGGTTAAGTGCCCCAGTGCCATTACCTATCTAGAATTTTTACTCATTCTCCTTAGATTTCAAAATAAAGCACAGCCATCCCCTAGCAAGGAATTGGAAAATTAGGCATTGTCCAACCAAGCTCCCAAAGATAAGTTTAGCCACTATAGTAGTGAGGCTCTAGAAAGTGAAATCCCAAATGAACATCCTACCAAGGTCTTCCCAACATAATCGAGAGCTTGTTCCAGTCCAAGGTCCTCCCCAATTGTCATCTTAACTCGATCATCCTTCCTTTTAACCATCTTTTTCCTTTTCTTCGATCTCTTTGGCCAATCTAGCTCCTTTGCCTTCCTAGAGCAAGACTGTGCAATCCCTACTAAGTCTGCGAGCCTCAACAAAGACACCACAAAAACCTCCATCAAAACACAATCATCTCTACAAAACCCTCTATCACCTTCTAGAGTATCCTAAAATCCTTCATCCTTCATCACCTACCTCAATGAGTGAATGAAAGCCACAATATGGTCATTTGTGTGAGATTGATTTAAAATAATTTCTAGGGCCTCATCATCATATGATTCACTTAGGTCAAAATTAAACTCCTTTCCATTAGTGATACACCCCCCCTAACCTGGCTACTTGAACTTCCACCACCTCAACTTCTAAATCACTAGATCTATTAGATCAAGGGCCCCAAAGCTTGTGATATCCTATGTATGCCTTAAATGTGCCATCTATTCATCTCTCCTTAACACACATCCTCATTAATCTCAATTCTCGAACCAATCACCACCCTCGCTTCCCTCAATGCTATTGATTTAAAATAATTTCTAGGGCCTCATCATCATATGATTCACTTAGGTCAAAATTAAACTCCTTTCCATTAGTGATACACCCCCCCTAACCTGGCTACTTGAACTTCCACCACCTCAACTTCTAAATCACTAGATCTGTTAGATCATGGGCCCCAAAGCTTGTGATATCCTATGTATGCCTTAAATGTGCCATCTATTCATCTCTCCTTAACACACATCCTCATTAATCTCAATTCTCGAACCAATCACCACCCTCACTTCCCTCAACGCTGCCATGAGTTATTTGACCAAATTTGAATCCTTAGTGTCCACTTGGTTAGAGCCGTAATCTACTAATTCTCCATCCCATATGAACCTATCAATATTTTTTAAAAGATCTATTATCTTATCACTAAAAAACCTAAGAACCAATGCTTTTTTGGATAATCCTCCATTACACCTCCTTCTCTTCCTTTGAAACATAAACCTATTCCATTTATCATTCCCACCGCCTCATCTTCCCTCATTGTGCCACGTAATTGTTTGACCAAGTTTGAACCATATACTAAAAACCTAAGAACCAATGTTTTTTTTGGATAATCCTCCATTACACCTCCTTCTCTTCCTTTGAAACATAAACCTATTCCATTTATCATTCCCACCGCGTCATCTTCCCTCATTGTGCCACGTAATTGTTTGACCAAGTTTGAGCCATATACTTAATGTCCACCTAATTCAAGCCATAATCCACTAATTTTCCATCCACTTGACCAAGTTTGAACAATATACTTAATGTCCACCTAATTCAAGCCATAATCCACTAATTTTCCATCCCACATAAACCTATTTAAATTGTTAATAAAATCTAACTCGTCATTGAAAACCTATGACTTAATTTTTTTTGATAATCATCCGTAACACCTCACTATCTTCTTTAAAACATAAATCTCTCCCATTTATTCTTCCTACATAAATATAAGTTATATATTTAATTTTGATTTCAATAAATTTATTTTTATCAATTTATCTGTTCACGATACACATGGTTTGGAATTCAATGTTTGATATATAAATATATATTATATACAATTCATATCAAAATAATTTTTTAGTTAATTGCAACATTTTTAGTTAATCGTATAGTTTAGGAAGTACACACTATGTTTGGTAAGGGGATGTTTATTTTATGATTTGGTAGTTTTATGTTTGAATTGACTTTTTAAATATATGATAACGAAGGTGGTTATAACGCTCCAAATTATAAATTAAATGTATGGTAACGAAGGTTGTTTTTTTTTCAGGACGGATGGTAACGAAGGTTGTTATAACGTTTGGATTATAAAGTAAGATATTTAATGTAAATTTGGATTATAAAGTAAGATATTTAATGTAAGTTTGAATTAATTTAAAAAAAACTGAAATATATCTATGTGTATTTATATTTATTTGGATAATTTGAAGGATAATATTAAATTTTAATATTATTTAAATTTTTATTATTATCATTATTTATAGGAACTAACAAAATTAGTTGTATTTGAATTGACCATTTAACTTTTGAATTGACTAATTAACTATTGAAAATACGTACAAGACTTAAATTAAATATAGTTTATTATATTATAGAAACGTATGAATTTGATTTTCTTTTATAAATTCAAAATATTATTTATTATATTATAGAAACGTAGTGAAACATTATATGAATTTGATTTTTTTTTAATAAATTCAAAATAAAAATATAGATTTAAACGTTGAAAATATGTATAAAATTTAAATTAGAGATCATTTATTATATTATAGAGACGTAGTTGTTATATAAATTTGAATTTTTTTATAAATTCAAAATAATAATAATTTTTTTTATTTTTTATAAAATTGGTAAATATGAGAAACAAAATCTTTTTCGTATAAAATTAGTAAAAATAATTTTAATGAAATATTATAGTCTTAATTTAAATGTTATATAAATTTGACTGACTTTTTTATTATTATCTCTATTCAATTACAATTTTAACAATCCAATAATATAATTAAAATATTTTTCCTAACCAAATAAATTTGAAAATATAAAAAATATAAACTTAATCTATTATTATTATATTTAAACTAGTCATATGTTTAAATTGACTTTACAGAATAACAAAATGAAAATAAAAAATATATTATCCAAATATATAATAAATATTTAAATAAATTAAATATCCATAAATATTTGCCTAAAAATATCCTCTATCTCGCAAACAATTAAATAAAAATGCATGTACATAGAAATTCCGCAATGTGAACCCTATGTTTGTAATTCCGGTTATAGAAAACAAAAAAATAAGTCGACAAAAAGCTGTTAAAGCTGTGTGGCGGAGGGCAGGGCAGGCGCTGGCGCTGCTTTGTTTCATCCTTTCTACGCATCCTCATTTTCTGCCCTGCTTTTGGGGCGAGGCATGATGACGTGCAATGCACGCCTTCACGCTTACCGTCACCCCCATCATCTCTTCCTCTAATCTCCGGTGGTGCCACCCCTACCGGAAGTTAGCAGCCACAAGCCCCCGGAACATATTTTCCGCTCCACTTCCACATTTGTCGGGTGCAGACGGTGCCCAATTTACAAATAATGAATGTGGAAATCACCTTTATTGGTCAAATCAGAACATAACTCCACCCGGCCTGGCCTCCTCGTCGGGCCACTCACTCAACCTCGTACAACGCGACCAGTCGTTATAGGGATAAAAAGGCCCCGTTACTTCACTAAGTTTCTCCACTCTAGTAGGTAGTATAGCTGGACTGGCACTTGGTTCTTCTGACAAAATTCTCAGCGGCCAGATAGCTATTAAAGAGCAAGAAGAAAGGCCATGCACACAGCCTAGGTTAGTAGCAATGAGGATGGAACCCAGTACCTTCTCTTCTTCTTCCCTGAGTTCTTGCTCCTCTTCCCGAATACTGGTGGACAATATTATCCACGAGGAGGAGACATTAGCATGTGTAAGTGCAACTCCAGAAATCCCTAGAGAATCCATGGAATTTCTCGCTCGAGCCTGGAGTCTCGCCCCCTTGGAGCTCTCAAAGGCCTCAGCCCCATTACATCCCCATGGTAAAGATAATGATTCAACGCTTGCTCAACAGAATAGTAATAAGGAAGCACGGGATTCGGCGCCTCCTGTAATGAATTCTTTTACTTTCGGATCAGGGGTCACTTCCCAGCTGGTTTTGGATCACATTCTATCACAGTCTGTAAGTTTTTGCTCAATTCTTTTCATTTCAAATAATTCTTTACAGTCCTTAGTTCAATTTGTGTTTCTTTGCCTGTGGATTGAGTTAGATTATGTTATGGATATCTGGATGCGATTAGCCATGGCTTGGAGGTTACTTTTAATGCAAATTAATTAGGTGGGAGTTATTAACAGGATTCATCATCCCCACCGACGATAACGACGACGCCATCATCATTATCATCATCGGGGAGGCTATCTGAAAGTAGCAGCGATCCACTGATTACTGCAAAGAGAACTCGTTCGCTCCCCGGAAGTCCTCCAAGACAAACGGTTCATCTCCACATTTTCCCCCTTTTCTCTGGTCACCTGAATTGTTCTTTTTTTAAATGTTTCTTAACCCTTCTCCAATTTGAGAATATTAGTGCCAGCATGTCCTTTTCCTGCTCTGAAATAGTTGGCTTATGATACTGTACTACTCAAGAAACATAAAGCTCTTCGAGAAGCTTTTGATTAAAGTGGTGTATCCCAGTATTCTTTATTTTACTTTTTTCTTTTTTTAATGTAACTATCACCCTAACCTCCAACTGGTAGCAAAGGTCAAAATTCAAGGCCTTTTAAAAATCACCCAAAACTTATCTCTGCGCGACTCATTTGATCAAAGAATTAGCAAAAGGTGAAATATATCTTTGATATCTGAAACTGTTTGGAAAAACAACTCTTACCTACCCATTGAACTAAGACATGGCAGCTTCAAAGGTCTTTTCTGTGAAAATTTGAAAACAATAATTATATTTATTTTAAACCCTAAATAATCTGCTCTGTGGCAAATTATTTCAAAGCAATAATCATAAAACGAATGGAAAAAACCCTAGAAAGTTCCGCCCATCGCAAAACTTGAAAACAAGATTTATAAAATTTCTGTTAGCATAGCTTGATGCATGTCAACCTTTGGTTTTGTAGGGAGCTAATATAACAGTCCCTATTTCATGCTATTCAACCCTATTCAGATCATGAGTTTGCTATTTCACAATTTGTAGGCGCAAGAAAGCCCAACAAGGGCGAAACAATCTTAATGGAGGGATTAAATTACTCCGCTTTACCATCCCGTCAAGATCCCTTTGGCAATAATTACTAATTTCGATCTTTTGGTTTTCAAAGATTCTGAATACTGGAAACCTTGTTAGGTACAGGCACGGTGAAAATGAATAACAAAATATCATAACTAATGTGATTTCCCTTGCATCGAATCGAAATGCTATGAATGTAAACTTTTCTGAAATCTAAGTAATAATAGGCCCGTGATTTACCCAGAAGAATTATTGTCTTGAGTAGGATAGATATTCTCTTTAGGCTTTGTACCAATGCTTATTCATGGGAAGACAATGTAGTCTCTGATCTTATGATCTGCTATAATGTTAACTCTCCTAGATTCGAAGTAATAGGAGCTCTGTGATTCCACAAGAGAATTATTGTATTAAGTAGGATAGTATAGTTTTTAGTCTTTATACCGTTGCTTATTCATAGCAACGCAAAGCAAGGGAATCTAGTCTCTGATCTGCAAGATGTTAACGGTTTGAAATTCTGGCACTAAAGTGTTGTTTTTGTATTTTCATTGTAGTTTGCTAGAAGTTTCAACCCAATAAAACCTCCAATGAGAGGGAAGACAGTGGGAAGGTGGTTGAAAGATATGAAAGAGAAGAAAAAAGAAGAGGGCCGTGTACAGAATGCACAGGTGCATGCAGCCATGTCGGTGGCTGGAGTGGCAGCTGCAGTTGCAGCAATTGCTGCAGCAACTGCGGCTAATTCTGGAAATGATGGTCAGTCCCAGACAAGTATGGCAGTAGCTTCAGCGGCATCTCTTGTGGCAGCAGAATGTGTTGAGGTTGCGGAGTCTATGGGAGCAGATCGCCAACAATTGTCTTCAGTGGTGAATTCTGCTGTCAATGTGAAAACAGCTGGAGATATTATGACCTTAACAGCAGGTGCAGCCACAGGTATTCAATATTGATCTACTCTTTGTTCTTTTTATTAAACCTGATATATATGTTACTGGAGGGATTTGAATCTCATCCCTTCAATAACTACATGCAAAGACATCATTACATCAAAAAAGGCTTCCCACTATCTCTACCCATACAAGAAGTGTAAGTGCATAAGATCCAGGTCCTACACCAATCTTGATCTACTTGCTCTTGCTCTAGATAATTTTTCTCAGGTTTTCAGTGTTCATTCCAGAATTCAAACAGCTTTCTGCTTTGTAAATTGAGAAGGGGATTTGTTCTGCAAACTCCCTTCCTTGTAACAAAAAGCAGTTTCGTTTGTCACTGGAGTTTTGCTTCAATGGTAAAGCAGTGGTGTTTCATATGTCCACGAGGTTCAAATACCCCAGAAACATGTTTTTTCAAACAGGCCTATGTGTGAATGGGGCAGATCGATTAGGAAACATTTCAATAAAAGAAGTAATACCATTTGCGGCATCTGGGCTTTTTACTAACAAATGCTGAGTGCAAGTTCTAGTTCAGTGTATCCCACACAAAAAACAGATAGTGATATCATTCACGGAATCTGAGTATTTTCTGATAAAAGCAGAGTTCAAGTCATAGTTCCATGTCTCAGACTCTGCATATAGGGTTTCTTTTCCATCTGAAGCATTCGTATGCATTTACATTTTTGAAACCTGTTTGAGGTCATTCTTTCTTACTATTAAAAAAATGTTCCATGTTGTCAGAGGCTTGAAGTGATTGAATAATTCTGTTATGAAAATAGGGTATTCTCATGTAGCATTGCACTCACACAGTTAATACTTTTTTCTCGCAGCTTTGCGAGGAGCAGCAATTCTCAAGGCAAGAACTGTGAAGGATGTATGGAATAATGCATACGTTATTCCATATGAAAAAGGGGCCAATCAAACCACCTCCTTTAGTGGAGAGTTGTCTCCAGAATGCCATGACTCAGATACGCGCATCCAAGACTTACTGGCAAGAGGAGGGGAACTTCTAAAACGGACCAGAAAAGGTTGGAAGTCATAACAACATATGTCTGGTATATCTTATTATATCAGGAATCATTTTTTTACAAATACTCTGGTACTGAGCTGTGATGATGTGCTTGTTTCTACTAGGTATACTTCATTGGAAAGTGGTCCATGCGTATATCAAGCAGGGACAGGTAAGGATACTCTTCTTAGTAGCAAGTAAATAACAGAGAAGCCCTCTCTATGAAGCATTTTGGGTAATTTGTCTCAATAAAGATTTTGGCCAACACCTTTTTGTTTTCATTGTTGCGTGCTTTCCTTCTTTGTATAAATTATTAGTTTATGCATTACATTTGAAGGGAAAGCCCTTTTCCATAATATATGCTTCTGAACTTTTCACAGGTGATAGTTAAACTTAAGAGCAAACATATGGGGGGTACCTACACAAAGAAGAAAAAAAGTAAGTACATATTTTTGGCCATTTAGAACATGAACAATTCTGTTAAAAGAATATGCATACATATAACAGTCTGATCGGCTTTGTTTAGTCAATGAGTTATGTGTATTTCATTGAAAACATGTTTCAGGTATTGTTTTTGACGTCTGCAAAGACATTCCTGCATGGCCTGGGAGAGAATTCTCAGAGGGAGGAGAACACAAACGTTATTTTGGTCTTAAGACAGACCGTGGATTGATTCAGTTTGAATGCAAAAACGAGAAAGAGCATCAAGTATGGACTGATGGGATCTCAAAATTACTTTCTATGACACAACCACTTTCTTTGACACAACTGCGGAATTTGACATAAGATCAAGCTTTCTGCGTGTCAAGGAAAGGCATAGTTGTTGGTGTAGGTCAATTTTCCTTTTCTATGGCAATGTTCATTTTGAAAGCCGTTTCTTTCTTGTTATGAAGGTTTCAAAATCCCAGAAAATCTCAAGTTGGCAAAGGGCTGCAAAGGTTTTCTGAGTGATAGAAATGTACAGCTGAAATTTAGTAATCCGCTGGTTTGACTATCTGTGGTTCAATTGAGCAGTAGATCTGATAGTCCCATCCTGTAATATATACAACTGAGGAGTTATATGACATATTTAGGCTTACGTGATGTTCTTTATTGTTGAAAATATATTGTTGTCATTTATGTTTTATTCCAAGGTGGAGAATACTTGGTTCAGGGCTGCATTACTCTGAGATAGAGCACACACACCATTAGAGAAGTAAAATTGATTTGGAATGTATGACATAAGAATCCATTACACCATAAATGCATTCACAGCTAAGCAGAGATATTTGAAGCTAAGCAGAGATATCTGTTTCGTTTCGTTCTCGTGGACTTGACTCTTGGGATTTGTGTCCCATGTCCCTCTATCTTACATGTTCTGCTATTTTAACTTGACCCTTGGAATGTGTATCCCATGATTTTTCATTTTTTATGTCCCTCTTGGCACTGGCACTTGTTCACACATTCTGACAGTTGGATTAAATTATCCTTCTAAAATTCTCTTTTGTCGACCAGTCACTGACCTGTATCTTGCATTTTCGGAGACGTTCATATATTATGATATTTGGACCCTGGACCATAGACCATAGATACTAATTAATGATCCTCATGTGATATCCTGATTGTTCATCACGTGACTTTTGGATTTATGAGCGACAAACAATTAATATAACTGTGAAATTTCTCAACAATTTAAAATGTGTAACATGAGAGCATTTCCTGATCCAAATAAATATGAAATTAGAAAGAAGTTTCAAGCATTAATAACCATTGGTTAATGAATATTTAATTAATAATGGTTACATACTATATAAAAATGTAGTTTTGTAACTAATGTTACATATTATATAGAGGTAGATTTGTCTTTATTTTCTTAAAGATTTGTCTTTATTTTCTTAAATATTTGTTACATATTATATAAAATGTAGCTTTGTCTTTATTTTGTTAGATTTGTCTTTATTTTTTTAAATGTTTGTTACATATTATATAAAATGTAGCTTTGTCTTTATTTTGTTAGGATAGGGCTAGAAGTGAATTAAGAGTTTGTTGGGTAGATTTGTCTTTATTTTCTTAAATGTTGTTACATATTATATAAAATGTAGCTTTGTCTTTATTTTGTTAGGATAGGGCTAGAAGTGAATTAAGAATTTGTTTTTTTTTAAGTTATTGATTGAACATTGTTGTCTGTTAAAATAAAATGTTGTTACATATTATATAAAATGTAGCTTTGTCTTTATTTTGTTAGGATAGGGCTAGAAGTGAATTAAGAGTTTGTTTTTTTTAAGTTATTGATTGAACATTGTTGTCTGTTAAATTTTGGAGAGGTGAGTTTTAATTAATAATTAAGGTTGATAATTTAAATTTGATATTTTGAAAAAATATATATATTATTTCTAAAATAAATTTATATCTTTAAGTTGAAAATATACATTGAAAATGTTTTGGAGGTCTGATTTAAAATAAATTGTTTACTAAACAAAACATGAACTCCATACAAAATGTTAATGTATGAACTCCATACAAAATTTAAATAACATTGACAGCCATATATATGGCTCAATTTTTAATTGACATAAAAGACAAAAATCTATATGTAACTAGTAGATACTCAACATACTCATATAAGTTTGAAGTGTTCTTGCAACTATATAATTGAAATTGAATGATTGCTCCTTCTAGAGCTTAATCATCCATAAATCTTCAATCTCAAGGGCTCCTAGATGAACTTGCAACACCTTTGAGAGGCGGTTTGTTGTTGAGATTGTATTCAACTCCCTCAAAACATGTTTTGTGTCAAATCACTCAAACTTGTTTGCTTCATTTTGCAATTCCCTCGGAATACGAAAAAGGTGCAGACCTTAGATTCCAATCTTCTTGTTGATGCATTCAGTCACAAGCTGCGAGTCTCTAAAGATCTAGAGCTTTGAAACCCCAAAATAGTTAGCCACATACAAAAGAGCCCACAAAGCTAACAGCTTCATCTTGGTATTTATAACAAAGATGTTTGGTATTTGTAACAATATCTTTGTTCATGTAGAGAATAGCACTTGGCCTACATATAGGTGGATCACTATCGCTGGTTCCATCAAAGAAGCCCTAGGGCATGTCTTCTTTCACCTGTAGTGTGATAGGAATTATAGTTTTCTTTTTCTTAGGCCTCACTTTGTGCATGTCCACTACAGACTCAATTACAACCATCACAACCTTTACTGGAATGATTTTACCTTGAGAACACAACCTTTACTGGAATGATTTATCTTGAAAAATAGTTAGGTTTTTGCCAACCAAGTAGAATGAACCCAAATATATAGGAAAACGAGAAAAGAGTATACAAAATACTATGTTGTCTAGTCCTTGACACATTTTGCAAGGGAAGGCCTATTACAAAAAGTGGAAGTAGGAGAACACTTTGCTAATACCATGGTCAATATAAGTCTATTGAAAGGACAATGGAGAACAAATGAGAAACTATATCTTTGTCCATGCTACACAAGGGCACCAATTGGGGCAGACCCAACCCCTCTTAATCTCTAAGGTCCCACCTTACCAACCATCAATAATATAGAGAAGTAGAGCTCACATTAATCACTAATACTCAATTTTTTTTTGTAACATTACTAACTTGGTTATCATGTAATCATGTTTCTTCATCTATTTTAATGTAAGAACATAACGTAAGAAGTCAGAGATAACTGTCCTTTAAAATTAATTCCAAAACACATTTCCTCTCAAGTTTAAAAGATGATAGCATGTGCTCTTTTCATACTTATATATGAGCTCTAAGTAAGACCGAAATAATTTCCACCCTAATTCCATGTGTGAACGTTAGCTAGATCAACCTATTTGATTTCCTACATTATGCTAAATGAGCTCCACTTATTGACTTTTGATGTCATAACCACATAAATATCATGCTTCTATTATAAAAATCACATATATGTGGATAAGTATTAACCTTTCTATAACAAGGTGAATGAGGGAAGAATATACCTCTCTTCATCACTAAATCCAATAAATATGATATGTTTATGAAATAAAATTCCAAAATATATTGACCCAACATTTCCAAATTCATTAATTAAAAATTCCCAATCTCAATTATTAAGGCAATGCTTCAATCATGAGAATTGTATAATGAATGTTGCAGCAAGAGAAACTACTTTTATCAATTCAAAAGGATATTTTTTTCAAAATGTGCCAAGTAAAACAATGGACCTACCAAAATCAGGCATAAATAGTTGTTTGCTACAATCACTAAAGCATAAGGTTGCACCCCTGAATACATGCAACTCGGATGAACATATTATTCTCATTTGCACAAGTAATTAAATCCTACAGAACTTGTCATTGTAAAATTGCTTCCAACAACACCTTTTTTATGATGGATTTATATGATAAAAGTAACACTATCTTGCTGATCTATTCACACTTCAACAACTTTGCTAAAACTGATTTTCACATTTATACAAAAAAAACTTGCAGACATAGGAAGCTACATCCATTGAATAATATATTCATAAGTTTTTGATACACAAAAGCTATAGTCAATGAGACATTTACTCTAAGAATTTATGTGCATAAAAGCTACAACGATTGAGGTCTTTTGACAAACAATTTGCAAGCATACAATATACAACCATTGAGACATTTTGTCAAACACTTGGCGACTATCATCTCTAAGGACAATTTTGACAACCATTAGCAACATGAATATAAGATTTTTACTCAACCTATTTAACTCATAAAATTCATAAATTAAAACTTCAAATATTGGCATATTAAAACAAAAAACTAAATCATCTTAATCCTTCATCTAAAACTTGACAACATACACACACAGTGGGCAACAATAATCTTCAAGTTCGCCCAAATTTACAATCTAGGTTTTGAATGTGTTCTTTTTGGAATCAAATGGGGGGTTATAGGTCCATTAGGCATAGATACCCACTGATGTTGAGCAGAAATGCAATAGAAATTCCCATCGATGTGATTTCTTAAAACAACAACAAAAATTTCCTACTATCTCTTTTATCACTTTTTTCAGACACTTAGTGTGAAAACTTCATCTACAAGTGTTCATGGAGAAAGAAAACCCAACTTTATGCTAATATGGTATTTTCATCAACTCATGACAACTTACTATGGACAAAAATTCATCATAAAAAAAAATTAAAAACTTTGGCAACACATTGTTTTAATCCCCTTGCATGTACATTCTCAACTACAATTGCGATTCATTATTGGCTAGCTTAGAATTAACTCTGTAAATATCTCATAAACATTCAAAAGTAGGAATTTCCAATGAATTGAAAGTTCTACAACACTTTTAAACTAAGGATAAACTAAAATTTCAGGAATGCTTATGAACATACTTGGCAGTGTATTTATACAATTCTAAAAAGATGGGAATATGCTCCAACTCTAATGAGAGTATGCTTCAGCTCCAATATCCTTACCAACTCATTGTGAACCATCTGGTTTTCCACCCAACCATATCCGGGGAGAAATTCTGCCCCTTTGAACCCCCGAGTTGTAAGAGCTCATAAGCAATACCAACATATAGTAGTAGAAAGATATACAAAGCAAGCTGAGGAAGATAAGTTTCACGTCCTCTCAATACCGCTCATGGATAACTCCACTAGGTAAAACTATTTAGTAATTTAGTTTAGGAATTTCAAATTCATTTTGACAACATTTGGCTACTCTCCCTCTCATAATCCTCTTTAAGTCTCTCCAACTCTTGGTATTATAATGCACCTCCTTCATAGTGATTAATTTTTGTCATAAAGGAGTAATATGCATGCCTTGTATTCCATTTAGAGGAGTGTAACTCATGCCATTAAGGAGATGCATGCATTCCCGAGTTGATGAGAGTATAACATATGCATCAAAGAGAGCGTAAGAGGAGTCTTTTATGGCACGTTTTTAATGAGTGTAAGAGGAATATGCCATTCTTTGATGAGTGCATAAAATAGAGTGTAATGTATTATTAAAAGACAGAGAGAGTTACATAGAGCCATGAGAATCATCAAGGAGAGAAGTGTGAAGTGATTGAGGAGATGAATGTGACTTATAATTCCATTTTTAATAATAATATCATAGTCTTATAAAAGATAATAATAATATTAATATTATTAATAATATTGAGGATTAAGTCGAGATTGAACTATTAGGATTGATTAATGATAAGTTAAGTGGTTTTCCTTCAACTATTCTTGGTTACCAATTTATGCAGGTTGATTTACTATTTTTGAAAAGTCATATTTGCAATGCTGGACATGACTTTCTATTTTTAGAAAATCATTCTAGAATTGTCAGAAATGACATTTAATCAAGGATGAAATTCATCCTTGAGCTACCCATGAGTGGTATTTTTCTTCCAGAGAATAGGGATTTCGTACCCCTATTGCATGCATCTCCATGCCTTAGTAGATTGAGGATTATGTGTCTTGATCTACTCCGAAGATCCAAGATTCCACACCTTGATCTTTTTAAATATTCAGGACTCTATGCCGTAAACATTTTATTACAGATCCAAAACTTCATGTCTTTATATTTCATGGATTTAGGACTCTGCGCCCTAATTTCCATGACTTCTCATCTACTTTGCTTTGAAACTTTGCACTTCACCTTAAGATAATTATTGTGAGCTCATACCCATCTGATGGTTCGTTGGTAAGGTCTTGTTCTAAGACTTGCACACATCACAATATCATAGATCAAGGGAATCAATTGAATTTCATAATTAACTTATTCACATTTTACCAAGGATTGTTGATGACTTCCGCAATCATTTTGGTTTTGGCGAAATGACTTCCGCAGTCATTTATAACTCGAGCTTCCTTGTTGGCAATGACCAAGTCCCCTGTGACATCTTGCTTAGTACAATATTACGCATATATAATCATACACATCAGGTGTAATCCATAAATCATAATTAACCATATGTTCCTCATAACCATGATCATCCATGGATCTATATGTCTCAATCCTAGATCACCATCCATGTCATACATCCATTTCAACACTAGCATACCAAAAGAGAAAACATCGATAATATGCACTTAACCAAAATCAATCTTACTAAAATCAGTCTTAATCATAAGCATGTTGCAACCATGTGACTTAAACTGGGTCTATAGCATACACGCATATACATAAGTCTCGCATGCATAATTTTTATATCACTTCATCAAAATCATCCTCTCTAAATGTCATCAAATCTATCTCATCAAGAAGGGACACCACATATTCCCCCTCTTAGGCTAAACTTGACCCGAAGTTTTTCCTTACAATCACAAGATACTTAGTTATTTTTGATTCTCCTATCAATAAGGTGTTAACCTTATGCATATGTAATTGATACCTTTTTCCTTCATGCCAATCCATAGTTTAATGTCTGCTAAATTGAAAGAAACTCCATGAAAACTGAAACATACCATTCTTAATCAAATAGAAAATATATCCATGCCATATTAGGCATGTTTTGATATAAACTTACAAAACTTTCTATATCAAAACCAACCATACAATTTAAAGTACCATATCAAAATACTATTTTATGTAATTGATATGACATCTACTTAAGTTATATATGATAATTTGAAATTCTACATGTTTTTCTCTTTCAGAGTCTGCATGAATCCTAGATGTGTCATCTTCTTGGTTCTATAGTATGTTGAGCTTGCAAGTTATAAATAGCTCCCACATTGGTTATATAAACAACAATGATGGTCCATCTCATCTCACAATCAAATTTGCATACAAGAAGCATAAAATCATCCACATACAGTTGCCATTGAAACTACAGAACAAAACCCGATGCCATATACAAAATCCAGTCTTACATCCCTCCTAATTTATGTCTTCTCAATCCAAGTTTCCCCTTCTCATTCCATAAGACATTCTTGCGATCAAAATCTTTAGGATCTATTTATAGTTTTTACTAAATGTTTACTCTTTAGGAAAATTCAAATTTGAGGTTCAAGACACCATTTTTATTTTTAAACTAACAAGCTAAGGTTCCATACATTCCTCATTGACCCATTTATGTATTATAGACCATTCCTTTAGCTCCCATAGTCTTCATTATTATTCACTTCTCTTACTTGAGAATCAATTATGAATGACTCTGTTAGAAGATCTTCATTCTGAAAGCAAATTAATGATATCTTTTCGAAAGCGACTTGTAATCAAGAACAACTCTCATAATTATGCATATACAATATTTATATTATTGAATCCATATTGATAACTGCAAGTCAACTTGTTTTTCTATTATAAAATAACTCATGATTTCTAGTCAATAATTAATCATTTCATTTGGTTTTGCATCTTATTCCTTACTATTAATACATACACACAAAAAACAAGCTATGAAAACCATATGTTTTTCAAACTATGAAGAATCTTGTTGATTTAAAATAAGATTTAGACTATCATAAAGGCATTTCTAGCCTAAAGGTAAGTTTCTATTTTTATTTTTTTCCTACCTCTTAAAATATTACAACCTTTTGTAGGACTACTAACTACTCATACAATTATACATCCATGCACAAAATTCCTAAATCCATAAATCTTTTCCATTCAACATATAATATAATCATCTTAGGCTTATAAATAATGCAAGAATTCCATTGCATCAAAATGTGATCCTACTCTCCTTCAATTTCTCCCTCAAAAAAATGTCACAAACACATATTTTTGTAAAACAAGAACTCAAATAAGCTCTTTATTGATCACATACCTTTTTCCTTGGAGTTCAAATAAAACAAAGTTCTCACCACAAAACTTGTTTATCTTCTAAACATGTTATTCTCTTAACAATTTACAAGTTAAATTTCAAGAAAGTAGTTAATCAAGTTCATAAACAAAATCAATTTTGACTCGATCACCTAACTAACAATAGTTTAGAGCAATTCATGAGTTCAATCCTCATAATTTCTCTAATTAGTTTAGTTTAAATAGGATTCAACCAATACACAATTGATAAAATTATTAAGAGGACTATTATGGATTTCCTAGACCTAATTTATCTTAAGGCAATAGAAAAAATATTTCATCAACTTATCACAATATATATTTTTTACATTAAGGAGATGTATGCATATGTAGAATGTAACATATACATTAAAGAGAGCGTAAGAGGAATCTTTTCTGGCATGTGTTTAATGAGTGTAAGAGGAATATACCATTCTTTGATGAGTGCATAAAAGAGAGTGTAATGTATTAGTAAAAGAAAGAGAAAGTTACATAGAGCCATGAGAATCATCAAGGAGAGAGGTGTGAAATGATTGAGGAGATGAATGTGACTTATAATTCCATTTTTAATAATAATATCATAGTCTTATAAAAGATAATAATAATATTAATATTATTAATAATATTGAGGATTAAGTCGAGATTGAACTATTAGGATTGATTCATGATAAGTTAAGTGGTTTTCCTTCAACTATGCTTGATTACCAATTTATGCAAGTTGATTTACTATTTTTGGAAAGTCATACTTGCAATGCTGGACATGACTTTCTATTTTTAGAAAATCATTCCAGAATTGTCATAAATGATATTTAATTAAGAAATTCATCTCTGAGCTACCCATGAGTGGTATTTTTCTTTTGGAGAATAGGGATTTCGCACCCCTATTGCATGCATCTCCATGCCTTATTAGATTGAGGACTCAGTGCCTTGATCTACTCTGAAGATCCAAGATTCCACACCTTGATCTTTTTAAATATTGAGGATTCTGTGCCCTAAACATTTTATTATAGATCCAAAACTTCACGTCTTTATATTTCATGGATTTAGGATTCCACGCCCTAATTTCCTTGACTTCTCATCTGCTCTTCTTTGAAACTTTTCACTTGACCTTAAGATAATGACTGCGAGCTCATACCTATCTGATGGTTCGTTGGTAAGGTCTTGTTCTAAGACATGCACACATCACAATATCATAGATCAAGGGAATAAATTGAATTTCATAATTAACTTATTCACATTTTACCAAGGATGGTTGATGACTTCCACAGTCATTTTGGTTTTAGAGAAATGGCTTCCGCAATCATTTATAACTTGAGCTTCCTTGTTGGCAATGACCAAGTCCTCTGCCACATCCTGCTTAATACAATATTAAGCATATATAATCATACAAATAAGGTGTAATCCATAAATCATAATTAACCATATGTTCCACATAACCATGATCATCCATGGATCTATGTCTCTCAATCCCGGACCACCATCCATGTCATACACCCATTTCAACACTAGCATATCAAAAGAGAAAACATCGATAATATGCACTTAACCAAAATCAATCTTACTAAAATCAGTGTTTATCATAAGCATGTAGCAACCGTGTGACTTAAACCAAGTCTATATCATACATGCATATACATAATTCTGGTATGCATAATCTTTATATCATTGCATCAAAATAACCCTCTCTAAGTGTCATCAAATCTATCTCATCAAGAAGGGACACCACATATTCCCCCTCTTGGGCTAAACTTGACCAGAAGTTTTTCCTTACAATCATAAGATACTTAGTTATGTTTTATTTTCCTATCAATAAGGTGTTAACCTTATGCATATGTAATTGATATCTTTTTCTTCATGCCAATCCATAGTTTAATGTTTTCTAAATTGGAAGCAACTCCATGAAAACTAAAACATACCATTCTTAATCAAGTAGAAAATATATACATGCCATATTAGGCATGTTTTGATATAAAATTCCAAAAATTTCTATATCAAAACCAACCATACAATTTATAGTACCATATCAAAATACTATTTTATGTAATTGATATGACATCTACTTAAGTTATATATGATAATTTGATGTTCTACATGTTTTTCTTTTTCATAGTCTGCATGAATCCTAGATGTGTCATCTTCTTGGTTCTATAGTATGTTGAGCTTGCAAGTTATAAATAGGCTACTCACACATTGGTTGTATAAATAACAATGATGGTTCATCTCATCTCACAATCAAATTTGCATAGAAGAAGCATAAAATCATCCACATATAGTTTCCATTGAAACTACGGAACAAAACTTGATGTCATATATAAAACCCACTCTTACATCCCTTTTGATTTATGTCTTCTCAATCCAAGTTTCCCCTTCTCATTCCATAAGACATACATGCAATCAAAATATTTAGGATCTATTTATAGTTTTTACTAAATGTTTACTCTTTAGGAAAAATCAAATTTGAGGTTCAAGACACCCTTTTTATTTTTTAAACTAACAAGCTAAGGTTCCATACGTTCCTCATTGACCCACTTATGTATTATAGACCATTCCTTTAGCTCCCATAATCTTCATTATCAATTATGAATGACTCTGTTAGAAGATCTTCATTCTGAAAGCAAATTAATGATATCTTTTCGAAAGCGACTTGTAATCAAGAACAACTCTCATAATTATGCATATACAATATTTATATTATTGAATCTATATTGATAATTGCAAGTCAACCTGTTTTCCTATTATAAAATAACTCATGATTTATATTCAATAATTAATCAATTCATTTGGTTTCACGTCTTATTCCTTACTATTAATATATACACACACAAAAAAAAGCTACGAAAACCATATATTTCTCCAACTATGAAGAATCTTTGTTGATTTTAAATAAGATTTACAATATCATAAAGGCATTTCTAGCCTAAATATAAGTTTCTATTTTTATTTTTTTCCTACCTCTCAAAATATTACAACCTTTTGCAGGACTACTAATTACTCATACAGTTATACATCAAAGCACAAAATTCCTAAATCCATCAATCTCTTCCTTTCAACATATAATACAATCATCTTAGGCTTATAAATAATGCAAGAATTCCATTGCATCAAAATGTGATCTCACTCTCCTTCAATTTCTCCCTAAAAAAAAAAATGTCACAAGCACATATTCTTGTAAAACAAGAACTCAAATAAGCTCTTTATTAATCACATACCTTTTTCCTTTGAGTTCAAATAAAACAAAGTTCTCACCACAAAACTTGTTTATATTCTAAACATGTTATTCTCTTAACAATTTACAAGTTAATCAAATTTCAAGAAAGCAGTTCATCAAGTTCATAAACAATATCAATTTTGACTCGATCGCCTAACTAATAAGAGTTAAGAGGAATTCATGAGTTCAATCCTCATAATTTCTCTAATTAATTTAGTTTAAATAGGATTCAACCAATAAACAATTGATAAAATTATGGCTTTCCTAGACCTAATTTATCTTAAGGCAATAGAAAGGATATTTCATCAACTTATCACAATAATTTTTTTCTACATTTCTATAATTTTAAAATCAATTTAATTCTACTTAAATCCAATACATTACAAAATAATTACAATGATAGAGGATAGATATCTAGTTCACACTTGACTCCATATATCAAAATCTGTTATTCCAAACATTCTAAACCACATAATGGTGTTCACTATACTAATATTAGTATCTTCCTTTGTAAAAAAAAAGAAAATAATGGATTTAAATCTCAAGAAAATTCATGTTACGAACCTCTATCCATTTAACTTTAATTACATGCAATCAATCCTCCTTAATCATGTCTATGAGATTTTATCAAAATAATTTGTTCACTCTAACCATAAGAATTACTTAGCTCATAGATATATGTTCGTATGGATTCCACACCCATACTTTACATCATTACTTAGGTCGCATATATATGTTAGTATGGATTCCACACCCATACATTAGCTCATAGATATATGCTAGTATGGATTCCAAACCTATATATTAGCTCATAGATATACGCTGGTATGGATTCCACACCCATACATTAGCCCATAGATATATGCGAGTATGGATTCTAAACCTATACATTAGCTCATGGATATATGCTAGTATGGATTCCACAACCATATATAACTTAAGGAAAAAATAATCTTCAAGTGTTCCTTAAAATGGCTTCCACAACCCTTCATGCACTAGTCATTTAAGCCTCTTGTGGAAGGTCACAACACAACCTAGTATTTGAGTAATTTCAAGTTATTTGATGCATAATGTCAACCCAAACTACACAAAATCATATCAAGGAAATCATAGGAATTTCATTCTTAATCGTTAAGAATGTATTCCCAAATCATATTTTAACACATCAAATTAATGCACATACATTACTCGTGAATCTACATTCACAGTTAAAAGTGACATCCTTCAAGGTAACTTTGTTAAGTTTCCATTAGTGTAGATAAGAAAAGAGTCAAAATTAACATGATGAACTCAATCATCATGTTAATTGAATCTCAACCTTACACTTGTTACACATTCCCAAAGCATACACACCAAGGTCATCATACTATAGTTTAGATTAGGCCAATATTTTTCTTGGTAGATACAATTTTAGCTAGTAAAGATGGCTAGTAGGCCCATATCACATTGATAATGATGCATTAAACATATATGAAACCATGCATGCACTCCACATATCTCACTCACCCATTGACAATCAAGTCACATGCTTGGGTTTAATCACCAACTTCTCAAGCTCATCTTTTCCCATCATATCTTTAAGTCCTTTATCATATTTCTAATAATTTGTCTTAACAAAAATATAAAGGAATATAAGAAATCATTCTTTTTATTTCATGAGTTTCTAAATGACATAATAATAATAATATCCCTTATGCAACCAATATGCTTCCAAGTCAACATACACAATAATTCAACATGCATGCAAAATCAACATTCATACATCATCAACCTATAAACAAGCATGTTGGCCCATTAGGCCCTAGTGTTGTAGCTGGCTCTGATACCATATGTAAGGTCCCACCTTACCAACCATCAATAATATAGAGAAGTAAATGTCACATTAATCACTGATACTCAATTTGTTTTTTGTAACATTACTAACTTAGTTGTCATGTAATCATGTTCCTTCATCTATTTTAATGTAAGAAAGTAACATAAGAAGTCAGGGATAACTTTCCCTTAACACCAATTCCAAAACACATTTCCTCTCAAGTTTAAAATATGATATCAGGTGCTCTTTGCATACTTATACATGAGCTCTAAGTAAGAGTGGAAATAATTTCCACCCTAATTCCATGTGTGAACATTAAGCTAGATCAACCTATTTGATTTCCTAGATTATGCTAAATAAGCTCCATTTATTGACTCTTGCTGTCATAACCACAAAAGTATCATGCTTCTATTACAAAATTCACATATATGTGGATGAGTATTAACCTTTCTATAACAAGGTAAGTGAGGGAATAATATACCTCTCTTCTTCAGTAAATCTAATAAATATGACCTATTTTGAAATGGAATCACAAAATATATTGACCCAAAAACATTTCCAAATTCATCAATTAAAAATTCTCAATCCCAATTATTAAGGCAATGCTTCAATCATGAGAATTGTATAATGAATATTTCAGCAACAAAAACTACTATGACCAATTCAGAAGCATATTATTCTTCAAAAAGTACCAAGTAAAACAATGGACATGCCAAAATCGGGCATAAATAATTGTTTGCTATAGTCATTAAAGCATAATGCTACACCCATGAATACATGCAACACAAATGAACATATTATTCTCATTTGCACAAGTAATTAAATCCTACAGAATTTGTCATTGTAAAATTGTTTCCAACAACGCCTTTTTCTTATGATGGATTTATATGATAAAAATAACACTATCCCACCGATCTCTTCACACTTCATAAAAGCTACAACGATTGAGGCCTTTTGATAAACAATTTGAAAGCATACAATATACAACCATTAAGGCATTTTGTCAAATAGTTGGCGACCATCATCTCTTAAGACAATTTTGACAACCATTAGCAACATGAATATAAGATTTTTACTCAACCTATTTAACTTATAAAATTCATAAATTAAAGCTTCAAACATTGGCATAGTAAAACAAAAACTAAATCATCTTAGTCTTTCACCTAAAACTCGACAACAGACACACATAAAGTTGGCAACAGTAATCTTCAAATTCGCCCAGATTTACGATTTGGGTTCTGAAAAGTGTTTTTTCGGAATCAAATGGGGGGTTATAGGTCCATTAGACATATATACTTCCTGATGTTGAGCGGAAACACAATAGAAATTCACAGGGATGCAATTTCTTAAAACAACAACAACAAAAATTCCTACTATCTCATTTATCACTTTTTTCAAACACTTAGTGTGCAAACTTCATCTACAACTATTCATGGAGAAAGAAAACCCAAATTTATGATAATATGGTATTTTCATCAACTCATGGCAACCTGCTATGGACAAAAATTCATTATGAGAAAAACTTGAAAACTTTGGCAATACATTCTTGTTTTAATCCCCTCTGCATGTACATTCTCAACTACAACTGCCATTCATGATTCATTGGCTCAAAATTAACTCTGTAAATATCTCATAAACATTCACAAGTGGAAATTTCCAATGAATTGAAATTTCTGGAACTCTTTTAAACTAATGATAAACTAAAATTTCAAGTATGCTTATGAACATACCTAACAGTGTATTTATACAATTCCAAAAGGATGTGAATATGCTCTAGCTCCAATGAGAGTATGCTCCAGCTCCAATATCCTTACCAACTCATTGTGAACCATCCCATTTTCCACCCAACCATATCCGAGGAGAAATTATCCTCCCTAGAACTCCCTGAGCTATAAGAGCTCATAAGCAGTACCAAAATATAACAAAATAGAGATATAAAAGGCAAGCTAAGGAAGATAAGTTTCACTTCCTCTCAATACTGCTCATGGATAACTCCACCAAGTAAAACTACTTAGTAATTTACTTTAGGAATTTCATATTCATTTTGAAAACATTTGGCTACTCTCCCTCTCACATTCCTCTTCAAGTCTCTCCAACTCTTGGTATTACAATGTACCTCCTTCTCCACCAAGTGAGAAGACGTCACACATATATATAGGGGGAGCAACCAATTTTTGTCATAAAGGAGGAGTAATATGCATGCCTTGTATTCCATTTAGAGGAGTGTAACTCATGCCATTAAGGAGAGGTATGCATTCCTTAGTTAAGGATAGTGTAACATATGCATTAAAGAGAGTGTAAGAGGAATATTTTATGACATGTCTTTAATGAGTGTAAGAAGAATATGCCATTCCTTGATGATTTCATAAAATAGAGTGTAATGTATTATTAAGAGAGAGAGAGAGTTACATAGAGCCACGAGAATCATCAAGGAGAGAGGTGTGAAGTGATTGATGAGATGAAGGTGACTTATAATTCGCTTTTTAATAATAATATCATAGTCTCATAAAATAAAATAATACTAATAATAATATTAATAATATTGAGGATTAAGTCGAGATTGAGCTATTAGGATTGATTAATGATAATTTAAGTGATTTTCCTTCAACTATGTTTGATTACCAATTTATGTGAGTTGATTTACTATTTTTGGAAAGTCATACTTGAGATGCTAGACATGACTTTATATTTTTAGAAAGTCACTCCAGAATTGTCAGAAATAATATTTAATTAAGGAAATTCATCCCTGAGCTTCCCATGAGTTGTATTTTTCTTCCATAGAATAGGGATTCCGTACCCCTATTGCATGCATCTTCGTGCTTTAGTAGATTGAGGACTTCGTTCCTTGATCTACTTTGAAGATTGAAGATTCCACACCTTAATCTTTTTATATATTCAAGACTCTGCACCCTAAAATTTTTTTATAGATCCAAGAATCCATGTCTTTATATTTCATGGATTTAGGACTTTGTGCCCTAATTTCCATGGCTTCTCATCTACTCTTCTTTGAAACTCCACACTTCAACTTAAGGTACTGATTGTGAGCTCATACCCATCTGATGGTTCGTTGGTGAGGTCTCATTCCAATACCTACACACATCACAATCTCATAGATCAAAGGAATCAAATGAATTTCATAGTTAAGTTATTCACATTTTACCAAGGATTGTGCATGACTTCCACAGTCATTTTGGTTTTGGAGAAATGACTTCCACAGTAATTTATAACTCGAGCTTCCTTGTTGGCAATGACCAAGTCCCTTGCCACATCCTTCTTAGTACAAGATTAAGCATATATAATAATACAAATCATGTATCATCCATAAATCGTAATTAACCATATGTTCCACATAACCATGCTCATCCATGGATTTATGTGTCTCAATCGTAGATCGCCATCCATGTCATACACCCATGTCAAAACTAGGATACCAAAAGAGAAAACATCGATAATATGCACTTAACCAAAACCAGTCTTATTAAAACCAGTCTTTATCATAAGAATGTAGAAACCGTGTGACCTAAATCAGGTCTAGAGCATACACACATATACATAAGTCTGGCATGCATAATATTTCTATCCCTGCATCAAAATGACCCTCTCCAAGTGCCATCAAAGCTATCTCACCAAGAAGGGACACTACATAATCCCATTATCCCGAGTGAGAAATTTGATGGAAAGAGACAACCAAAGGGCCAACTTGCATTTCAATGGTCCTTTGTGTTTTCATAAGTAATTATACCACTAGTCTGGCTCGTCATTGAAATTTAATTTCAATTGGGATTGATATCCCTATTTAGTTGTATATTCCCTTGAGGATGAGATCTTAGACTAGGTTAATTTATCTTTGTCTTTTTCAATAACTCTAATCATGGTTCAGGCAATTAAAGTTACATAAGTCTTCCATTCCAAGGCTTCTGGATTGCTCAGGGTCAATTCTTCTGCCAACTTCCAACCATGGTAACCCCATTTTGAACTTCCTTGTTTCAAGCATCTGTTAAAGTATAAATGCCATTTGGGTGTAAGGATATGATTAGATTTTTTGATAGCTTATATTGATCCCCAAATTGTATCTAAGGGTTGACACCAATTCAAACATTTGTACCATTCCCCACACACCATGCAACAAAAATTCTAATGAAGGGAAAGCATTGCAAAGGGATTTTCAAATCGCCGATGAAGGAGGCCATGATTTTCTTAGACATCAATCTACTTGATTTCAAATTCTTTGTATAAATACTTTCTCTTCATGTTTAGGCCACACAAGGATATGTTGTTCAATAATCTCCACTAACTATTTGCTATGATCAATTTTCAAAACAAGCGTGGTTCTTTTAAACCTCAACCTCCCATCGATTTAGGCTAGGTTATCATCCTCTAATTAAATAGAGGAATTATATCATATGTTTGCTTACTTCCTTCTTGTAAAAATTGCGATTGATTGTTATGAAACCAACTCACAGAAAGATAAAAAAGGTAGATCAATGCCTTAGAATTCAACCTCTTTGAGGGGGAAACCTTATTTACATTACACAAATGAACAATTCTTTGATACTACAAATGACAAGACCTCCTTCCTATATACATGAGTCTAAGGGGTCATAATACAGAGCCAACATAACAATAATAATGTAAGGGCACAATAATAACAATAGTGGGCTTCTATGGGGCAAAATAATAACAATATTGGGACTACATGGGCACAATAATATAATAAGGGCATTGTACTAATAAAAATAAGGGGTTACACTAGTAGTATAGGGACCTAACATTCCCCTCTCCTTCAAAAAGTGTTGTCCTCAACGCTTGAGTAGTTCTTGATGCTTCTGTATAAATTCTTCTCCTCCCATGTGGAATATTTAGTGGGTAAGTTCTTCCACTTGATGAGATACTCTGAAATTGATCTATTTCGTACCTTTCAATTTCTCAGTTCTATCACTGCTTCAGGTTCCAATATGATTTTTCTTTCCTTGTCAAGTTCTCGCAATACTGTTTGAACTGGGATCTTCTGCAACTTTTGAATGAGTTCCCACTCCTTTGGGCATATGGATATATGTAAGGCCTGATGTTTAGAGGAACACTTTGTGGAATCAAATGAATAGCATGATCATGATCACGAATAGGTGGGAGGCCTTTGGGAGTCTCAAATACCTTAGAATGATTGTCCAAAATGTTTTGGAAATCTGGAGAAATACATGATTTCGATGCGGGATCCTTTGGTGAACATAATTGCGCAATTACACCCCGTTGTTCTTTATTTAGAAGCTTTGTCATGCTGTTAGAGTTGATTATCTTTCCAGGTTTTCCTTCGATACCCCTCAATTCAACTTCCTTTCCTTTCCAAAAAAATTTCAAGAAAAGTTCTTGAAAATTAAAAGCTATCGTACCCAAAGATTGTAGCCATTGGACTCCTAGTAAAACATCAGCACCACCCATTGGAATGGAAAGCATTGGGCTATTCAATACATATTCTCCCATGGATAGCTTAATATTATGGCACTTTCAAGAGAAATTTATGGTTCCTCCACTTGCAACCATCACTTGATACTCTGGTGCTGGATATAGGAAGCAATTCAATTCCTTGGCTATCTTATAATCAATAAAATTATGGGTACTACCCGAATCAATCAACACTCTCACCTTTTTCTTCTTGATATGTCCTTCTATCTTGATAGCTTGAGGAGTGGTAATTTCTTCCATTGCATTACAAGATATGATCAAATTGATTTCTTGAGACTCGATGTGATCTTTCAATTCTTGAACATTTTTCTTCTTGATATGTCCTTCTATATTGATAGTTTGAGGAGTGGTAATTCCATCCAATGCATTACAAGATATGGTTGGATTCATTTCTTCTTTCTCGATGTGATCTTTCACTTCTTGAACCTTTTTCTTCTTGATATGTCCTTCTATCTTGAGAGTTTTAGGAGTGGTAATTCTTTCCAATGCTTTACAAGATATGGTCGGATTCATTTCTTCTTTCTCTGGGGTTGGTTCCTGGTGTATATACTCTTCTTTTGACGTTTCTTGATCCTTTTCTTCCTCCTCTCCACAATCAATGTAAAATAATTTCTTCTCAGCACACTTATGACCTTTAATGTATTTGTTATCACAATTGTAACAAAGCCTTTTTTCTCCTTTTTCTTCCAATTGTTGTGGTGTAACCCTTGTAGGTTGTGGAAGGCTAAGAGAAACAACACTTCCATATTTATAGTTGTGAGGGGTAGACTTCCTTGTTTCCATAATTTTGCTTTCCACTTTGTAACAAAGCCCTTTTTCTCTTTTTTCTTCCAATTGTTGTGGTGTTGCTCTAAAGAAGGTGTTGCTCTTTGTATCCTCATAATGTGCTATCATTTCCTCCGTGAAAATTGACCACGTAACAAGTTGTTTACGAGAACAAATGCCTTTATACCATAATAATTAATCCGGTTCTAAATATGAAGATGCAATACATAACTTTTGTAACAGTGGTACACCATGTAGATTAAAATATTGCTCCATCTGTAGTCTCCAATTTAATGGATCCTTTCCATCAAACTTCCTCATATCGCCTTTTCTTAATTTCAGGAGCTCGATATTGAAATGACTGTAACTCTGTACCTTCAGATGTGAAAGTTATGAAGTTGTCTCCTACAGTAGCCCTCTGAGTCCTCTTTCTAACCCCACAAGTCTGATCAGAATTTGATTCTCCGAGAAAGAGTTATTCCCAATCTCCTAATATGACCTGATTATATAATGTTTCAGTAGAGCGAACTTGTATGACATGCCACGTGTCACTTTTTCAACCTTTGGATCTGAAAACTATGCACAGAAAACTACAGTCCATCCTCTTTCTGTAACTTCTTACGAAATTTCAATTTGTTGCTCAGAGAGAAAGTTATGATGATTTTCCCAAGGTGACCTGTTTAGAATGTAATTCGGGGGTCTACAAAAATGCCAACTTCCTCAGATCACATCTCCGCAAATATAGTGCGAAAAGCTCTGAAATTTGGACCTGAAGTTCAGAACTATTTCGTCCCAAATGGTTTTTTTTTTTTTAGCTTCTGAAACGTCGCAGAAAAAAAGTTATAGCTAAAATGGCACGATGACTTGTTTGGAGTAGCGAATCCCTAGAATCCAAAGCTCTGATACCACATGTTATGAAACCAGCTCACAGAAAGATAGAAAAGGTAGATCAACGCCTTAGAATTCAGCCTCTTCGAGGGGGAAACCTCCTTTACATTACACAAATGAACAATTCTTTGATGATACAAAGACAAGACCTCCTTTCTATATACAAGAGTCTAAGGGGTCATAATATAATCAGAGCTGACATAACAATAATAATGTAAGGGCACAATAATAACAATAGTGGGCTTCTATGGGGCACAATAATAACAATATGGGGACTACATGGGCACAACAATATAATAAGGGGGTTGTACTAATAACAATAAGGGGTTACACTAGTAGTATAGGGACCTAACACTGCTATTCTTGATTGTGTTAATATCCAATTTAAAATGGATGTGATATATGCCCAAAAGACAAAATACTCTCCACAATATAATTTATCAAGATCAATCTACCTACACTTAAAAGGAGTGGTTGACCCACACAACAATTCTTGATTCAACCTTTCTAATAAGCCATAACCAATCTTCTCTTTTATAACCATTGGGATTTAGGTAGAACTTAAATACTTGAAACCGAATTCTATATCATATATATTAAAAGGAAAGCATTCTAATAGATAATTCTTGATTGCAAAAGCTATTTTAAAATTGATGATTTTTTAGCATTTATTTTCATGCTAGCGATGAGCTCGAATCTTTCTAGAATCCTTCAATATGCCAATGTACGAATCCAAACCACATAGAAAAAGAAGGATATCATCTATGAAAATAAGGCGAGAAATTTGAACTTTCGATGTTATATCGACGCCTTTTAATTCCTTAGAGGATATAGCCTTGTGAATTATCTTACTGAGAACTTCCACAACCAATAAAAAGACAAGGGGAGAGAGTCGGCATCCTAGTCTCAAACATCTCGATGCCTTGAAGAAAGATGATGGTTGACCATTAATTAAGATCACAAAATTGACAATTATGATACATGCCATGATCCAATAGATGAAATGAATATTGGAGCCTATATGGATCAAGCACAAATGATTGAAGGACCAATTGACTCTATCATAGGCCTTTGATAGGTATTCCTTCATTGTTATAGCAAGGATCCTTTTAGTCTTTATAGAGTGCATGGACTTATGTGGTTGCTATTATGTCATGAATTTGTTGGTTTTAAAGGAAACCAAATTTCTCCTTTGAGATGATATCACTTAGAATAGGTTTTATTCTCATCGAGATAATTTTCATCACCAATTTGTAGGCTTGATTATACCTTCATTGCAACAGCAAGGATATTTTTAGTCTTTATAGAGTGCATGGACTTATGTATTATCGCTACTATGTCATGAATTTGTCGGTCATGAAGGACACCAAATTGCTGCTTTGAGATGATATCACTCGGAATAGGCTTGATTCTCATCAATATAATCTTCATCACCAAGTTGTCAATGGAATTGCAACGGGAAATTGGTCTAAAGTTGTTGAATTAATGAATTTCTTGCTTTTTTGGAATCAAACAAATAAAAGTCAAACTTAGGGCCTCGTGCATGCAACCTTTCTGTTGTGTTTCTCTAACTTCTTTTAGAATGTTTGACTTCAATATATCATAGAAACCCCTATAGAATTTATTGGAAAACCATCGAGTCCCAGATACTTTCCCTTTTGCATCTGAGATAAAGCGCCCAACACTTCTTTTTCATATACTTCCTTTAATAAGGAATTGTTCATCTCCAAAGTAATGACTCATTGGAAAAGTCTACGAATTTACAACATATTGAGTATTAGAAAAACATTTGTTTCTAAGAAAAGAGACTTGAAATGGTGTACACTAGTTTTTTCCTTTTTAGTGAAATATTTGGCCATATTCCCCCTGCAATCTTCTATTTCCCAAGTATAATTGGTGTTCATCCTTAAGTTGGAAAAATGTTGAAAAACCTTAATATTCAAATCACTCTTTTGTTGTCATAACTCCTCATGAGCCAAAAAATTTCTATTGGCAATTTTTAGAAATTTTAGTTCTTCCAACTCTTCTGATAAGAAAAAACTTGAAACATTGGATGAATAAATGTCAACGATATTAGTTTTGATGTTCCTCAGGGAATATTCTTGCTTCTCTTTCAATGTTTTTCACCAAGGCTTTATTTTGTAGTTTAAATTCTTCATACTATTGGAAAATTGAACCATACAAGGAAAATTCTCATCCTCTCTCACATGAATCCATAAATCCTCAATCAACTTCGAGAAATATTCCTCCTTTAACCATGAAGTTTTAAATTTGAAAGGGGCAACAAGTTGTAGGTCTTGAGTTTGAATACACAAAAAAATGGGACAATGGTCAGATAACCCACAACAATCTTCCTAGGATTTGATGAGGAAGCAATCTGATTAGATGGATTCTGATAATAGAAATATGTCTAATCTCTTGGACACAATGTTGACATCTGATCATATATTCCCCCAGGTATGAGTGAGTTTTGGCGGATTTACATCCACAAGGTTGACATAATAAAAAAGGGTGGAGGAAGTATCCTTCTAATGGATCATGTCTCAGATTTGAGCCCTAAACTTCAAGGATTGATGTAGTTAAATTAAGGTCATCACCAAGGATTATTGGATGTTGAAAAAGGATTCTTAGATCTTTATTTGATTCCAAAAAGGATCTTTGACTAGTGTATGGTTTGTAAATGTTCGAAAATTCCATACAACGTCCAAAGATTTGACTTCATTCTTGACTGATATGGCACCAAGAATAAAAATTATGAAATTGCTTTAATAACAGGACTCCAAACAATGATAAAGCCTCTAGAGATACCTATAGCATCAACAACACAAAAGGCCCATCCTTTCAACCATTTTTCTAAAATCACTTGGGATTTGTCCCCTGTAGTCTCTTGCAACATAATATTATCAGGGCTATGTGCAATAGACGTTGGAGGGATTTTTTCTTCGGGGTGCCCCCAAAACTCCAAACATTTAGAGACAAAATTTTCATTGGGGACCCCGTAAGAGCGTTTATTTGCTCCAAAGACCCCAACTATTGGATTCTGCTTCCCAAGGTCGATATATTCCTTATATTTCAATTGTGTAATGGAAAAGTTAGACCTATTACCTGCACAAACAATAGGGGATACGTCTTTGGCCGAAAAAACCTTGGAGCGAATCCTCGAGGACAAATGAGCTTTAGATCTCATCTTGTATTGTTTCCTTCTTAAAGTTTTAGAAGAAGGGGACTTCGAAAAGTCATTCAAGGACCTAGGAGATTGAGATGAAGAGGCAATTGATTTGTTTGAGTGGGATTTTGAATAAGACATCAAAGGCCCTTTAGCTAAAGGCTTGGGCAACCAAAACAAATCACAAAGGGGAAAATCACCAGCAGGAGGCATCACATTATTGCATGGAGTGGAAAATTCTTGAGCATCAAATAAGAATTCTTTTGACTTCAAATTAGAATTAAGCACCGCATGACCATAAAAAGGGATCTCATCATTAGTAGATAGGCGAAGGAGTTTACTAGGCAAGGTTTGATCAACAAAAGTTTATGTGGGTTTACTTTCTTTCCCTTCCTATTGGAGATGAGGAGCCAATTGTAGCTTATCATCTTATGAAATATTCCGTGGGTCGGTTGATGATTTTCTCATCCATACATTCTTCTGAATCTTTAGACCTCTAGGATTATTCTCACACTACTCCAACAGATGGTCCACTTTCATACAAGAAAATAAAATAAAATGGATATTCTAGTAATCTACTAGCCGGGACCATGACTTATCCTTATACTTCAACTCTTTTTCCACTAAACCATTCCTTAAGTATACCTCCACCAATACATAGGCACACCTACGATCAAGTTTGGAAAGATATTATTTTTCAATGGCCACGAATCTCCCTAATATATTCTCAACAATCTATAGGAATTATTTCATCCAAAAGGGAGAGGCAAACTTTCTAACAATGCCCATACTTTCCAATATGCCATGAGCTCTTTGACTGGGTCAAAATCCAATTTCCAATGTTGCATACCCAATCCAGATTTACCCCACATACATTCTTTGCTTAGGACTCTCTCTGAGTCTTCTTGATGTCTAAAAATAGTGGTGAACCAACTTATAGAAAATGTGTTAAATTCAAGTCAATAACCAACCTCAGGCTTCCAAAAGTTCTCAATCCAATTGCTTAAAGCCTACACACTAACAATCTTTTTAGTAAACCTTCCCACTATTGAAAATGGTAACTAGGTTCGGTCTTCATAACTATCATTGTACTTGTATCATTATGAGAAAAAGAAGAAAATTTATTATTATTATTTCATTAGCTAAGCATGTTATTCATGCTTCTAGAATTTATTGAGTGAAATAGTTGATGAGCACCAGTAGTGCAGCAAGAATGCTGCAACTCCTGGAGCTACCAAGTTTACTTTATCAACCAGGGGTTCATACAAACTTGGAGGTGACAGTGTTTTATACACAAGTAGATGTAATGGGTCCACTCTTTTTCATTTCTGAGCTGGCGATAGACCACTAGGGTTTCTCAAACCAATCTTATATTGATTTAGAAGAAGTTTGATTACCAATGGAGAAAGGGGAATTTTACCCTAATTGAGAGAATTGAAATATTGCCTACTCCAGTAATGAAAGACTGAAATAAATTATTTAAGCACACTACTCATATAACTATTTGTTAAGAGATCTTGCTTCATAAGAATTCTAAGCTAACATGTGTGTGATCCTAACTATCCTAGGCATGATATCTGAGATAATCAAACAATTTATTGCTGTGCATATGAATGAACACAATAACCTTTTTCCTTTTTGTCCTTTTTGTGAAAATATGAATGCTAAATCTTCTTGGTGGTACAGGAGGTGGGTTAGAGATGGTTGTGAAGGGTCAGATGGCTTGAGAGGCAAACATGGGTCTTCTCCTAATTTTCTGGATGCATTTTCCACAAATTGGCCTTGAAACAAGCCACTACAGGTCATCCTACAGGATGTCCTAATGAACCTACAGGATGTCCTAATTCTCCTACAAGATCCCTTGTATTCTTAGAGGATACGACCAAAAGAATAAGGAGTGTTTTAGAAGGTGGTATAGGGCTTAGGGAAGCTGAATGATGGAAGAAATAAGGAAAGGGAGTGGCTAGGGCTTCCTCAGAACATAAATCAAAGTTTGTAAGATGGTTGGATTTGCTTAACAATCAGGGAAAGTTGTTCCTATTGAATGATAAATCGGTTTATGGACTTAGTGGATTTTCATGCTCATGGATGGATGAGGTTAGGCTAGGGCTACTGACATGATATCTTCCTGCACTGTTGAAACTCCTGCAATACACACATTACTGGCATTTACCCATGAATCATGTCAAACAAGAAAGATTTCCAATCAACATAAGAAAAAATAATTCAATTATTTAGTTGCGTAGTTCATGCATAGAAATACTTGCTAAATATTGTGAAACACCATGAGATCTAACACAAAGCTATAGATATTAGAAATAACAACTGAAACATATTCTTGGAAACTGAAAATATGCTGGCCTATTTAGCAGAAAACCCTAAATTCCATAAGAAATCAAAATTATGTCTTTTTGGGGCTGAATAGGAGTTCTTCCTCAAACCATGGTCCCTGAAGGGAGGAGTGAGGCAAGATCCACCTACTATCATCCTTTTTGGTATTTCTTTACTTCTCTAAAGCTACTGCTAAATCTATGCACAAATGGAAGCAAACTAATTAAATTCACCACTACTTGCAATGAAACAATGCCAAAATCAATTCAACAATTAATCTATGAAATAACCTAAGCATACAAGTACAATAAGAGGAACCTATGCTGCTAGGGTTTGGCCCTAACCCAAGAGCTTCAGCCCTCTAAGTCAACTCAGTGCTGGATCAAGGAAATGCTCATTCTCATTATCATATCAAAAAATTACATAATAGTGTTTTGCCACAATCCTTAACTAAAAAACTCTTAGTGCTCTTACATAAAAAATCTGAATCTTGATGAGGCTCTAGGCCTCCTTATTTATACAACTGAAGTCTCCAACAACTTCCTTAAATCTAGGGAGGCTTGGCTCCCAAACTCAAGATGAATTAGTTCTTAATTATCACTGGCTCGACTACCCATGATCTCCATGACTCGGCTGCTTGAAACTCCAATCTAGTGTGATTTGATTGAGGGATATTCAAATGAGTGAGGATTTAATGAGGCAGATCCATCTCCTATAATCTCTCCTTCTTGTCTCGTTCGAGTTCCTCCATCTAATTAGCCAAAATTTCCTATTTTCTTCTAAAAACCTGCAGTCAATGCACATTAGACCACTAGACATAACATCTTACTTTTACTCATCTCATTAAGAAAAATATAATTAAAACATGTAAGGAATTATGAGAAGAGTTGGTTTTAGTAAGCTTGGAGGTGTATTAAGGTCCATACAGTTACCCAATGATGAGGCTTATCATCACCCCCCACTGAAAGTGTTGCTCATCCTCTGAGCAACTTAATCTATGTCCATGTCCTTCATTGCTCTGGTGGCCTCCCTGACATCCCATGCTTCTGCTGTAATTTCTTCTTCCTGTGAATAAAATCATGCCTTCCTCTCTATCTCTTCCCACTACTTTCTTTATTCTTCTTATTTCCTTCCTTCAAACATTCCTAAAAGTAGTGGTGGACTGAGTCTCAAGCCAATCCAATTAACTTTCAATCTTAGTAGACCCTGCTTATACATGGGTGTCCTATTTAGTTCCTCTCTCATTCTGTGCGGAGAATGGTATTCTCTGAGTTTTAGGATGTAAGGCAAGGTGTTCCACCTCATTTGGAAAGCTTGCATGCTATCATCTCCTAACAATCTGAACATGTATTCAAAGTGTGTGATTTCTTGTTCTTGTGCAAAAAGGTACCTAGGTGTAAGCTTAGGATCATTTGCAATTAGGTTGTGGGTGCTGATGATAGCCATCGGGTTAGATTGTTCAGCTCCGATCATAAGGGGTTCCGTCTCTTCTCTTTCCATAACCTTTTTCATCTCTATAGCTCTTTCCTCCTCATGATTCATCCATGATGCTAAGGCCATCAATTGCAAGTCTCATAGTTTTAAATTTGGATCCCACACATTCAAATCTATCAAGGCCAAGTTGTGTAGGTAAAAATCAGACATTTTTTTCTCTATCTTTCAAGGTGATTTGATCACAGAGATCAATGAATTTTCTATAGTATTGGAAGGGCATAGTACCTCTCTGTGCTAAAGTCTTGATTTGGAATTGTAGCCATTGTTCCTTCAGATACAAGGCATAAGAATTTGCTAACATCTTGCACTGGATTGCCTCCAAGGATAAACTGGCCATAGTTGCCAACTGGCTTTCCCTTTCTTATAGCTGTCCCCTTAGCAATGCATTCTCTGCTTCTAACTAAGCTTTCATCATGGCCTATATGTACCTTATGCTACTCATTTCTCTACCCATCTCCTTCAATTTCTCCTCCATGTGGCCTACATCCTCCACTCCTTTTGATTTGGCAATTTGCATCCACCTGTGTGTCCTTGGTCTCTCTTTTTCAAGTTCAAAGAATAAGGGGATGGAAAACTTTTGTGGGATTACCCTACCTCCTTCAATGAACCTATATTAGGAATTGAGGTTGGGTTGTGGACTAGGTTCTCTTAGTTCTGGGTCTTCTTTCTTTGTTTCTTGCTGAGTGATACCTTCTTGGTCCATTTTCTGTGTTTCCTGTAGGTTTAACAGAGTTTCTTGTAGGATGGCCTCTTCTTCTTGTAGGTCTGTATGTGTCTCTTGTAGGAAACCTTTTCCATTTGATGAGGCTAACCTTGTGACAAGCCTCCTAACATAAGTGATGGGAGATTTGGGAGAGGCTTGTTCTGATGATCCTTCCCCTTGATTTTTCTCTAGAGGAGCCACCTTTTATTGCTACTTTGGTGAATCTTCAATGGAAATTTGAGTTTTGGTGGGGGTTTGAGGTCTTCCTTGCCTAATTCTCGTGCTATTTCTTGCCGTGAAGTACTATGGGGTTTGTCTTTGCCTCTTCCCTTTTGACTTGATAGGTGTACTTAGGGAAGTAAGAGCAACTTCTGCCTCTTTCTCAGTGGGTTCTAGAGATACACTTGGTGATTCTTCCCCTTCTTTGCCTTGAACTGTAGACCTCTATTCTTCATTCTGTTTTGTTTCCTCTTTTCCATTCTCCTTCTCATTCTTCTCTTCCTCTTCCTCTTCTTCCTCTATTTCCTTACTCTGCTCATTTGTCTCTTCTTCATTCTCCTTTTCTTCCTCTTTTTCCTCCTTTGTTTCTTCTTCATTTTCTTCCTTTGTTTCTTCTTCCCTCTCACTAGCAGTGGGGCTTTTGTCATATTCAAGAGCTTGCATTGCTCCTCCTTCTTGCATGTCTCTGAAGGTTATCCATGTGATATGGAGTCTTAGGTTTTGTAGAGAATCTTCTAGGATGAGTTTGATCAACCCATGATGAGCTAGTTTTGATGTTTTCCCTCCTACACTTTGATGCTCATGTCTATCATTGATTGAAGAAGAAAGTAGGGTATACTTACTCTGTTTTAAGAAGGTGTGTCTACTCCAAATTTAAGTTCTTGGAGGAGTCTGAAGTGGTATCCATACACCACACTGTATCTCCCTTCACATGATATGTATTGGTAAATAACTTCATTCCAAGGGTATGGAATGCTTTCCCTTCTAACCCCATTTTTGTCCTCCATTACCTCCTCCCCTTCAAAAAATAATTTCTTCGTTACAAGGGTGATGTTACCCTTATCTTCTTTTCTCCACGGTAACCATTAAGGGAGTGTAGTGATTCTGCTTATAACTTCAGGGGTAATTACTACTGATAGGCATTTCACCACAACAATGGCATGGGTCCTAGTGAGGGGTATGAGTGAGAGAGCAAAGTCTCTGGCCACCTCATCATCGTATCCTCTCATCCTCTCAAAGAATCCCATCCATTGGTGCCTTGTGAAAATTTCTATTACAGGAGGATGTTGGTGGATCCTTACTGTGTTTGTGGGTTCTCTCTTGTTAAAACCTCCTGCCGTCATTCCCTGGTAATTTTGGAGGCTTGTATGGATACAATTCAAGAATTATGGTAGGTGAGAGAGGTTTGAATGTTAATCTTTTCAATACAATTATCTTATACTACAATTTTCGTTAATCAAATTGGGGATTTTTCTTCTTTTAACTAGAAAACATGGAAGGTATAGCTCCTAAATCACTTGTTACATTTTGGTGAGAACAACCTTTGATTTCTCCTCCCTTAGTGTCCACTGATAATCCTGTAGGTTGACTCCTCTGTATCTTGTAGGTTTTCCTGTAGGATCCTGTAGGTTTTCCTATGGGATCCTGTAGATCTCCTACACTATATATGCTAACTGTTTCCTGTAGGTACTACTTCAAGAAGGCCAAGAGAAATCTCTTTTCAATGAATTCTTGAGATTTATAATGCTCTCTTTGTATGGGAATTAGTGTTTTATTTCCATATATGGATGATCATGTGGGATGGTGTGCTGGCTGTTTAAGTACGCGCACCTCCTTTTGGACCGTGGTCCCACTATCAGTCCATCATTCCACCTTACCTCGTAATCATCTCCCACTTCGTTCCTCCGTAACTTAACCATTTTTTGCCTTATCCCCTTTTTCTTCTAATTTGACTGTTGCCACCTGTGGAGTGGTCTAACTGTTTCCCCTCGTTGACTGGCCGAAGGTGGCCAAGTTAATTGGCCACATTTACTTATAAAACCAACTCTCACATAATCCTACAGTTTTTATCATATCTTACTAATGAGAGAGCATGCGTAAGATGACATACCTGTTGGTAAAATGATTTGATGATGATGCATGCTGGAGAGTGATGTCTCTGCGCTGTGTTTATGCTGCATTTTCTTCTGTGTATTGGCCTCTTTTGATGCTTGTTTCTTTTGATGTGCAGGTGATAGAGAGTGATTTTGGTCATCTTCTTACTGCTTCTGAGCTCTGGAGGAGCTTCCTCAACCTTGGAATCCTTGTGGTGAAGATGGATGCAAACCTGTGAAGTTTCCTTTGTGGGATAGGCCGCTACAGGATTTCCTACAGGAAACCTACAAGATGTCTTGTAGCTGCCTCCCATAAACTTTCATACCTTTCCTCACTTCTGGAGCATGAGGGTTGTTGACATGAGTAGATAAGGGTTGTTGGGAATGGTAGGTGAGAGTTGTGGTCTTCAGGTATTGTCCCTCCTTCCTTCTTCTCTCCCTCTTCTATTTGTTGTTTTTTTTTCTTTTGTAAACTGTATTTTTTTGAATTGATTTATTGGATGGATGCAGGGGTGACATGGTGATGAAAGACATGGCTATGATGTGGTGGAGTGAATGGGTTTTTTTAGAAACATTCTTGTCATCCCATTGCTCTAGGACCAATTTTCTTGGGATTTTCAAGGCCACTGTAATTCATACATGAAACTCTTGTAGGTTTACAGGGAATCCTGTAGAAAATAGAGAGCCTGTGTAAATTGAGTTAGAGGTGTTCATAAATGGAAGAATGAATGAAATAATGAAAAATATGAGATGGAGGGATTGAAATATGGATATTGTAGGTCCTTTTGTTCCTCTCAAGCTGCGCTTATGCTCCTCATGCTGACCTTCAAAATAAAATTTCAAAAAATTTCTTTTACCTTTTTCCTTTTTTTTTGAAAACAACTAGTCTGCCTCCAGGGAGGTTTTCATCCTAGTTGCCTGCCCTGGGTGCCTGAAAAGATGTTTTCACCCAGATATTTTTTTATTTCTTCTCTTTTTTCAACACCCTTGGGATGCCTTAGGAGGTTTTCAACCCAACAGTGGGACTCAGGTGCCTCATTGATCCGGATTTAGACAGGAACGCAATAGATTACAGAGATAACCATAAATACAGAGATGCAATAACCGTAAACACAGAGATGCAGCGGAAATAATGCTTCATTTCATTAATGGAAAATACTGAAATAGGCTTACAACCAGAAATGGAAATAAACCAGCTAGGGAGATGGTATCTTATCTCTGAGAAGAGATGTGTGACTACATGCCTCTGACCTGTTCCGAACTGTATTACAATGAGGCTCGAAGGCCTATTTATTGTTGAGAAACAATGGAAAACCCTTCACATCCGAAAACCTAACCCTAGAAGATGAAACGCCAAATTGTGGGCCCCGTTTGGGTAAATTGGTACATCAATTTCCCGGGGTCGTAACTTTGGCATACGATCTCCGTTTGACGCGTACGATAGCTCGTTAGAAAGATCTATCCGAGTACTACCACTTTGGGAGGCAACATGGGTCAATGAACCATGTTGCCCCAGATTCCCAAAAAAACGTCGTTTAGGGCCTCAAAAAGGCTCCGGAAGTTCAGGACCCGAAAAACTACTAAAAATAGTAAACTGTGCTACAATTTAGGAAACTGAAAAAAGTTGAAAGAGACAGTTGCGGGGGTCCAAATGGGATAGGTGGGTGGCCACCAACATCCACCTGGATCACTCATGGAGTTTTTCAACCTAGTCTCTTTTTTTTTTTCTCTTTTTTTTTAGGGACTTGGTGGGTGGAAGCTGAGACTTGCTCCACCACCATCATTGTCTCGCTGATTCTATTGATGAATTCTTTCTTTGACAAGCGTTTCTTGTAGACCTTCAATCTATACCCATTGACACATAAAGGGATAGCCTCTTCATCAATGGTTATTATCTATATAACACCATTATCATGACATTTTTCTATGACATAAGGCCCTAACCATCTAGTCCTTAACTTGCCTTTAAAATCCTTGTACCTGGAATCATACAACAAAGCCCAATCACCTTCTTGAAACTATTTTTCCTTTATATTCTTGTCATGCCAAATTTTCCTTTGAACTTGAGTCACCTCTGTGTGCAGGAGGGCCTGCATCCTAAATTCATCTAACCCATTCAGCTGGAGAAATCTTTCTTGTTGTGCCCTGGTGAGATCTAGATCTAGTTGTGCTACCATCCTTAAGGTATTGTATTCAAATTCAATGGACAATGGGGCTTTCTTCCCATAGACCAGGTCATAAGGAGTGAATCGAATGGTGGTCTTCCAGGTGGTATTGTAGCCCCAAGTGGCCTCAACTAATATATCTACCCAGTCCTTTTTGATGCTACTAATTACTTTGGTTAGAATGCCTTCTAGCGCTCCGTTGGTTACCTCCAATTTTCCATTAGCCTGTGGGTGGTAAGGAGTGGATGTTCTGTGGTTGATATTGTGCTAGATTAACAAGTTCTCAATCATGTGAGATGTAAATTGACTGCCTTGATTAGTGACCAATTCTCTAGGGTACCCAAACTTATAAAATACATTTTCCCTTAAGAATTTAGCCACTTTTTCTTCTGTTGCTACTTTGATGGCCTTGGCTTCATCCCACTTGGTTAAATTGTTAGTGCACACAATAATGTACCGCTATTTCCTGGATGGAGGGTCAATGGGTCCAATAAAATCCATGCCCCGCTTGTCAAATGGCTCGAAAGTCACTTGAGGTTGCATAGGCATTTCATCCCTTGGGGAAGATTTCCCCATCCTTTGGCACAAATCACACTAACTAGTATACCTCCTCACATCCTGGTGAAGAGTGGGCCAGTAATAACCATCTTGTAGTACCTTGAATGCTGTTCTTTTGGCTACAAAGTGACCTCCACAAGGCCCATCATGACAGGTCAGAAGGATGTCAAAAACTTCCTCCTCCCTAACACATCTTCTCAAAATTTGATCCAGGCCTAGTTTAAAGAGGTTTCCCCCAATCCAAATGAATGGGGCACTCTTCCTTACGATCTTTCTCTTTTCCTTGGAGGAAAAATTTAGTGGAAACTGTGCAGACACCAATTAATTTTCTATGTCAGCAAACCATGGAGAGAGAGCTGAAATAGCGAATAAGTGTTTATCTAGTAACTGATCATCAACCATTCCTTCCTCCCCTGCAGGCAAAGTCAATCTGGATAAAAAAAATCTGCAACAACATTCTCCTTGCCAGGCTTATCGATAATAGTTAAATCAAATTGTTGAATAAGAGTAACCATCTAATAATTGGGCATTTACATCAGGTTTATTCATCAAGTATTTAATTGCAGCATGGTTAGTATATACAAATGTTTGGTAACCAGTAATGTAATGCCTAAATTTATTCAATGAATGCACAACAACTAGGAGCTCTTTTTCAGTCACTGTGTAGTTCAACTTAGATTTTGACAGATTCTTACTGATGAAGTAAATGGCATAAGGTATCTTGTCATTTATCTGGCCTAGAGCTTCTCCTATGGCTTTGTGGGAGGCATAAACATGTATATGGAAAGGAAGAGCCCAATTTGGGCCTCAGAGAATAGGTGCAGTGGTCAACTTGTCCTTTAGGGTGTCCAAGGCTTCTTGACATCTTTCTGGCCATAAAAATTCGGAGTCTTTGGCCAATAACCCAAATAAAGGAGAAGCTAACTTGCTGAAGTCTTTTATAAATCTCCTATAGTATTTGGCTAAACCTAGAAAACTTCTGGCATCCCTCTATTTTTGCGAAGCTAGGACTCTTTTAATGATGGCTATCTTATTTGGGTTGACATGCAGTCCTTTTTGGGATATTTAGTGACCTAGAACAATCCCTATAGTCATCAGGAACTCACATTTTTTGAGACTAAGGGATAAGTTCATTTCAATGAATTTGTTCAACACCTTACCCAAGTTGGAGAGAGCCTCTTGGAAATCACACCCATAGGGTGTAAAATCATCGATATAAATTTCCACTACATCATGGACTCATTCAACAAAGATACTCAAGACTGCCCTCTGGAAAGTGGTAGGGGCATTGCATAGACCAAAAGTAAGGACCCTATAAGCGAAAGTACCCCAAGGATAGGTGAAGGTGGTTTTATCCTGGTCCTCTAGGCTAATCTGGATTTTATTGTACCCATTGAACCCATCTAAGAAAGAGAAAAACTTTTTTCCTGCCAGGCCATATAACACTTGGTCAATGAAAGTTAGAGGGAAATCGTCCTTCTTTGTTGCTTTGTTTAACTCTCTGCAATCAACAAAAATCCTCCACTTCCCATTTTTCTTTGGAACCAACACCAATGGAGACACCCACTCACTATCCGAGATAGGTTAAATGAATCCTGCATCTAGTAGCTTTTGCAGTTCCTCTTTGACTATATCCTTGAGAGCTAGATTCATTCTCCTTTGGGGTTGTTGACTAGTTTTCAACCTTCTTTGATATAAATGTGGTGAGTAGACACCGAGGGGTGCACTCCCTTCATTTCTTTGTAACTCCAAGCAAAGGCATCCAAATGTTCCCTTAGCATGTTACATAACTCTTCTTCTTGGCATACAAAAAGAGCGGTTGATTTTCAAAGTTCTTTCTGGGCTGAATTCTATTGTCTTGACATGAGTAGGGTTTGAATCAGCTAAGCATAAATTAATATGATGGTTGCTCTTGGTTTCCTTTACTACTTCCTCTAAGGACAAGGTGTTGGGAGTTGGATTTTGGAGGTTTTGTTCAATCAAATCATCTTCATAAGGATGTCCCCTCCCATGGCAGTTTCTAGGGTATAGAGTTGAGCTGAGTAAACTTCATCTTCTTCCTCCTCTTCTAGCCATAAAGGTAAATCATGCTCTAAAGATGGCTGAGCAGGAGGGTACATGACCAACTGCTTGGATAGATGCCCATTTTTGATAGTCATGTTATGAGCCCTGCAGCTGATGTAGGCATCGACAGTGGCTAACCAAGGCCTCCCAAGTATGAGAGGATAACCATTAAGCTTGGTATTAGGCTGGAGAACTAGGAAGTCTGCAGGGTACTCCCAGGATTCAATGGAGACCATCACATCCTCAACAATCCCCTCAGGGGCTACTTTGGATCGATCCGCAAGATGCAAGACTGTTGTGGTCTTTCTTAATGAACCTTGTAGATTTAGCATGAGCATGGTGTCCTTCCTCATTACATTAATGGGAGCCCCAAGATCAATAAAGTTGTGTGGGACAATGGTACCGTTGATGTGCACATCTACTACAGGGCTTCCAAGGTCTAAATACTTTGGGAAAATTACCTGCCCCAACATTAAGTCGGACAACTTTCCAATGACATTAATGGTAGGGTGTCTCTTTTTCGCCTCCCTAGATGTTTGAAACACTTCTCTTTAACCAGTTTGTTGTAAATAGGTACATCCTTAATGGATTGGAGAAGTGGAATTTTGACACAGATTTTTCAATTCATGCAGAATTTCATTCTCTTCTGGGGTAGGCTGGACTGGATGAGTTAATATTTCAGGAAAGGCTGATGGATTCACTCTAGGCATACTTTCCTCTCTTTCATCCAACCTCTTCCTAGGTGGATATGGAGGTTGGTTGTCTGGGAGTACTATCCCAAACCTCAGGTTGATTTCCTAAATTTCCACAGCATAAGCAGGGTAGGATGTCTCTCCACTGTAGACCTGTTGTGCCTATCTGTTGTTCGGGTTCGGATTTGGTTGGGCAGGAATATGAGGTTGTTTAGGTGGAGTAGGGTGTAAAAGCTATGGTTGAGTAGGAGGTGAAGGCAATAAAGCTAGAGCATTGTTGTATGGGAGCCTCCGCCCCTGGGGTGGTGCATTCCACTGAGGCTATGGAGGAGTATATGGCTGAAATGGCTGGTTGGTCGGTTATGAATGGTACTAAGGTGAAAAAGAACAAGAAGAAGGTGTAGACCAGGAGCGATGAGTAGGCCCCCCCCCAAGAGGGAATGGATCTGTTTTGGTTAGGGTTGTAATATGCATAGGATGACCCTTACATGTCCTGCTGGTACGGTCGAGGCCCACGAGGCCTCATTTGATTTATGTAGTAGAGCTATTTAATCACCCCTTCAGTTCCCTGATACACAGATTTTAGTCCAAGTAGAGAAGGGAACTTGTTTGTGGAGTGGTTTTCTTCACAGACCGAGCAGATTTATATAAGGTTTAATGGACATTCATTCCTAGGGTGCCTCCTTCTGCATTTGGCGTAGAATATGGCTAATTCTCTCTCTGCTTCCTCTTGCTTTCTCTTGATGTGCATAGTGTCCATTTATAGGGCAAGGGTTTGCAACATTTCACTCTTGAAATCTTCCAACATATTTCCAATTTCACCTTTTATAGATGTGTTGGAAGAGGATGAGATGGCCACTGGTTGACTACCCCTACCCTTTTTCCTAACTTCCTTAGAATGGTTCTTAAAGACAGTCTTGATATCTTCATAGGGTAGCTGGTAGATGTCCCCACCTGCTAGCAGGTTTAGGGTATCCAGAAGATCTTCCCTGAACCCCCTAAGTAGGACTAGCTTCAATGACTAAGGATCAAGCGTGCACCTGGCCCTTTTGTAGCTAAGCTGGAATCTTTCCTCATAATCTTATAAGGACACATCATGCCCCAAGGTCATTCTAAAAATTCCCTCTTTAGTGTCTTTGGACCTGCAGTAGTCCCGATACTTGTTGTTGAAGGCTTGCTACATCTGAGCCCAGGTGGTGATGCTATCCCTAGGTAAACCCATGAACCAACGCAAAGCTGCATCCTTGAGAGTGGATGGGAATAATTTTAACTTCTGATTATCAGTGGTGTAATCATAAGTTCTGCATATGACAACGAATTCAAACAGTAAATTATCTAGATATCCTGAGGTCAGGCCATGGAAGTGAGCAAGAGCAGAGGGGCTTATGTTTTTCATCTTGACATCCCCATTGGTTTCTCTGATGGAAAAATCACCCTTAATTATTTCTTTGTCTCCTCTGTCATTTCTATTTTCAGCCACTAGGTCAGTTGGAATGGGTTCTCCTTCTTCTTCTCCCCTTGTAGGTTCTTCAAAAATCTCTGGTTGTTCGCCTAAGGGGTCCTCCAATTCACAACCATTGAAGAAGAGGGAAGGTTGGTTTTTTGAAGTGGTGGGGGTATTTAGTAGAAATTTTCCTAAGTTATCAATATTCCTACGAGGCATGAAAGAAGTGTTTTTGTTTTGTTTTGTTTTTCAAGATTTAAGACTAATTGCAGAATTGAAATAACAAACTGAATGGAAACTAACTACTCAACGGAAACTAACTGCTAAATGAATCTCACTTGCTGAATGGAAAGGAAAGCAAACCAACTTACAATTACTTTTGCAAAAAAAATGAAGCTAATAGAAGAATGGAAGAGATAAGAAATGGAAGAAAGAAAGAAAAAATCACATCTACTCAGACACCTCCCTAGCAACGTTGCCAAAAAGTGATGAGCACCAGTATTGTAGCAGGAATGTTGTAACTCTTGGAGCTACCAACTTTACTTTATCAACCCAGGGTCCGTACAAACTTGGAGGTGAAAACTTTGTATACACAAGTAGATGCAATGTGTTCACTCTTTGTCACTGCTGAGCTGGCGATAGACCACTAGGGTTTCTCAAGCCAACCTTCTATTGATTTCGAAGAAGTTTGATTACCAATGGAGAAAGGAGAATTTTACCCTAATTGAGAGATTTAAAATATTGTCTATTGCAGTAATGAAAGACTGAAATAAATGCTTTAAACATGCCACTCATCTAACTATTTGTTAAGAGATCTTGCTTCAGAAGAATTCTAAGCTAACATTTGTGTGATCCTAACTATCTTAGGCATGCAATGTGAGATAATCAAACAATTTACTGTTGTGCATATGATTGAACACAATAACCTTTTTTCCTTTTTGTGAAAATATGAATGCTAAATTTTCTTGGTGGTATGGAAGGTGGGTTAGAGATGGTTGTGAAGGGTCAGATGGCTTGGGAGGTAGGCAGGGGTCTTCTCCTAACTTTATGGATGAATTTTCCACAATTCGGCCTCGAAACAAGCCACTACAGGATGTCCTAATGCACCTAATTGATGTCCTAATGCTCCTACATGATCCCCTGTATTCCTACAAGATTCGTCCGAAAGAATAAGGAGTGTTTTGGAAGGTGGTATAGGGAATAAGGAAGGTGAATGATGGTAGAAATAAGGCAAAGGAGTGGCTAGGAGTTCCTCATAACTCAAACCAAAGTTTGTAAGATGGTTGGATTTGCTCAACAATCATGGAAAGTTGTTCCTATGGAATGATAAATTGGTTTATGGACTTAGTGGATTTTAGTTCTTATGGATGGATGAGGTTAGGCTGGGGCTACTGACATGAGATATTCCTGCACTGTTGAAACTCCTGTAATACACACATTACTGGCATTTACCCATGAATCATGTCAAACAAGAAATATTTCCAATCAACATAAGAAAACAAAATTCCATTATTTAGTTGCCTAGTTCATGCATGGAAATACTTGCAGAATATTGTGAAACACCATGAGATATAATGAAAAATTGGAGATATTTGAAATAAAAACTGAAACCTATTCTTAGAAACTGAAAAGATGCTGACCTATTTAGCAGAAAACCATAAATTCCATAAGAAATTAGAATTCTGTCTTTTTGGGGCTGAATAGGAGTTCTTCCTCAAACCATGGTCCCAGAAGGGAGGATTGAGGCAAGATCCACCTACTATTAGCCTTTTTGGTATTTCTTTACTTCTCTAAAGCTATTGCTAAAGCTATGCACAAATGGAAGAAAACTAATTAAATTCACCACTACTTGCAATGAAATAATGACAAAATCAATTCAAACATTAATCTATGAAATAAACTAAGCATACAAACACAATAAGAGGAACATCTGCTACTAGGGTTGGGCCCTAACCAAAGAGCTTCAACCCTCTGAGTCAACTCAGTGCTGGATCAAGGAAATGCTCATTCTCATTATCATATCAAAAAATTACATAACAATGTTTTGCCACAATCCTTTAAATCGAAAATGCTTAGTGCTCTTACATAAAAAAATCTGAATCCTAATGGGGCTCTAGGCATCCTTATTTACACAACTAAATTCTCCAATAACTTTGTTAAATCTGGGGAGGCTTAACCAAGATGAATTGGTTCTTAACTATCACTGGCTCAGCTGCCCATGATCTCCATGACTCAATGCTTGCAACTCCAAGCTAGTGTGATTTGATTGAGGGATATTCAAATGAGTGAGGATTTAATGAGGAATATCGATCTCCTATAATCTCTCCTTCTTGTCTTATTCGAGTTCCTGCACCTTAATTAGCCAAAATTGCCATGATTTTCTCCCAAAAACCTGCAATCAATGCACATTAGACTACTAGACATAACATCTTACTTTTACTCATCTCATTAAGAAAAATATAACTAAAACATGTAAGGAATTATGAGAAGAGTTGATTTTAGTAAGCTTGGAGGTGTATTAAGGTCCATATCGTTACCCAATGATGAGGCTCGTCAAGAGTCAAAGTCCTATTTGGACCTCTTATAAATAAATTTGTTTTTTTTTAATGTAATTTTTGGGTCATCTCACCTAAAGAATCCAAGTCATCCCACCAAGATGACAATTTGGCTCAATGAAGGGATGTGTCTTTTTTCACATAAGAAAAACTCTATATTGGAATATTTCTACCTCCAAAAGAGAAAGCAATTTTATGCTCTTCTATGACAAGTTCTGAGGAAAGGGTATGTGAAACTCAGAGGCCACTTCTATGAAAAATACATGCTAGTTTCCTAGTCTATTGGTCTAAATAATTGCAAATTCTGTGACAGATGACCTGCGATATTTCTGTGAAAGAGAATCTGAAACTAATGGGAATTTTTTATGGATGGAGAATTGAGCTTCCTGTGGCATAAGAGTTGGAATTGATGCTTGTTTCTATGATAGATATTGATGAAATTTATTGAAATTTTTAGGGCTTGACTTGGCTTCTTGAAGGGTTGGAGTTTTGTCATGTTCTTGGATATTGGATTTATCACTTTGATGTAATTCTATAAGAAGAGGATTTTGTTCTGGGTTTTCTCCCTTGTGGGGTTTTTCCCTGGCTTGGAGCCTATATCTTGTGTCTCTTTTCTCTGTGATTTTCATGTTTTTGCATTTTGGTAATTGCTTGATGAAAAGATGAAGAATACTAATAATAAATAATATAAAAAATTCACAAGTAATTATCATGATAGAGAAATCAACCCTATCATATAAGTCTATTGATTTCTCAACATGGTATTAGAGCTAAGGTTTGAAAAAGACTTGAATATCACATTATGTTGGTTTTCGTAGTCTGATGCATCCATGAAGGTATTTTATTGGATGAATTTCTATGGATTTTGGTTGTTTTAGATTCTATCTCAGTGGACTGGATGAAATTATGGGCATATAAATTTTGGGCACATTCTTGTAGCTCGCAGTGGCTCGTTTTATGCTCCATAAGCTACAGCGGCTCACACATTTTACACTGGCTTGTTTTTCCATGGCTCATTCTTGGTATGGCTTGCTGATCTCAGGAATCTCTTTACGACAAAATCGCACTATGATTTATATACTCAATGGATCTCACTTTTATACTTTGTACTTGCATATTTCCTGTGGCAACTCACATATATGGAAACACGTTAAGTTTTTGTGGATCTCACTCTATGACATCTCAATGTGGAATCACATCTTTGTGTACCATATTATATGGTAGTGTCATTGCATAATTTGAGGCTCACATTTGGTTCATTTACATCGCACAATACATAGTGACATCACACTATGATTTTATCTATATATATCACACATATTGTATTCAAATGACTCAGAATGACATTTCTTTTGGCATTGTCACACATTGACTTTACTGTTGGAATCATTATAGGGTGACATTGTTATACTCTGTAGTATGCTTGCAAATTTTTGATGGATTGAATCTTACTCTGTGGCATGATACTCCATGGCTCGTATAACGTGTGACAATAACATCACTTGATTATGTAACCCTTCTATGGCTCGCTATTTTTGGTGACTTGTTTATTTTATAACAGTTTACATTCTTTATATATTCTGTTTATATATATATGTATGGCTTGTGCAACTATATCTATATGGTTTGAATTTCAAACTATGGATTGTGATCTATATAAGAGTAACCTGGAAACATGAAATAAGAGAAACCTGTTTCTGATATGGATGGAAAATAATATGGCCTTGATAAGACAATATATGACAATGATCACAATATATTGTGACATGGAAACAAAAGTAACCTATGATATAACATTAACCTTGAACTATGAAGTCGATAATCTATATGATCTACTATGTGAAACGATGATGACATGATATAAGGTACTTGGTTGGAAAATCATGTATGAAAAAGACTTTTATGATAAACAATTGTACGACATATGCTTTATGATGATAGTGATATAATGAAGTATGACAATAACTGTAACATATGAAAAAATACCTATGATGTGCAACTACAGTGTTGGATTATGAAGTGTTCTGAAGGAGTCATGAAATTTCATTTCTATACATATAAGAACAATGGATTTCACCATGAAACTGACCTGTTTAGAAGGAACCCGAACTCTAAGAAAGAAACCAAGATTATCTCTAAATGTAAAGTACTTGAAGCACATTTCTGAGGAACAAATGGACTAAGACCTTGAGTTTGATAAAACTCATATTTGTGAGAATTAGTCAATACATGTTAAATGATGAAACCTAGACAAAGATAGCATCTCAAAAAAGGTTTTGAAGTTGAGGCACCTATGTTGAAGATAAATATCCATTGAAGAATGTTGGCACTTGAAGAAGAACTAGATCTTTGCAAGGAGAAGACAAGGTAATGTTACAAGGTATGTACAAATTGTATGTGCATTTCAAGATATGTGTCAAGTTCTCTAGATCACGTTGATGGTCATTTGAAGGGTCTACATAGATACATATTGAAGACAGTAACACGTAAGAAATCTATGTTATTTCATATGAAGGCTAGGTATTATGGATAAAAGGCATATCAAGCAGTATCATTAGGGTTTTTCAACATTTTTCAATGGATGTATGACAAGTCTTGATAGCTATAAAGAATACAGGGTTTGTAGATCTTACAATTTGTAACATCATGAAGGTTTTTGGTATCTAGGGTTCATAAACCCTATTTGAAACTTGGATTGGAAAACCCTAAAAAGGGAAACCCTAAAAAATCATTTCTACTGTAAAGAGAATCTAAATTTTGAGTTTGATTGGTATAACATCATGATGATATGGAGACAAGGGCGGTGAACAAGTCCTAGATTAAGAGGGAGCTAACCGTCTTCAAAAGGATAAGTACCTTATATTTTGGTTATTACTATTGATATTTTTCCTTTTTGTTCTTTCATGGTACTCTAATAAATATTGTAGGTCAGGATAAGATTCATCTAATGCTTGACTAGCATAAGGAAGAAGTGGAAGAACTTAAAGAACAATTTGAAGCTTGCATGAAGGAAGTCGATTAGAGGACAAGAAGTCCATTTACCTCAGATGAAAAGGGGTAGTGCTAAAGACCCTGATATTGAATATTTTTGATTGGTTCATTTCAGGAACACATTGATTGATTATTGAAAGCTAAAGGGCATGAAGAAAAACTATGTTTTAATATGAAGATAGACCATGCAACGAAATGTCGACCCCGAGGGAGAAAGAAACAATATTTTGAAGCATCCCACCTCTTGAATAAAATATATTGTGATTCGACAATTCTGATAATGTTGAGATATGGTTTGGCTTCCTGAAAATAATTATTGCAGAAGTATGTGAAGAGGCTGGAAAGATAACTTGATTGATGATATTATACTAGCTGCTTTTTGATTCAATTTGGAGCACATGGATTGAGTGGATGACATTGATGATGACTTAGAAGAGCATGAAGATCGAATATTATTATGCAAAGATGGAAGGCATGTGCTAACAACTGTGTGGACGTTTAGCTCCTTTAAGATGACAGATGGACCAATTGATGATGGATAAAATCCAGGAAGGTCAAAGTTTGATATGATGTGATGTTGATAGGAGTTGAGAAACCCTATCATGAAGATACAAGTATAAAATAATTTGGCTTCGTAAAATGTTTGACATCTAGAAAGGTTGAAGTACAGGTATGATGTAATGCGAGAAAGGAGCCCTATAGCTACAACTATATCTCCACGGAGGAAAATAAAGATGATTTATTGATGAAGTATGAGACAAGCTAAGGATTGTGGTTATGTCTCCCTTGTTGAAAGATAGTAAGTATCTTCTCCCTGGTTGAGAGGGAGTGGTGGAAAACACCATACTATCCACATGTCATGCATCAAGCTAGGACTAAAAACCATAACTCTTGTGAAGGCACTGGTAGGGAGAATGGGGGATTGGATAAACATCTAGGACCAATACACCTTGAGGATTTGGAATCCAAGATAGCTAGTAGTCCCCATGAATTGATACTCTTTGAGGATTTGATAGGGTATCCAAGATAAGAGTAGTTGAAGAGGACCAATATTCTTTGAGGATTGGGAATCCAAGATAAGAATAGTCCCACAAGGACATACGTTGTGAAAATGTATATGGGGTATGTACCTTGAAGAGATTGTGGTGTTGGTTTCCATATGTATGCATCCCAACATTGTGCTCTAATCTAGTGGAGAGTTAGACCTTTTTCCATTGTGCAGATTGATAGTGTTGGTTATGATGTTGATGATAATATATTAATTTGAGAGTATCCTTGTACCGACTGTGTAACTATGAATAAATCCCTAGCTAAGAGGGAGTGTTGACAATGGTAACTAGGTTTGGTATTCGTAATTATCATTGTACTTGTATCATTATGAGAAAAAGAAGATAAATATTTATTATTATTATTATTATTATTATTATTATTATTTCATTAGCTAATGATGTTCTTCATGCTTCTAGGATTTATTGGGTTGAAGAGTCAAAGTCCTATTTAGAAATTTTGTAAAGAAAAAAGAAAGAATTTTTTAAAATGTATTTTTTTAGTTGGCTCACTAAAGAAGCCAAGTGGCCCCTCCAAGATGACAAGTCAGATCAAAGAAGGGCCGCATCTTTTTGCACATAAGAACAGCTATATATTGGCATATGTCCACTTCCAAAATATCAAACAATTCAATGCTTTTTCTATGACACGTTTTGAGGCAAGGGCATGCGAAATTTAGAGGCCACTTTTGTGAAAAGGACATGTGAGTTTCCTAGGCTATTTTTCTAAAGAATTTTGAGTTCTATGGCAGATGAATTGTGAGATTTTTGTGAAAGAGAATATGAAACTAATGAAAATTTCTGTTGGAAGAAGACCTAATCTTCTTGTGGCATAAGAGCTGGAATTGATGCTTGTTTCTATGATTGAGATTGGTGATATTTCTTAAAATTTGTAGGACTTTACTTGGATTCTTGAAGGGTTGGAGTTTTGTCATGGTCTTGGGTCTTGGATTTATCACTTTGATATGATTTTATAAGAAGAGTAATTTTCTATGGGGTTCCCCCTTGTTGGTTTTTTGTCAGAAAATCAAAAGGAATAAATATTTTCTTATCTTGTTAGTTACTTGTGATTATCTTTGAATTCTTATTATCTCCTTAACATAAAGTAACTACCAAAACCATAAATACATGAAGATCAACACAATAAAGACACACGATATAGTCTCTCAGCCAGGGCTAAAACCCCTCTTGTAGGGGAAAACCCAAAACTTCTCTTCTCTTCCTTTAGAACCAAATCACATGAGATAACCAAGACCTTTGACCAGACCAAAATAACTCCTCCAATCCACCAAATCAGCCTACCAATATGATTAGTCCAACTTCAATAGTCAACTCTAGTGAAGTTGCTTCAATCCTACAACAAACCTATATTTTATCTCTCCTGCTTCAAATTTTTCGCCCTATCGTAGATCTGAAACTTCGATCCTCCATAAACAACCAAAAAATTTGCACGTGTGGCAGAACAAAGAAAATTTCGGCTTCCTTTTGCTTGACAAATGTCTCCTTCGCTAGGTTTATCTCATTCTTTTCTTTGTATTTCACGGTTCTTTCTTCCTCCTGCAATTACATATCAAACATGGATGATTGGATGTCCAAATGAGGACTAGTAGCATTGCTTTTATATTCATTATGTGAGGTCAAATTCATTCAATTAGGCCGACTTGGTGGAATAGGCATAAAATACAATTTTGACTAAAAAATAAATTTCTTTCTTGACATACAAAGACTGACTTGAAGGGTCTAGATCATAATGACAAGGACTATGACTCATGACATAAACCCTAGAAGCCTAAAATTGAGGCTTTGATCTAAAAATAAATAAATAAAACATGAAACCCATGATTATAAATAGTTTTTCTTTGATAATAATTTTACTTTTATTTCTTTTTGACAAATACATTATATCATGACTCAAATACAATTATGAAGATCAAAACTAGTTACATTTATCAACACTCCCTCTTAACTAGGGAGGGTATTCATAATTATTCAATCGGTACAAGGTTGACCTCAATTTGAAATGTTCAAAATACACAACTCTTGGGATACCCTCATTGCCAAGGTATCCTCCAATAAGGACTAAGATGTCATCTAGGCATTTTCCACTATAGGTACCATCAAGCTACAACAATGGTATCCATCCAACATGATATAGATACCATCTAGGCTTTCATGCCATGACACCAACCCTTATAGGGATCCAAGTATAAACACTAAATCATAACTCTAATCGATACCATCCCTATGGAATCTAGACATCCACTGAGATCTCAATACTAACCAGGCCACAATGCACTCCCAAGTATCATTGTACAAGCAGTTTTATGGTACTTCATCTCTCCCTCTCAACCAAATCAGAGACATTTATTAATATACCAACTTTTCAGGAAGAGATCAACACATCCACCAATCTGAGCATGCTCCTAAAACTAATTTATTTTTGGGAAGAGATTTCATCAACACATCAACTATTTATTCATCTGTTGGCACATATTGTAGCTTCACAACCCCAACAATATTTTAACTCCCAATATATATGTTTTTGTATGCTAGCATAATATTCGAGGTCTTCAACTATTCTGATGCTGCTCAGGTCATCACAATATCCAAACACATCTCGGTGGAAAATTCCTTCTTCAACTTTTCTGGCAGCATCAAACTCATTCTCAACACTTTCCAAAACATCTAATTCATGTTCACAACTTCATCAATCATGAGCACAACTTTATTTGTAGTGCTTTTGCCTTTCTCTGATCTTACTCTTTCTTCAAAGTCTTTACTATAGTTGTCACAATATGTCTTCCCTCTTAAATGGGAAGATATACACTTTGTTTATCAAACTTGTTTTCTACAAGGGGAAAACTCCATTAATAATTCATTCACACAGGCTCTTTTCTTTTCACATCATCATTACATTAAAGAACTTCGTCCTTCCACAATTTTGTTCTTTTAGGGACATATTTTCTTCTCTCCTCACATGGAAACAAGGTCATCTACTAACTAGTAATGTACACTTAAATGTTATCAAGATTCTTATAGCTTCTTATTTCCATCATGCTCAAAATCATCATCAAGTCATGAGTAAGTGTGAAATAGGTAAGCATCTTCAACATCTTGAAGACTGTGTACTTACAAATCTTCAACAACAAGTTCAACCAAGCATAATTATAGAGCATGAAGTCAATTTTATCAATATAGAGTTAGAATGTCCTCACAATGGGAGCATAAGAAATCAAACTTTGAATATCAAAATCTAAACCTAGATAAGATTACAATCAATAAGGGTTACCGTTTTCATGCCCTAGACATTCACAACAATCTATGTTAGGGTTTTGTCACAAACTCTAGATTCCTCTACCAAAACTAGACTTTAGATATTAGCAACTAATATCATAGCGAAACTAATTTACATCTAGGGTTTTATTATCATGCTCTAGAACCTTGTATCAATCTCTACTAGGGATTTTATTGTAAACCTTAGAAATATTCATCAAAATTTAATATTAGACATACAATGACTAGACCAAGTTATGATTTTAATCATATAGAAGCATATAAAGCTAGGGTTTCATTCCTAGGATCTTACATTAATGATTACAAGGGTTTTTTCATAAACCCTAATTCATCAAACCCTAAAATTTTAGGGTTTCATCATATATTATAGACATCAACAACAAGCCCTAAGAGACCTAGGGTTTCAATATAACATTAACAAACCATAAACATCTAAAGATTAGGATTTTATAGAGAACCCTAAAGGGTTAGGGTTTTACCAGAGTTAAAAAAAGATAGAAAGTATGGCAAGGGTTGATTAAAGATTAATCACCCTAACAAACAATAAAATTTATAATTCAAAACCCTAGACCTGAGGGAGTTAATAATACAGAGAAAATTTCAAAATGATCGTACCTTTTAATATGAAGAATACTAGTAACAAATAATGTGATCTTAAACATATCTTGAGTTTCTCCTTTTTACAAACCTTGTAGGATTTCCTATGGAAGGGTTCCCTCTACAACAAAGCTTCTTTTTTTTCATTGGAGTCCTCCTCTTGATTTTAGAATATTCCTACAAACTTTCCTTCCAAGGAAAAAAAACACAAGAGAGAGGATTATAAATAAGTAGAAATGAAAATTATACAAATAGAGAGAGTCAATAATGAAAAGAAATAAAGAACATAATACTTATGTTTTGTGAAAAAGGTGGGGAAGCTCCCTCTTTATTTTACATCAACCTAGACTTGTGAGGGATTCCTTTAATTCACCAAAACTACTCACGAACAAAACATATTAAATCTATAAACCATAAAAATAAAGATTTAAAACAAAAACTTATACTATAGCTGAAGGATATATGAGACTTAATAAAATAAATATTTGACTTTCGGATTCCTCCACCTTAGACTTCTTTTGAGGGTCATAATTATCAACAACATTTTCTTGGTCCATTTCTCTCTTCTTGTTCTTACGATTATCGAGACATTGATTCTTATAGTGTCCCATCTTGTGAAAATGATAGCATTCTATTTTAGAGAGGCCAATCTTCCCTTGATTTTTCTTTTGTCCCTTAAACGTCTTATATCCTCCTTTCTTCTTGAAATGAGTAGAGTAGGAATTTGAGGCATTTTCTTCATTTTATTGGTTACCTTCTACCAAGGAAAGGCGAGCTTCTTCTTGTATACATGCATACCACATTTCTTCAAAGGATGGAGAATTCTTCCAACTGCTAATTCCAACTGCAAAGGCATTCTAAGACTTTGGTAGTCCTAGAAGGGAAGTAATTACAAGTACTTTTTCAGGGACTACTTCATCAATTCTTGTAGTTCATCCCTCATTAGGGGAATTTTAAGGTCTAAAATGGGCCTCCTAAGGAAATTATAAAATAATAGTGGAAATAATAAAATAAGATTAGATTACATCATTAAATTTTGGAGGGAAAAAAAGAAAAAACTATTTTTCAACTCGTATTTTCAACTTATCTCCCTATGGGTTTACTGAAATTTTGAGTGGAAACACTCGTTGGATGTAAAATTTGATTCCTCATCCAAGGAGTACCCATGTTGCATACTTTTGATGGACCCCGCTACACGAAAAATGAGAAATACATGAAAAAACGTGATTGCAGGGTCCATCAAAAGTATGAAACATGGGTACTCCTTGGATGAGGAATTAAATTTTGCATCCAACGAGTGCTCCTGCTCGAACTTTGAGTAAAATCTTAGGGAGATAAGTTGAAAATACGAGTTGAAAAATTAGTTTTATTATTTTATCATTTTTTATTCTTTTTAATTTTTTACTCCAAAAATGGTGAATCATCCCCCATGGTTCACATCATCATATTTAATCCTATTGGTTCTTATAAAGTTTATTTTGGTTGTAATTTTTTCTTAGGAGGCCCATTTTAGACCTCAAAATTCCCCTAATGAATACTGGAAATTCTTATAAAATATGAGGACACTTTATCATTTGTCATTTTAACTGTTCGAAGTTCATTATTTAGACTTGCCACTTGTGTAATATTCTTGATTGTAAATAACTTTGAGAGAACACCACACATCTTTATTGAAGAGTCTAATGTGGATATGTAGGGAATCAAGTTTCCTTTGAATCCATCCACTATTAAGTTCATGGAAAGAGGATCAGTTTCTTTGCATTTCTCCTTTCGTGCATCATCTAAGGGCTCCTTGACCTTCCCTAGTACAAAATCCAATACCTTATTCTTTGCAAGGATGAGGTACATCCTTGTTTTCCATGCCCCATAGTTAGAGGCTCCTTGAAGCTTGCTCTCAGACTTCATTCATGAGGCCATAGGTGTATTTGGATGAAAACTAGATATTGTCAATGGACTTCTCTTCTCGTTATGATCTTCCTTGAATTTTTTAATTGAAACCTTCCTTAAAATGATGAGAGCTATTAATCTTCAAGTTTCATTTTTCCTTCTTCATCACCTTAGCTATGATAATATGTTAGAAAATAAAAAGGCAGAAACAATTTCTTATCTTGATAGTTAATTGTGATTATCTTTGAATTCTTATTAACTTCTTTTATCTTCTTAACATTAAGAAGCTACCAAAAACATATATACATGAATATCAACATAATAGAGACACATGATATAGGCTCTCATCTAGGGATAAAACCCCTCTTCTAGGGGAAAACCCAAAAATTCTCTTCTCTTCCTTTAGAACCAAATCAAATGAGATAACCAAGACCTTTGACTAGACCAAAAGGCATCCTCCAATCCACAAAGTCATCCTCACAAAATGATTATTCCAACTTCAATAGTCAACTCTGGTGAATCTGCCTCAATCCTACAACAAACCTAGATTTTGGCCCTCTTGCTTCATATTTTCAGCCCTCATGTAGATATGCAACTTTGGCTCTCCTGCAACAACCCAAAAATTGACACTTTTGGCAGAACAAAGAAAATTTTGGCTTCCTTTTTCTTAACAAATGTATCCTTCTTCTTTGCGAGGGTTATCCCCTTCTTTTCTAAGTATTTCACACTTCTTTCTTCCTCTTGCAATTACAGATCAAATATGGATGATGGGATGTCCAAATGAGATCGAGTAGCACTAATTTTATAGTCATTCTGTGAGGTCGAATTCCTTCAATTAGGATGACTTGATTGGAGGGCATGCCAACTTGGTGGAGGCATACAATACAATGTTGACTCAAAAATAAATTTCTTTCTTGAAATACAAAGCCCAAGAAGGGTTTAGATCATAATGACATGGACTATGACTCATGACATAAACTCTATAATCCTACAATGGAGGCTTTGATAAAAAATTAAAGCATGAAACCCATGCTTATAAGTAATTTTTATTTTATAGTAAAGTTTCTTTTCTTTTTTTTTGAAAAATACATTACATCATGACTCAAATACAATTATGAAGACCGATACTAGTTACATTTCTCAACACTTTTTGCCTTGGCTTGGAGCCTACATCTTGTGTCTCTTGTTCTCTATGATGTTCTGTTTTTTCATTTTGATAATTTCTTGATGAAAAGAAGAAGAATGCTAATAATAAATAAGCTAACAAATTCACAAGTAATTACCATGACAGATAAATTAACCATATCATATAAATCTATTGATTTCTCAACACCCACAATTGCACATTCCTACATCTTACGCATTGGGTCGAGGCCTAAGTCATCCCCCACAACCATGGCAGGGATCTTACAAGCCTTTATATATTTTTTGCGATGAGTTTTAGGCTTAGAACTAGGCTTGGACATAGTAGGAAGAAGAACATGATCAGATGATACACTATGCTAGCTGCTTTGAGAATACCCTCCTTTTGATTAACTACACTCGTACCCTCATTAAATTACTTCAGGATAAGGGGAGAGATTATATGTTGTGAATCCAACTTGGTCGCCCCCTTGCGATCTCACATAAAATCCTCCAAATTGGGAATGGACTATCTGGTTCGTAGTTGGTGATGTCTGACTCCATTTATGTGACCTACAACAGACAAAAAACATTGAACAAACAAAAGCCCTATTAAAAGTTAATTTATTTTAAGAATAGATACTATTATACATATTTAATTATTTACAAATTAATATTTAAAATAAGTAATTCAGTTTTAATATTTTCCTTATAACATAATATTATTAAACATAAATTTTAGTTTGCTATGCATAATATATATTTAAAGAAATGGGTTTGATATTGTAACACCTTTAAAGATAGATTGACTATTATATGGGATGAGAAGGTGAAAGGGTATTGGTTTATCATATGTCAAATAATAAGTTAAATATATACTTAGCATACAAAGTTATGTAAGTAATTTTAATTAAATACATGTTATATGTAATTATGAAGTAGATTATTTCCAAATCAACATAATTAGAGAAATACTAAATAAACTAATTATAATGGGTGAATATCACTTTCATGTATGGTAATTATGATGAGTTGTCAATGCTGATTATGGAATCTTACTCTATATAAGCATGGTAGCATTCCTAGAATCATTAGTCCATTACCCTAGATCATGCTTACTCCCTTAATCCTATCTCTTTATTTCACTATGATTTCGTATGGGAAGATCCCCCTATTCTCTATGAATTAATATTATGGATTGGTCTTATTAAATTGAAGTATGGACTATATTAAATCCACAACCCAAACCATGCTTAACTCTCTTACAGGATACATGTACACAATCTCTTGTTTACCAATCCTTATCCCTCGAGTTCTTGACTTTATATTCTCACGTGACCATGGGATGGAACTAATCCCTTGACCAAAAAGGAACTTAAGCCTTGACTCTTTAATACTTCAACATTTACCTTGATCTAGCCATCTAGGATCCAAGATGGATCTGGATGTATGACACTTCAACTGTGCTCAGATATGTGTTATGGAAACAGGATGTGCATGGTCCACCCTAAATAAAGGTTTTGATCCAGCAATGCAGGGATATAGATGATCTTCCTCTCCTTCACTTATCAAACAAAAAAATGTCTCACGAGTTGAATAACACTTGCACATGCTTCAAATCTAGTCTTCTTGATTGGAATCCACCAAGATATGTTGCTTAAGCCTTCTTGCGGGTCCCACATGGGACATTGGTTTAAACTTTTTTTGATCCACCCATCCAATGGTCTAGGGTGTTCAGGGTTTACACCTTCTTTGTATCTAGGGTTCAAGATCTTTACTTCGCTTGACTATGGGTCCCTTATCAGATGTATCGCAAATTTGACTCACTTATCCACCATATCCAGTATTAAGACTAAGTTGCATCTGCCTTTGCTAAGTTGGACATATCAATCACAATATAGCTTTAACTCTCCATTTTTGGGTCCACACTCCTCAAAGTTCCACATTCAGTCTTTGATCCAGTCTCTTTATACTTAGTTGCAAACATTAGATATGCTAGACTCCAGATACAAATTACTTTTCCACAAAACAAATAGGTTGGACTAGAACCAAGTGGCTGAAACTATGACTTTTGATAACGATCTTCACTTCAATTGACATGAAACTCCATTGGAATTGATAAAAAAAACTCCATATTGGGGTTTTTCACTAAGTCTCCATTATATCATTGTTGATTTTGATATAGGTCAAACTCTACTTCCATATAATTGATAGACTTACTCTGTAGACTCTATTCGTCCCTTATAGATAGGGATTTCTCTATGTACCAATTTCGTTGGAAAACCTACAACAATTAATTCAATGAACAGTCCTTATCAATATCCTATATTATTAATTCCTTCAACCTACTCTTATTTCTCACTCAAATGAGAATTGCACACTCGAAATATCAAAACAAGTATAACTATGTTCAATAATAGTCTTCAAAACATTGATCCTTAAGCAGACGTGAAATCAAATGCATAAGGATCAAACAGATACATGCATTAATGGAGGATAAATTCTCATAATTCATATTAAACAAAAAATTTGTACATGTTTACCTTGATTCACATGATTATTGGCCCTTTCCTCTCTTCATATTGGACCTCTCTTGATCCCTTTATCTCTCTTGGTTATCTCCTCTCTTATCATGTATGTCTCTCTGAACTATTAAATTTTGTCTATATACAATAGAATGGTTTTGTTGAGACCCATTCAAGATGGATCCAGTCTTCCATACAAGGAAAAGATCAATCAAAGCCTAAAAACTCTAACTCCTCAATAAATCTCTCCAAATAGTAATGTACATGAGGAAATTATTCTTCATTTCTTAAATAAATCTCTATTTAGAATATAAAACTAAATTCCTATCTTTAATTACATTAAATTGACTTAAATTAAATTAAGGGAACACGCTCCTTTTAGTAAAGGTGACAATATCTCCTAGGTCTTGTTGACTTGTAGACATGCTCCCGCATCAAACTCCCTATGTAAAAATAATTCATGGAATCTAATTCATGGGTTTTCAGATTTCCATCTTGTTGTCAAACATTTTTTTTTCAATTACAGGTGCATCTACTACCATTTATTCTCGTCATGGATCCCAAACTTTGTTTTGTTGTTATCCACTTGCCTCACTGTCATGGTCATCTTCAAAAAACTTTGTTCTAATGCTGAACTTCCTCATTAACTTTGTCCTCTTCACCTTTTGTAGATGCTTATCTGTTTCTATTGTCCTCAATTTTCCAAGTTTCCAGACTTTATTTTGCAATGCTCCCCTTTCCTTGTCGATATACTTGCTTGCAGTTAATTATCATTGACTGTCTTCTTTACCTTAGTATGTCTTACCTTGGGCACTTTATTCATCAACATATATAACTTTTCAACCTCAATGTCCAACTCAATCTTTTGCTAATCCATGCTATCGACATGGTTCAATTGCATCTTTGCTTCAAAATTTAAATTTTTTATGGCCTTAATTTCCATTTCACTGCTCTTGTAAGTTCTGAACTCGCCTTCTTCATCATTAGACAAATCTTCAAATATGTTTAAGGTACTTCATTTCCTTCTACAATGTGCTTCATGAAAGATTTACTTTCATCCTCCAAACTCTTGTTTTTACCTGCATGTGCACATGAAACAAATTCACTACAATAATCATCAAATCCTTGAAAATTACTATCAGTCATAAGAATGTCTGCTTCCCTCTTTACTTTTGTCTACAAACACATAGTCTATTGTCCTTCCATGTGCATTAATTTCTCTTTGAACACCAAATTTCTCTTTTTCAACCGGTTAGTGGAATTTCTTGCTGTCTTCCTTTTCATGCTTTTTGTCTATAATCTTCATGCAATCATCCTCAATCCTTAGATTGACTAGTAGTTACTATAAAGGGATGAAATTGATCTCAAAGGTAGTTATGCCCTTTTTTCTTTTCAATTTAATTATGTCAATAACCATGTCTATTTTGGAATAGGGCTTTCAAAATTTTAATTTAATTATCAATAATTAAGAAGTGGATGATAAGGGTTTAAACTCATAAAATATCTGCAAAATATTTTTAATATTTTTAGGATAGAGAGTTGAGATTATATCAAAAATAGTTATGCCGTAAAGAAATCCTTTGAGAAGAACTCCCCTCCCATACCACTTGTGCCATCATGCACCGTCGATCTTGTGTTACACAATAGACTTATCTTCTTCTGTTATATTGATACCTTTGAAAACACTGCCCAGATGAACTCACTTCTCGATCCACTCTGATCCGTTGGATCATGTGTTAGAAAATTAAAACAACAACTGGAAACACAAGTGTGAGAGTGAGAAATGAATTTCATCCAGGCACCGACATAGGTGAGACTGAGAAACAAATTTCATACAGGTGTTGAAATAGGTGTGAGAGCGAGAAATAACAATTGGCCATGCATTAACAAAGAGGTGAGACCATGGCACGACCTGGACAAGTTTCCTCCCCCAGCCATTCAAGCTAAATAACACTGCCACCTGCAATACCCAAACAATATATTCAAACATCTTTAATTCACCTGCAATACCCAAAAAATATATTCATACATCTTCAATGAATTGAATTGAATTTATTTGCCTACTATTTTCATTTGGAATTTCGTCTTGCACCCAGAATATCAGCTCATAATAATGGCTTCGTCTAGACTACCTCCCGCTAGCATCATCCAGACTAACTCTGGCTTCAATCAATTACGTCCAATTTCAAATACAACTTTATCAATATATGCCCAACCAATAGACTGTATAGTAACATCTTTGCACGAAATCTGGATCCACATGATCCACTTCCATCTACTTACAGATAGTGGAGACTGGAAAGAGAATGTGGGATGGAAACTCAGTTATGAGACAATTCAATGATATGACGAGGAAGAAGGTGATGGTGGTGTGGATGCCTCTCGGCAAGATCGCCACATTATGGGCTCTCTACCACCTTCTCAACTACATTGATATGCTTGTGTGTTAGGGTTTTTGACCACTGCTATCTTGCTACCTCAACAATATAATACATGTTTGGTTTTCCAAACTGGAAAAACAAAATCTAAATGTGGTTAGAATGTAACCCCTAAAGCCTAATGAATTTTGAATTTCCTTGTGCAGCTTGTCACAAAGACGTAGTGTCAACCGTTACCTTCAACTTCTTCTTTGTGCCTCACCAAGCAAAGTTTCCTCCTCTTTCCTCCGAGCCATTATCAAGTGGGGCGTAAGTTTGAGTGGGGATATGCCAATGATTAGATTCAGTTCCAAAATAACACCTAGCCGCGTTATTCATAATAGAAACTGACTGATTAAGGAAATAAGAGTGACCTGTGTTAACCCAGTTAATGGGAAGGGAAATGGAAATGCAATCTATATAATATTCATACTTAATTGCCTTATAACAAAGAATTACATGTAACGAAGTTCACAAATTCATATTTAATTATCTTATAACAAAGCATTGGATGTAACAAAGTTCACAAATTCAACCTGCGATTTCAAACAATTTTTTTAGTTGGATTTCAAATGAATTTGGTCGAAAAATGTGTTTAGAAAACCTTCAAAGTTAATTCAAGGCAAGGTTTCTTCACCATTGCTTTCCTTGCTTGTAGGTTTGGTCCTTGCTTTAGCGTCCACGCAGAAAGGAAATGAGAATATGCTTTCATTGTACGAAAATATAAAAAGTCACCATTTAGAAGAAAAATATGTGAATGAAACAACTGTTTAGGTAAATTGAAGATAGTTGCAAGTGCATTCTCCATTAATAGATTTATGAAGTTTACATGAATCAATGCCAAGACTATTAGCATGAATTAAAAAATAAAAGGATCATAAGCCCAAATATTGAAGAAGTTATCTCTACATCGACCACCCTTTCATATAACTTAACCTTAACTTTGATATGTGTATATGTGATTTTTATGATAAATATTTATTAAAAAAAACACGTTTAGAACACCCAGTGGCGTTCTTCACCATATAAACTGACTAACTGAGAAAATAAGAGCGACGAGCATTACCCCACGTAATGGAAAATAAAATCTATATAATATTTATAATTAATTATATTATAACGAAGCATTGAATGTAACTAAGTTCATAAATAATATATGTGATATTGATTAATTTTGGTTAAATATATCCCAAAAAAAAAACTTTCAAAATGTAAAACAATTTTATTTTATTTTTAAATAATATTTACACATAATAATTAAGTGCCTACAATTATATCAAGTTAATCTAAATCAAATCAACCTAAGAATTTAGAGTGATTCACTGCATATCTTTGGTAAATTAGATTTCAAGGTAGGATTCTCTTCATCATTTCTCTCCTTCCTTATCTTTACCATAGGTTTGGTTCTTGTTTTAGTTTATACCTAGAAATAAAATGAGAATATGTTTTCGTTCTATTTAAATATGTGAATGAAACCGACGTTTATGTAGAAATTACAATGTAGATTTGCAACTATTTACAAATTTTTAATCAAAATCACAAGACACAAACTTACTCTACTGTTCTGCAAACATTAATTCACAATTTAGAACAAAAAACTCAAAGATGCAATAAGAAATCACACACATGCAAATAGTATTTTTCCTAGGGAAATAAAACTACTAAAAACCCAAATGCATGATTGCATTAATATGATGAATAAAGATGTATCACAATTGATTTTCTCAATTGAGCACAACCTGCAAGTGCATAACCTATCTCTCTACTCACTGAGAAACTCTAACCCAGACTTAGTCAATTTCTGCCTCTTCTTAAGCTCCAATTTTCTTGCGCAATTCTAAGAAATTAGGCCTCTATTATTTAGGAATTTCTCCAAAATGGAATGCACAATTCCGAAGGTTGATCATCTGACTGTAGGAAATTCCAGTACACTCAATACTAGTCTACAACTGATGGTACACTGCCTTGGAATCTCCACCAAGCCTGGGGAACTTGAATTCTCTGCATACGCTAGATAGTTTGGGCTAATTGATTAGTTAACTGGATGATCATTGAGTTTGACTGAAGTCCCACTGCTTAACTGACCTTCCATTGGTTCCTCCAAAAGTTGGAACTAGTTTAACTGAAAAACAACTTGAGATAACTGGCCTTGATTGTTACAAATTAGTAATCACAGATGCTTAACTGAACTATAACTCCTCGAACTCGAATTTAATGAGCGAACTGGGTGACACAAGCCATGCCACACAATTTAACTGCATCCAAGTTTTCTACTGATGTGGAAATTTGAATTTTCTCAATTTAATCAAGGTAAAATAAAATTGAGAATTTCTCGCTACATTTTTCAACACTCCCTCGTAGCAAAAAGGGATTTTCAACCACCCCTATCCTACACCTGTGGAACTCAAACTTCCCTCTTGAAAAGGGCTTTGTCAAAATGTCAACATCTTGTTCCTTTTTCCGAATATATTACAACAACATTATCCGCCTCTCCACAAAATCCTGTAAATAGTGATACCAAATATCTATATGCTTGGTCGATTGTGAAAAACAGGATTCTTAGAGAGCTTGATGCAACTCTGATTACTATAGTAGATCATAGTTGGATCCATCATCTGACCAAATAGTTCAACAAGTATCTTTCTCATCTAGATTGCCTCACATGCTGCTTGTCTTGAAACCATGTATTGAACTTTTACCGAGCTGAGTGCCAAAAATATTTTCTTCCTACTATATTAGGAGACAACTGCAGACCCAAAATTGAAAATTCCACTTGATGTAATCTTTCGATCTAATGGAATTCCTGTCCAATTTTCATTTGTGAAGCCACACAACTTCACTCCCTCTGTTCGTCTATACTACAATCCAAAATAGGTAGTGCCTATAAGGTACGGTAAAACATGCCTAGCTTCCTTCCAAAATAATTTGGTTGGATTAACCATAGCTTGGATCAGTTGGTTGACTGCATAACACAACTCTGGTCGTATGTTGATAAGGTACATAAGTGAACCCACTAGCTGCCGATAAATGGTAGCATCCACTTCCTCACTTGAAGTGGCATCCTCCTTCCTCTAGTTGGTCGCTATAGGTGTCTCCATGGGTTTGTAACTCTCCATGTGGAATCTCTGTAGTATCTCATTTGTATATTTTCCTTGGGAGACAAATAATTCCCCATCGCCTTGCCATACTTCCAACCCAAGAAAGTAGTGCATGAGACCCATGTCCTTCATTTCAAATTCCCTTGCAAGGTCCTCCTTGCAAGATCTGATTAGCTACTCATCACCAATTAAAATCAAATCATCAACATATAAGCCAATAATGAGCAATTTATCTTCTACCAAGATATGGTAGAGGTTTGCATCCGCCTCACTTTTGGTGAAGCCCAAGCCAGTGAGATAAGTATCGATCCTGGTGTACCAAGCACTGGGTGATTTTTTGAGACCGTACAATAGTCGCTTGGCATGAGACTCTCAATCAAAAGTCTCAAAGCCTTCTCGTTGCTCAATGTACACATCCTCCTCAATAACTCTATTGAGGAATGTTGTTTTTACATCCATTTGGTGGATCTTCCACCCCATTTGCACAACCAAAGCAAGACTTGATCTAATGGATGAGTACCTTGCTACAAGAGCAAAGGTCTCCTCATAATCAATTCCTTCAACTTGAGAGCGCCCCTTGGCCACAAATATGGCCTTGTACTTCTTTATGCCTCCATCTGTTGCCTGCTTAACCTTGAAGATCCATCTCGAACCCACAACTGATTTATCTACTGGTCTTGGGACCACTTCCCAAACATTATTATTTACAATGGATTTGTATTCCTCCACCATTGTATCAACCCATACAAGTTTCTCTACTGCTTCCTCGAAAGAGGATGGTTCAGTCTCTACAAGCTCAATCATTAGAGCCATGCAGCCAATGTACCGATCAGGTGACCTTCTCCTCCTATATTGATTTGAAGGAGTACCCACATTCTCCCTCGCATCCTGCACAAGTATCTTAGCTTCCCTGGTTCTTTTCTGCCTTCTTGATATGGTTATGCTTGAGTGGATGTCTCCACTCTCTGCTCCTCAATTTGTGGCTGCTCCACAACTTCCTGAGGTTCCTCCTTTGAAGCCAAAATCTCCTCTTCTGGTGGGATCTGAAGCTTTCTCTCAAGAGAGCACGACATCGCTTTCTCCTCATCAAATTTTATATTCCTTTGCACAATGCCATTTTGACGAATGGAAATTACACATGATAGTTGTCTGCAGTTTCTGTGTAACCCAAAAATTCCCCCAATTTTGTGGTCAACTCAAGTTTCTCCTTTTATTCTTTGGACACATGGCAGTAAATGGAGGCTCCAAAAATTATGAAGTGCGACACATCCGAATTTCTCCCCGAGAAAGCCTCCTCCGGTGTAATCATGTCGAGAGTCTGATGAGGACTTCGGTTCTGCAAATAGATCATAGTATTGCATGTCTCGACCCACAAATGCAAAGATAGGCCTTGGTCATGTAACATTTCCCTCACTGCTCCCATAATGATACAATTCTTTCTCTTAGACACCCCATTCTGCTGTGGGTTGTGGGGTGCCATCAAATCTCATCGAATGTCGACACATACTCACCTCCATTATTGCTCCTAAGATACTTCACATTATTGCCGATTTATTTCGCAACTAGTGCCTTGAATTCTACAAACTTGGATAATGTCTCATACTTTTTTTGCATTAAGAAGATCCAACACTTCCATGAGAATTCATCAATAAAAATGACAAAATATTTGTGCTTGGCAGTGGAGGATGTCAAGAAAGGTCCATAGACATTATATTGGATCCTTTCAAGGACTGCATGCGCTTTGATGTCCTGATCATGGAATGTGGATTTTTTGTACTTCCCTAAAGTACATCCTTTGAGAACATCCTACTGCTCAAGTGCTCCTTTGGGGAGGCTCGTGGTTATCTGTTGCATGATCTTCATTGTGCCATGATGCAAATGGCCAAGTCTTCTGTGCCAAAGTTCACCAACATCGCGACACTGCATCTTCTCTGCCTTTGTACTTAATGCAACACAATCTTCCACATCTGGCTTATATATGTTCTTCACACAAACCCCAATCTGCTTCACCTATCCCATGACTATGTGTCTTAGGAATTCCTTTCATTTACTGAAGATCACATCATAATTAGGGTCTTCCAAAACTACAACAAAGATGAGATTTTTCTTTAGGATTGAAACAAACATGACATCCTTGAGCCCAAGGGGGGAGACCGAATCCCTCTGAAAGGTGACTGTACCAATCCCGGTAACAATACACCTTCCATCATCCCCCATCTTGATGTGCATCTATAAATATTTTTCTTACAGGTCACTGAAAAAGTCTCTACACCCTGTCATGTTGTTATAGACATATTTTGGCACTGCAACCCCAATCGCATAGGTCCATAAAAAAGGGCTTCTAAATCCCTAAAAGTGTTGTTTCATACCCTAAAGGAGCAAGGTCAGCTGATTACATCATCTGCTAGAAGTTCTCCCTGAAAAACTACTCAGAACTGGTCAAAACAGGACCATACAGACTACTCAGTGCTAAGGGTGTGATGCATCTCACCTGCCACATGCAAAAAGTGCGATGCATACTGAAAATCCCTTCTGTAGGGTGCGATGAGCAAGAGCAGACAAATGGCAGAGGCAGTTGGCTAGGTGGAAACCTAGAGAATCTTCTAGAAACTGCCCATTTGACACTTGCCTCTCTGAATTCGCCTAGGGATGAGTAAGAGATCATGAAATCTTCAAGTGGAACCAAGAACTATCAGAGATATGACACTAATCAAAATCCCAGAAGCTGACTCACCCACCTGCAAACATCTATATATGGATCCCTCATCCTAGAGATCCAAAAGGGCTGGAATTTTGTATTTTGTAAGGAAGTGTTGTTGGTTTCTCTATGCAACATTGTATTGTTGGGTGATCTAAGCTTTTCATGAGGTGAAGAGGGCTTTCATGCTGGGAGGATGGCACTAGGTCAGACCAATGGGTTGTAATCCTCTCTTCTACTACTTCTATCAATAAATCTATTTGAGTTTTCCTCCATATTCTTGTATATCTCTGAATCTTGTAATGATATATGCATTTGTATGGTTAATATACACCTGATCCTATATTGTTTATGGTTATAGATCTCTATGCTTTGATGGTATTATGTTGCTTTGACTCTGCAGGTGTTCTTTGAAGCGGGACAAGTAAGGAAGGAAAGGCGAAGCTTTGTCAAAGGAGGGAGGAAACAAGCAAGGAGCCAAGCAAAAGAATGAGGTTGGTACTCTCTGCTTCTCCCTCATCTATCTCTCATAAGGGAAAATACAAGTAACTTTAGTTTGTTTGTTTCTAAGATAGCTACCCGTCTTAGTGGGACTAGCAACTCTGAATGGAGACTAGTTTTCCCGATAACAAAATGGCGACTCCGCTGGGGAGCTAATAGCTTGTTTGCTTATTTCTATTTGTTTTCTTTATAAACTATAGACGGAGCCTGAAGTTAAGCCAGCTAGCCTTATGAACTGAACAACTGACTTGCAAACATCCTAAGTGCCCTGGTGGTAGCTCAAGTAACCTCATTAGATCAGCCCCTATACTTTGTGTTTACTGCCTATCATTAGCTCAGCCTAAACCCCTAAACTTAGTTGCAAATTGTGAGCAACACCAAGCTCAGTCTCATTCCCGACCATTGCACTTTCTCTCATTGGCAGTCTGGATGCATCACACCTACCGTGTGCTATAGGTGAGATGCATCCCTCTTTCCCTGTGTTAAAGGTGCGATGATCAGATGAGACTGTTTCTGCCTCCAGATTTTGGTTTTTCCTTCATTGTCTTTAGCTTTATTCAGTAGTTTTGCTGTCTGTGATCAATATATCACTGTTGAAACTCTCTTCCTTTGCATTATTCAGCCTCCACTGATAAAGAATTGTGAATGTTTTTATGTATTTTTCATCATTTACAAGTCTCTTTTGCAAACAGTAGCTTAATCAAACTGTCGTCTTTTGATTTGAAAGTGTCACAAGTGTCGTTTTCAGTCAAAGAAAAGAATCGTCCTCTTTTTGATAGTTGATTACACTTTTTCCATTTTATTTGATTTGAATTAACAGTATTTCAAGTGTTGAAAGTAATTTTTGAATTTGAAATCTCAAAGTGTCATCTTAGTCTTCCTTTCATTTTTTGAAAAGAAAATTGTTAGTACTGTCGCTTTGAAAGAAAAATAGTTCAGATCTGTACTTAGCATTCTTTTTTTCATTCACACATTAAGAAAGCGGAAAACAAATACATGCATGTGCATTTGTGTTGGAAATAATACTGAGAGGGGGGGTGAATCAGTATTATCTAGCAATTTAATAAATCTTCCTTATTTGATCTTTGAATTATTTTTGCATGTCAGTACCATAAAATAATGAGCATGAACAAAGAAAAACAGATAGTCACACCAAAGAACACAAGATGTAAGGTGGAAACCCAATGTGGGTGAAAACCACCTGCTGCAATATGTCTCTATCTTCTTTCAAATTAGAAACTTCTTTTACAATGATTTTGCACTGGTGCAGTCCTTTACCAGTACGCAGGCTGCAACCTGCAGAGAGCTACAACTCTCTCTCTCTCTCGTTTTCCAGTCTACTCCTGGAAGGGAGCTACAACCCCCTACTTCTTTTCATAAAGCATCAGATGATCAACAAGTACATAACAGTTACAGTCCACTACAGATATCAGATCAACAATAACAGAAGTAACCCAGAACACCTTATCAACAGAGAAATTCAATCAACAGAACATCTTAAGACAGAGACGCAGTTTTTCCTTCTGTGGCCTGCGACCAGACGCAGTTAACCTTCTGCTCCTCTGCGTCCACACGCAGATATCCTTCTGCTGAGCTGCGTGCTGACGCACTGTTCCTTTAACTGCTCTGCATTCTGTTGCTGCAGGTACGCACCCAAAAACACTATCGCGCCGCGTCCTGTTGCTGCAAGGACGCACCCAAAAACACTATCGCGCCGCGTCCTGTTGCTTCAGGGACGCACCTGAACCTTGGTCGCCCTGCGTCCCCACGCAGATCTCCAGATACTGAACTGCGTCCTGGACGCACCTGAACTTCGTCTACCCTGCGTCCCCACGTAGGTATCCTCCTACTGCACTGCGTCCCGGCGCACTTTCCTTTCGCTGTACCTGCGTCCTTTCAGGTATGAATGATTTCAAGACTTTAAGTGTAACTCAAACAGTCAGATCTACAGATCTGATCTTGCGCCAAAGGGATCTCAGTCCTTCAGTAGATTCGCCTTTTAGATCTAAACCAGATCTCACCCAATAAGATATTCAACCAAAGACATGCCTAAACCAAATGATCTCCTTTGCTTTATATAGGCAAGCTCCTCCTCAAATCATGGAACAATACCACGAGCCGACACCACAATAACGCAATACCGTCGGCTAGATACCAAGAGTAAAACACAAGAAACCCCCACGTGTGCTTTTCTTTGCCTTAAAATGTGTGCACTAGGTGGATGCATCTCCTGAACGGCTGGCCTGCGTCTTTGGACGCGGCTTCTGCATGGTGTACCTGCGGGTACGCACTTTCTGTAAGGTATACCTGCGTCCTCCTTATTTCCTTCAATATTTGATAGCTGATTATCAACTTCTGCTGCTGACTTGGAGAACAGTGACCTGTCACCTGAATGGGTTGCCATCAAGGACAACACTTTAGTCATAATGCCAACAATCTCCCCCTTTGGACTTGATGACAACCTTACAAACTTCAGCTTCTTTCTCCCCCTTTGACATCAAGGGCAAAAGGGGTATGCTCCCCCTAAGAACATGCTCCCCCTGGATATGAACCAGATCTGCAACAAAGAACCATAATCCACCATGAAAGAGATAGGGACATATTGCAGCTATTTCCAAGACCTCCTTCTGACCATCCTCCATAATGCCAACAATGCATTATATGCTCCCCCTGAACCTGTACCATCAATCAGAAAAGATTCAACAACAAGATGATGCATCAACAACCCCCAGCTTTTGCCTGAGGTACTCAAAGGTGTCCCTGGGCAATGGTTTGGTGAGAATATCAGCAACTTGTTCCTTAGAAGGAACATACTCCAATTTGACCTTCTGTTCAAGCACTTGTTCCCGGAGAAAATGATACTTGATTGGTATGTGCTTGGTTTTTGAATGCATAACCGGATTCTTTGAGATGCTGATTGCACTTGTGTTATCACATAAGATGGGGATAGGTGGTGTACAAGTGATTTGAAAATCCTGCAAAGTCTGCATCATCCAAAGAAGTTGGGTGCAACAAGATGCAACAACAACATATTCCGCTTCAGCTGTAGACAAGGCAATCGAACTTTGTTTCTTGCTGAACCAAGATACCAGTCTGGAACCCATAAAGAATGCACCACCACTTGTGCTTTTCCTGTCATCCATGCTTCCGGCCCAATCTGCATCTGTATAAGCATGAAGAGTAAGATCTGTATCTCTAGGATACCATAAGCCATAATTTTGAGTCCCTTGAAGATATTTGAAAATTCTCTTCACTGCCTGAAGATGAGTCTCCTTCGGATTTGCCTGAAATCTTCCAACTATTCCAACTGCATGCATGATATCCGGTCGGGTACCTGTCAAATATAGTAAACTTCCAATCATAGATCTGTAGGTTGGTTGATGTACTGCTGCAGATTCATCATTTGCACTGAGACTACATCCTGTGACCATGGGTGTACATACTGGTTTTGCATCTTCCATGCCATATTTCTTCAAAATCTGTTTGAGATACTTGGTTTGAGATAAAAAGATTCCTCCTTCTTTTTGTTGGATTTGCAAACCAAGGAAATATGTCAGTTCTCCTAGCAAGGACATTTCAAATTCTTTCTGCATGACCGAGGCAAAGCTTTGACTCATAGCTTCTTCATTGCTGCCAAAAATAATGTCATCTACATACACAACAAGTATTAGCAATTTGTCATTTTCAACTTTTATATACAGATTGCTATCTGCTGAACCTTTTGAAAAACCTTGTTGATGAAGATATTTGTCCAACCGGTAGTACCAAGCCCTTGGAGCTTGTTTGAGACCATAGAGAGCCTTTTTCAATCTGCATACAAGATTTGGATCATTTCCAAGAATGAACCCATCTGGCTGTTCAATGTACACTTCTTCTTCCAAGTCTCCATTCAGAAAGGCTGATTTCACGTCCATTTGAAATACTTTGAAGTTTTGAAAACTTGAGAGAGCAAGGAACATTCGGATGGCCTCAAGTCTTGCAACAGGAGCAAAATTTTCTTCAAAGTCTATTCCTTCTTGCTGCGCATACCCTTTACAAACAAGTCTGGCTTTGTTTCTAATTACTTCTCCATTTTCATTCAATTTATTTTTGAAGACCCATTTTGTTCCGATAACATTCTTATCCTTTGGTCTAGGAACCAGCTCCCAAGTGTTGTTTTTTTCGATTTGCTCAAGTTCTTCATCCATTGCTTTCACCCAACATTCATCTTTGCATGCTTCTTTCACATTTTGTGGTTCAGTAGAGGAGAGTAATGCCAAATAGCTTGAGGCTTCTGCAACTGTTCTTCTTGTTTGTACACCTGCTTCTTTCTACCCCACAATTTGAGATTCTGGATGATTTTTCTGAACATATCTGGATGGAGTCTTTTCTTCTATTCTTGTTTGCTCCTCTGGCTCTTCTTGAGGTTCTTCTTCTTCATCATTCTGTCTTTGAGGGTAGCCTTCATCTTCTTCGATGTCTTCATGATGGACTTGCCTAGGAATGTATCCCTTCTCATCAACCACTACATCAATGCTGTCAACAATTCTGCCAAGTCTTTTATTGTAGCACTTGTATGCTTTGCTATATGGAGAGTAACCAAGAAGAATGCCTTCATCTGCCCTAGGTTCAAGTTTGCCAAGCTTCTCATCAGTATTCTTGATATAGCATTTGCTCCCAAAGATTTTGAAGTGCTTTACCGAAGGAGTCCTGCCACTCCAAAGCTCATGAGGAGTTTGAGTGATGTTCACCCGGACATTTGTTTTGTTGAGAATAACGACCGCAGCATGTGCAGCTTCACCCCAGAAATTTGCGGGAGTTCCTGATTCATCAAGCATAGCTCGAGCCATTTGTTGGATTGTTCTGTTCATTCTTTCAACAACTCCATTTTGCTGAGGAGTTCTAGCTGTAGAGAATTCTCTCCTTATCCCATGTTCATCACAGAAATCGAAAAATTCATTTGAAGTAAATTCCCCACCTCTGTCGGATCTGAGGCACTTAATTTTGTGACCTGATTCATTTTCAACCAAGGCTTTGAAGGATTTGAATTTTTCGAATGCTTCATCTTTGTGCTTCATAAGTCCCAACCAGACAAACCTGGAGAAATCGTCAATAAATAATATCAAGTATTCCTCTCCTCTAGGTGTTCTTTTCCTGAATGGACCACATGTATCTGTATGTACTAGCTCAAGAGGCATGCTAGCTGATCCTTCTTTCTCTGGAAAGTTATTTCTGGTTTGTTTTCCAAACTGACATGATCTGCATATGGTGTTGTCAGGAATTTTGATATCTGGAAGATCGCGAACTGCCTGATATTTGCACGCTTTCCTTATTTGTGAGAAGCTTAGATGTCCCAACCTTTGATGCCATAACCAGTGCTCTTCAACCTTGCTCAGATAGCATTGTTGTTGTCCTTCTTCAAATATGTACAGATTATTTGGAGTTCTTTTGCCTTTGAGTACTGTTTTACCTGTATCAAGATCACGAACAAGACATCCATTCGATCTGAAAATAACCTCGGTTCTTTGATCACACATCTGGCTGACACTTAGAAGATTATGCTTCAATCCATCAACATACAAAACATTTCCAGCTTTGACCTTTTCTTTTAACTGAGCAATGCCTTTTCCTTTTATAGTTGCAGGAGTATCATTTCCAAAAGAGACTTTCTTTCCCTTTTCTAGAGCAGAATAAGATTCAAGTTTTTCTTTATCACCTGTCATATGCTTCGAACATCCACTGTCAATGTACCATAGATTTTCCTGTCCCTCTGCATAAAATGCTATTCCACATCTTTCTGTTTGAGGTTCCTTTATTCTCCATGTTTTGGTGCTTGGGGCTTGCTCCTTTTTCTGCTGAAACCTGCTCCTGCATTCAGATTCTTCATGACCAAAGTTATTGCAAATAGAACATTCGACTTCATTTTCAAGAACCGAAAAGTTGTTATAGGTCCTTTTTGTAATCCCTGTCATACTTTTTTGTTTTTGAGCTTCCCTAGTCATGATTGTTTTATATGCAACACATTGAGCTGCTTTGTGACCAAAGTTATGGCAAGAAAAGCATTGTCCATTGAAGAACCTTCTGCGGTTATCGAATCTACCAGCCAACTGATTGTTATTTCTATTTTCATTTATTCTTGGACCAAATTGAGAAGATTTTACCTGTGGCTGGTTCACCCTTAAGATGGATTGCCCTTGATAGTTTCTGTTTGTAATTCGTCCCTGCTTTACCTGATGATCTTCATTGTTCTTTTGCTCATTTCTTCTTGCTGCATCAAGATAACTCTTTGAGGTGGATGCTTGAGAGGTTTCTCCATTGTAGCACAGACCTGTCTTGTTTAGAGGAGACCGCTGCACATTGATAATCTTATCCAAAGTTTCAGATCCTTTGACAAACTTAAGATTAATAGCTTTTGTTTTCTCAATCTCTTTTCGAAGACCAACAATTTCTCCTTCTAGTTTTTCAAGATGTTTTTCCTTTTCATCAATTTGAAATTGTAGAGTATCAATGATCACATTCTTTTCTTCTATACATCTCTTGAGTCTAGTGATTTCATCATAAAGGTTATCCACATCTATAGCATCCATATAATCATCATCTTCAAATGCCATTAATAACTTATATTCATTACCTCGTTCATCTTCATCACTGTTTGATAGACCATCACTATCTTCATGGGTGTAGTAGCTTTTCTTATTTGCACTTTGTTTCTTGTTCCATCTAGCAGGTTCCTTTCCTTTATCCTTATGAGGACATTTTGCAGCATAATGACCTACTCTTCCACAAGCAAAGCATTTGAAAGGTAGCTTACCTCTGAACCTTCCAGAACCCCTTTGAAGATTTCTGACAAAATTTGATTCTTCTTCCTCTTCTTCTGGAACATGGCATGCTTCATAGTAATCTTCTTTGCCTGATGCCTTGAAAGCAGCTTCCCTTCTGTCTGATGGACCTCCCTTTCTCATTTCATAAGCAGTTAGAATTCCATGTTGCTGAGACATAGTGAGAATTCGAAGATTTTCCTTTTCTTCTATTGCAGATACTTTAGATTCAAACTTGGGGGATAATGATCTTAGAATCTTTTCAACTACTATAGCCTCTTTTATTTCTTCACCCAAATTTTTCATACAATTAACAATCTCATCTACCTGAAGAAAATAATTAGCCACACTTTCATCATTATACATCTTGAGAGTCTCATACTGAATCCTGAGAGTTTGAAGTTTAGCTCGCTTTACCTGTTCATCTCCTTCATAGCTCGTGACCATTTTGTCCCATATCTCTTTTGCTGATTTGAAGTGCATTACCTTCATGAATTCCGTTTGGGATATACTTCCTAATAAAGTACTGACTGCTTTTGCATTTGTTTCATACTTCTTTTTCTCAGTTGGATCTGTAGGAGTAGCTGAAGGAAAAGCATAGCCTGTTTCTACAATGTCCCAAACTTCTGTACCAAGAGATTGAAGATATGCAGTAACTCTTACCTTCCAATAATTGAAGTTTGTCCCATCAAAAACCGGTGGCCTGATTGATGCTTCTCTCTCGTAGTTGCTCATGATGAACGATCTACCTTCAAGCGATCAAGCTTCTCTGAAGGACCTGCTCTGATACCAATTGTTGGAAATAATACTGAGAGGGGGGGTGAATCAGTATTATCTAGCAATTTAATAAATCTTCCTTATTTGATCTTTGAATTATTTTTGCATGTCAGTACCATAAAATAATGAGCATGAACAAAGAAAAACAGATAGTCACACCAAAGAACACAAGATGTAAGGTGGAAACCCAATGTGGGTGAAAACCACCTGCTGCAATATGTCTCTATCTTCTTTCAAATTAGAAACTTCTTTTACAATGATTTTGTACTGGTGCAGTCCTTTACCAATACGCAGGCTGCAACCTACAGAGAGCTACAACTCTCTCTCTCTCTCGTTTTCCAGTCTACTCCTGGAAGGGAGCTACAACCCCCTACTTCTTTTCATAAAGCATCAGATGATCAACAAGTACATAACAGTTATAGTCCACTACAGATATCAGATCAGCAATAACAAAAGTAACCCAGAACACCTTATCAACAGAGAAATTCAATCAACAGAACATCTTAAGACAGAGACGCAGTTTTTCCTTCTGTGGCCTGCGACCAGACGCAGTTAACCTTCTGCTCCTCTGCGTCCACACGCAGATATCCTTCTGCTGAGCTGCGTGCTGACGCACTGTTCCTTTAACTGCTCTGCGTTCTGTTGCTGTAGGTACGCACCCAAAAACACTATCGCGCCGCGTCCTGTTGCTGCAAGGACGCACCCAAAAACACTATCGCGCCGCGTCCTGTTGCTTCAGGGACGCACCTGAACCTTGGTCGCCCTGCGTCCCCACGCAGATCTCCAGATACTGAACTGCGTCCCGGACGCACCTGAACTTCGTCTACCCTGCGTCCCCACGCAGGTATCCTCCTACTGCACTGCGTCCCGGCGCACTTTCCTTTCGCTGTACCTGCGTCCTTTCGGGTATGAATGATTTCAAGACTTTAAGTGTAACTCAAACAGTCAGATCTACAGATATGATCTTGCGCCAAAGGGATCTCAGTCCTTCAGTAGATTCGCCTTTTAGATCTAGACCAGATCTCACCCAATAAGATATTCAACCAAAGACATGCCTAAACCAAATAATCTCCTTTGCTTTATATAGGCAAGCTCCTCCTCAAATCATGGAACAATACCACGAGCCGACACCACAATAACGCAATACCGTCGGCTAGATACCAAGAGTAAAACACAAGAAACCCCCATGTGTGCTTTTCTTTGCCTTAAAATGTGTGCACTGGGTGGACGCATCTCCTGAACGGCTGGCCTGCGTCTTTGGACGCGGCTTTTGCATGGTGTACCTGCGGGTACGCACTTTCTGTAAGGTATACTTGCGTCCTCCTTATTTCCTTCAATATTTGATAGCTGATTATCAACTTCTGCTGCTGACTTGGAGAACAGTGACCTGTCACCTGAATGGGTTGCCATCAAGGACAACACTTTAGTCATAATGCCAACAATTTGCATTTAGACTGCTTATGGAAATTGATTTAGGTCAGTGCATCTTAGTGTGTGCTCTGTGCTCTATGTTAAAAGGATTTTACTTCTCTTTCCTTAGTAGCTAGGATTTTTATTGAAAAAAGAAAGCAAACGACTGTTTATCATATTAGATTGCATATTTAGGAATTGTATATCTGCATCACGCGGTGAACCTTAAAGGCAAACTTCTTAAGAAAGATCAACTGTAAAATAAATTTCAATGAACATAAAAATGCTTTGGAACCTAACACACAACATTTAGGAGTCTAGGCTAGAGACGCATTCCGGCATCATAAAGCCTGGTAACTATCGCTTTCATCGTAGGTTGGGTGATTCCTCCTCTTTGAGACGACAAGTGCCAGTATGGACTTGTGCTCCCTGTTGAGTCCCAAACTTGCATCTTCCCTATACACCTTTTCAGCCTTCTTTTCCATTTACTTGACCCACCAAGCTGTCAAATTATTGCATATTAGTTTAAAAAGAGCTTATAAAATGGTTTCCTAACTATGTTTGTGACTGCTGTTTGATTTAGATTTTTGTTCAATCAGCTGCGGAAACTTGTCACTTTCCGCAGCCAGCTTAAGTTTCCGCAGCCATTTTGTTGAAGACTATGTTACAGGTGTCCAATGGAGAATCCGGCCACATGGGCAAGCTGAAAATGACATGTACGTGGAGCGTGTCCCCTTGGTTCAGCCGAATCACTCACAAACAACCATGGTCAAGGACGGTCAAAGGAGTGGTCAAACCAAGAGTTTTGCGGTGGCACGACTCTGTTTTGCCCACGTGAAGTTTTGCGTGGCAAGTTCCTCAATCTCCGGAGGTGTGCTAACACCTGTGGATCAATCCGTGAACCAAATCGAACAGCCACCACTCCATAGATTTATTTGTCACGGCTACCATACTGCTAGATCTCAGGACGTGGAGATTTATGTGTCTGTTTGGCAGCGTAGAATTTAGGAATCAGTTATAGCATCTTCAGTTATAAATAACGCGTTATCATACGCTTGATAGTTAGCTTTTACATGTAACCTTGACTGTGTTTATGAGTCCATTGTGCCGTGCTCTGTCTTTATGTTTTGACTGCACTTTAATATATGAGAAGATAACATTCTTAAGTTCAATTTGTGACTGAGTATTGATTGGCCGAGGTTGCAGAGGGCCCCTGTACACCAAGGCTCTGTATCTACTGTATAGTTTCTAGCTTTCTTTCATTATGTCACTTCTTTCATAATCGTTTACTTGTATATTATTCATGTTAACTGCTGTCCATATTTCCTTTTATGCTTTCTCATGATTTTTAGCTGATTAGTGTTTTTCTTTCAGGTTCTTATAGGCAGCCCAGGCAATTTACATGGTTTTAATGACTAATGACATGAGATCATCTTGTCCTTTCTGCTGATTCATTTTCTGAGTTTTAATTCCAGCATTGTCATTTCTTTCAGTTCTGCTTTTCTTATTTACTTTTATGCAATTTAGATATCATATTAATCATTTGTTTATGATTTCCTTCCTATAGCCAAGCGACTCAAATAGTGAGGAATCAGAATATTACTTGATGTAATATGATTTAGTTTACTTTCTTGCAAGTTAGTGATTAAATTACTTATGTCATTTTCAGGGATTGAAGTATGAATGAGTAGTTTAAATCTTAGTTTCATTTGATGTAATTTCATTTCCTGCAATTTAGATATCATATTACTCAATTTGTTTATGATTACTTCCTATAGCCAGAGCGAGTCGAAAGGTGAAGGGTCAGAATATGAGTTGAAGTAGTGTGATTTAGTTTGCTTTGCTTACAGTCTTTGAATTGCTTTGAGTTCAGTTTTTATTATCTTTTTATACAGCAGTAAGGACACTGGGCTTCATTGTCACTAGTTCACTGTTTTGGTACATTTTTATTTTCTTTTGAGAATTTATTTCATCACAGCCAATTTGAAACCTTTTTAAGAACTTTAAAGTTTGGAAAATCATTGTAGAAATCACCATTACCATCCATACTTGACTTTCAATTCTACCATCTCACATTAGGGAATCAACAGAAGATAAACCCAAAAACAAACCAAAAACTCAAAAACAACAAAGAACTAAGAAATCGGTTATCTTGCATATACAGTGCACTTCACTTCAGCAGTTTACGACTCTCAGATTGAAATTTTAAATAGAAATTTAGGACACACTAAATTGACCAAATATTTTGGCGCCGCTGCTGGGGAAGTGAAACTAGGTAGCCAATTTCTTAAAAAAAAAAACAAGAAAATTTCAAGGAAGGTAAAAATTGATAACTTCTCAAAGTATGCTCTCCTCTTGTACCTAGTGTGATCTGGAGGATCAGAAAAGAGAGTTATTGGTTTAATAATTTCTCGAGTATGCTCTCTTCTTGCACCTAGAGTGACCTGGAAGATCAGAAAGAGAATTATTAGCCCGACTTGAAGAAAAATAAAAAAAATGACATGCATAGAGCAAGAGATTCTAGGGGAAGGTTTTTAGCTAGGGCCAAGAGTTCGATTTTTAAAACTCCAACTACTTCAAGGAATAGACAAGAAACACCTCCATCATCTCCAACTCACATTCCTAGCCTTAGGATTCCTAGAATTCAAGAGACAGTAGTTGAATTAGGAGACTCTCCCACACCATCTACCGAATCTGAATTAGGAAAAGACCCTTTCTTTACTTCTATAGGAAAACACATTGTAATTGAAGAAGTAGAATCACCTGAAGAAGAAGAGGGAGAAATTCCTCCTCGTTCGCCATTAGTAGAGGAACCAGAGGACTCTGAAGTCTCTAAGGAAACTATCATGACGGAGGAAGTAGTAAACGATTTTGGTAGAGGTAGAGGTAGAGGAGGAGGAGGAAACAATGGAGGGGGTAGAGGTAACAATGGGGGAAATAGGGATGGAGATAACTCATTCGGATTTCCTATAGTTGATGAAGATTCTCGAGCAACAATGAAAAACATCTCACCATCTGTCCTCCCAAACTTTCATGGGTTAAGAAATGAGGATCCTGAAACATTTCTATTTGAGTTTGAAGTCGTGTGTCGAACTTATGATTATCTGGAAGACTCTCAAAAACTCAAATTGTTTCCTTCAACATTGAAGGGAGCTGCTTTGAAATGGTTCATGGGATTAGTCACTCAATCCATTAGGACTTGGAATGATATGAAACAAACATTTTTGGATAGATACCTGGACTATTGTATGCCCACAAATCACAAGGATGAGGTATTCAAAATGGTGCAAAGAGAAGATGAAACTTGGAGGATTTACTTGAAATATTTCAATACAACCTGAACAGAGAAAAAATGAATAACTTAGATGAGGAAACCTTGAAAGCCCTTCTATTAAAATCCATTAGAGATGAATGGAAAGATATTTTGAACATGATGGGAAAAGGAGATATATCTCAGCTTCCACTTCATGATATAGCAGAGCTATGTGTCCGTCTCTCAAGGGGAAAATCTAAAACTGGAAAAGGGCCTAGAGATCCTTCTCTCATTAGAGCAAACAAATCTGCAATTGGATCAGTAAGAAGGGCTGAGATTGCCAACATGCTTGATGAATTCAAAACTGATATCTTAGGGAGTCTTAGTGAGCAATTAGACACCCTTAAGATACAAAACAAAGAGAAAGCAGAAGCTGAAGCTTTGGCCATATTTTGCCCAAAATGTAGAAAGAAACATGCTCTAAGGGAATGTCCCTTTGATGCAAAATTTGTAGAAACATGTGTGATTTGTTCAGAAAACCATGAGACCAAGGATTGTCCTTCAATTCCTGGACTCAAAGCTGTCTTTCAAGAAGATCCAAATTCAATTGAGTCTCTCTTTTTTGTTGCAAGGAGACCTTGGCAGGGGCAACAAAATCAAGGGTTTAACAATTTTATGAACTTTCAACCCCCACCAAATTGGAATCCTTGGCAACAACCTTGGTCCCAACCTCAAAATCCTTTTCAATCATGGGTACAAGGTATGCAAAACCCTTATGGGAGATTTGCTCAATTTTATCAATATCCTCCATATTTTCAAAATCAACAAGCTCCACAACTTCCAAATCAAAATCCACAACTATCATTGCCATTTCCACAACAACAACAACCTCCTCAACAAAATCAAAATTTTCAACTCTTACTTCCATTCCAACAGAAGACAAATCAACTACCTTCCCAGCCATTGCCGAACCCCAACAATAAAAACCCTCAAAATGCTTACATGGTAGAAGGACAACAATTTCCTACCTATATGATTGTTCCTCTTAATGTTGTACAACTCAAATCTGGTAGAGTTTTAGATAAACCTTCTATAGATGCTCAAAAGCAAAGAATTTCTGAGGAAGATTCTCTTGAAGCCAATAAAGGTTCTAAAGCATCTCTTCAAAAACCAAGCACTCAAAAAGAAAAAGAAAAAGAACAAACCCCCACAACTCCTATAGTTGAGCAACCTGCATCTTCATCCACACCTCCTTTTCCTGAAAGATTACAAATTGACAAAGGGGTGGAAAAACAAATCTTGTTGCCTGACTATGATTTTCTAGATGAATTAAAGAATGTCTGTATCAAGATTCCCTTGTTACAAGCCATTAGAGAGATTCCTATTCTAGAAAAAACAATAAAGGAGTTGAGTCTTAAAAGACCAGGAAGGAAACCAAGAGATACAAGAAGAATCCACCTGGTAGGAAAAATTGCAGATATCATGACGGGAAAAATTACTATGCAGAAGTATGTAGATCCCGGTAGTCCAATTGTCAAAACACATATCAATGGGGTAGAAATTCCAAATACTTTGATTGATTTAGGGGTTGCTATCAACATTATGAGTAGACAGACTATGGAACAACTAAAACTTCCTAATCTTCTTTTTACACCTACTTTACTGCAACTTGCAGATTGATCAATTAGCAAACCAGATGGTGCATTAGAAGACATTTCGGTCTCCTTAGATTCTTGGGAATATCCAGTAGATTTCATGATTTTAACTCCCAAGAGTAATTTAGGAGGACACCCTCTCATCTTAGGAAGACCTTGGCTAGCCACAATTGATGATTTTATCAGTTGTAGATCTGGGGATATGTATATTTCTGATGGTAATTTGACAAAGAAATTCAATATGTATCCTCCAACAAAAGCAATTACAGAAATAGGAGATAATGAGTGGGTTGATGATGAGGATACTATACAACCTGTCTTTACCATTTCTGAAATCAGTGAAGATAGTCAAATTCTGAACACATTAGAAAACTTTGAAACATCTTCAGAATATGACCACACACAATTTCAGTTAGATTCTGACATTGAGTATCTATCATCTAGGCAAATGTCTCTTTTCTCTATGGAAGAGTTTGGTAGTTCCGCCATTGAGATCTTTCCAAGTAAAACATTGAATATCAACAAAAACTTAGAAAAATCACAACAGGGAGAGCTAACTAAAACCTTGCAAAAACATTATACTGCATTTGCATGGGAGTATACCGATATGAAAGGTATTGACCCTAAGAATTGCATTCATCACATCTACATTGAGGAAAACAGTAGACCAATCAGACAACCTCAGAGAAGGATGAATCCAAACCTTAGGGAGATAGTGAAAGAAGAGCTCCAAAAACTACTCAATGTAAACTTCATTTATCCAATTTCAGATAGCCGATGGGTCTCTCCTTTGGTTATAGTACCTAAAAAGAATGGTAAATGGAAGGTATGCATTGATTATAGGGAATTGAACAAAGCAACTTTGAAGGATCACTTTCCTTTACCCTTTATCGATTAGGTATTAGATACTCTAGCAGGCAAAAAGTACTTTTCATTCTTGGATGGTTTTAGTGTCTATAATCAGATTCAAGTAGCACCTGAAGATCAAAATAAGACTACATTTACCTGTCCATGGGGAACTTTTGCCTACCGAGTGCTTCCTTTTGGATTATGTAATGCATCCACAACATTTCAAAGGGCATTACTAGGAATCTTTTCTGATCTAATCCATGATTGTGTAGAGGTTTATATGGATGATTTTACAGTTATGGTGATTCATTTGAAGAGGCATTAGAGAATTTGGAAAAAGTCCTTATAAGGTGTAAAGAAACAAACCTTTCATTGAGTCATGAAAAATGCTTTATGATGTTTACTGAAGGTATTGTTTTGGGACATCATATTTCAGGGGATGGGATTAAAGTTGATAGATCAAAAGTTGAAGTCATCTCCAAGTTGCCTATTCCAAATTGTCAAAAAGATGTTAGAAGTTTTATGGGATCTACTGGATACTATAGAAGATTTATCGAAAACTTCACTAAAATAGCATCTCCACTCTTCAAATTACTTACAAAATACTGTGAATTCAAATGGGATCCTGATTGTCAATTTGCATTTGAAAATTTGAAAACAAGAATATCTGAAGCACCCATTTTGAGAGGGCCAAATTGGAAACTTCCTTTCCATATTTCTACAGATGCTTCAGATACAGCTCTAGGAGCTGTGTTGGGTCAAAAGGATTTAGTTCCTTATGCCATTTACTACACCAGTAAAAATTTGACTCCCACTTAGTTGAACTATACTGTGACTGAAAAAGAGTTCTTAGCTGTTGTAGAGCCTCTAACTTGCACTTGATTATCCATCATTACCTACAGTTTTCCCTCACTCATCTCTCTCTTTTGCCTTATTTTCCTACCCAGATCATTACATTTGATGTCTTTAAGCATGATTTAGTGAACTTTACTAATGTGTGACTGTTTTGTTTAGATTTTGACATATTTACAGAGATTCCGCAGCTGTCTGGCAATTCCGCAGCCATTCAGCGATTCCGCAGCCTTTTTGTTAATCTCAAGGTTCCACGTGTCATTTTGCAAAACGAGCCACATGGGCACATGGGAATAAAGGTGCTCAAGGTTCCTGTGCTGTTGGTTTGATCAGCCACATCATCTACACCTCCGGTCAACGAGGGTCAAGCCACGGTCAGCAAAGGCAGCTTAACGGTGTTGCGTAAGCTGTTGGGTCACGTCAATGCAACTGGTGATTTGTCTGTGTTACGCAGGTTGTGGGAAACATAATCCAACTCTGGATTCAATTCCCATAACGACCAGAACCTCCAGCTCATCCACGAGGCTTATGACGTGTTGCTGAACCTTTATTACGCATGACAGATTAGTTAATTTTCAGTTTCTAGCTTTACGCATTAGGCAATCGTTTAGATGCCTATAAAAACTTGCGTCTGTGTACGCTTAAGGTTACTTTTTAGTTGCTGTGTTTTATGAACTCGTTATAATTTTAGTGCATTTCAAGACTCTGTTTTGATAGTGTTGTTCTAGCACTCTTGACTGTAATTTTCTGCATATGGAGTAATAGAAGGCAGTGCTGTTCTGATGTTTTCAAATCCTTGAGTCTTCTTTGGGTTGTATGAATGGAGGGCCCCTGTTCATGACTGCCCTTGTATAGTATTTTATGTTCATATTCTTGCTATTTCCTTATTTTCCATTCAACATTTCCTTTTCTTTGAAACATGTACAGCTTGATTTACTTTCATTGTCATTTCATTTGCAGCATTCATTTTGACTGATCAGATTTGTTTTTCTGCAGGTTTTTTTTTACCCAGGATTGTTTTTGTCTTTATGTATTTGCTTTATATCTGATGGCATTTTCAGTTGACAGATTCAAAGTTGCTGCCTTTACTTTATTTTAATAGCTGATTTCTTGTTTAGTTTCTCAAAGTTGTCTGCTAACATATTGATGGTCTCTTTATCACAAATTGTTCATCTTTTAGAGATCAGAATACTAATAAATTTCAGCTGGCTTTGAGTACTTTTTAGACTAATCTTTAACTACTTTCTAATCGTGCTTTACATAGTACCATATGTTAGAAGCAGAGAGTTAGGAAGAGCTGAACATTATAACTAGTCTTTAAAGTAGATTTTTCTCATTTTTGATCACTTTTAAACTCATCTTTAGCTACTTCCTAATCGTGTTTTACACAGTACTATGTGTTGGAAGCAGAGAGTTAGGAAGAGATAAACATTATCATTGGTTTTTAAAGTGATTTTCTTACCTTTTATTTGCAGCAGCATGAATGGTGTCTAGTGCCATTAGAAAGTGGTTCTTTGCTTTCAGTTCATTTTAAGTTATTTATTTCTTTCAAGCTTTTCCTTTTCAACAAGTAGTTAGAAATCACCTTACACACACACTCACTCATCTGTTTATAAAAACTCCATTCCATCTTAGGAAGATAAATTAACCACAAACAACACCCCAAACGACAAAAAGCTCTAAGAGGTTGCTTAAGTACATATAGTACACCTTCACTTCATCAGCTTACGAGCCTCGGGTTGACAATTAATGACATCAATTTAGGAACACTAAATTGACTAAACATTTTGGCGCCGTTGCCGGGGAAGTGAAATTAAGTAGCCATATTCTTAGAAAAAAAAAAACATAAAAATTTCAAGGAAAGAAGTTGATAACCTATCAAAGTATGCTCTCCTCTTGCACTTCAAGGTGATCTGGAGGATCAGAAAAGAGAAAGTTATTGATTTGGTAGTTTCTTGAGTATGCTCTCTTCTTGCACCTAGAGTGAACTGGAAGATCAGAAAAAGAACTATTAACTTGACTTGAAGAAAAATAATAAAAAATGACATGCATAGAGCTAGAGATTCTAGGGGAAGGTTTTTAGCTAGAGCTCGAAGTTCAATTTTTACAAGTCCATCTGCTTCAAGGGATAGACAAGAGACACCCCCCTTATCTCCAACCGACACTCCTAGTCCTAGAATTCCTGGAATTCAAGAGCCAAGAGTTGACTCTCCTACACCTTCTATTGAATTTGAACCAGGAAGGGATTCTTCTCTTTCTCCTACAGAAAGACCAATTGTAATTGAGGAAGTAGAATCACCTGAAGAAGAAGGAGAAATCTCTTCTCATTCACCCTTTGTAGAGGAACCAGAAGATTTTGAAATCCCTAGGAGAGCCATCATGGCAGAGGAAGAAGGAGGTGGTAGAGGTAGAGGAGGAGGAGGAAACAACAATAACAATAATGGAGGTAGAGGTCCCCTTGGAGGAGGAAATAGAGATGGGGATAATTCATTTGGGTTTCCCATTGTTAATGAGGATTCCCGAGCCACTATGAAAAACATATCACCATCTGTCCTCCCAAATTTCCATGGGTTAAGGACTGAGGACCCTGAAACATTTTTATTTGAATTTGAAGTTGTGTGTCGAACTTATGACTATCTGAATGATACTCAGAAACTCAAATTGTTCCCCTCAACATTAAAAGATCAAGCTTTGAAATGGTTCATGGGGTTACTCACTCAATCCATTAGGTCTTGGGATGAAATGAAACAAACCTTTTTGGATAGGTATTTGGACTACTGTATGCCTACTAATCACAAGGACGAGGTATTTAAAATGATTCAAAGAGAAGATGAGAGCTTAGAAGATTTACTTGAAAGATTTCAATATAACTTGAAAAGAGCAAAAATGAGTACCTTGGATGAAGAGACCTTAAAAGCCCTCTTATTAAAAGCCATTAGGGATGAATGGATAGATATCTTAAACATGATGGGGAAAGGGGATATTTCTCAACTTTCACTCAATGATATAGTAGAACTCTGTATCCATCTCTCAAGGGGCAAATCAAAAACTCAAAAAGGGCCTAGAGATCCTTCTCTCCTTAGGGCAAATAAATCTGCAACAGGATCAGTAAGTAGGGCTGAAATCGGCAATATGCTTGATGAATTTAAAACTGACATCTTAGGGAGTCTTAGTGAAGAACTTGATACCCTTAAGATTCACAATAAACAAAAAGCAGAAGCTGAGGCTTTGGCTATCTTTTGCCCGAAATGTAGAAAGAAACATGCTTTAAGGGAATGTCCCTTAGATGCACACGTTGTAGAAACATGTGTAATTTGCTCAGAAACTCATGAGACCAAGGATTGTCCTTCAATTCCTGGCCTCAAAGCAGTCTTTCAAGAGGATTCAGATACACTTGAATCTCTCTGTTTTATTGCAAGGAGACCTTGGCAAGGACAACAGAATCAAGGGTTTAACAACTCTATGAATTCTCAATCCCAACCAAATTGGAATCCTTGGCAACAACCTTGGCCTCAACCTCAAAATGATTTTCAAGCATGGATGCAAAGCATGCAAAATCCTTATGGGAGATTTGCTCAATTCTATCAATATCCTCCATCATTTCAGAATCAGCAGGCTCCACAACTTCCAAATCAAGGTCAACAACTATCATTGCCATATCCTCAACAACAACAACCTCCTCCACAAAATCAAAATTCTCAATTATCGCTTCAATCCCAGCAGAAATCAAATCAACTTCCCTCTCAGCCATTACCAAATCCAAATAATAGGAACCCTCAAAATGCTTACATGATGGAAGGTCAACCATTCCCTACCTATATGGTTGTTCCTCTCAATGAAGTACAACTCAGATAAGGTAGAATCTTAGATCAACCTTCTACAAGTGTTCAACAACCAAGCATTTCTGAGGAAGAATCTCTCAAAGTCAATAAGGGTTCTGAAGCATCACTTCAAAACCAAAATATCCAAAAAGAAAAAGAAAAAGAATCAACCTCCACAACTCCCATAGTTGAGCAACCTACACCTTTAGCTACACCTCCTTTTTCTGAAAGATTACAAATTGACAAAGGAGTGGAAAAGCAAATATGGGTGCCTGACTATAGTTTTCTAGATGAATTGAAGAATGTCTGTATCAAGATCCCCTTGTTACAAGCCATTAAAGAAATTCCCATTCTAGCGAAGACAATAAAGGAGTTGAGTTTGAAGAAAACAGTAAAAAGAACCAGAGATACCAAAAGGATACATCTAGTTGGAAAAATTGCAGACATTATGATGGGTAAGATTACCATGCAAAAGTATGTGGATCCCGGTAGCCCTATTGTCAAAACTCATATTAATGGGGTTGAAATCCCAAATACTTTGATTGACTTAGGAGCCGCTATCAACATCATGAGTAGACAGACCATGGATCAGTTAAAGCTTCCTAACCTTCTCTTTACACCTACTTTACTGCAACTTGCAGATAGATCAATCATTAAACCTGATGGTGTATTGGAAGACATTCCAGTCTCTCTAGATTCTTGGGAATATCCAGTTGATTTTATGATTTTAACTCCCAAGAACAATCTAGGAGGACATCCTCTTATTTTAGGAAGACCTTGGCTGGCCACAGCTGATGCTTTCATAAGTTGTAGATCTGGGGACATGTATATATCAGATGGTAATTCCACCAAGAAATTCAACTTGTATCCTCCAGCAAAGGCAATAACAAAAATAGGAGAAGATGAGTGGGTTGATGATGAGGATACTATTCAACCTGTTCTAACCATGTCTGAAATCAGTGAGGATAGTCAAATTCTAAATACATTAGAAAAAATTGAAATACCTTTAGAATATGACCCTACACAGTTTCAGTTAGATGCAGACATTGAATATCTCTCCTCTAGACAGATGTCTCTCTTCTCAATGGAAGAGTTTGGTAGTTCTACAGTTGAAATCCTTCCAGGAAAAACATTGAACATTAACAGAAACTTGGAAAGATCACAACAAGAAGAATTAACCAAACTTTTGCAAAAACATTCCACTGCCTTTGCATGGGAATACACTGACATGAAAGGAATCGATCCTAAGACTTGTATTCATCACATCTATATTGAAGAAAACAGCAGACCTATTAGGCAACCACAAAGAAGGATGAATCCAAACCTTAGGGAAATCGTGAAAGCAGAACTCCAGAAATTGCTCAAGGTAAACTTCATTTACCCCATTTCAGATAGCCAATGGGTTTCTCCCTTGGTTATAGTGCCCAAAAAGAATGGTAAATGGAGAGTTTGCATTGATTATCGAGAATTGAACAAGGCAACTTTAAAGGATCATTTCCCTCTACCTTTTATTGATCAGGTACTAGACACTCTAGCAGGTAAAAAGTATTTCTCATTCTTGGATGGTTTTAGTGGGTATAATCAAATTCAGGTAGCACCTGAAGATCAAGACAAAACCACATTCACTTGTCCTTGGGGAACTTTTGCCTACCGAGTACTTCCTTTTGGATTGTGCAATGCACCCGCTACATTTCAAAGGGCTGTACTAGGAATCTTTTTAGATCTGATTCATGATTGTGTAGAGGTATACATGGACGATTTCACAGTTTATGGTAATACATTTGAAGAAGCTTTGGAAAATTTGGAAAAAGTACTGGTAAGATGTAAGGAAACAAATCTTTCTTTAAGTCATGAAAAGTGTTTTATGATGCTTACTGAAGGGATTGTTTTAGGACATCATATTTCAGGAGATGGGATTAAGGTTGATAGATCCAAAGTTGAAGTCATCTCTAAGTTACCTATTCCAAATTGCCAGAAGGATGTTAGAAGTTTTCTTGGGTTTACTGGGTATTACAGAAGATTTATTGAAAACTTCACTAAGATAGCATCCCCTCTTTTCAAATTGCTTACCAAGGACTGTGAGTTCAAATGGGATCCTGAGTGTCAATCTGCCTTTGAAGCTTTAAAGACTAGAATATCTGAAGCACCCATCTTAAGGGGGCCAAATTGGAAACTCCCTTTCCATATTTCCACTGATGCTTCAGATACAGCTCTAGGAGCTGTTTTGGGACAAAAGGATTTGATCCCTTATGCCATTTATTACACAAGTAAGAATTTGACTCCCACTGAGTTAAATTATACTGTTACAGAAAAAGAGTTCTTAGCTGTGGTACATGCGATTAATAAGTTTAGACACTACATAACCGGCTATGAAACCTTTGTCCATACTGATCACTCTGCCATAAGATATTTAATGAACAAACCTGTTACCAATGGTAGAGTTACAAGATGGCTTTTACTCTTACAAGAATTCAACATTACTGTGTTAGATAGACCTGGAAAACAAAACACAGTAGCTGATTTCTTGTCTAGAATCCAAAACACTAATGAAGATTCTCCAGTAGAAGATAAGTTTCCAGATGAATACTTGTTTGCAGTGACTACCAAGACTCCTTGGTATGCAGATATGGCTAATTATCTAGTTACAGGGAAGCTTCCTCTACACTTATTTCCTAATGAGAAAAGGAAAATCATTCAGGAGAGTTCACATTATTCTTGGATTTCTAATGAATTGTTCAAAACAGGGCTAGATTGTATAATCAGAAGGTGTGTTCGGGAAGATGAAATGCCTGACATTCTTAAGGCATGTCATGATGACCCATGCGGCGGGCACTTTGCTGACAAGAGGACAGCCTATAAAATCCTTTCTCTAGGATATTATTGGCCTTCTCTCTTTAAAGATGCAAAGCAGTATGTTAGAAGGTGTGACAGCTGCCAAAGAGTTGGGAAACCAACTCCTTCAAATGAAATGCCACTACAGCCTCAGGTATGCATCGAACCCTTTGAGAAATGGGCTCTAGATTTTGTTGGACCAATTAATCCTCCATCAAAGCAAAAGAAGTATATACTGGTTTGTACTGATTATGTTACTAAGTGGGTAGAAGCGAAAGCATTGCCTTCTGCCATTGAAAATTCAGTTGTTCAATTTCTTTTTGAGGATATTTTCACTCGTTTTGGTGTCCCAAGGGAAATTGTAACAGATCAGGGCAGCCAATTTACATCTAAATTGATGGAGAAGCTGATGGAGGAATATAAGATCAAGCACAGAACATCTACTCCATACCATCCGCAATCAAATGGCCAAGTGGAATCTACCAATAAAGTTCTTGAAGGCATTATCACCAAGACTGTTCATCTTCATAGAAGAGATTGGGCGGAAAGGCTTCCTGAAGCCTTATGGGCCTATAGAACTACATGGAAGAACACAATAGGACATTCTCCCTATGAACTTGTTTATGGGAAGGAAGTCCTGCTTCCCATTGAGTTCCAAATCAAGACCTTCAAGATGGCAGTCCAATTGGGAATGAGCCTCTCAGAAGCCCAAAAACACAGAATGGACCAGCTAAATGAGCTAGATGAAATAAGGAAAGATGCAATTCTAAGGACCGATCTAGTTCAGCACCAAAGATCTAAATGGCATGATCGTCATATCAAAGAAAGAAAGTTTCAGAAAGGAGATTGGGCTCTATTGTTTGATTCAAAGTTCAAAGACTTCAAAGGAAAGTTTCAAACTCATTGGCTTGGGCCATATGAGATTGATGAAGTCTTTAGCAATGGAGCAGTTCGAGTGAAAACTATTGATGAATTTCATACTCTTCTTATTGTGAATGGCCATCGCTTGAAAATCTACCAAAAGCCATTCTCAAAAGAAGAGTTTGTAAAGTTGTTTAAAGAAGATTTTGCAATCAGGTTGGTGGAGAAGGATTCTTCTCCTCCATCAGCCTAATCTTTGGTTTTTGAAAGAAAAAAAAAGAGAAGAAAAAGAAAAAAAATAAAATAAAAATAAATAAATGTATAAGCCTGAAAACCAATCTCTGATTGGCAGTCTTATGCAGAAAACCTGAGGTGAAAATCAGGGTCACCTGACACCTCATGTTTTCCAAAACAAAAAACCTCTCTCTCTTCCATCTCATTTCGCCATTCCATTCACTTCATTCACCATCTCATTCATTTAATCACTCTCACTCCACCTCATTCCTTTCCATCCATCCATCCATTCATTACATTTCATTCCATCAATAAAGTCATTTTTTTAGGTAGCTAAAGTTGTTTTGTGCAGTCGGAGAGTACCACTGCAGTTTCCGCAGCTGTCTGGCAATTCTGCAGCCATTCAGCCATTCCGCAGCTCTCTGCACCTGCATAAAAGAAACGCAGTCTGTTTGAATTTTTTTTTACAGTTCAGAAGTCATCAACAATAAGTGGAAAAGAGTCATGCAACAGCAATAAAACAATGAAGGGTTAGTGGCAAATGATCAAAGGCAATCCAAGCGCGGATATGAGGTATGATCTGAATCCTAAACTTACGGTTATCTCATTTTGCAAAGTTTCCGGGTTATGTTTCTTGCCATTTAATGTAATGATTACCAGTCTTTCCCATCATGCGACCAAAAATCCACGTATCCCCCACACTTATCGGTCTTGTTCATCACGATTTTGAAACTCAACTGCGGCTGCTCCTCCATTAAGGTTTTCGTACCTAAGTGACGTAGACTACTGTACTACGTCTCTCTACGTCATAATGCCGCAGCCAAGTGTAAATCTATGACCGAAGCCTAAGGACCTAACCGTTTCTACCCATCATTTCATAACCCTCCTACTCTCGTATCATTCCATTCACGCTGTTTCATTTCCACAGTTCCCTTATTCCGCTGTGCTCACTACGCTGCTACCTTAGCCATACTCTGTTTTACTTCTTCCTCTCTGCTAATTCTGATTATCAGTGAAAGTATGTTACGGCTGTTACATTAGAGCCGTAAATTTACTGTGTTAAGGCTACTGTTGAAGCCGTGTAACCTTTTTTCCAAAAGTTTTAGAACAGAGCCGTAGAGCCAATGGGTAAACTCTTAAGAGCAGAACCAGAGGGTTCAAAATTTCTGGAGGGATATCCTCAAGTTAAAGAGGCTTTGCAGAAAGCAAACTGGCTCCAATGCATCCAGAAATTCAGAGGTTACCACAAAGAGGTTACGAAGGCCTTTGCACGTTCCTTTAGAGACAAAGACAATCAAGTGGAGATAGGGGACCTAAAGTTTACAGTCACTGAGAGCAGTATAGCACAGGCCACTTCACTCCCACAAACTGGAGAAAGATGGTTTAAAAACAGATCAGTACAAGACCAACAGTGGAAGCAAATCTTAAAGAATCCAGGTATGGATACCAGCATTTTTACAAAAGGGATTCCTGTTACTTATGTCAAGGAAGAATGGACAACTTTACTTTTATTAGTGCAAAAATTCTTTACTTGTGAGGGAAGGTTTGGAGTTTTATATGTTTACCATGCCAAAGTCATGATGCATTTCTTAGGAGATGATATTAACCTTCCATATTTTCTACTCTCAAGTCTTAGAAAAATGTGTTCAATTGTCCAAAGGAACCCAAGAAACATTGAACCACATCTGTATCATCATGGTCTTGTTAAGATGCTAGTTGAGGAACAATTGAAAGCAAAAAGAGATACCTGGGAGAGATTTCTTGTGAGAAACCACTTTGAAGAAGCAGGAGAAACCTCTGTGCCTAGAAAGAGTAGAAGAAAAAGAGAAGAGGCTACCCCTGAAACTGTTGTCCAAGAGGAAACTGTCCAAGAACAGATTGAAGAAGAAACTGATGTACATCATTCTGAACATGAAATTGACCCTGAGCCTGCTGTGGACATTGATCAAACAGCCCAAAGAATCATCACAGAAACCCTTTCAGAACTTGCCCAAGAAGTTGCTCAAAAGAGAAAAGAGAATAGGAAGAAACAAAAGAAAGATAAAGGCAAAGCTGCAGCCCAAGAAACTTACCTTACTCCTGAGAATTCTAGTGAAGAAGATACTCAGCCCTTAGCACAAAGGTTGGCCCAACTCCATGAAACTGCCCTTTCCAAGAAGGTGGAAAAACAAAAGCAAAAAGCACAAAAAGAAAAGTAGAACATCACCACCGTGAGAAGGAGCAGAAGGATACAAGACAAAGTGGGGGCCACAAAGGGTAAAAAGTCACTCATCATTGACTTGAGCACACCTGAAAAGGTTGCTACAAGACCTGACTTTGAGAAAAGCCCTCCACACGCTGAGTATGTTGAGACCAGTCCTCCACGTGACGAAAGTCCTTTTGAGCATGAGCCTGAATTTGAACATGAACCTGAATTTGAGCATGAGCCTAGCCCAAAGAGGTCACCAGAGGTTGACCCAGATCAGCAGAAAGTTTATAATTACCTAGAGACGTTAGAACAAGCAGCTGCTGGTCCAAGTACTGTTCAACCTTTGGAGCAGCAAGTTCAATCACTGAAGCAAGAAGTATTTGAGCTGGAGGTACTAAATCGCCACATCAAACAAGAAAATGAAATACTGAAGGAACAGAGCAATGTGGACAAGATGGTCCAAGATAATACCATGCTTCATATGGGCCTTTGGCAAAAGGAAAACAAAAAGCTCAAGAAGAGATGCAGGAAGTTAAACAGAGCCTTGATCAATTTAAAATTCAGATGTTTGATGAAAAGACCAAGAGTCAATGTGGCCACACAGAGGAAGAAGAGAAGGCTAGATGTCTTAGCAGAGGCATCTCAGCGGGTGGATTGAACAATGTTTTCGTTGCATGAGGACATGCAACACCCTCGTAGTGGGGGTATGTAGAGCCTCTAACTTGCACTTGATTATCCATCATTACCTACAGTTTTCCCTCACTCATCTCTCTCTTTTGCCTTATTTTCCTACCCAGATCATTACATTTGATGTCTTTAAGCATGATTTAGTGAACTTTGCTAATGTGTGACTGTTTTGTTTAGATTTTGACATATTTATAGAGATTCCGCAGCTGTCTGGCAATTCCGCAGCCATTCAGCGATTCCGCAGCCATCTGGTGATTCCGCAGCCTTTTTGTTAATCTCAAGGTTCCACGTGTCATTTTGCAAAACGAGCCACATGGGCACATGGGAATAAAGGTGCTCAAGGTTCCTGTGCCGTTGGTTCGATCAGCCACATCATCTACACCTCCGGTCAACGAGGGTCAAGCCACGGTCAACAAAGGCAACTTAACGGTGTTGCGTAAGCTGTTGGGCCACGTCAATGCAACTGGTGATTTGTCCGTGTTACGCAGGTTGTGGGAAACATAATCCAACTCTGGATTCAATTCCCATAACGACCAGAACCTCCAGCTCATCCACGAGGCTTATGACGTGTTGCTGAACCTTTATTACGCATGACAGATTAGTTAATTTTCAGTTTCTAGCTTTACGCATTAGGCAATCGTTTAGATGCCTATAAAAACTTGCGTCTGTGTACGTTTAAGGTTACTTTTTAGTTGCTGTGTTTTATGAACTCATTATAATTTTAGTGCATTTCAAGACTCTGTTTTGATAGTGCTGTTCTAGCACTCTTGACTGTAATTTTCTGCATATGGAGTAATAGAAGGCAGTGCTGTTCTGACGTTTTCAAATCCTTGAGTCTTCTTTGGGTTGTATGAATGGAGGGCCCCTGTTCATGACTGCCCTTGTATAGTATTTTATGTTCATATTCTTGCTATTTCCTTATTTTCCATTCAGCATTTCCTTTTCTTTGAAACATGTACAGCTTGATTTACTTTCATTGTCATTTCATTTGCAGCATTCATTTTGACTGATTAGATTTGTTTTTCTGCAGGTTTTTTTTTACCCGGGATTGTTTTTGTCTTTATGTATTTGCTTTATATCTGATGGAATTTTCAATTGACAGATTCAAAGTTACTGCCTTTACTTTATTTTCATAGCTGATTTCTAGTTTAGTTTCTCAAAGTTGTCTGCTAACATATTGATGATCTCTTTATCACAAATTTTTCATCTTTTAGAGATCAGAATACTAATAAATTTCAGCTGGCTTTGAGTACTTTTTAGACTAATCTTTAACTACTTTCTAATCGTGCTTTAAATAGTACCATATGTTAGAAGCAGAGAGTTAGGAAGAGCTGAACATTATAACTAGTCTTTAAAGTAGATTTTTCTCATTTTTGATCACTTTTTAAACTCATCTTTAGCTACTTCCTAATCGTGTTTTACACAGTACTATGTGTTGGAAGCAGAGAGTTAGGAAGAGATAAACATTATCATTGGTTTTTAAAGTGATTTTCTTACCTTTTATTTGCAGCAGCATGAATGGTGTCTAGTGCCATTAGAAAGTGGTTCTTTGCTTTCAGTTCATTTTAAGTTATTTATTTCTTTCAAGCTTTTCCTTTTCAGCAAGTAGTTAGAAATCACCTTACACACACACTCACTCATCTGTTTATAAAAACTCCATTCCATCTTAGGAAGATAAATTAACCACAAACAACACCCCAAACGACAAAAAGCTCTAAGAGGTTGCTTAAGTACATATTGTACACCTTCACTTCATCAGCTTACGAGCCCCGGGTTGACAATTAATGACATCAATTTAGGAACACTAAATTGACTAAACAGCTGTTGTTCATGCAATCAATAAGTTTAGACATTATATACCAGGTTATCAAAATTTTGTCCATACTGATCATTCTGCAATTAGATATCTAATGAAAAAACCTGTTACTAAAGGTAGAGTTACAATATGGCTCTTAGTTTTACAAGAATTCAATATTACTGTATTAGATAGACCAGGGAAACAAAATACAGTAGCTGATTTCTTGTCTAGGGTCCAAAATACTAATGAAGATTCTCCTGTAGAGGATAAGTTTCCAGATGAATATTTATTTGCAGTAACTACTAAGACTCCTTGGTATGCAGATATTGCTAACTATTTGGTTACAGAGAAGCTACCTCCACATTTATTTCCTAGTGAAAAAAGAAGAATTATTCAGGAGAGTTCTAATTATTCATGGATTTCTAACGAATTGTTTAAAATAGGGCTAGATTGTGTGATCAGAAGATGTGTTCGGGAAGATGAAATGCCTGACATCCTCAAGGCATGTCATGATGACCCATGCGGTGGACACTTTTCTGACAAAAGGACGGCCTATAAAATCCTTTCTTTAGGATATATTGGCCTTCCTTCTTCAAAGATACAAAACAATATGTCAGAAGGTGTGACAGCTGCCAAAGAGTTGGGAGACCGACTCTTTCAAATGAAATGCCATTACAACCACAGGTACTCATCGAACCCTTTGAAAAATGGGCTTTAGATTTCATTGGACCCATTAATCCACCATCTAAACAGAAGAAGTATATATTGGTATGCACTGATTATGTCACTAAATGGGTAGAAGCCAAAGGATTTCCTTCTGCCATTGAAAATTCAGTTGTTAATTTTCTTCATGAGGATATTTTTACTCATTTTGGTGTCTCAAGAGAAATTGTGACAGATCAGGGAAGTTAATTTACATCTAACTTTACGGAGAAGTTGATGGAAGAATACAAAATCAAGCACAGAAAATCTACTCCTTACCATCCGCAAGCAAATGGCCAAGTGGAGTCTACAAACAAAGTTCTTGAGAGCATCATCACCAAAACTGTCCATCTACACATAAGAGATTGGGCAGAAAGGCTTCCTGAAGCCTTGTGGGCCTACATAATTACATGGAGGAATACAACAGGACATTCTCCCTATGAACTTGTTTATGGGAAGGAATTCGTGCTTCCCATTGAGTTTCAAGTCAAGACTTTCAAGATGACAGTTCAGTTGGGGATGAATCTATCAGAAGCCCAAAAGTACAGAATGGAGCAGCTGAATGAGCTAGATGAGATCAGACAAGAATCAATTTTAAGAACTGATCTAGTTCAACATCAAAGAGCTAAGTGGCATGACAGATACATCAAAGAGAAAAAGTTTCAAGAGGGAGATTGGGCACTACTATTTGATTCCAAGTTTAAAGACTTCAAAGGTAAATTTCAGACCCATTGGCTTGGGCCATATGAGATTGACAAAGTCTTTAGCAATGGAGTGGTAAGAATCAAGACCATTGATGAATTTCAAACTCCTCTTATTGCGAATGGCCATCGATTGAGAATTTATCATAAGCCACTCTCAAAAAAGGAATTTGTCAAAATGTTTCAAGAGAATTCTGCAATAACGTTGGTGAAGAAGAATCCTTCTTCCCCACTAGCCTAGCCTTTGTTTCTTTCAGTTAAAAATAATAATAATAATAATTGTATAAGCCTGAAAACCAATCACAAATTGGCGGTCTTATACAGAAAATATAGAGTGAAAATTAGGGACACGTGACACTCTAAATTTTCCAAAAAAATTCTTCTCTCCTTCTTTTTCCATCTTCACTCCACTTCATTTGCCATTCCACTCCATCTCCATCTCATTTTCATTTCACTTCACTCCACTTCATCTCACTCCATTTCATTCATTTCATTCCATTTTATCAATAAATGTCCCTTTCAGGACTATTTTCACTTAGTTATTATCTAACTATCTTTGTTCAACTAAGTGGGTGCTGTGTCAGTTTCTGTAGCTGGTAGAAGTTTCCGCAACCAGAAACAGTTTCCGCAGCTAGAAGTAGTTTCCGCAGCCACCACTCTGTTTTTCAAAATTTACAGTCAAAATGTTAGTGCAATAATCATGAAAATGCAGGTGTGATTGAGCATATGCTATGAAGATATGGAGCATCTCCAGACATCAATAAAGAGCAGTTGGTTAAAAGCTAATGGACAACAAATGACAAGGTTCCCAAAGGTATGAGCAAAAATTTCTTTCAAATAGCAATTAAAGTCACGATTTTGCATAGTTGTCAAACCATAAAAGCTCTACTATGTGCAATGATCATCACGATAGCTCCATTACCCATTACCATCCCACGATATTATTCCGCACACCATGCATTCATTTCTTAATGGTCTCATGATTGATTTTCGGGTTTAAACTCATAGTCGACTGTGCTTTCATACACCACCTGTAATCATGAGATGTGACCTATCTCATTATGGCTCCTCTCCACCACATTTTCCACAACCATTCATTAAACGTGTAACATTTCGTACGCAGCCGTTCAATTCAAAATCCTGACTCCTCTTCATTTCCTTACCATTCTATTAAGACCATCTTCTTCACATACGTCTGCACTTCATCTTGTGAACTCACCACGGCTGCTCATCCTCTGTTCCGCCTGTAATTCTGAAACACTCCCGTTACCTGCTATCCATCTACCGATTGCAGCCACTGTATTTTTGCCATAAACCCTGCAACCGAGCCACCTTCCCTCTGCTAAACCCTCACACGCAATTGAATTTTCAGTTGAAATTCAAAACAGAGGAAAGAATGGGACGATTACTAAGGGCAGAACCAGAAGGACCTAAATATTTAGAAGGTTACCCTCAAGCAAAATATTTGCTGAAGAAAGCAAAATGGTTACGCTTCATCCAAAAATTTAAGGACCATAATAAATAGGTAACCAAAGCCTTTGCACAGTCTTTCGATGGCCAGATGGTGGAAATTGGAGACTTAAAGCTCACGGTCACTGAAGCAATAGTAGCAGCTGCCACAGGCTTACCCCAAGAAGGTGAGCGATGGTTTAAAAACAAAAGCATGGACGAACAGGCATGGAGAATTATGCTATGAAACCCAGGTATGGACGTTACTGTGTTTACAAAAGGAATTCATGTTCATTCATTGAAAGAAGAATGGGCCAGCCTACTGTTAGTTATCCAAAAGTTTATCACTTGCGAAGGACGCTTTGGTTCAATGTACATGTACCATGCTAGGTTGTTGATGAACTTCTTAGAGATTCAAACTCTTAATTTGCCTTATTTCTTACTGCTGAGTTTGAAAAATATGAGTACTACAATCCAAAAGCACATAGGAAATATAGAACCTCATCTATATCGTCATGGACTTGTAAAGATTCTCATTGAAGACCAACTGAAGAAAAACAAAGATACCTGGGAACAATTCTTAATAAGAAATTACTTTCAAGAGCCATCTGAGACACCTGAAAGTAGTACACCAAAGACACCAAGAAGGAGTAGGAGAAAAGAAAAGAGTGCCATAGTCCAAGACTCTCCTACTACCGAAACTCAAGAAGTTGGTCAAAAAGAAAAAGAGAACAGAACTAAGGACAAGAAACAGAGAAAATTGAAAGGCAAAAGAAACATAGAAGAAGTCTATCAATCACCTGAGCCATCTATAGAGGAAGACTATCAAACATTGTCTGAGAGATTAGTGCATCTTCAAGAACAGGCTGTTACAGCAAAGAAGAAGGAAAAAGGAAAACAGAGCATAGAAGAAGGGAGTACTAGTCCACCGTATTTAAGAAGAAGCAACAGGCTTAGAGGAAGGGGGAGTAAAACACAAGTAAAATGACCCCACTTCATTGACTTGGGTGGGGAAACACCTGAGAAACCTCCAGTTTGCCGTAGTCCACCTCGTCCTCAGCCAAGTATTGAAACTAGTCCTCCACATGCTAATGAAAGCCCTTCTCGGCCAGAGCTAGAAAGCAGTCCTCCTCCTCCACAAGACTTTGAAGTCAGTCCAAGAAAAACACCCGAAATAGATCCCAGTCAACAAGAGGTGTATGACTACCTCGATCTTTAGAAAAGATAGCTGCAGGCCCGACTACCACTCTGCCCCACATGACACCAGATGCACAAGTTCAATCCTTAAAGCAAGAAGTGTTTGAATTAGAGGTTCTAAACAGGCATATTAAGCAAGAAAATGAAGCACTTAAGGAGCAGAGCAAAGTAGATAAAATTATTCATGATAATACTATGCTTCATTTGAGACTATGGCAAAAGAAGAACACGAAACTAAAGAAAAAGTGCAGAAAGTTGAGCAGAGAATTGATCAATCTCAAATTCAGATGTCTGATAAGGAAACCCAAGATGGTGGTAGCACCAAGAAAGAAGAAAATAGGACTAGATGTCCTAGCAGAGGCTTCAGAACATATGGATTAAAGAGGAATGACTAAAATTTTGGTTGCATGAGGACATGCAACACCTTCACGGTGGGGGTATGTTGAGTCCCAAACTTGCATCTTCCCTATACACCTTTTCAGCCTTCTTTTCCATTTACTTGACCCACCAAGTTGTCAAATCATTGCATATTAGTTTAAAAAGAGCTTATAAAATGGTTTCCTAACTATGTTTGTGACTTCTGTTTGATTTAGATTTTGGTTCAATCAGCTGCGAAAACTTGTCACTTTCCGCAGCCAGCTCAAGGTTCCGCAACCATTTTGTTGAAGACTATGTTACAGGTGTCCAATGGAGAATCCGGCCACATGGGCAAGCTGCAAATGACATGTACATGGAGCGTGTCCCCTTGGTTCAGCCGAATCACTCACAAACAACCATGGTCAAGGACGGTCAAAGGAGTGGTCAAACTAAGAGTTTTGCGGTGGCACGACTCTGTTTTGCCCACGTCAAGTTTTGCATGGCAAGTTCCTCAATCTTCGGAGGTGTGCTAACACCTGTGGATCAATCCGTGAACCAAATTGAACAGCCACCACTACAAAGATTTATTTGTCACGACTACCATACTGCTAGATCTCAGGACGTGGAGATTTATGTGTCTGTTTGGCAGCGTAGAATTTAGGAATCAGTTATAGCATCTTCAGTTATAAATAACGCGTTATCATACGCTTGATAGTTAGCTTTTACATGTAACCTTGACTGTTTTTACGAGTCCACTGTGCCGTGCTCTATCTTTATGTTTTGACTGCACTTTAATATATGAGAAGACAACATTCTTAAGTTCAATTTGTGACTGAGTATTGATTGGCCGAGGTTGCAGAGGGCCCCTGTACACCAAGGCTCTGTATCTACTGTATAGTTTCTCGCTTTCTTTCATTATGTCACTTCTTTCATAATCGTTTACTTGTATATTATTCATGTTAACTGCTGTCCATATTTCCTTTTATGCTTTCTCATGATTGTTAGCTGATTAGTGTTTTTCTTTCAGGTTCTTGTAGGCAGCCAAGGCAATTTACATAGTTTTAATGACTAATGACATGAGATCATCTTGTCCTTTCTGCTGATTCATTTTCTGAGTTTTAATTCTAGCATTGTCATTTCTTTCAGTTCTGCTTTGCTTATTTACTTTTATGCAATTTAGATATCATATTAATCATTTGTTTATGATTTCCTTCCTATAGCCAAGCGACTCAAATAGTGAGGAATCAGAATATTACTTGATGTAATATGATTTAGTTTACTTTCTTGCAAGTTAGTGATTAAATTACTTATGTCATTTTCAGGGATTGAAGTATGAATGAGTAGTTTAAATCTTAGTTTCATTTGATGTAATTTCATTTCCTGCAATTTAGATATCATATTACTCAATTTGTTTATGATTACTTCCTATAGCCAGAGCGAGTCGAAAGGTGAAGGGTCAAAATATGAGTTGAAGTAGTGTGATTTAGTTTGCTTTGCTTACAGTCTTTGAATTGCTTTGAGTTCAGTTTTTATTATCTTTTTATACAACAGTAAGGACACTGGGCTTCATTGTCACTAGTTCACTGTTTTGGTACATTTTTATTTTCTTTTGAGAATTTATTTCATCACAGCCAATTTGAAACCTTTTTGAGAACTTTAAAGTTTGGAAAATAATTGTAGAAATCACCATTACCATCCATACTTGACTTTCAATTCTACCATCTCACATTAGGGAATCAACAGAAGATAAACCCAAAAACAAACCAAAAACTCAAAAACAACAAAGAACTAAGAAATCGGTTATCTTGCATATACAGTGCACTTCACTTCAGCAGTTTACGACTCTCAGATTGAAATTTTAAATAGCAATTTAGGACACACTAAATTGACCAAATATTTTGGCGCCGCTGCTGGGGAAGTGAAACTAGGTAGCCAATTTCTTAAAAAAAAAACAAGAAAATTTCAAGGAAGGTAAAAATTGATAACTTCTCAAAGTATGCTCTCCTCTTGTACCTAGTGTGATCTGGAGGATCAGAAAAGAGAGTTATTGGTTTAATAATTTCTCGAGTATGCTCTCTTCTTGCACCTAGAGTGACCTGAAAGATCATAAAGAGAATTATTAGCCCGACTTGAAGAAAAATAAAAAAAATGACATGCATAGAGCAAGAGATTCTAGGGGAAGGTTTTTAGCTAGGGCCAAGAGTTCGATTTTTACAACTCCAACTACTTCAAGGAATAGACAAGAAACACCTCCATCATCTCCAACTCACACTCCTAGCCTTAGGATTCCTAGAATTCAAGAGACAGTAGTTGAATTAGGAGACTCTCCCACACCATCTACCGAATCTGAATTAGGAAAAGACCCTTTCTTTACTTCTATAGGAAAACACATTGTAATTGAAGAAGTAGAATCACCTGAAGAAGAAGAGGGAGAAATTCCTCCTCGTTCACCATTAGTAGAGGAACCAGAGGACTCTGAAGTCTCTAAGGAAACTATCATGACGGAGGAAGTAGTAAACGGTTTTGGTAGAGGTAGAGGTAGAGGAGGAGGAGGAAACAATGGAGGAGGTAGAGGTAACAATGGGGGAAATAGGGATGGAGATAACTCATTCGGATTTCCTATAGTTGATGAAGATTCTCGAGCAACAATGAAAAACATCTCACCATCTGTTCTCCCAAACTTTCATGGGTTAAGAAATGAGGATCCTGAAACATTTCTATTTGAGTTTGAAGTCGTGTGTCGAACTTATAATTATCTGGAAGACTCTCAAAAACTCAAATTGTTTCCTTCAACATTGAAGGGAGCTGCTTTGAAATGGTTCATGGGATTAGTCACTCAATCCATTAGGACTTGGAATGATATGAAACAAACATTTTTGGATAGATACCTGGACTATTGTATGCCCACAAATCACAAGGATGAGGTATTCAAAATGGTGCAAAGAGAAGATGAAAACTTGGAGGATTTACTTGAAATATTTCAATACAACCTGAAAAGAGAAAAAATGAATAACTTAGATGAGGAAACCTTGAAAGCCCTTCTATTAAAAGCCATTAGAGATGAATGGATAGATATTTTGAACATGATGGGAAAAGGAGATATATCTCAGCTTCCACTTCATGATATAGCAGAGCTATGTGTCCATCTCTCAAGGGGAAAATCTAAAACTGGAAAATGGCCTAGAGATCCTTCTCTCATTAGAGCAAACAAATCTACAATTGGATCAGTAAGAAGGGCTGAGATTGGCAATATGCTTGATGAATTCAAAACTGATATCTTAGGGAGTCTTAGTGAGCAATTAGACACCCTTAAGATACAAAACAAACAGAAAGCAGAAGTTGAAGATTTGGCCATATTTTGCCCAAAATGTAGAAAGAAACATGCTCTAAGGGAATGTCCCTTGGATGCAAAATTTGTAGAAACATGTGTGATTTGTTCAGAAAACCATGAGACCAAGGATTGTCCTTCAATTCCTGGACTCAAAGCTGTCTTTCAAGAAGATCCAAATTCAATTGAGTCTCTCTATTTTGTTGCAAGGAGACCTTGGCAGGGGCAACAAAATCAAGGGTTTAACAATTTTATGAACTTTCAACCCCCACCAAATTGGAATCCTTGGCAACAACCTTGGTCCCAACCTCAAAATCCTTTTCAATCATGGGTACAAGGTATGCAAAACCCTTATGGGAGATTTGCTCAATTTTATCAATATCTTCCATATTTTCAAAATCAACAAGCTCCACAACTTCCAAATCAAAGTCCACAACTATCATTGCCATTTCCACAACAACAACAACCTCCTCAACAGAATCCAAATTCTCAACTCTTGCTTCCATTCCAACAGAAGACAAATCAACTACCTTCCCAGCCATTGCCGAACCCCAACAATAAAAACCCTCAAAATGCTTACATGGTAGAAGGACAACAATTTCCTACCTATATGATTGTTCCTCTTAATGATGTACAACTCAAATCTGGTAGAGTTTTAGATAAACCTTCTATAGATGCTCAAAAGCAAAGAATTTCTGAGGAAGATTCTCTTGAAGCCAATAAAGGTTCTAAAGCATCTCTTCAAAAACCAAGCACTCAAAAAGAAAAAAAAAAGAACAAACCCCCACAGCTCCTATAGTTGAGCAACCTGCATCTTCATCCACACCTCCTTTTCCTGAAAGATTACAAATTGACAAAGGGGTGGAAAAACAAATCTTGTTGCCTGACTATGATTTTCTAGATGAATTAAAGAATGTCTGTATCAAGATTCCCTTGTTACAAGCCATTAGAGAGATTCCTATTCTAGCAAAAACAATAAAGGAGTTGAGTCTTAAAAGACCAGGAAGGAAACCAAGAGATACAAGAAGAATCCACCTGGTAGGAAAAATTGCAGATATCATGACGGGAAAAATTACTATGCAGAAGTATGTAGATCCCGGTAGTCCAATTGTCAAAACACATATCAATGGGGTAGAAATTCCAAATACTTTGATTGATTTAGGGGTTGCTATCAACATTATGAGTAGACAGACTATGGAACAGCTAAAACTTCCTAATCTTCTTTTTACACCTACTTTACTGCAACTTGCAGAGCGATCAATTAGCAAACCAGATGGTGCATTAGAAGACATTTTGGTCTCCTTAGATTCTTAGGAATATCCAGTAGATTTCATGATTTTAACTCCAAAGAGTAATTTAGGAGGACACCCTCTCATCTTAGGAAGACCTTGGCTAGCCACAACTGATGATTTTATTAGTTGTAGATCTGGGGATATGTATATTTCTGATGGTAATTTGACAAAGAAATTCAATCTGTATCCTCCAGCAAAAGCAATTACAGAAATAGGAGATAATGAGTGGGTTGATGATGAGGATACTATACAACCTGTCTTTACCATTTCTGAAATCAGTGAAGATAGTCAAATTCTGAACACATTAGAAAACTTTGAAACATCTTTAGAATATGACCACACACAATTTCAGTTAGATTCCGACATTGAGTATCTATCATCTAGGCAAATGTCTCTTTTCTCTATGGAAGAGTTTGGTAGTTCCGCCATTGAGATCTTTCCAAGTAAAACATTGAATATCAACAAAAACTTAGAAAAATCACAACAGGGAGAGCTAACTAAAACCTTGCAAAAACATTATACTGCATTTGCATGGGAGTATACCGATATGAAAGGTATTGACCCTAAGAATTGCATTCATCACATCTACATCGAGGAAAACAGTAGACCAATCAGACAACCTCAGAGAAGGATGAATCCAAACCTTATGGAGATAGTGAAAGAAGAGCTCCAAAAACTACTCAATGTAAACTTCATTTATCCAATTTTAGATAGTCGATGGGTCTCTCCTTTGGTTATAGTACCTAAAAAGAATGGTAAATGGAGGGTATGCATTGATTATAGGGAATTGAACAAAGCAACTTTGAAGGATCACTTTCCTTTACCCTTTATCGATTAGGTATTAGATACTCTAGCAGGCAAAAAGTACTTTTCATTCTTGGATGGTTTTAGTGGCTATAATCAGATTCAAGTAGCACCTGAAGATCAAAATAAGACCACATTTACCTATCCATGGGGAAATTTTGCCTACCGAGTGCTTCCTTTTGGATTATGTAATGCACCCACAACATTTCAAAGGGCATTACTAGGAATCTTTTCTGATCTAATCCATGATTGTGTAGAGGTTTATATGGATGATTTTACAGTTATGGTGATTCATTTGAAGAGGCATTAGAGAATTTGGAAAAATTCCTTATAAGGTGTAAAGAAACAAACCTTTCATTGAGTCATGAAAAATGCTTTATGATGTTTACTGAAGGTATTGTTTTGGGACATCATATTTCAGGGGATGGGATTAAAGTATATAGATCAAAAGTTGAAGTCATCTCCAAGTTGCCTATTCCAAATTGTCAAAAAGATGTTAGAAGTTTTATGGGATTTACTGGATACTATAGAAGATTTATCGAAAACTTCACCAAAATAGCATCTCCACTCTTCAAATTACTTACAAAAGACTGTGAATTCAAATGGGATCCTGATTGTCAATCTGCATTTGAAACTTTGAAAACAAGAATATCTGAAGCACCCATTTTGAGAGGGCCAAATTGGAAACTTCCTTTCCATATTTCTACAGATGCTTCAGATACAACTCTAGGATGCTTACATAAGTTGTCGTGTAGGAAATATAACCATCAAAAATGGTCCTATGTCCAAGCAACTAGTCCTATACCCTCCTGCCCAACCTTCCTTAGAGCATGACTTACCACTTTGGTTGGAGGAAGGAGAAGAGGATGAAGTGTACTCAGCACCTTTGTGCACCCTAGATACCACTAGAAGAGACACCCCAACCGAGGATGGCTTGATTGAGACCTTGATCCCACCTTCCAGTGCATTATCCTTAGAGAAATTGGTGGAGGATGCCCAAGCCAGCACCTTAGTGGATCTTTGTACAACCAACCCTGTCACTCCCAGAGTCAAGAATGTGGAGTTCGGCCCTGAGAGAACGTTAAAGATCAGCTCCTCCCTATCTCCTTCCCAAGAAAAGGAGTTGTGTAGCCTGTTGGCCAGTCACCTAGATGCTTTTGCTTGGAGCTATAAGGAGATGAAAGGAGTCCATCCCTCAGTCTGTACCCATCACATATACATCAAGGAGGATTGTAAACCGGTTAGGCAACCTCAGAGGAGAATGAATCCAGCCCTTAAGGACATTGTCAAGGAAGAATTGCAAAAACTGCTGGATGCCAGATTCATTTACCCCATCTCAGATAGTGAATGGGTGTCCCCTCTGGTGTTGGTTCCCAAGAAGAATGGGAAGTGGAGAATCTGTGTGGACTACAGAGAACTGAACAAAGATACCAAGAAAGACCATTTCCCTTTACCTTTCATAGATCAAGTGTTGGATGGACTGGCAGGAAAGAAGTTCTTCTCTTTCCTGGACGCGCTTAGCGGGTACAACCAAATCCAAATCAGCCTGGAAGACCAAGATAATACCACCTTCACTTGTCCTTGGGGTACCTTTGCCTACCAAGTCCTTCCCTTTGGGCTATGCAATGCTCCTGCTACCTTCCAGAGAGCTGTCTTGAGCATTTTCTCGGAGCTGGTCCATGATGCAGTGGAAATCTATATGGATGACTTCACTCCTTATGGGGCCAACTTCCAGGAAGCATTGTCCAATCTGGGAAAGGTCCTAACCAAATGCATTGAGATGAACCTGTCCCTTAGTCCTGAAAAATGTGAATTCTTGATGACTGAAGGGACCGTGCTAGGCCATACCATTTCTTGCCAAGGGTTACAGGTGGATCCTAACAAAATTGCTCTCATCAAGAAGGTTCCACCTCCTCAAAAGGTAAGGGATGTTCGGAGTTTCTTAGGATTAACAGGGTATTGCAGGAGATTCATTAAAGACTTCAGCAAGCTAGCCTCGCCATTGTTTGGCCTGTTGGCAAAAGATGTGGAGTTTAAAAGGACTGACGATTGCCAGAGGGCTTTGAATGAATTGAAGGACAAGTTGGTGCCAGCGCCAATCTTGAGAGGTCCAAACTGGGCCCTACCTTTCCACATCCACACTGATGCCTCGAACAAAGCCATAGGTGCAGCTTTAGGACAAGTTGAACAAAATCTTCCATATGCCATTTACTTTGTCAGCAAAAACTTGTCCAAAGCCGAGCTGAATTACACTGTAACCGAGAAAGAGTTTTTGGTTGTGGTCCATGCACTGAACAAGTTCCGACATTATATCACTGGCTACCAAACATTTGTACATACAGCTCATGCTGCAATTAGATATTTAATGAATAAACTAGATGTGAATGCTCATATTATTAGATGGTTACTTTTGTTGCAGCAGTTTGATTTGACCATTGTTGACAAACCAAGTAAAGAAAATGTTGTGGCTGACTTTTTATCTAGATTGGATTTGTCTGCAGATGAGGATGGAACAGTGGATGACCAGATGCCCGATGAACATCTGTTTGCTATCTCAGCACTCTCTCCATGGTTTGCTGATATAGCAAACTACCTTGTTTCAGCACAGTTCCCTCCGCACCTATCTTCAAGAGAGAAGAGCAGAATCATAAAAAAAAGTGCCTCATTTACTTGGATCGGGGGCAATCTGTTCAAGCTTGGCCCCGATCAGATCTTAAGGCGTTGTGTAAGGGAGGAGGAAGTCTTTGATATCCTCCTCACCTATCATGATGGGCCTTGTGGAGGACATTTTGCAGCAAAGAGGACTGCCTTCAAAATCCTGCAGGTAGGCTACTATTGGCCCACACTTCATCAAGATGTCAGAAGATATATCAGCCAATGTGACCAATGCCAAAGAATGGGGAAACCGACTCAAAGGGATGAGATGCCTCTCCAACCTCAAGTGACTCTTGAGCCATTTGAGAAGTGGGGTATGGACTTTGTGGGTCCAATCAACCCTCCTTCGAGGCAAAGGTCTTACATCATTGTGTGTACTGACTACCTGACAAAGTGGGCAGAGACTAAAGCAATCAAAGCAACAACAGAAGAGAAGGTGGCCGAGTTCTTAAGAGAAAACATCTTCTACAAGTTTGGCTACCCAAGAGAGCTGGTCACCGATCAAGGGAGCCAGTTCACATCCAACCTAGTTGAAGACCTACTAGCTCATCACAAGATCAAGCATAGGACTTCCACCCCCTATCACCCTCAAGCAAATGGGCAGGTGGAAGTCACCAATAGAGCATTAGAAGGGATCTTGACTAAGGTGGTGAGCAGCAGCAGAAAGGACTGGGCAGATCGCCTGGTTGAGGCCACATGGGCTTACAACACTACCTGGAAGACCACCACCGGCTTCACACCTTATGAGCTGGTCTATGGGAAGAAAGCTTTGCTGTCCATTGAATTTGAATACAACACTTTGAGGATGGCAGCTCAGCTGGACCTAGATCTCAGCCATGCACAACAAGAAATATTATTGCAGCTGAATGGACTGGATGAGCACCGAATGCAGGCCCTCCTTCACTCGGAAGTGGTTCAACTTCAGAGAAAGGTGTGGCATGACCAACACCTCAATGACAAGCAATTCCAGCCAGGAGATTGGGCACTGTTGTATGACTCCAGATACAAAGATTTCAAGGGGAAGCTGAGAACCAAATGGCTAGGGCCATATGCAGTGGAAAAATGTCATGACAATGGATCTGTTCTTATTCGGACCATTGATGAGGAAGCCATCCCCATGCTTGTCAATGGGCATCGATTGAAGATCTACAGGAAGCCTCTCTCAAGACAAGAGTTCATCAAAACTATGGAGAAATCAGTGTTGGTCATAGAGAAGGGTTCTGCCTCTGCTTTGGGCATACCCTGAAAGATCTAAATAATAATAATAATAATAATAATAATAATAAAGATCCTTGGGTGAAAACCTCTCTGAGGCGCCCAAGGCAGGTGGTATGGGTGAAAACCTCATTGAGGCGCCCCTATTGTCTTTCAAAAAAAAAAAAAAAGATTTGAAAAATATCCTTGAGTGAAAAACTCTCTAAGGCGCTTAAGGCAAATGGCAAGGGTGAAAACCTCATCGAGGCGCCCCTGTTACCTTTCAAAAAAAAAGGAAAAAAGAAAAAAGACAAGGACAACAAGTTCATAATGTAAAATTGCATGCAGGTTGCAGGTGTTCTATGGAGGAGAGGAGCCCTCTCAACTCAAAGCCAAGGATCCTTATCATGCTATCAGGAGACCTCACCAGCACCTCCTCCAAAAATACTCATTTTCTCCAAGGTATGTGCACAATTTTATCACGGCTTGAGTCTTCTACAGGAAGATGTAGATTTTCTACAGGAAGGTGCAGACTTTCTATAGGAAACGCAAACTTTCTACAGGAAGCTTTGTATTTCTACAGGAAACTTCCTGTAGAAGTTTGGGACGACCTAGAGGTCATTTCATGAGGAGATCTAATGACTAAGGATCGGTTTGGACGCATGCAAGCTACTATTGTCACCCTTGCACACTGCTGTCACCTCGTTCTACCATCCTTGTCAACATGCAATGAAGTTACCTGCACCAGCAAAGCAGATCGTTGAGTTATCAAAGAAAAAGCAATTTTTAAGATAAAAAATGCTGAGATGTCATACCATATCCATCCCAGCCACCCATGAGCTCAGGGAGCGTGATCGTGAGGCCAAATCCTTCGTCGTGCAACATGCACCCGAGGAGGAAGAACTGTTACAAGACATCCTGCGGGAGTCCTGTAACAGTTAAGCCCGCTAGACTGTACACCGATCACAACGCTGGCCATATGCAATGAAAACGCGGGCGCATGCAGCCACAGCATCCAATCCATCGTCGGCAGCCTGTAAACATGAACCTCTGGGCCTGTGCAAATTCATCAGTGGCAAACGAATCCACTCATCATCGTCCAAAAACCGAAAAATCGTGTTGCAGCCGCACAGGTAAGTGTCTCGACCCTTTCTTCCGTCAGATTGCATGAATTTTACTTTGAATTGTTTACAAAGTGTGAAGTGAATGGGTTGAGCGGCTGTATGGCCATTTGACTGGCCACGTCGACTAGTTAATGGTCTAGTCGGATGTTTGGGTGGCGGCCATGGAAAAAGGAATGGGCAGCACACACGTGAGAGCAATCTCGTCGGGAAAAACGTATTTAGCAGAAGAGACGGCGGCGGATCTGCGGGGGGATGATGCGGCAGTAAGTGAACTCGCAGGAAAATGATGGGACGACGTCATCCAACGGTCCGACGGGGACAGCTCACCCCCGCGCCACGGATTCCGCCGATTCAAATCTAATCGGCTAGATCGCCCCATGCATTTATCATTCACCTTTTGGAACGCGAGTGATCATCTGGATCCCTCTGTAGTTCGATACGCCGAGCATTTGGCTATCAGAACGCCTGTGAAGCAACACCAAGAGCGCAGACCAACTGCAGTCTTTCCTAGAAATTGCGTGCTGCTCCTACAGGAAAGCTGTTTCTACAGGAAGGCGAGTTCCTCACGTCAAAAGGTGGCAGATAAAAAGGTAAACCTGAACTCTCCATGCAATTGGCTTTTGAAGGTGGCAGAATCGTCGTCTACAGTCTGGTCGTAGGAAATTGTTGCAATTGTTGTCTGCTGTGCATAAACTGTCGTTCTACAGGATGTCAGTGTAATTAAGCTGTGTTAAGGTCCTCAGAGATAAGCTTCGTGGATTATATGCATGACAGAAGCGTAATTCTACGCTCTGTCTCAGTAGACCAAATTTCTTCCGCGTTCGCCACCTCTAGTTAAAGCAACAGTTTTTATCATGCCGGGTGGGTTTATTAGACGGGAACCCACTGATTCAACAAAGTTAAGGGAAAATCTTGAGGTAGTGGAGCTCTTCACACGAGCACAATGGATATCCTTCTGTGACAAATTGCAGGGTTATGACGACAAAGTGGCAGAAGAGTTTTTACAAGCTTTGAGGCCGAAATCCAAAACATTGGCCACCGTGAACTTCAGGGGCCTAAGCCTCAAGCTCACCCCGCAATATATCAGTCGAATTACTGAAATTCCAATGGGTTTGCCATGGGATAAGGAAGAAAGGAAGTTAAGCCAACAGGCCAAGAAAGAATTCTTTCCCCCAGAGGAGGAATTCTCGGAAGACAAGAATGGGGTGCGTAGAACCAGTTTGCTGCCACCATGGAATGAAGTTAGCCTACAGATCATGAAGTATATAACCTGCGAAGGCCGTTTTAGAATTGTGTACGGGTATCACTTTAGGTTGCTCACTAAATTGAGGCACCAGATTGATCTTCCTATAGAAAATAAACTGAGCATCCCTTATTTCCTGCTACAGTCTCTAATTGAGTGTGCCACAAAGTTAAAAGAAGGCATACCAGACCAGGTAGCCCACCATGGATTGATCAAACTTCTCGTGGAGGATGCACTTCATTCATACAAGGTTCCCCTCTCATGGGAAGCATTCAGAAACTTGACAAGAGATGGAGACATAAGGATGTTGACCGAAGAAAGTGGTTCCTCCAGCAGTGAGGAGAAAGAATCAGTGGCCGTGGGAAAGAAAGAAACAGGCCAGAAGACCCCGACCACAATGCAGAAGAAAGAGCAAAAGAAGAAGCATGAGAAAAAGGATGACAAGGAAAAAGATGACACACCCATCTTGACAGCAAGAGAGAAAAGGTTGCAAGGCAGAACGAACAAAGCTGAGAAGGTCCACATCAGCAAAAGTACCTCATCAGCACCCGCAACCAAACCAAAAAGCAAAACTCATGCAGCAAAGCAAGCCAAGGTGGTGACACCTGTGTCTACAGGAAAGCAGAAACAGGCTTCTACAGGAAGCCCGAAAATTATTGAAAAAGGGTCTTCTACAGGAAGCCCGAAAACTATTAAAACAGGGTCTTCTACAGGAAGCCCGAAATTGACTAAAACAGGGTCTTCTACAGGAAGCCCTGAAAAAGTGAAACCCAAGGAGAAGAAAGCTGATATTCGTGAAAGGGAGGCAGCAGCTGTGCTGGCCGCCCTCAGCACGCCACCTAAGCCAAAAGAGAAGAGAAAGAGGGAGACCCCTCTATACTTTAAAGCTCGAAGAAGTGTTAGGATAAAGACGGGCAAGCCACAGCGTCCGTCCAGTAGCTCGATTATTATTGAATATGCCCCTACATCGCCCAAGGAAACGTCCCCCTCGAGGATATCAGTCACCTATGAGAGGGGGATCCCAAAGAAAACTATGTGGCAAGAAAAGTTAGACCTGTTGACTGAAAAAGCTCGGCTACAGGAGGCTGAAAATGTTCTACAGGAAACTCTGGCCCGGCTACAGGAAACAGAGAGGAGGGAAGGAGAAGGACCCTCATCACCACCAAGGGAGGGCGAGGTAGAGCCACCTAAAGAAGTAGAAAAAGAACATATACCAGAGCCCAGCCCTCAGCCTAGTCTGAGTTCATACTACACCTTTTTAGAGGCGGGCAAAATCATACCTCAGAAATTTACTGTGCCACTGTTTTTTGCATTAGAGGAAGAAAGAGTCCGTACACACACGTGGATGAAGATTTCCAAGTCAAAGGGTGTGGCGGACATAGGCCCTTTACAAGAGCAACTCAAGGAGGCCAGGAGTGAATTAGCCATGGCTAAACATGTGGCCAATTGTCAAAGAGTGTACCTACAGGAAGAAAACCAGAAGCTAAGATTGCAGCTACAGGAGCTGAGGGCAGGGACAGGTACATCCTCCAAGGACACCACATAAGAACAACAAGGCAAAAAGGAACTGACCAGCGGTCTTGGGGAGCCAATGACACTTCTACAGGAAGCAGAACAACAAGCACAAATTGAAGTGCAAGCTCTAAAAGAACAGCTGCAGCAAAAGGAGGCACAATTGGCCTGCATGGCCAGTTGGGCCATGGAGGCAATAAAGTGCAGAAAACCTGCCAAGTCCTATGGTTTGTACTTGAAAGACCAATGGCTGCAGTTCCAAATAAATACCTTGGCACAAAGAGGTATTTCTCATATCCAAGACCCACAGCGATTTTATGAGTTGTGCAGTACTAGTTCGTCAGAGGATAAAGCCAAATTAGCGGAGTTTTACCTCCATAATTTGGCCTTGCCTAATATAGTTTCCTGGGATCCCAATACTGCCCTGGGAGATATGCAATTAATGGTGTTCGCTTCATGGTTGAACCATGAGGATCAAAGAGCAGCAGAAACAAAATCGGTCATGAACCGAGAATTAAACGAGCCATTACTCATTCGAGAAGAACCAGAGGATCCAGTTTCACTCATCTCAGCACACCAACACTTGTCTACTGATCCTACAGCTTCATTAAGATATATAGATCAACAGGCCCAAGCCATAGCTCATTTTGAAGACATGGAAAGACTGTTAGGAGAAAATGCTGTCCAAGCATGCACACGCAGATGGAATACATTGGCACACAGTTTGAAAATCCGAGAGTACCATACCCCAACTCGGATGAGGGAAGCTCTGGTAAGGGTAGCCCTTTACAAGAAATCCATGCAAAACCTCCAGGCCAGCTGGATTGGCCTTAAACTCAGCCCACCACTGCTGCTAGGATTGACTGAAGGCAGCACAGAAAAGGATGACAGTGAACAATGGGAAGAGGTGAACAGGAAAGCTGGGTTTCATATCAGCAAGGAGGACACTACTACAGAGGCTTGGGATGTAAGGGTAGCAGTAAAAGCAATGAAGGATGAAGAGTTGGACTAGTTGCTCAAGGATGAGCAAATATTTTAGCTGGGGGGTGATGATGAGCCCCAATTTTTGGTAACAATTTGGGCTCATTTGGCCTACTTACCTTGCTCAACCCTTCATCTTTTATCACTTATGCATCATTTCTTAGTATATTCGTGTTATTTGTAGGAAGAAGGGCAGGCATTATTCCTATGTGACTAATACATGATGATTTCAGGTTTTTTGACATTAAATGGAGCAAAGACCACGCAAATGGAGACAAGGAGACAGCAAAGGTGGCATTGCAGGTTTATAGGGAGGTTGTCCACAGTCTTGAATGACCTCCCTTGTGATCTCCACCCCAACTCCGAGCTCCAACAGCTATCCCCACCGAGCTAAAAGGCAGCCAACGGATTCTACAGGAACAACAGTTTACTTTTAGTTGGACAGCCGAGCTCCACTAATTGAGGAAGCCAGCTTGATCCTCATCATGTATAAATATTGAGGCCGTAGCCTTTGATAGGAGCTTTTTGAACTTTTGAACTACTGTTGCAATTTCTAAGCACGAGCTACAGCTCCGTTTTTGCTTTTTGTAAGCCAGTTTTGGCATGCTGTTGGACTCATGATTATTTAATAAAGGCAGGTAGATTTGGATTCAATTCTGAGTTCTTAAGGGAGCTATAGCTCTCAGGTTAGGGCCCAACCTGAGAGCAATAGACCTCCTTTTCCTTGTATTGTTACTTGTCTTTCCTTTCAGCACTTCATTTCTTTGCTTTAACATGCATTTGAAAAACACAGTCTGCTGATTTAATTTATTTAATGTGATTGAGTAGGATTAGTTTATGGTTAAAGTGCTTTCAGCAGCTTAGATTAGAGTAGGAGGATTGTAATTCATTGGAGCTCCAAGAAAAGGTTGACAGTGCACTCACTGCCATCTCTGTTTAGAGATTGGGGGTGTAGACCGTACCAACCACCAAAAAAACGCAGTCTTATACGTTCATGCAAGCTGCAACACAATCATTTCAGTCATAGAACCGTCCATGCATTCTGATCTTGAGCAGTACTTCTTCGTTCCAACACCATGCACGATTTCTCTCTGAAGTTTACATTGCTGTTCGTTGGTTTAATAACACAGTTAGAATAGGTTGATGGAATTCTCGGTTTTGTGCAAGACATAGAGGATTTGTTTCATTTACACTGCGCAGCATTGTTCTATTATCTTCTTCTTCTTCTCAACCGTGCCCAAGTCACCTACTCATCCTCTGTTCAGCTCGTTTGCCTTCCAACCCTTCTACTTTTCACGTAGCTCCACCTTTTTGGCTTTTCATTGCTTCCACCCTTCTATCCACCAACCAACTTTACCCACTCTTTCTCCATCTGATCTCTCTGTCCCTGAGCCATCACAAGCTCCCTTTTCATCCTACCTATCCACCCATACCGCTCCTCGACTCCTCCATCACCCAAAACTCCAACTGTAGAACATCCTGTAGAAGTTAGCAGACTTCCTGTAGAAATCCCGAGCTTCCTGTAGGATCCCTTGCAGACATCCTGTAGAAGCTTGCAAACTCGGTTGCCAAGCACCTGAACGTTGTGGACTTCCGTGGAATGATGTTAGAGATCCCCTGGAACCTCTCCTAGCCTTCATGACCTTTTTCCAGCCTTCTTTCCCTCCTAACTACCCCTGCACAGTCAAGACCTAGTAAGAAGCACAATCACAATAACTCCAACCACTTAAGAAAAAATATAAAAACAATGTTCTTTTCAATGGAAGTAGTTTAAATTCAAGCATCTCATATCACTAGAAGTAATGGCATCATTTTTAGGAGTTACATTCCCATCGTTGCATTGTAAGGATTAAGCTAGTCAGATTAGGGTTTACTAGGGTTTCCATGTTTGGTTGGCTTTCAGTTCATTCTTGCAAAGTAGGTTAATTTCCTTTGAGATAGTCTTCGTTCATCATTTAGAAAGCTTCTTCTGAGAACATATAGAAGTTGGCTTGAGCCCTAGCGGACTTATGCCAGCTGACCAAGTGACAGCTGTGACAAGAGCTAGTACTTGTGCATACAGCACCGTCGCTTCCAAGTTTGTTACGAACTACCGGGTTGATAAAATTAGAGATAGGAAGCTCCAGGAGTTGTAGCATTATTGCTACAATACTAGAGCCCACCAGCGATCATGCCCTCCACTGTTGTCCCTTTTTAGACGAAGCTAAAAGAGTCTTGGACAACCGTCCTGCTTCACCGCAGCAGCTTCCTCCTAGATACAAGAAACTCTTGCCAAGTCCATAGCTAGTTGAAAATTTGACTGACAAACCTTTGTTGTCAGTCGAAACACCTATCATTGAGGATAAACCCTCTGAGTCCACACCGGACCAAAGTCAATAGGTCGAGATGGCAGTTGACCTAGTCTTGTCTTCAGAAGATCCACCTTCAGATGATACAGTCACCAAAGAGAATGAGGATGACACCGTTCAAATTCTTTTTGTTAACACAGAACCCAAAGAACACGGGGGAAATCTACCCATTCCTTTACCGTAGGAAGGAAGTTAGTTAGAGATTTACCCGGCCATTTATTCGGTCCCTCTTCCAAGCAACCTAGTCGTTTCCTTCGATTGGAATCTACTAGGCAGACCCCGCCTACCATCTAATGTACCATTTCGAATCATAGTACAAGCTTACAGAATGATCATGGTTGGTAATATCATAGATGAAGGGGCTTCTGTGAGTATCCTTTCCTCAACTACTTGAAAAGCACTTGGTTTTCCATCGCTTCTGCCTGAGATTCGAAATCTGATAGGCTTCAACAAAGGAACCAGTCGACTGTTAGGGATCCTTCCAAATTTGCCTATAAATTTCAGAAGGAAAACTGTTCATCTAAACATGATGGTAGTCCAAGGACCTTTAGATTACAATCTACTCATTGGGCGTGACTATATTTATAGCATGGGAGCTATTGTTTCCTCGCTCTTTTGAGTGATGTGCTTTCCGCATGAAGGCAGAGTAATCCAGCTCGTAGACAAACTTTCATTCCCTCGTTCAAACATAGCTACTAGTCAAATGCCATCCATAACTGGGCTTTTTACGCAAGGAATGTGTCATCAATCTCCAGTCCGTCCACCTGATGAGCGCGAGTGATTCGGTGATTGTGACTGAAACCTAGGGGGCATGCACCCTGGTCCGCTTCGGCAGGAAAAATTTAGGTATAGGGTAGGTTTCCGCGGAGGATATATGACTAGTCTGACACACCCATCCATTTAGGAAAATGGGATTAGACTAGAATAAGATTCCCTCGTCAAAGTTATGTGAGTTGATGCGACGCAGCATTCACCTTTGTCTATTTCGATGGACATAGCGAAGATAGTGTTTTGTCTACAAATGCAAACGGAGCAATCTTGCAAATGTGAGAACTTTCATATGGTAACTTGGAAACTCTACTTTTCTTTATACTTGGGGGCATGCAAACCTTTTGCATGCAAGTGAAAAGCGACCTTTTATTTTAGTAGTTTGTAGGCTTATTTTCTTAGTTTGTCGGCTCTCAACCCTTTAACCTCATAGGTGGGTCATTCCTAGCTTGCATAATAAAGGCTCCGGAGAAAAGTTTCAAATGGGGCAAGCTCCATAAAAAATGAACCTATCAATGAGGCATCCTTATTATACGACTGGAACGAGAAGTTTTACGTGAAGTTCAAGCTTGTTAAAAAATAAACCTAGCAATGAGCATATGTTCCACCAAAGTTTAAGCTCATTAAAAAATGAACCCACCTTCGATAAATAACCATTGCGATCGCATAATTATCAACTTTTGAACTTTGGTCGTGTCCTTACCATGACCTCCACTCTTTTTTAGCCGATCATATGCCTCCATTTGATTGCTTACCACTTTTGAGGAACAACTGCGACGAGTGATTCTATTAGCCACCTTCTTTACACTGCCGTGATTGAAAAGTTCCAAATCTTACCTAAAACCAGCTGCTATCCGAAAATATCACTCGTTCCTCAAAAAACGAGTCTACTTTAAGCTCTTTTCAACTGACTCATAAAATATGAAAAGATTGTCGAGTAATTGGCCTCTCCAGCTCGTTAAAGTGATTAGAAGTGCCATCCCTCCTCTAGATTTTAATCTTTTTGGACCTGAGGGATCATTGCACAAAAATATCGAGCGCTTGTCTTGTTCGGCTCGTTAAAACTATCAAAAAGTCATCCCTTTCGTATTATTTTATACTTTTTCGGACTTAAGGGATTATATTACGAAAAAGGATTACTGGAGTTTCCTTTCCGTCTCTTTTCAGACTCTCTAAAATTGAAAAGGACCGAGTTATTTTTGTCGTTAAACTCGTTAAAACAATAGCGACGAACTTGTCCATTCAGACAAGAGTAAGTTTCACTGTCGCTAGGCTCGTTGAAACATAGTGACGGGTTTTCCCAAAGGGAAATTATAGAACAAGCATATGTTATCCTCCTCAAGCTTGGAAAAAATAAAGAGGTACTGGTCAGAAATGACTAGGGAAAAATTGGGAAGAAAACTTGAAGAAACTTTATTAGTAGCAGGTCGCTCTTGAACATGACACTCACTCCATCACCATGATTGAGTCAGGTTGGTTTATTCCGTTCACCGGTCATATCACCATTGGTCCTTCGTACCATCCATTTTTTGGGGTTAACGCTACCAATCCATTTCAGTGTCACTGATATGTTCAAGAGAAGTCACTCATAGAATTCATCAACCCAACTTATGTCTCATCCGCTGCAATACCTTCAAGCTTCATTCTTTCATGACTGCCACCCTGAACCTTCTATCATCAGATCGTTTTCACCTCCACAAAATCATTTTCTCCATTTCGTGTTGTAGATGTGGGATTCATTAAGGCCCTCCTATGATGGGTCACTTCTTGTCGACATCAACTCATTATCCAAGAAGTTGACCTAGGAACAACCCTTTCAATACTTTGAAGCTTGCATGCCTCAATGGCAAGTTTCTCACTTCCGGTGACAAGTTCACATCAATGGCCTTTGACCGAAAGATTTTGCGCGGTGTTCGACATCAACTTATGTATTCACACCACATGAATTGTACTTCAGTACCTTGAGGGTCATCATCATTATTGCTGACTCCTCTCGTGCCTATTAACAACCTACATCATTGGCTGGTAATCAGGCGATGTCTTTCCATGTTCGACGCTAGAACATCTTTTCACATGGATCGACTTGTACTTCGGGCGAAGATTGAACGAGTTTGAAGACCTCGGATCTAGTCTCATCCATCCGGGCTGCGTTATATTCAGGGAAATAAAGACATCAAATGTACATCATAGTTGCACAGATAATCATCCGAGCTAAGGGATGATGGCTCTACTAGAATCACCAGTCTGCCACACAGACGGTTGTTTGTCCTATGTACATAAAAATGAATTTATAAAGCTGAGCATGGGAATGCCCGCCTCAGCTAGATCATGAAAATATTATGAAGATAATGTATTGTATTGTATCTTATTACAGGTCACCTTTCAGTTCGAAAAACCTCGGATCCTCATGATAAAGCATTTCACCCGACATTAGAAGATTTACGACCTCATGATTTAGGGGGCAACTGTTATAGACATATTTGGGCACTGCAACCCCAATCGCATATGTCCATAAACCAAGGGCTTCTAAATCCCTAAAAGTGTTGTTTCATACCCTAAAGGAGCAAGGTCAGCTGATTACATTATCTCCCAGAAGTTCTCCCTAAAAAACTACTCAGGACTGGTCAAAACAGGACCATACAGACTGCTCAGTGCTAAGGGTGTGATGCATCTCACCTGACACATGCAAAAAGTGTGATGCATACTGAAAATCCCTTCTATAGGGTGTGATGAGCAAGAGAAGACAAATGACAGAGGCAGTTGACTAGGTGGAAACCCAAAGAATCTTCTAAAAACTGCCCATTTGACACTTGCCTCTCTGAATTCGCCCAGGGATGAGTAAGAGATTATGAAATCTTCAAGTGGAACCAAGGAAAATCAGAGAGACGACACTAATCAAAATCCCAACAGCTGAATCACCCACCTGCAAACATCTATATATGGATCCCTCATCCTAGAGATCCAAAAGGGCTGGAATTTTGTATTTTGTAAGGAAGTGCTGTTGGTTTCTCTGTGCAACATTGTATTGTTGGGTGATCTAAGCTTTTCATGAGGTGAAGAGGGCTTTCATGCTGGGAGGATGGCACTGGGTCAGACCAATAGGTTGTAATCCTCTCTTCTACTACTTCTATCAATAAATCTATTTGAGTTTTCCTCCATATTCTTGTATATCTCTTAATATTGTATTGATATATGCATTTGTATGGTTAATATACATCTGATCCTATATTGTTTATGGCTATAGATCTCTATGCTTTGATTGTATTATGCTGCTTTGACTCTACAGGTGTTCTTTGAAGTGGGACAAGTAAGGAAGGAGTGGCAAATCTCTGTCAAAGGAGGGAGGAAACAAGTAAGGAGCCAAGCGAAAGACTGAGGTTGGTACTCTCTGCTTCTCTCTCATCTATCTCTCATAAAGGAAAACACAAGTAACTTTAGTTTGTTTGTTTCTAAGATAGCTACCCGTCTTAGTGGGACTAGCAGCTCTGAATGGACACTAGTTTTGCCAATAACACATGTGGAAGGATGCACTTGAGTCCAAGTACCACATGCTCCCCATAACTGTGCTAACCATGCATGCAATTAGGGTAAAGTCAAGCTCAAATCGTGAAGCCATGGCTTCACCTGCTGCTCCTCCTAATGACTTATTTCTTGACTTTTGTGTGGACACTTTGTGGCATAGTGCCTGAATTCATGACAATGGAAGCATTTATTTTTGGACAAATCTTTCTTTGTTCCCCCTTGACTTGACTCTAGTTTGGATTGAGATTTCTTCCCTTTTCCCTTCTTTTCCTTTCCAGCCAATTCAAATTATTCATCATCCTCGCCCTTTGGATGAAGTCCCATCTCTGGTATTTTGCCTTATTTCCTCCTGTACCAAATCAGACCATAAGCGCTCCAAATTCAATAGTTTCTCCCCCCCGTTCACCGAATCTTGATAGCTATGCCAACTCTTGGGAATGCCCAGAAGGGCTAGGCTTACCAAGTATTCTTACATTGGCCTTGCCAAGTTCATCACGACATTGTGTGAATTTGCTTAGATACTGCCAAATAGCATCATTCTTCTGCATCTTGATACTTCGAAGTTTATCCTTGAGCGTTAGATTCCTGTGGTCACTATTAGTCTTTAACAATTCTGTTAGTTCCTTCCACATTGCAAACGAGATTAGAGACAGTGTGATCCCGTACTCCCTCCAATATTATTCTCCTCCCCTTGGCTACATCTTTCTTCCATTGACCAAGGTTCTGGGCATGAGAATCCAGTGGTTTTGCAACATATGTCTTGATGTATTCTAGAAATCTATTGTCATCCAATATTGCCTCCATGAAATCCTTCCATGCAACAAAATTATAGGTTCCTTCCAAGGCATACTCTAGCCTTATTCCATTGAAGGCCATCTTCTCAGCTCTGAAGAGATCCTGCTACATTGAACTCCAAATTCGAACCTCCTGAGAAACAACTTCGAAATTCTTGCTCTAATGTGAATCTTGCTTTGGTACCATGTAGAAATTACAATTTAGATTTGCAATTGCTTATGAAGTTTTAATCAAAATCACAAGACACAAACCTACTCTACTGCTCCATCGACATTAATTCACAATTTAGAACAAAAATCTCAAACATGCAATAAGAAATCACACACATGCAAATAGTATTTTTCCCGGGGAAAGAAAATTGCTAAAAACCCCAATGCCTGCTTGCATTAATCTGATGAATATAGATATTACAACTGTTTTACTCAACTGTGCACAACCTGCAAGTGCATAACCTATCTCTCTGCTCACTAAGAAGCTCTAACCCAGACTCAGTCAATTTCTGCCTTTGCTTAATGATGACAATCCCAAGAAGGGACACATAGCAACAACCATTTAACTCTTATCGTTTTTCGAATTAAATAGTGGCAGGGTTTTGGTGTGAGGTTTTAACATGATTTATGTTTTCGTCCTGCCCTTCGTATTGGCCTTGGGTTTGCAAACACGGTCTATCACACTTGTCGAGGGTATTTGGAATTCATTCTTGCATTTGTTGTTGTTTGGTTCGGCTCTGTGGGTGCGTTGTGCCTTCGCTTGGTTCTTGTGATGGTTGGTAAGCATTGTACCTTGCTTGTCCCGTATGGTGGTTTGTTGGTGCTATGCCTTGCTTTTTCTGTGTGGTGGTTTATTAGCGATGTGCCTTCGCTTGCTCCTTGTGTTCGTTTACTTTGCTGGTTCTTGGGGGTTTTCAGGTCCATTTTCCACTTGCAAGTTGTTTCATCTCTGTCACCTGGATCATACTTGGTCTCTACTCTATTTGTGATGATTGTTTTCTTGATGTTGGGTCTGGTGATGATTTGGCTCTGTGCAACCACAAGTTCTTTCCTTGCTACTGCACTGGACGGATCAACGAACTCGATTTCAGGTAATTTTCTTGTTCCAATTTCATTTCCGCATTTCCTTTTTATGTCTCTAACCCTCTGGCTCCTTGGTGAGCAGGAAAATCTCTCCTATGGCATTCCTATTGGGAGAAACCCTCTGGTGCGAGTCTCGGCTTTCATCCTCTATCACAGAGTCAGGCCTTCTCCAGGTAAATTCCTGCTCCCTTCTTGGTTAATCTGCTTCACTGTATTGTTGGTCTCGTGGCCCTACTTAACTGCTGCCCTATTTTTTGGTGGTGTGCAGGTCGTTCCAGGGGAATGTTGCTCCACAACCTCGTCCTTGGGAATTTTCGCAGGCTTAGGGAAAATCTAAGTAGGGTCTTTCCATGGTTGTATCTTTCCTTTACTTGCTCTGTCTTTATTTGGGTATAACCCTTGGGGTTTCTCTTCCTCTGTGTATGTGTGTGGTTTTAGGGGTTTTCATGTCCTTGTTGTTTGACTAGTATTAGTGTAGTTTCAGGGGCTTTCATGCCCTCGCTTTTTGACTAATCTGGGTCTGTGAATTGTAGTTTTCGATTTTCATGGGTTTCAGAACCCTCCATGATTTTTGGGTTGTATAATTTGTACCATGAACTGTTAAATTGGAAATGAAATGAATGCACTATTATGCTTGAATGTTGAATATAAAAGTACCTGGTTTTTTTGTTGAGGAAAGAAAAAGAATGTATTGTCTATGCTGGCTTTGCCTTTGTCTGGTTCCTAGTTTGAGATGCCTTCAGTCACAAGATTCTCGTTGATGTCTTTCGACTTCTTAGTGAGTTATGTCACTATTTGCTCTTAATACAATGTCTGAAACAATTATGCACAGGAAAATAAAAAACTATCTTGCTTCCTTAATGACAGGTTCTAGATTCATTTTCTTTTATAGATATTCAAGACAATTGTAAATTACAAATCCTGAGTCCTCTATTCTCTCTGGATGGCAGCCCCTTACTCAGGGCTTGGTTTTCTTTTTCAATGCATTACTAGCAGTTTCTTAAAGTTGAGGAACTGTTCCTCAGTTACCTTTCAGTTATCTAACAGTTTCTTTAAACATGCTCTTAACTAATCCTATCTTTACTTGCTTGTCTAATTTTTAAAGAACAATGGCTGTGTCAGCCTTAATTTAAATAAAAACAAAAATAAAATAGAATTCAAAATGTTTTTCTTTCTTTTCAGTAAAACTAAAAACCATTTCCTAGTTGTCGCCTTTTCAGTCGGATGCTCCTGCATCAAGTTCCTGGGGTAAATTAAACTCATGGCTCCTGTCCATGAGCTCTTCAATAGAGTACTCGACGCTTTGAATTTGGCCAACATCTAACCAAGAACTATCTTCAATAGGATGGCCCTTCCACTTGACTAGGTATCATAAATATTCTTTCCTTCAAGTCTGTCTGGCCACCTGGGTGTCTAGGATCTATTCGATCTCTAAAGGCTTTGCTGGGGGAATTTGTTTAATCCACGAGTCATTCTCATTCTAGGTGTCCCGTGTTCATCTTTCTGAACTGTCTTCTCCATTTTCTGTAATGTATGGGTACAGATCTGACACATTAAAAATGGGTGAGATTCCTATACCTGGGGGTAACTGCAATTCATAAGTGTTCGCAGAAAACTTTCAAAGAATCTTGCAAGGCCCAATTTTCTTCCATTTTAACTTGTTGTATTCACCTTTAGGAAACCTCTCCTTGCATAGGTGTGCTAATACCAAGTCCCCTATGTTGAATTGTACCTCCCGCCTTTTCAAATCTACTTTCTTTTTGTATCTTTGGCTGCTGTCTTGTAATTTTTATTTCACTTGTTCATGAAGATCACTGATTACCTTTGCGAAATATTCACCATCATCACTCTTGCACTCCAACTGACCCAAATCCCGCAACTCATGTACTCCACGTGGGTGCATTCCGTATAGGATCTGGAAAGGACTACTACCCGTGCTTCTGTTGGGAAAATCGTTATAAGAAAATTCCGCTTGTGCAAGCACATCATCCCACTGTCGAGAATTTTCTCCAACCAAACTCCTTAATAAATTTCCCAGATTTCGGTTCACCACTTTGGTTTGGTCGTCGGTCCACGGATGATAATTTGAGCTGAAGTCCAGTTTGGTGTCTAATTTTTTCCATAAGGTCCACCAAAAATGACCTGTAAACTTAACGTCTCAGTCTGAAATAATAGACTTCGGAAAGCCATGTAATCTAACTATCTCTGTGAAGAACAAATGTGCTACATGTGTGGCATCACTGGTTTTTCTGCACGGAATGAAATGTGCCATTTTGGTGAAACGATCCACCACCACCATGATGGAATCGAATCCTTGTTGTGTCTTCGGCAGACTTAAGACAAAGTCTAAACTCATTGAGTCCCATGTTCTGTTCAGAATAGGTAAGGGTGTATACAAGCCTGTTTTCTGGCTGTGCCCCTTTGCAAGCTGACACACTTTGCATCTAGTCACAAACCTCTGTACATCTTTATGCATCTTCAACCAATAGTAAAAGTAGCTCAATTGATCCAAGGTCTTGTCTATGCCAAAATTACCGACTAAACCTCCATTACGTTTTTCCTGGATTAAGTTCTATCTCATAGAACATTGCGGAATACATAACTTCCCTCCTTTGAACAACAACCCTTCCTGCATATTATAGTCCATCTGTGAACTGTTATCTCTCAACAATGGATTTTGGCAAGCTTCATAGGCTTCTTTAAAATTTGCATATGTTTCATACAAGTCCTTAAGATGTTCGAATCGTAATACTTGTATCGTACTTTCCTGTAGGATCAAATTCCTCCTGCTTAATGCATCTGCCACTTTGTTGGCTTGACCACTAATGTGTTTCAACACAAATGTAAAACTCTACAAGTACTCCACCCACTTCACATGTTTATGGTTCAACTTATGCTGCTACATAATATACTATAATGCAGAATTGTCTAAAAATAAGACAAATTTATTGGCCAAAAGATAATGTCTCCAATGCTTTAGCACTTGAACCACTGCATAAAATTCTTTGTCATAAGACGTGTACTTCTGCCTACTTTCATTTAATTTATCCCTAAAATAGGCTACTAGCTTGTCTTCTTGGCTGAGTACTGCACCAGTGGCTATTCCACTGGCATCACAACGAACTTGAAAAAGTTTGTTAAAGTTTGGTAATCTCAAAATTTGTTTTTCAGTAATCTTTCTTTTGAGTAGCTGAAAACTCTTCTCTGCCGATTCTGTCCAATGAAAAGGCTGATTTTCCTTCTTAATGGTGTCCACAAAGCCCACTGAAATTTTTAATAAACTTCCGATAAAAACTCACCAATCCATGAAAAATCCATACCTCAAACAAATTTTTGGGAAACGACTAGCTAACTATGGCTGCAACCTTTTCCAAATCCATTTTTAGTTCATTCTCGGAAATCACAAATCCCAAATAAATTAATTCTTTCTTGAAAAAGAACATTTCTTCAAATTTATTAGTAATCTATTTTGCTGCAATTTTTCCAATACATACCTCACATGTCGAAAATGCTCTTCCTTCGTCTCGCTGAATATAAGTATATCATCCATATATACAATCACAAATTTACCAATGATTTCTTCAGCATCTCATTCATCAAACGCATGAATGTGCTGGTGGCATTACTCAATCCAAATGGCATAACCAACCATTCATATAAGCCTTCATTAGTCTTGAAAGTTGTCTTCCACTCGTCACCTTCTCGAATCTTGATTTGGTGGTAGCCGCTTTTCAGGTCTATCTTTAAAAAGTACACTGCTCCACTCAAAAAATCCATCATATTATCCATCTGAGGTAAAGGAAACTTGTACCTGATAGTGATCTTGTTAATTGCCCAGGAATCAGTGCACATCCACCACTTACCTCCATTCTTGGGAGCTAAAACAGTCGGAACTGCACAAGGGCTTAAACTTTCTCGAATTAGTCCTTTATCCAACAACTCTTGCACCTGCTTCCTGATTTCTTCATTGTCCTTCGAACTCATCTGGTAAGCAGCTTTGTTTGGAAAACTGGCTCTTGGAATAAAATCAATATGGTGACTAATGCTCCGCTTTGGTGGTAATTTGTCCGGTAGATCGTCTACCACAATATCACTAAATTCCTGCAGCATGCCCAGTATCTCTTTACGTAAGTCAATGACTTCAGTATGAAACTCTACTTCACACTGCTCATCGACTAGCTGTTGGTGACCTTTCTGCAACCAAGACACCCTATATGGAGTTGGGTGCTTCAACTTCTTCAAACCCAATTTCCCCACCATTTCAGTAGCTACCAGATTATTAGTACTTCCACTATCTATGATTAATTTGCATAATTTCCCATGTGACTTGCACACAGTCCAGAACAATACTTTTCTTTGTGTCTGATCAGCTACTTCCTTAGCTGGTTTCAACAATACCTTGTTCAACACCAATTCTTCCTCAGTTTCAGGCATATTTTCCACCTCTTGTGGTGGTGCATTCGCTTCATCGGGCTGAGCAACATGCTTCCCTTTGTCTAGTTTGTTCAGTTTCAAGACATTCAAAGGACTTGTGTCCCCACTTGTGACACTTGTAACACTGATAGGCATTTCCTCTGCCTCTGCCATTACCCCTTCCTTGCTGGTATGACCTTCCTCCTCTGGTGTTACCTTCCCTTTCAGTTTTTCCCGAAGTCTTCGAACTACTACCCTCTTCATTGCTGTTGGTAGTTCTACCTCTACCAAAGGACTGTCCCCTACCTTTGCCAGAACCACGTCCTCTTCTGGCAATCTGTTTCCTAGTAGTCTTTTCCTTTGCCTTCAAAGCACTCTGATAGGCTTCCTCTATGGCCTTAGGGGAAAGAGTACTAATTTCGTCTAGGATCTCCATCCATATACCATTTACAAACCCCGTTGTTTTTTCAGGGGTGTCTTCAAAATAACTAGCTTTCAAGTTTACTTTATAAAATTCTTCAGTATATTCCTTTACGGTCATCATTCTTTGCCTCAGGTTCTGTACTTGTCTATAAAAGGAAATTTGGTAATCTTTAGGCAGAAATTTGCTCTTCATTCTAGCAATCATCCTACCCCATTTTTTAATCAATGGTTTGTTCAATCTTCTCCTTTCTGCCTGCACACTGTCCCACCATAGTGCTGCATGTCCCTTCGGCTTGGTGACAACAAACCTGATCTTCTTGTCTTCGTTGATTTCTTCATATTCAAAATATTTATCTAACTCACTTATCCAGTCTAACAATGCCTTTGTGGACAAATTGCCATCATAATTTGAGAGCTTTGATCTTGGCTTGCTACTAGCCAACAAAATTGACCTCAATAGTTTAATCTCTGGTCCTTCTTCATCTGACCCATCCTTCGTGGTTGTGTTTTCCTCCTCACTGTCATCCCCACCTTACGGATCTCTGCGCCTTCCTACTTCCACTGCTGCCAAATGTGCAGTTTAAAGTCCTAATTTCTTCTCATAACCCTTCATCTGCTACTCTTCTGATGGCTCTACCTCGTCCCCTTCTTCCTACCTCCATATTTATTGAGAGAAAGGAACAAATTGCTCTAATACCAAAAATTGGTGGCAATCTCAAGGAGGGACACGTAGCAACGACCGTTTAACTCTTATCATTTTTCGAATTAAACAGTGGCAGGGTTTTGGTGTGAGGTTTTAATGTGATTTATGTTTTCGGCCTACCCTTAGTACCGGCCTTGGGTTTGCAAACATGATTTTATCACACCCGCCGAGGGTATTTGAAATTCATTCTTGCATTTGTCGTGGTCTGATTTGGCTCTGTGGGTGGGTTGTGCGCTTGGTTCTTTATGATGGTTGGTAAGCATTGTACCTTGCTTGTCCCGTATGGTGGTTTGTTGGTGTTGTGCCTTGCTTGTTCCGTGTGGTGGTTTATTAGCGCTGTGCCTTCGCTTACTCCTTGTGGTGGTTTACTTCGCTGGTTCTTGGGGGTTTTCAGGTCCATTTTCCACCTGCAAGTTGTTTCATCTCTGTCACCTGGCTCATACTTGGTCTCTACTCTATTTGTGATGATTGTTTTCTTGATGTTGGGTCTGGTGATGATTTGGCTCTGTGAAACCACAGGTTCTTTCCTTGCTACTGCACTGGATGACTCAACGAACTCAATTTCAGGCAATTTTCTTGTTCCGGTTTCATTTCCGCGTTTCCTTTTTATGTCTCTAACCATTTGGCTCCTTGGTGAGCAAGCAAATATCTCCTATGGAATTCCTGTTGGGAGAACCCCTCTGGCGCAAGTCTTGACTTTTGTCCTCTGTCGTGGAGTCAGGACTTCTCCAGGTAAATTCCCGTTCCCTTCTTGGTTAATCTGCTTCACTGTATTTTTGGTCTTGTGGCCCTACTTAATTGCTGCCCTGTTTTGTGGTGGTGTGCAGGTCGTTCCAGGGGAATGCTGCTCCATGACCTCGTCCTTGGGAGTTTTCGCAGGCTTAGGGAAAATCTGGGTAGGGTCTTTCCGTGGCTGTATCTTTCTTTTGCTTGCTCTGTCTTTAGTTGGGTATAACCCTTGGGGTTTCGCTTCCTCCGTGTATGTGTGTGGTTTCAGGGGTTTTCATGCCCTCGCTATTTGACTAGTATTAGTATAGTTTCAGGGGTTTTCATGCCCTCGCTGTTTGACTAGTCTAGGCCTGTGAATTGTAGTTTTTGGTTTTCATGGGTTTCAGAACCCTCCACGGTTTTTGGGTTTTATAATTTGTACCATGAACTGTTAAATTGAAAATGAAATGAATGCTCATTTATGCTTGATTTGAATATAAAAGTACCTGGTTTTTTTTGTTAAGGAAAGAAAAAAAATGTATTGTCTATGCCGGCTTTGCCTTTGTCTGGTTACTGGTCTGAGATGCATTTAGTCACAAGATTCTTGTCGATGTCTTTCGACTTCTTAGGGAGTTATTTCACTATTTTGCTCTCAATAAAATGTCTGAAACAATTATGCACAGGAAAATAAAAAACTGTCTTGCTTCCTTAAATGATAGGTTCTAGATTCATTTTCTTTTATAGATATTCAAGACAATTGTAAATTACAAATCCTGAGTCCTCTCTTCTCTCTAGATGACAACCCCTTACTCAGGCTTTGGTTTTTCTTTTTCAATGCATTACTAGCAGTTTCTTAGAGTTGAGGAATTGTTCCTCAGTTACCTTTCAGTTATCTAACAGTTTCTTTAAACATGCTCTTAACTAATCCTATCTTTACTTTCTTGTCTAATTTTTAAAGAACAATGGTTGTGTCAGCCTTAATTTAAATAAAAACAAAAATAAAATAGAATTCAAAATGTTTTTCTTTCTTTTCAGCAAAAATAAAAACCATTTCCCAGCTGTCGCCTTTTTAGTCGGATGCTCCTGCATCACTTAAGCCCCTATTTCCTTGCGCAATTCCTGAGAAATTAGGTCCCTATTATTTAGGAATTTCTCCAAAATGGATTGCGCAATTCCCAAGGTTGATCATCTGACTACATCTAACACCTGTACACTCAAGACTAGTCTACAAATGATTTTACGTTTCCTTGGAATTTACACCAAGCCTGGGAACTCAAATTGTCTGCATGCACTAGCTATTTTGGGCTAATTGATTAGTTAGCTCGATGATCAATGAGTTTGACTAAAGTCCTACTGCTTAACTGAACTTCCACTAGTTCCTCCAAAAGTTGGAACTATTTTAACTGAAAACAACTTGGAGATAAATGACCTTGATTGCTACAAATTAGTAATCACACATGCTTAACTGAACTCTAACTCCTCCAACTCGAATTTAATGAGTAAAATGGGTGACACAAGTTAAGTACATCAAAGTCATCTGTTGATGTGGAAATTCAAATTTTCTCAATTTAATCAAGGCAAAATCAAATTGAGAATTTCTTGCTGCATTTTTCAACAGTTCACCTAAATTTACGAGAGTTGCGAGTTCATTCTCCATTTACAAATTTGTGAGATTTACAGAAATCAATGCCAAAAATTAAAAAATAAAAGTATATAATGCCCAAATATCAAAGAAGTTATTCCTATATCAACCACTCTTCACATAACTTAAGCTTGATATTTGTACATGTGATTTTATGAGAAATTGTTTTTTTTAGGAAACGCTGAACTGAACTAAACTACATTATCATGTAAATTACAACATTAGGGTGATTGTCACAATGACCATTTTCCATTCTATGGCCAAATGCATGAATTGGAACCATGACACATTAATTTCTCTTTTTCTATGATTATAGAGTAACATAAAAATCTAGAAACCATAAGTTTAAATTTAATGTCAATGAGGAGATTAATTTGGAATTAAAATTCTTCAAATAAAAATTTAAAGGATCTCACAACTGTTTTATGTTAGAGTCATCTAACACATTCACTATTGATTACATTAAAGTCATCGATCACATTCATTGATCAACATAGTAAGTTAGAGCCACTGAACACATTCACTAAACATGCCTCACATCACTGTGTAGGCGCACCTCCTCCACCACCAATGGATTTCCATTATATGTCACAAACTTATCATATTGTATCTTACAACACTGACCATCTAATTAGTAACAATGATTATATTTACGAGGCCCCCATATCCATCATCACTACTGCATATCTCAACTTTCATACCTTCCCTCAACATTGCTTTTATAAAATGAAAATGAAACACAACAAGCTATGAAACCTAATCAAAACTTATTGTTACTGTGTTTTTATGGTGATTCATGTTGTATTTCTTAACCAACATACTAACACATGGTAAACAATATTTATGATACTATTAGATTTAAACAAATATAAATCTAACAATGAACATATACAATCCAACCGCATTAAATTCTTATAGACTCATAAATAACTTTTATCTTTTATCTTGATACATTCTCATTACGCGCGAGTTGAACAATAATAATACTGAATAATAATTTTTTGCTTTTATTAAGTTTCTTTCTCTTCTATAGTTTTTAAATTTGAATTGAAATGTGTCTACATTTATAGACCGGTAAATAAACTTTACCTTGATACATTCCTATTAGCTTTAAATAAGTATAAATCATATACAATCCAACCACCTATAAACTAGTAAAATAAACTTTATCTTAATACATTCACATTACGTGTGAAATAATAAAACTAAATAATATATTCATGTTTTTATTGATTTTCTTTCTCTTTTGTAGTTTTTAAAGTTGGATTGACGTATGTCCACATTTCATCAACGACAATAATAAAACTGAATAACATATTTATGCTTTTATTGATTTTCTCTCTTTTGTAGTTTTTACATTTGGATTGACGTGTTTCCACATTTCATCAACATGTGCCAGTGTACTCTTACGTGCCCTTTCCATTCCACTCGCTCTATTAGGCTTTGTTTCAATTCCACTTCATCAACATGTGCCGTGTACTCTTACGTTCCCTTTCCATTTTACTCAATGTATTAGGCTTCGTTTCAAATCTATGCCTATTCATTTGAAATTTGAACGTCCGGTCATTACATTTCAAAAATCACCATGAGGCCTCTATTTTTTGACACCGTCTTATTAGTAATTAGTAATGATGTGTGGATATTGGTACAGTGATGTGTGGTTTGACTGTGAGTTTATTTGGGCCTGGGAGACCGTAGTTCAAATCTCATTGAGTACACTAGTCTGCTGTGGTGGAGGCTCGAGAAGCAGATTCCCTTTCCCCACCCCCGCCTTGACGGCACGAGAATCTCGCTTTGCTACGAGGATTGATCTGAGTCTCCCATATATTAAGATTAACAATTACCGATTCACCATGTAATTAAAAAAAATGATGTGCGCTTTGCTACGAGGAATGATCTGAGTCTCCCATATATTAAGACTAACAATTACCGATTCACCATGTAATTAAAAAAAAAATGATGTGCGCTTTGCTACGAGGATTGATATGAGTCTCCCATATATTAAGACTAACAATTACCGATTCACCATGTAATTAAAAAAAAATGATGTGTGAATACTGAAAGAAGTGGATATCGAAGTAAGTCCAAGAGATGGAAAGAGAAGTCTTGCTTTGCTATGAGGATTGATTTGAGTCTCTCATAGATCTGAGTCTCCCATAGATTAAGACTAACAATATCGAAGTAAATCCAAGAGATGGAAAGAGAAGTCTAACTTTGCTACGAGGATTGATTTGAGTCTCCCATAAATTAAAACTAACACTTACTGATTCACCACCATGTAATTAAAAAAGAAAAAGAAAGAATACTGAAAAAGTGAATATGGAAGTAAATCCAAGAGATGGAAAGAGAAGTATGGAGTGACTAGCTCCCATACGGTGCCAAACGCAATGACTAGCTCCCATATGTGACAAGACGCACGCCTTTCAACTCTATGTCTTCGTAGGGTTACACGCCAATGCATTATTTCCAAGCGATTACACGCCATGCGGCGGGGCGGCGGTGGCAACTATTTGTGTGCATTTGTTAATTGTGAATATGTTTTGGACTATGTTTATTGAGCATCATCTTTTTATTATGGACTTTGCTCTAAACTTAGAGATCTCATGATGGGTGATTTCTTGTAAATAGACGCACATGAATGTTAAATGAGTGTTGAATAATTCGATATAAACAAATAGCATAATGCAACTTGGCTGCCTTTATACCTTTATTGATATTGCACAACATGGTATTATTTTGATTGGGCTGCCATTCATCAAGTCCATATAAACAAATAACATAATGCAACTTGGCTGCCTTTATACCTTTATAATTGACAAGTGATATTGCATAACATGGTATCTGTCATTCTTATCCACTATTGGCACAATCAATTTGGAATATTACAATATTCAATAGGTTTGAAGTATTACAATTTGTGTAACATAGGCATGTTAATCTAATTGGTCTTGGCCTAAATGAAGAATGGTCAAAAATATTTTTTTTTAGCTTTGAGTCAAGTGTTGGGATTGGATTGGATTGGATTGGATTGGATTGGATTGGATTGGATTGGATGGGATGGGATGGGATTGGATTGGATTGGATTTTTTTTTTTTTTCAAGTTTTGAGTAAAGTGTTGGAAATAGATTTAAATTATTTTTTTATGGGTTCCATTTTACGAATAGAGATAGAGTTTGGATTGGATTGGATTGGATTTGATTTTTTTTTTTTTCTAGTTTTGAGTAAAGTGTTGGAAATAGATTTAAATTATTTTTTTATGGGTTCCGTTTTATGAATAGAGATAGAGAATGTGTTTGGTCAAAATTACATGGTAAAATTAGAATACAGTTTTGTTTTTTATAAAATTATTTTTAGTAAAATTGGTGAGTCATAAACTTTTATTACAAATCAGTAAATAATTTATTATATCTGAAATTAATTATATATATATATATAATAACAATAATTTATTATAAGTAGAAAAACACCTTAATGTGTAGATATATGATTTCTCAAACCACTTTTTAACATTCACTAATAAATTTTATTTTTATTGATATAAATCTTCTTTTATATATATATATATATATATATATATATATATATTATTACACACTTTTTATAAACTCTATATAGTTTACTAGATAACTTATCAAAACTATAAATTATCGTAAATGATTATATATTTACCTCCCATAACCATGCTCTCTGAAATGGTTCAACTACATTACATTTAATTGACATCTCAGAGCATCTTCATTAACTTACCTTATTTGAGTAAGGTGTAATTAGTAATTGAGACCTCAAAGCATCCTCATTAACTTACCTTATTTGAGTAAGCTGTAATTAGTTTAACATTTGTCTTATAAGAGTGTTATTAGCTATTCAAAATATGGAGAAATTCAAAATATATTTACAGATCAAGACAAAAATAATTATGTGGGTTTAAATTATATTGTATAATTTTTTAAAATCTTCATTTTTTCATGATAACATTTAAGGATGAATTTTTGGAATAATTAAGTGAGTTTAAATTATATAATTATATGGGTTTAAATTATATTGTATAATTTTTTAAAATGTTTACTTTCTCATCATAATATTTAAAGAGGACCTTTGGAAGATAATAATTGTAGAAAGTTGTATAAATTATTTGTTTTTTTTTCAAGCTCATTTTATAGGTTTATGTTTATAGTAAAATTAGTGACAAATTCTATCTTGCATATAGTGTATTTTACCACTTTTCTTTCTTATCCTATTAAGTTCAATTATGACAATTTACGTTTTCACCCCTTAGAAGATTGAATCCAATAATGCATTTCTTCTACTTCCTCAAGGTAACTTATTTCAACCTTCCCAAGGTAACTTACTTTTCCAACAATTTGCTTTTTATTTTTCTTGTTATCTAATATTTTTCTATTAACAATTAGATGCATTTTTCTCAATATGCATCATACCAATTACATGCACTATTAGGGAGTACTCATAGTATTATTGTTGATTGAAAATGGAAAACCATTTCATACCTAGTGAAAACACATTGTGTCACTTTGTCAACATTAGAAGCCAAAATATTTTTCTATTATGTAATTCCTTAACATAAAAATCAATATGATTGTAAAAATAATATAATTGTTTAACTCCTCATCTTAGAAGATCTATTTCACAACCTCATTGATTCTTCATGGTTTGTTATCATATTGACCTTCCAATTGCAAATATTTTTTCAGCAAAATTCATATTGGCCATAGTTTTAATGGAGAAAATGCCACTATTCATAATACACCTCTCTTCTTGAACTTTTAAATCACCAAAAAAAATATTTTTGGTCCACACATGCATTTGTATCCTTTGTGATGTAAGATATGTGATATTATTATTAATAAATCAAAAATTCTCAAATTTTCACAAATCAATAAATGTTATAATAGTGAAATTCACTTTCCATAAAACTGTGATGATATAGGGGCATCATAAATTTTCCATGTACTGATTCCATGGAATTGAAATATTATCTTCCCATTAATTAAAAAAAAAAAAACAAATGGGATGACATTCTTGAAATAGTAAATGTAAATATTATGGGTTATTTTTCCATTGACATCAATGAAGGGAGGAGGTTGTTGATTATAAAAATAAGTATCCAAATTGAAAAAATTAAATCTAATCTATTTAAATGATTAACACTATAAATTACCAATGAAAAACTCACATTTAAATGCATATCTCTAAAATTGGGGTTCCTTCCTCAATGCCTTTGTAGAACCATTTATAGCCATTTACATGATACCATCTTCACTATTTTATTTCATGTATATTAACTCATAATTTTTTCATGTTCTTCACACTAAATAACCAAGGGAAGGATGCAATGATGTGGAGATCTAATAGAAGCTTCATGGGGCACATTCTTTGTCACTTGGTCCTTTTCATATCATGAGGAATTCATTAGAACATGCATAAAGTTTCTACTAAGTATTTTTAAATATTTCAAAATAGCACACACTTTTTGATATATATAAGCAAAAGTATGTGAATAAATAAGAGGAAAACAACATTTAACAATTTTTATCATGATCCTCAATGATGAATTTTTATTACAAAAAATAAAAACATTGAAGAACAAGTTGTATAAACATTGCATGCCATAGTTTCCAGAAGAAAATGTGTTTAAAACATTACTTATGATTCTTAAATTTGTGAACAAAAATATGGTGGAGAGAAGACTTATAGAAAAAAGACTTATAGAGAGAAGACTTATATTTTTTTTATTAATAAAAAGTGTTTCATCAATAGTCATATACTTTACAAAATTGTCCCACTCCATAGTTAAAATAAGTAATGGATTTTGTAATGGAATATGGAACTAAGTGCATTTCCATCATTATCACTATAGCTATCATTACATAGAAAAAGTCAAATACCAACAATAAGAAACCATGTAATTTTAATTAACAAATAATAAAATATCTTTTCCTCCTCCTTCTCTTACAAGAGTGCCAAAGTATGCAATAGCAAATATTCCAAACAACCTCAAACCTCTAAAAATGCTCAAACCACCCTAAGATACACTATACCTCAACATTCTCCAAGGCAAAATTAAATGTTATGCAGACCTATCCCATTTCCTTTCCTTGCCCTCCATCTCTAATATTATAAAAGTGGAAAAACACATTGGTCTTACGAATCTCAACGTCCTCTAAAAAAGAAAATCCCAGAGGGTACCAGTGGGAAAAACTACTAGAAGCAAATTCCTTCGTAGCTATGCTTGTTTTATTCAATGACCAAGTGCATCAAGGTTATTATATAACTTGCTGTGCACTTTTCTAATTTTGATAATATAGTAACAAACATTTCTCTATCACATCTATTTAGTTACATATTTTCAGTATTTTGTAGAAGAAAGTTATATATTTATTAAATATTTTTAGATTAAATTTTATATGTTTTCATTGTAATTGTTTTTTTTAACATTTATTATAGGATCATTTTACAATTGAATTAATATGTTAAAAAATATTTTTATGTTATTGATTTTATTTCACATGTTCAATGATAAGTAAAAATTTTATAGAAATACCATGCTTGAAGAATGTCATCATTAAAGAAGAAATATTTGAATTGTCGTAAGGCTACAACATCATCTTTGAAGAAATCCAGTAAATTTATAATTATAAATGGATTTAATTACGTATACATCTATAATGTGTTGTAATGTCTTCTCAACACATAGTCCTTATATGCCTCCTTGGCTATATGTAATATTCTAATGTTTAAATACACTTTTCAACACATGTTGCATATGGATTTAATTACATGTAACTCTGCAATTTGTTGCAATGATATCTCAACATATACTCCTTATGCCTTCTCTTCTATATGTAATATTCCAATGTGTAAATACACTTTTCCACAAAGGCTACATTTTCCCTCTTGTAACAAATCATGGAACTTGATGAGTCCAATGAATGCATTTATTTACATATGTTGTTGCAATATACTCAAATGTTTCTTCATGCGTACTATTCAAATGTTTAAATTTCCTTTCCATTTGTAAATCAATTCCACACCTCATTTTATTCATGTGATAATGTAACATATGAGTATTTTTTTCTTCACTTGCTATTATTTATCAATTATTATTCAATACTATCCTTCTTTCTTTTCCCCATAACATTCCCATTTTTCCTTTGTCGCATTTAGGTGCCTTGCCTTGTTTGTAATTACTTCCACAAATATTTACTACTTCTAATGACAAATGTGCTCGAAGATACTATGCCACAAATAAAGAATGATTAAATGCATCATAACGTGAACTTTGTCATGCTAATACAGACTCTACAAACTCCTAAAAAAAAAGAAACAAAAATTTCATCCAACCCTCCTCCTCTGATACAAATGTGCTACTTCACATTTGCCCTTAAACCCAGATGTGGTGACCACTTCCCACTTCCAAATCAATCATCTTTCACAAACAACAAACCATATTGCTTATGCAAAAACCACTAAGAAAAACACCCACACTATTCATCATGCCACCAACTCGCTAGTGCATTCTTTTAACAACACCCACATTACTCATGCACATCATGAATTTCATACAAGACTGAGAAAATCCAACCAAAAAATTTATGTTCCATTTATCTTGAATCATGCCTTGGAATCCATCTCTACATCTCCAACAACATGCATTATTTCTCCATAAGCATGTCCCCCGTTATTTCTTCTCTTTTCATAGATTTGAGGGAGATCAAAACTTGTTGATGAAAAATCCAACTTGATTTTTAACCCGATCAAATGAAACTTGGATCCCCTACTATTGAATATTCCCAATAATAGACAAATGCAATGGTAACACTTTTTCCCTTCTTACATACCTTGGCATATTCATTTCACATAATCACAACTTCCTCCTATTATAAACACAAATTCACCTACTCACGAAGCCCAACCTCTACAATCGACATACCTTAATGAATGGGAATTACTCTCTGAGTTGCACACTACCAATGAAATCAACATAAATAATATTGGAATGCTTGACCTTCGTGCTTTTGACAATAACCATAATTGGACTTATATGGCTATCCCATTCAACCTATAAGAAATATGCATACAATACATTAAAATTTCTCATTAAAATTCCTCTCACTTAAATTAGATCACATAACATATCATATATTTCTTCATATATGCTCTTGTTCCATATACTATCCACTTACAACGTTTCCTTTGCAACATATGGTGCAATTCTTAGTTATGCTTTTTTTACTTTTTAGTTTAATAAAAAATGCTATAAAATTAAACGAGCACAACCATATAAATGTCAATGCATTAATCCGTAAGAAACATCAAAAATTTACTTCATGATACATCTCATGTTGGCAAGACTAAAAAATCATGAAAAATAACTAAATTATAACTTTTTAAAATCATCATTATTATTAATTGTGCTCTACAACCCAATATAGGGTATATGTGTAGGCATAAATGTTTAACATTTATATGTCGGCTCAATTAAAAACTAATAAAAGGTTAACGGTAATATAGAGCTAATTATGGTAGAGATGTTGTAGTGAAAAGATTTAAATCTTTGCTCAATTAATAATAAAAAGTTAAAAATAATAAAATTAAATTTTTTATATTGTAATTTTATAGAAAAGCAATCCATAGTCTTGATTTAGAGTAGTTGTAAATTTAAGTGTGAAGTGGATAAGTAAATTGCTTGTTGAAGCCAAAGAACTTGCATAAATTTTGGTGGGTAGTAAAGTAAGTTTACACATTTATAGTTTTACTCCTAGATAAGTGTTGAAGAAAACATAAATAGTGGTGGGAAGTAACTCATGTAAGTATATTTTTTACATCTTATTTACTTAGGTCTAAGTTATTTTCAAGTATTTTATTTTTAGGTGGTTTTAAGGATAAAAAATTACTTCACAAATATCTAAAAATCATGCATGAATATTGTAACCATATCCATAAATTATGGCATAAATATGTAAGAAGTTTATCCACATGGATTGTAACCATATCCATAAATTATGGCATAAATATGTAAGAAGTTTATCCACATGGAATTATATTGTGCAAAGGCTGACCTTCAAGTTATGGTCCAATCAAATGTTCAAAAATTATTCTTTTAATAATATTTAAAAATAAATATTTAGTTTTCAAAGTTAAACATTATAATTTACATTGTCAATGCTAAACTAATAGTGATCAACTGACGAATCTATTGTTAGAATCCTTCCTTGGCAGAGACCTATAATCATTCCATAACCATATTTAAATTTAATTAATAATCACATAAAACCTTAAGGCTGACAATAAACTTACAATATAACAAGTTTCTTAACCGTGGATATCCACCCCAACTTTACCATGGATATTATTAACTTGTAAATAGGTTTTGTTACAATACCATGGGCCAGTACTATGGCTTATCAATATCACATGCTGAACAACCATAACTCATTTCACAATAAATAATTAAAATGTAAAATATTTTAGACATTACATATAGCATATATTACATAGAGTGAAAATTCTCCATCATATGGGGAGAGAGAGAGAGAGATTTGCAAGGGTAGAGAAAGGGAGGGAAAAAGCAAGACATAGATAGATAGAGGTAGAGACAGATGGAGAGACAAGGGAACTATGGAGAGAGAGGAGAGGAGGGAAGACAAAGAGAAAGCGATGAGAGAGAGAGGGAGAGAGGAGAGGAGGGAATACAAAGAGAAAGAGAGGAGAGAGAGAAGGAGAGAAAGGGAAGAGATAGAGGGAGACATAGAGATGGAGGGGGGAGAGAGAGAAGGAGAGAGGGAGGGAGATAGTGATAGAGCTAGAGGGTAGAGAGAGAGATCAATGGGAGAGACAAAGGGAGGTAGGATAAAAAGGGAGACAAAGGAAGGAAGAGATAGAGAACTTAAGAGAGAGAGAGAGAGAGAGAGAGAGAGAGAGAGAGAGTAACAAAGACATAGAGAGAGAGAGTAACGAAGGCATAGAGAGAGAGAGTAACGAAGGCATAGAGAAATAGAGGCAGAGAGAGAGAGAGTGAGTGAGAGAGGAGATGAGGGAAGAGAGAGAGAGAGAGAAGGCGAGGAAAAAGAGGGAGAGAATTGAAAGAGAGAGAGTGAGACATAAAGATGGAGGGGGGAGAGAAGGGGAGAGAGATAAGGAGATAGGGAGTGAGATACTGACATAGTTGGACAACAAAGAAAGAGAGAGTGATGGCGAGGAGAGAGAGAGGAAGGTGGGAGAGAAAGAGAGAGAGAGGACTTGAGAGAGAGAAGGAGAGATGGAGGGAGAGAGATATGGAGTTGGGGGGGGAGAGGGAGGAAAGAAGAAATACATAAATATAGAAAGGTGGAGAGAGAGAGGGGGAGAGTAGGGCAAGAGGGGAGAGAGAGGGGGAGAGTAAGGTGGGAGGGGAGAGAGGGAGGGAGAGATAGATCTAGCCTAGATATGGTATGTATATGTATAAAAACCAACCTAGATCCATCTTAACCCCTGATTTTCAAATATATTTCACTTTAAAATAGGTTTGAATCTCAAGAGATTTGATCCCTCTCAACACTTGATAGATCCGAGGTTAAGATGGATCTAGGCTGGTTATAAAAAGAATTATTGTATGAATTATACATATATACATTTAAAAACCATGTAACAATATTCTTAAGCATGCATATTTATCTCCACTTTACCATGGAGATTCTTAACCCGTAAATAGGCTTTGTTACAATAAAATGAGCCAATATTATGGCTTATCAATATCACACGACCAAAAACTTATAACTTATTTTATATGATACTTGTTTCTATGACAATTTTTTTAATTAATCAATTTAATTAAAAGGGCAACAAGGGCATAACTACTTTGGAAATAAATCTCAACCTTTGATTTGTGACTACTACTAAGAATATTATAAAATATTATGTGGAGGTTAAATCCCTACCATCCACCTAATATTGATCGATAATTAAATTAGAATTTTGAAAGCCCTATCTAAAAATGGATTGAATCTCTCAAAGTGCAAACCGCTTTTTTTAGTGCAAAACTTGAGGAAATGTTTGTACCTCTATAGATTTGATCCCTCTCAATGCTTGATAGATCTAGACTTAAGATGGATCTCGGATGGTTTAATTATTAATAATTAATTATTATTATTATTATTATTATTTTATGTAATTTGACCTAGTCAAAATGTTTACACAACATAACCTTACAATATCTCTTCCATACTGGGTTGAAGAGCCTCTCTTGGTGCAATCAAATGGCTGGTAAAATCTCATATGCATCAAAATGTCCTCCTCATCTAATCCAGGTGGCTCCAGGGACAAACACAGGGCAAAGAGGAATTATGAAAGCTCAAAAATCAAAGTGATCAGAATGATTTCGTACTAGGACCAAAGTGTAGATCTAGTCGTCCTGATCACGGCGGTGTGAAATGTTCGTCAATCTGAGCTCGTATGAGGGAGAACGATGCAGTCAAAGTTCTGGTCAACGTTGGGCTGTGGGCCAGGTGTAAGTGTCCTACAATTTGACTGAGCCCGGGGCATGAAACCTAGCTCCCGAAAATGGTCGAAATTGCGGCTTCGTTAATTTGCCCAATGTCCCTTATTTTCTAAAAAATTGAAAATTACCCCCCTTTAAATAAAAATAAAAAAATATAAATGAGGTGGCGGGCCACCACCCTCGCCACCCCAAACCATATTAAAAAAAAAATTGAATTAATAAAAGGCCGACAGGCCATGAACCTCGCCGCCAACCCTCCACAAATTGATATTAATGTCAAAATGGGGTGGGTGCGACACCCCCGAACACTCCACCATGTCATAGCATTAAAGGCCGAAGCCAATGGGAGTTGAACCCACGACCGATGGGAGGGTCGGCCCTACCCACATGACGAATCCATATACCATACGACCAACCAACCATGTAACATACAACACACCAACCCATAAACAACTGCGCCACCGTAACCAACCATTAAACATGTCCCGAAACTCAAGGTTATATGGAGGGGGGTTATGGGGAGCAGGCTACTGGACCAATGGACCCACCCCTATTTTGGTTTAAAAAAACCATAATGTAATAAAATAGGGAGGGGCGAGATTTGATCCCCCAACCCCTCCTCAACAAAACTTTTATTTAGCCAATGTGCTAATGACCCTCATTGGGTTATCCACCCATTTAGCAATATATCAACCTTTTGCACAGTGTGCATGGGAGATGGAGGAGACCAGGAGTGTGCATGCAAATCGGTGCAGGTGGAACCATGACTGCTGTAGAAATAGGGAGCAGAACCATGATCCTTGAAATTTTCCTGAGGAGGTAATTTTTCTCCATGTTGGAATATAGTCAAGTTTAAAGTCGTTTTTCATGGTTTTCCACAGGGATCGGAATTACGAGGACAAATTCGCCTTTTGAGTTGCAGATTTCCAGTCCACCCATGGAGCAGAATCTTTGAGGAAACTAGGGGGAATATAAAAGATTCCTTGAGCCCCAGATTCTTAATTTCTTAGAATTCAAAAATTTGACAATCGATTTTGCACTATTCGATGCCAAAAATCTGATGGTGCGCTTAGATTTTTCATTTGCTCATTCTATTATTCAGCCACTTTTCTAAGTGGATTGCAAGTATCAACATTCATGTGCGAGCAGCCATTTCCATGCGATTGATGCCGTGAGATCAATGGCATGAACAACCTCAACAATTTGACATCTGCTTCTTCAGATGGCCCTTGGTTGTGAGGTATGTGAGGTATATGCAGTGCGTTCATGTACTTCTTTTGCTATGCATTATGCTGCATTGTTGATGAGGGATCTTGTTTATTACTTGTTTTCATGATCTCTGCTTGATGTGACGTGGAATCATCTATGTGATGTAGTTGTTGTCATGATTCGTCATGTTATGTTTTGAGATCCCTTTGTTGTATGTTGATGTGATACTCATATTGTCGTCATGTACGTTTGCATTGATATCCTTTTTATGCCATGTTGGCGGGATTCTCATCATGCATGAGTTTATGTCATACTGATAGGAGTCCTTTTGACTGAGAGTTCCTGTAGCGGAACATCTCTTGGAGCCACTTCTATGTGAGGGCATTTTCCTTGTATGATAGCGACATCTTCTCTTATGTACATCATCACTATTGACAACACTTAATGCAGCAGCCTACACCATCTTGACATTGGGGCTCGGAGACGTAGTTCCTCCTAGACGAACTTCATTATCAACGACTTATGTTTTCATGTGTTGATTATTGTCTTGTTCCTCTTCTTTACATCATGCAGATGTATTCATTTATGTGCTTTTAAAAATGCAATTTAACACATCACGAAAGTAAAATGTCTTGGAAGGGTCCTTTGTCACACCCAAACCTGGATCATGTGGTATCAGAGCAGTGTTTGCATTGATGTGAATTGCAGCATGAACAATGGAATGTGCAGTGACAGAGGATGGAAAAGCGATGTACGAGACCATGCTCAAAATTTCCAAAAGGGTGGAAATCATGTATGAAACTCTACAGAAAGAGACAGATGAAAAGGAGTGATTGTAGCTTCAGTTGCGAGCCATGGAAGAGGCCTTGGAATAACTGAAGCACCACAAACATAATATTCAAATAGAGAACGTTGAATTAAAGATGCATCTACATGAAGAGAAAGAGGAGAAACATAGTTTGCTACGACAGCTGCAAGCAAAGAATGAGGCTTTGGAAAAGCTGCAGCGTGAACCGTATGAGGTAAAAAGTAGTTCTCCATCTTCATGTATATTTCCTGGTGATGATTTCACTGTTTTTGAAAACCATACCACAGGAATTGGCTCCAAACTGTTGAAGAAAATGGGGTATGAAGGGAAGGGCTTGGGCATTAATGGCCAAGGCATTGTCAACCCCATCAAAGTAGAGGAGTTATCGTGTTGAACAAGACTTGGGTATGTCAGAAAGGAAGTTGGGGAATGCATTGAGACAACAAGAAAATCACCAACAACAGATGATGAACAACCCTCATCAGTTCTTTCAAAATTGAAAGAGGAGGTAAAAGATGTTGATTTCCTTTCGGTTTCGTCTTCACATAGTATGATTTCTATTGGATATTTGGAGATCCAACTTACAAGGACAAACATGAGGCTCCTTAAAAGGATGAGGCATGAGGAGGAAGAAAAACTTGTTGTTGATAACCAAGGCATAACTCAACCATTCAAGGTTGTGTAGAGACCTCAATTTGCAGGCTCGAGATACACCAAAGGAGAATGCTCGAAGGTGTCAGATTCTTCCAAGACATCATCAAAATCATCGAGGGAAGAGAATGATGAGAACACATCCGCATCATCCCATGGTAGTGCGTATTGTAGGGAGAGAGCTAAGGCAAGCTCTCATTGCCATACGTATGCCAAAGACAACAAGGAAAGGTATAACCACTCTCGACATTCGAATTTTCCTTTCGATTATGATCATGTCGTTAATGATGAAAGAATAACATGGCATCAAAAAACATGCACCTTGTATGGATTACATAACCATACATTTTCTAAGTGTTGGAAAAGAATGGCAGCACACAAAAAGATGAGGCGTGAAAGACCCTCTCAACAGCAGGTAAAGAAACATGTTAAGCAGATCTGGAGGAACAAAACCTATTGCAGTCACTGCAACATAAGTGGCCATCAAAGAGCCACATGTTGGAGGCTCCATCCAGAGCAATGCCTTAAAGACAAAGCGTCAGTGTATGAACCAGGCAAAGCAGTTGTTCGACAAGGAAAACCGCCACAAGGAGGCGACCCATTGACCTTGATAAGTGAAAAATGGTTTCTATATATGTTGTCTTGTCATGGTTGTGCTTTTGTAAATCATTTGTTGAATTTCAAAATGTAAAAATGATGATGTGGTTTCCATCACTTGTTCAGCAACAATGATGTCTGGTCTTATTTTAGGTTGCACGATAAACTGTGAAAGTGATGTTGTGTTTCCATCACCTATCAAAGAAAATAGTGTTTGGCCTTATATTTGTAAATCATGTGTTGCAGTGATGAAGTGTTTTCCATTACTTGTTGAAGCAACAATGATAAGTTGGCCTTATTTTCGTAGCAGGAGTATTGCGTCCCTCTTGATGTAAACTTGACCACCGAGTATGAGTTATAAACTCGTGGCAAGTGTGGGACACTTGGGTCATTAATTGGTCATGAAAGTAAAGCATGTAATTTGCAAAACAATGTACTACAGGTTGCAAAGGTGGCAGGTGTTGGCTTATCACTTAAGGCTCCGAATAACGAAGGTGAAGGAGATGGAAGCAAGATCTTTCAAGACGCTTGTGTTGTAGACAAGGTATGAAGAAGATGCAGATTATTTTTCATGCTTTTGGAGGACCAAAAGCTCCTCAGTGTGGAGCATTGATCTAGGTGGCTCCAGGGACACACAAAGGGAAAAGAGTGGTTATGAAAGCTCTAAAATCAAAGTGATCAGAATGATTTCGAACCGGGACCAAAGCGTAGATCTCATCATCCTGATCGCGATGGTGCGAACAGTTCGTCAATCCGAGCTCGTATGAGGGAGAACAAGCCAATAAAAGTTCTTGGTCAATGTTGGGTTGTGGGCCAGGTTTAAGTTTCCTACAATTTGACCGACCCCGGGGCATGAAACCTAGCTCTTGAAAACGGTCGAAATTGTGGCCTTGTTAATTTTCCCAATGTCCCTTATTTTCTAAAAAATTGAAAATTACCCCCCTTTTAAATAATAATAATAAAAAATATATGTGAGGTGGCGGGCCACTACCCCCGCCATCCCAAACCATATTAAAAAAAAATGAATTAATAAAACGCCGATGGGCCATGAACCCCATTGGTCAACGCTCCACACAACGATATTAATGTCAAAATGGGGTGGGCGTGGGCCACCTCCGGTGGACCTCACCCACACCCCTGAATTGTCCACCATGTCATAGCATTAAAGGCGGAGCCAGTGGGAGTTGAAACCACGGCTGACGGGAGGGTCGGTCCAGTCCATGCGGCAACTCCATATACCATACGACCAACCAACCATGTAACGTACAACACACCAACCCATAAACAAATGCGCCATCGTAACCAACCATTAAACATGTCCTGAAACTCAAGGTAATATGGAGGGGGGTTACGGGGAGTAGGCAACCGGACCGATGGACCCGCCCCTATTTTGGTTAAAAAAAACCATAATGTAATAAAATAGGGAGGGCCAGGATTTGATCCCCCAACCCCTCCTCAAAAAAACTTTTATTTAGCCAATGTGCCAACGACCCTCATTGGGTTATCCGCCCACTCAATAATATATCAACCTTTTGCACAGTGTGCCTGGGAGATGAAGAGGCCAGGAGCGTGCACGCAAATCAATCTAGGTGGAATTATGACCGTTGTAGAAATAGGGAGCATAACCATGATCCTTGAAATTTTCCCGAGCAGGTAATTTTTCTCCATGTCGGAATATAGTCAAGTTTATAGTCATTTTTCACAGTTTTCCGCAGGGATCACAATGGAAAGGATGGGTTCACCTTTTGAGTTGTAGATTTCCAGTCCACCCATGGAGAAGAATATTTGAGGAATCTAAGGGAAATCTAAAAGATTCCTTGAGCCCTAGATTCTCAATTTCTTAGAATTCAAAACTTGACAGTTGATTTTGCACTATTCGAAGCCGCAAATCTGATGGTGTGCTTAGGTTTTTCATATTCTCATTCTATTATTTAGCCACTTTTCTATGTGGAATGCACGTGTCAACATTCATGTGCAAGCAACCATTTCCATGCGATTGATGCCGTGAGATCAATGGCACGAACAACCTCGGCAGTTTGACATCTGCTTCTTTAGATGGCCTCTAGTTGTGAGGTATATGCAGTGTGTTCATGTACTTATTTTGCTATGCATTTTGCTGCATAGATCCCTGTTGATGTTAATGAGGGATCTTGTTTATTACTTGTTTTCATGATTACTACTTGATGTGACGCGAAATCGTCTATGTGATGTACTTGTTGTCATGATTCATCATGTTATGTTTTGAGATCCCTTTATTATATGTTGATGGGATACTCATATTGTTGTCATGTATGTTTGCATTGAGATCCCTTTTATGCCATGTTGGCGGGATGCTCATCATGCATGCATTTATGTCATACTGATAGGAGTCCTTTTGACTGAGAGTTCTTATAGCGGAACATCTCTTGGAGCCACTCCTGCGTGAGGGAATTTTCCTTGTATGATAGCGACATCTTCTCTTATGCACATCATCACTATTGAGAACATTTAATGTAGCAGCCTACACCATCTTGACAACGGGGCCCGGAGACGTAGTCCCCCCTGGACGAACTCTGTTATCAACGACTATGTTTTCATGTGTTGATGATTGTCTTGTTCCTCTTCTTTACATCATGCAGATGTGTTCATTTATGTTCTTTTAAAAATGCAATTTAACACATCACGAAAGTAAAAGGTCTTGGAAGGGTCCTTTGTCACACCCGGACCTGGATCATCATCTCATATATATATATATATATATATATGGTTGAATTCATCACTATTGAGAACATTTAATGTAGCAGCCTACACCATCTTGACAACGGGGCCCGGAGACGTAGTCCCCCCTGGACGAACTTTGTTATCAACGACTATGTTTTCATGTGTTGATGATTGTCTTGTTCCTCTTCTTTACAGCATGCAGATGTGTTCATTTATGTTCTTTTAAAAATGCAATTTAACACATCACGAAAGTAAAAGGTCTTGGAAGGGTCATTTGTCACACATGGACCTGGATCATCATCTCATATATATATATATATATGGTTGAATTCCTGCTCAGGTGCAGTTACATGGTTCAAAAGAAGTTCAAATTTCATAGTATCCACTCAAAGACAAAAACAACCATGTAGTTAGCAAAAAATTTAAAAACCCAGTAGTTCCCTTTACTACTACAAATTCTACATAAGACCTTACAAATTTTTTTAAGAAGCAAAACATACAATGTCATAAAACTAAAGAACATCCATCTAAACCATGGTCGTTTTTCTTCCATGTTTGTTAGGTTCATTATTATTAAATATAAAATGAATCATATATATGAGATTAAACATATATACATTTAAAAAAAAAAACATGTATAAATATTCTTAACTATAGAGATTCAACCTCACTTTACCATGGAGATTCTTAACTTTTTAAATGAGTTTTCTTACAATATAATGGGTTGATGCCATGGAGGTTAAATCCCTACCTTCCACCTAATTACATGGATAAGCATGTCTATTTTGGAATAGGGATTCTAGAATTTTAATTATTAAGTGGGTGGTAGGGATTTAACTTCCAGGAATGTGCTATAATATTCTTAGTAGTAGTCATATATCAAAGGTTGAGATTTATCTCAAAATTAGTTATGTCCTTTATGTCCTTTTAATTAAATTTCTTAATAAAAAAAAAGTCATATGAACATGACTTATGGTTTTTTGGGCATTTGATATTAGTAGCCATGGTATTATAACAAAGTCTATTTACAAGTTAATAATATTTGTGGTTTTAAATGCTTTTTTAAATGTATATGTTTATGTCATATATTTATTATTTTTATAAATAATAATAATGTTTTAGCCCATGGAGAAAATCAATTGGAAATTTCCATGTTATGAAATATTATGTGAACAATGGAATTCAAGATTCAAATTCCTCGTGGGTCAAGCCAACAAAAAATAATATTGAGGTAAGTGTTATAATGTCTAAGGGGGTTTACCAACAATTTGATTTATATGACTGCACTAATATTTTTTGAATAATAAAATTAAAATTCTAGAAGCTCCATTCCAAAATAGACAAGCCTAGACCTAAATATTTTTATTGTAAAGTGAGTTATGGTTTTTGGGCATGTGGTATTAAAAATATATGGTATTGACACATAGTATTGTAACAAAGTCTATTTGCAAGTTAAAAATCTCCATGGTAGTGGGGGTCAACCTCCATGGTTAAGAATCTTGTTACATGTTTTTTAAATGTATATATGCTTACCTTAATTCTTTTTATAATTAATAATAATAATAACAATAATAAAAATAATAATTTAAAATACAATTATAATGTAGTTAATTTTTTTGTTTTTCTTTTTAATCTTAACAATGTGAGATGTATCATGATGGGTTTAGCTTGAAATATCAACAACCTATCCTTCTTATGATTCAGAAAATTTAAGTGGTAAGAGTTTGTGCCATCTTGAGTGTCCTCTTCCCCTATAACTCACTTCAAACCTTAAATAGATTGTGAAAGAAAATGGTAATCACTATTGAGCTTCCTTATATGAGCATAGATGTCATGCAAAACATTGTTGTCCAACTCCCCTCTCTCAACCTTGAGCTTAACCACAATATTTTTGGCATTCTAATAGACGTTGAGGGTGAGAGAGACCCAGGTATTGGGGATTCTTGAAGTGTCCATGTTTTACACAATGTCAATTATCTCTACATCTATCTTATCATTGGTGGTATTCTATCTCTTCATTCAAACTTTTTCCTCCTCTTGTTGCAAGCATTGAATTGTTATAAGTTTGCGCCTCTTTGCAAAACCAACAACTATCCTCTATTCCTCTATCAACTTTACACTTTTCTGTGTTGGGCCTCAATGGGACTACTATCACTATTTATGGTGGTTTAGACAACCTCTATACAAAGATTCCTCCTTCGCCTCCTTCGTAGATAGTTTGTTCCCTATATTTACAAACACTTTAGGTCCATTTATGTTAAAGTATATGCCTGGTCTCCTCTCCTTTGTATATAACATAACTTCAAGGCTATCACCGAGGCCATTTTATAGAAGATATAAGCTATGTTTCTAACAAGAATCTCTTCTAGTATCTCATCAATCATTATGAGCAAAATAAGTGTTGATCTACCTCATTGTCTTATCTTCCTTGTGTATGAAAAGACAAATTTATCACCACTTCCTTCATATTGCTTTACTTATTAAATAAATCATGTCAACCTAAACTAATTATGATAGAAAAATATCTCCTATAATACAAACATTAAGTTCCTTTTGCAAGTCATCTCCTTTTACTAGAAGTTGCTCCTAATGAGGAAGAAGTGCCACTACCTAAAACCTTGTGTCTATCCTTAACAATCCATCACGAAGTTTGATTGTGTATCAAACACTTTAAAATAAATTGTTAAATATCCTATATTCATCACGTGAAGGTTAAGTCTAACTTTTTATACATTTGTGTATTTCACTATGAATTAAATATCTTTAATGTTGATATCTTTATTAACTTTTACAATATATAAAGATTCATTTTCATTTATATATAATTATTAAAAAAATATTTTATATAATCTCATTAATATTTGTATTTTTAATCCCTAATAAAAATTATGCTCTTGTAAATTACAATCTCATCATTTTTCCCCAGGGAAAAATCATAATTTCCATTAAAATAAATATGAAAATTACATGTATTGTAAATGTTGTTTAATAGCATATCCAAAAAAAGTCATTGATTGTAACAACAATCCTTTGCAAAATATGTCTAGATATAGTCCAAATACATAATTATACAAAATTATTGTCAGTGTATCAACAATAACAAAAAGACCATAAAAGTTGTCCTGTAAAATAGAGAAATATATAGTTATACAAAATTATTGTCAGTGTATCAACAGTAACAAAAAGACCGTAAAAGTTGTCCTGCAAAATATAGAAATGTTGCCAATCCATATTGTCACATAAACCTATGAAAACAACAAAAAATGTGTAAATAGATGTGCATCAATAATGATATACGTTGGCTTGAGGTGCCTCATCAAATGGACGATGGTAGTACTGGTAGTGTTCTGTCCTGTTCTGTTCTAGAATATGCCAAATCTCTCAAGCCTGCTACGACCCTTCTTAGATAATCGATCGGAGATGGAGTTCCTCTCCATGTAAATTTGGAAACATATATTAAATTCAAATCATCTCTTAATCATCAATAATTCATCCAATATAGATCTGAGTGTTTGCACGTCATAATTGCATTGTTGGTTAAACCATTTAATAATCACCCCAGAATCACCAAAAACCTGAAGTTGTCGACACCCTTTTTCTATGGCAAATAGAAGTAGTAGTTTTAGACTATAGATCTTCACATAGTTGTTTGTTCTAGGACTCGACCCAATCTTTAACTTGAAAGAATGCTCATTGCTTAGATATAGTATGCAAGTTCCTCCACAAAATCCATTGCTTTTTGTCTATCCATCTAAATATGCCCACAAAATAGGTTGATCAATGTGCTCAACAACTATAGATCGAGATCTGGTTATAGGTTCTTCTTTAGGAAGAAGGACATAAATCGCTACAACCTGTGCCCCAATATGTTATGGAAATATATCTTTGTCCTGAAATATTTTTTTGATTCCTCCTGAGCCAGATGCCTTAGAAAATGAGTAGGGGATGTTACATAATATATTTGGTGAGGATTCATTCCACCATGACCTGCACACAACATTAAAAGATTCTCCCTACCACTTGATCTGCACATTTAATACCTGATATATCATATTGATCCATATATGGGATGCAATAAAAAAAATAATCTACAGATTCATCATCGCCTTTGCATAAGGCATACCGAGATGGGACATGAAATGATCTATTTTTTGAATGGTCTCCTGTTGCAGGATTATTTTCTAGAAAACACCATAGAAATAACCGAGCTTTTGTTGGGAATTTCATTTTCCAGATATGTTTCCACCACCATTACTGTACGTCTGGCTCTTTTTCAACATAACAAAATAATATCCATCTTTTAGGGTATATAGCCCGTGGGAAAAATGGACCCAAATCAACTCATCCTCATGATCTCATAATATATATTACATAATCTCAATATTTACATGATAATATACATCATCTATGAGTTTTATGTTTTAGAGCTCATGAGTCATCTATGAGTTTTATGTTTTAGAGCTCATGAGTTGCAATCTCATAGTACATATTACATACTCTCAAATTTTATATAGTAGCATACATCATTTATGACTTTCATGTTGAGTAATCACTTTCCAAAAGACAATTTTAATAAACTATAAATTAAGTATCGAGGGGTTTCTAGAGGTTCACATAAATGCTTTAACATATAGATATTAATTTTTAAATTATTTATATAGAATAAGTTATTGAATTATAAATTATAATTAACTCATTTTATATTATTGTAAATAGCTTATAATTTTTAATGCACAATATGCAATAAATTTTATATAAACATAGAGTGAAATTGATAATTAGAATGGTTTCATATTTGCATTATATGGAGTGTTCACTATCACTATAACCATTAGGTGCATCAAAACATGTTTTTCTTCGACTCACTCTAACTTGTTTGCTTTATTTTGTAATTCCCATAGGATATGATAAAGGTGGTGACCTTCACTTCCAATCTTGTTGTTGATCCATTCACTCATAATCTATGAGTGTCTAAAGATCTAGATATTTGAAACCCTAAAATAGTTAGCCACATACAAAAGAACCGATAGAGTTGAGAGCTTCATCTTGGTATTTGTAATGATATGTCTGTTCATGTAGAGAATAACTCCTGGTCCATAGATAGGTGGATGACCATGGCTAGCTCCATCAAAGAAGCCCCAATGAATTTATTCTTTCACTGAAAACATGATAGAACTTAGTTTTCCTTTTCTTAGGCCTCACTTTGTGCATGTCCACCAAAGACTCATTTAAAACCATCAACACCTCTATTGGAGTGATTTTATCTTGAAAAATAGACAGGTTTCTCGCCCACCAAATAGGATGAACCCAAACAACTGGGAAATTAGGAAAATATTTTTTGAAACAATTTGTTGTCCAACCCTTGACACATTCTACAAGCGAAGGCCTATTCCAAAAAGTGGAAGTAGGAGAATAATTTAATAATACCATGGCCCATATCAATGTAGTGAAATTATAGTTGATGAAAAATGAGAAATTGTTTCTTCTTCCAATCAATGCAAGGGGTATTTATTAGGGCTAACCTAATCCCTCTTAATCCCATTATCCTAAGCGATAAATTTGCTAGAAAGAGCCAACCAAAGGGCTAGCTTGCATTTCAATGTCCCTTTGTGCTTCCATAAGTAATTTCACTACCAGTATTCCTCCCCACAAAAATTAATTCAAATTGGGATTGATATCCTAATTTAGTTGTATATTCTATTGAGGATGAAATCTTGGACTAGATTAATCTATAATTATCCTCGTTAATAACTTTGATCATGGTTGAGGCAAGTAAATTTACATAATTATTCCATTCCAATGCTTATAGATTTATTAGGGCCAATTCCTCTACCAAATTCAATTAGGGAAACCCTAGTTTCAAACTTCACTATTATAAGCATCTGCTAAACTATAAATCTCAACTTATTTTAAGGAGAAAATTAAATTTTATGATAGCTTATATTGATCCCCAACTTTTATTCATGGGTTGACACCAATTCAAACATTTCTACCATGTTGAAAGTGTATCTTGGGAGGTACCCCCACAACCCTTAGGGTACTAGGTTGTGTGGAGTTGATCCACAAAAATGTGGCTTTATGGGAAACACACCCAAGTGGTGGGATTTGGGCATAATTTGGTGGGCTAAAGACCCAAAAGCACTAATTTTTTATTCTATTCATTGTGTGAGGGAACCTTTAATGTGCTAAAGGGGGAACTTAAGCCAATAATGGAAAGGTATAAATTAGGGATACTTAGGAGTAGTATCACATCATCAACATAACAATCAATCTCAAGAAGCCTAACAAGCTAAGGGAGCCATAAATCTTAGGAGGAGCCGAGCTTGGCAAAGAAGAAAGTTTCTTTGTTTATCTAGTGTTGGAGGAAAGCCTAGTTTGATTAGCAAGCAAGGCAAAATTTCTATGATGATCTATGCCCTAATGAGGGCTCTATCTAGGATGAGAGAAGGAATGGAAATCCACCTAAGTATATGCATGATACGAGTTCTATTCAGTGGTAAAGGAGGAGCGTTGAGACCCTAAAACATGCATACAAAGGCTTGGTTGTATTTTTTGTTGAGGATTGAGTTCCTCATGAAGTTTGCGAGGGTTTTTGTGGTATGGTCATGACCTCAAGGAAGGTCAAATTATCCTCAATCTAACACAGTAGGATTAGATTTCTACAAGTAGAAAGGTAAGTGGATTTGGTTAGTAGTTTGACAAGTTAAGTTGTTGGAGATTGTTGTTGAGCATTATTGTTGAGGATTGTTCAAAAAACAAGTATTGTACAACTTGTTTTGAAGCTTATATGCAGTCACCTTGATGAAGCAAATGGACTATGAGTTGCAGAGCTGTTGGGGCCTATATATAGTGACTTTGAAGCAACATATTCATTGTGTGAAGGATTATTGGTTGGAGCTAATATATGTTTGTAATTGGAGGAGCAATTACATAATGAGCAACTAATGTGCATAGGTCTTGATGAAGAAATTTATCTTTGAGTAAAGGTGCTAAAGGACTTGCTAGGTGTTCAATGACTAAAGAGGGTTGAAAGGGATGTTGTATAAAGTGTATCTTTAGCAATTAATTTTGTCATTTTTTTCATTGTTCTTGGGAAGATTGAGAGCAAAACATTGTTGAATTTAAGCCCTATTTTTTCCTTGTATCAGGGCTTTGTAAGGGCCTTGATCCTTGTTACGGGAGCCATATGTTTGTTGTATTAAACTTGTAATATAAACAAGTTTTGGGCTTGCAAATTCTTGTGTACTTTATTGATTCATTGATGTTACATTTCCATTGTGCAAAGTGCTTGGAGTTGTGAATATTTCAATGTGTTTATCACTGTGATTAGACTTAGAACTTATTTTGAAGTAATTAGAGCTACTTTAAAAGGACAACTGAATTAGAGTGTGCATAGCGAATAAATCAAGAGGAATTTGGTTGCCTTGTTGTTGAAGGACTGGTACCATGGCCAAGTTGGTTACTAGTCTGAGCTATGTGGATAAGTTGGATGGCTTTTCCAACTATAGTCCTTGGAAGGAAAGGACCAACTTGCTGGTCTTGTTGGTGAATAAGATTTGGGAATTCACTAGCAAGGAGATTCAAAAACCAGTAGAACATAAGGAGCTGGAAGTACATGAAGAGTTGGATGTGAAGGATAAGCTCATCATCTTAGATGGTGCCAAGGATCACTTGATACCTCATCTAACCAGCAACGACACTGCATGAGATATGTGGAAGGCTCTTTAAGACTTGTTCAAGAATAAGACTGAGAAATTGTTGTTGGTATTGAGAGAAAATATCAAGAGCACTAAGATGTTGGATGGAAAAGGTGTGGCTTTGTATTCATTAGAGAATTTTTTAGGTCTAAAAGGCCCTCCTAAGGAATATTATAAAATAATAATGGAAATAATAAAATAAGATTAGATTACCTCATCAATTTTTGGAGGGAAAAAAGAAAAAATTTCTTTTTGAACTCGTATTTTCAACTCATCTCCCCATGATTTTACTCAAATTTAAAGCGGGAGAACTTGTTGGATGCGTAATTTAATTGTTCATCCAAGGAGTACCTATGTTGCATACTTTCGATGGATCGTACTACATGAAAAATGTGAAATACATGAAAAAATTTAATTTCAATCATGTTTTTTTTTTTTTTTTGTAGTAGGGTCCATCAAAAGTATGCAACATGGGTACTTATTGGATGCAAAATTAAATTATGCATCCAATGAGTGGTCCTACTTGAAATTTGTGTAAAATGTAGGGAGATACGTTGAAAATATGAATTGAAAAAATAGTTTTTTTTTACTCCAAAAATGGTGAATCATCTCCCATGGTTGACGTCATTAGATTTAATCCTATTGGTTCTTATAAATTTGATTTGTGTTATACATTTTTGTTTTGAGGCCTATTTTTTACCTTAAAATTTATCTCATGTGACAAGGCCTGAGCTAACTGCTATTGGTGATAACCTTCCAGTCAGAGTTAGTGAGGACTTCCTTGAAGATATTTACTAAGGAATGGAATCCATTTACCAAAGGGATTGTCACTCAAGATAATCTGCCAGATTGGAACAAGTTATGGGATGACTTCATCCAAGAAGAACCGTGGGATGAGGCCTTTGTAAGAATAAGTTTACTAAAGAGAACATGGCTCTTACAATAAAGATGGAGGGAAAAACAAATAACAAATTGAGGTAAATTGTTACACATGTGGCAATCATGGTCATTATGTGAGTAAGTGTCTATGCAGGAAGAAGGGAGATAATGAGAAGAAGAAAGAGATAACAATGGCCGATACATCTTCAAGTGTGCTAGATGACTTCTCAAGAAGGTTCAAGGAAGAATTTTCTCGGGTTTCTCATTTCTCAATGGGTACCATCAACGAGGGTGCATGGTACATGGATAGTGGAGCATCAAAGCATATGACAGGTTCCCAAGAAGTTTCTGAGACTCTAACTGAATGGGACTCGAAGTTGCACATGGAGGTTGGCAATAAGAGTTAGAAAGTTGTCAAAGGTTCTTTGAATGATGTTATCATTGATGCCAGTGCTAGTTCTTGAATGCTATTAATATTTGTCTAGATTGAATTGATTGAACCTCCAATGGTCAAGAAGCCCTAGGAAACCCTAAATTCCTTGCAAATGATGATAAGTTGGATGGACAAATCATTCTATTTGGACTTAGGATCATCGTCATTTAATTCTTCTCATCATGTTGATTTTGATGGTATATGATACATCTCCAAAGTCCTCATAGTTGAGGAGATATGCCTCTTTAAATATTAACGCCCCACTTTTATTCTAAAAGCCCCAAAAGAGATTGATTTATTAGTATTTTAATTAGATTAAATTACGATGGGCCATTTGACCCAATGCTAGTAAAATATTAAAATCATGTTCCTCACCCAAGATGTGACTCTCCAACAACATCAAGCAATTATAATGCAAAGGAGGTCCACGTAACCCCTAAAACACATCATATGGACCTAGGTGTAAATTTCAATGATTAGGGTTGGTCAATGATCTAGATGGATATTGGTGACCACCCACCTATTCCACCTAGACCTCTAACCGGTTTCATCAATTTCCTTATTTATAACAACATTTACTATTTTTAGCAATTTTTCGGGTCCTGAACTTCTGGAGCAGTTTTGACCCCCTAAACAATGTTTTTTTGAGGTCTACAACAACCCCACGGCCAATAAGCAATGTCCTATGAAAAACCATTTAGTATTCAGAGATATATTTCCAACGAGGTATCATATGTGCCAAACAGAAGTTACAACCCCGAGAAGTTGGCTACCCAGCTAACCCCAACGAGTCCCATAAATTCTTGGTGTTCCATCTCCTGGGGCTAGGGTTTTGGCTGTTTAGGGTTTTTACTTGTTGTTCAAGAATTAAAAGGTGCTTGAGCCTCATTGTAACATAATTCAAAGCATGTAGCCACCACATATCTTCTCATATATAAGCTACCATCACCTGAGCTAGTTTATTTCCATTTCTTTATGTAAGCATATTTCAGTTCTTTGATATTAATGAAATGCAGTTTTATTTCTATTGCATCTCTATATTGATGTGTATGTCTGTATTTTGTTCGTTCTTTCATAAGTCCAGATCAATGGTATCAGAGCGGTCTTCTCTTTCTCTGTTTTTCTCTGCATGTCCCCAACAAGGTTAGGGTAGAAGGAGTTAGGACTCAAACTGGTTGAACCTTTGCAAGACCAGCCTCGCAAACCCTGATGACCTCCCATGGTAGAAGAAAAGAAAGATGAGGGGGTAGGAGATTCTTCAGAATATTGGTCGACGAAGCCCTCGAGCGACAAAGGAATGCAATAATGGATAACTTTTCTCAGATCCTTCAACGTCTACCCACAGGCAACACATCTTCATCCAATAGCACTTTGAAGGCCAAATAGATGCAAATGTCATAGATAGATGGTTAAATATGTTGGAAAATTATTTTTTAGTTCATGAATTTTCCAGTGTGGGAAATATTACTTTTGCATTCCTCAAAGCTACCCCACATGTTAAGGACTAGTGGGAAACCTACTATGAACACAAGGACGAGAGATAATCCTCACTATTTTCAGCCACACCCACTTGGAATTCCTTCCGAGATGCCATCAAGGAACAATATTACCCTGTCAGGAGTTATGAATACAAATACATAAAGTGGACCACGTTGTGGTAGGGAAGGGACCAAGATGTGCCAAAGTTCACAAATGTTTTCTATACCCTTTGCACAAAGATGGGTATCAAGGATTCTGAGTGGAATTGGGTACTCAAGTATCATGACTATCTACATAAGTACATCTAGGACAAAATAGAGTTCTTGGAAATATCCTTGCTTGGCATCGCCTATCGATATGCTGTCAAGATCAAGTTGAAATTTAAACAGAAGAAGAGAGAGTTTGATCTGCGAATCTGAAGCAAGGGAAAGGCGCTCCAAACCACAGAACAAAGAATAAAACCAAGGTGCGGTGACCTAGGAAAACGCACCGAAGCCGCAAGAAAAGAAAAACACCACAAAGACAAATAAGGACACAAGGAAATGGCGTGAGTTCCATAAGATCCCCACTCACAACACAAGTGAGTGCCGAACCAAGCAGTCACTGGTGGTGGAGATGAAGGCTTTTGAATTAAATGCATGTTCTGACTCTGTCAGAAACCGACAAGGGGAATGAAAAAGGAAAGTAGATTATCAATGTGGAACCTAGTGCCACCGTTTCCACCACCAAGATCCAGAAGGATGAGACCAAAGATCCAGAGGAGGGGGATCGACTCTTCCACTCACAAATGTGGGTGAAGGGTTCTCTACTACAGCTCATTGTCGACAACGGGAGCCAAAAGAACCTCATTTTAGTAGAGGTCATGAAGTAGTTGGGCCTACCTATCACACCAAACCCGCATCTGTACACCATCGGGTGGCTTCACCAAGGGTGAGATCTCCACGTCAGCCAACAATGCTGCCTTCCCTACAACATCAAGCCCTTCACAGATGAGGCACTATGTGATGTTGCTCCTCTTGAAGTTTGTGATGTATTATTAGGTCAACCATACTTATGGAAGCGGCATGTTGTGTATGAGTCTAGGCCTTGCACTATTATTATTACTTTGGGAAATAATTTTTACAGGATACCAAAGATAGCACCACCAACTCCATTTTTTTTATCAATGCGAAGCAATGCAATAAGATCATTTCCTAGACCAAGAAATTTGTTTTCCTTATGATTCACCCTTAGGGCAAGAAGAAGATTGTGTCCATGACCTCCATAAAGGGCTCCTATGAACGAAAACAACAGATGGACAAGGTTTTGTACGAGTACATGGACATCTTCACCTTACTCACAGGGTTACCTTTACACTGTCAGGTCAAGCACTCCATCGATCTGACCTTGAGCATGTCGCTACTCAATGGAATGATCTATTGACACTCTATTATGGAGAATGATGAAATAAAAAGGAAGATTCATGAACTGTTGCATAAAGGGCACATCAGGCCAAGTTCATCACCTTGTGGGAGCCTAATCATTTTGGTACAAAAGAAGGATAGGACTTGGAGACTCTGTATTGACTATTGGGTGATGAACAATATCACTGTCTGGAATAGGTATCCAATCCCAAGGATTGATGACCTTCTAGACGAGCTCAAGGGGGCCAAATATTTCAACAATATTGAATTGAAGTTTGGTTATCACTAAGTATCGATCAAACCCTCCGATGTGTGGAACACTGCCTTCAAATCCAAGGAGGGCCTTTTGGAATGGCTAGTCATGCCTTTTGGGTTGACGAATGCCCACAAAAACTTCATGAAGCTGATGGATGAGATCTTACAACCCTTCACCAATTCATTCGTGGTAGTGTATTTGGATGACATTTGGTCTTCAACCAAACTTGGGATGAGCACCTCCACCATCTTCGATAGGTCCTCCAAACCCTGCGGCAACACAAGTTGTGTGCCAATTTGGAGAAATGCACTTTTGGTATGACTCAGGTTCAATATCTGGGGTACATCATTGATGAAAAGGGTGTGCATGTGGACCCAACCAAGATACAAGTCATTCAGGATTGGTAGCCCCAACTACTCTAACAAAGCTCTACAGCGTTCTGGGTCTTGCCAACTTCTACCGTAGGTTCATTTTGGGGTTCTCTCATATCACTTGGCCTTTGAGTCAAGTAACCAAGGGAGGAGTGAAAGCAAAGTTCTTTTGGTCTGAATCCTAACAGAAGGAATTTTCCGAGTTGAAGCATCGCCTCTTCTTTGCACTAGTGCTCACATTACCAAACCTGCAACAACCATTTGAGATCGAGATAGATGCGTTTGACTATGTTATTGGTGCAGTTCTTACTCAACAAAGGCATTCAGTGGCATATCACAGTGAGACACTTTCAGACACAACCCAAAAGTCTCGCACATATGAAAAAGAGATGTATTCCATTGTGCAGGCCTACTGACAATGGAAGCATTACATTATGGGGAAGGAAATGGTCATCCACACAGACCACCGACCCTTGCAGTTCATATAGACATAGGAAAAGTTGTAGAATGATAACCACTAGAAATGGTCCACATACCTACAATAATTCCATATGAAGATTAAGTACAATAAGGGAAGAACCAACAATGTTGCATACTCCTAGTCATAGCGCTGACCAATGTGCTCGACTCTTGTGGGCACAAGACTACAGGGTGGCCGCATATTTACAAGAGCGATAAAAAATTCAACAACACATACTAAACGCTCCTGGAAGGAAAGAAAGTTCCAAATTTTCACCTCCAAGGTGCATTGTTATTCCACCTGGAACACCTCTGTGTTCCTTCAAGCGAATGTGTCAAGATGATTTGGGAGGCACACTACAGTTGGGTTGCTAGACATTTTGTGTTAGAGAAATAGTGGCAGTGTTGCAGAAGTATTTTTATTGGCCGAACCTTTGACGAGATGTTGGGAAGTACATCATATCCTGCACTTCTTGCACCATTTCCAAACCGACCATCAAGAAGCAAGGCCTAGATAATCCTCTGCCTACTCTTAGTCGACCTTGGGAATCCATCTCCATTGATCACATGTCGGGCCTTCCTTGTACTAAGCATGGAAACGACTGCATTTTCGTGGTTGTTGATAGATTCTCTAAGATGGACATTTTGGCAGCGTGCAAGGAGAGTATCACATCAGAAGCCATTGCTAATCTCTTCTTTGAATGAGTGTGGGTACAATTTTGGATCCCATAGTACATTATCTCATATCGGGACATCAAGTTCCTAAGTACATTTTGGTCAAGTCTCTGGTCGATGTTGGATACCAAGCTAACTAAGTCCACGACTTTCTGCCCCTACACTGATGGCCAAATAGAGGTCGTCAACAAGATTATTGTATGCATTCTGTGCATGTACAACTCGAAGAATCCATGCACATGGGATGAAAGCCTCCCTTATGTCCAACACAACTACAAAAGACCTCTCCATAACTCAACTGGCCACAACCCCTTTCAGGCGGGATTGGGATTCTAGCCAATATGTCCCATTGATATAGCCATACCATTTGGAACTACCCAGGTAGATTCAGTTCATGTCCAATTTGAAGTTGTTAGGGATAACATAATCATTGAGCGCATCCAACACATCCGCCAACAAGTCCATGACATATTGGATAGAGCCAATGCTAAGTATAAATAGGGACATGATCAACATCGAGTGCTACACAAGTTCCAGGTGGGCGACAAAGTTTGGCTACATTTGCAAAAGGAGCGCCTCGCTAGGACCCACATTAAGCTTTTCGCATGCTGATATGGGCCATACACCATCACCAAGGTTGTAGGGGAGAATGCATTCCGGATCAACATTCCACCGATCCTTGGCCTGCATCCAATATTCAATGTGGACTGCCTTCGACCATATTTTCCACCATTGGTGGACACATCTGACATTGCAAAACAACTCACATCAACGGATTTAAACCCAGACTACATGTAACATGACACAAATGATTAGATCATGGATATGCGGATCAAGAACAATCTCCAACAGAGGATCCAACTATATCTAATTGTCAAAGTGGGCCAATTGCTTCACCAGGGCAAGTGGTTCACCGGGGACTAGGTTCAACAAAAATTTCCTCACCTCATGAAGGCTCTGCATGCAATGGGGAGCATTACTTCCTAAGGAAGGAGGATTGTTCTAGGTGGATATTGTGGCCACCTACCTACTCCACCTATAACTCTAGCTAGTTTCATCAATTTCCTTGTTTATAATAGAATTTACTATTTTTAGCAGTTTTTCGAGTCCTGAATTCCTAGAGCAGTTTTGACCCCCTAAATGACATTTTTTTTAGGTCCACAACAATTACATTACCATAGGCAAGGGCATGATATAAATCCTATATTAATTAGAGATGTATTTCCAACAAAGTATCGGACACGCCAAACGAAGATAATATGACCATGTTACGACCCTGGGAAGTTGGCTTCCCAACTAACCCCATCGGGGCCCACAAACTCTTGGCATTCCAACTCCTGGGGTTATCGTTGTGGTTATTTAAGGTTTTCCCTTGTTTTTCAATATTAAAAACTCCCTTGATCCTCATTGTAACACAATCCAGAGGCATGTAGCCGCCACATCTCTTCTCATAGATAAGCTATTATCACCCAAGCTAGTTTATTTCCATTTATGTATGTAACATATTTCAGTTCTTTAATATTAATGAAATGAAGTTTTATTTCTGCTGCATCTTTGTGTTTATGTGTATATCTGTACTTTTTGTGTTCTTGCATAACTCCAAATCAATAAAAAATGATATAAAATTAAAAACCCTGTTTCAAGGAATGTTGGCCCTTAAAAAATTAAATAATAATAATAATAATTTTGATCTTCATGTTTGTTGGTCAAATGTGGTTTTATAAAAATTCATCCTTTTCATTTCAAGATCACATGGTCGACTTGGGAACATTGAAACTCTATATTTAATAAACCACCTAGAGCTACAAACATATAATCAAATAAGTACTTGAAAATAATAACATTTGGTCTCTGCAATAAAATCCATTAATAGTAACGTTAGTGTTGAGGAGTTTTCGTTCAAGTTCCGAGCCTCGTATTTCGGATGAATTTCAATTCTAGTTTTGTTATGATTCATGGTTTGAAGTATAATTGGAACAATTATTTGTTCATTGGATTTATTGGCAGTCGGTTTGTACTCTGAACCTCGTAAAATATAAGCAGGTAATTTTCTCTATAACGGAGTTCATGATCGAATTATGACTCATTCATGCATGTGTCAGAGAAGACTGACTTCTATGGTGTGGAATTTAGTTACATGTCTCGATAAACCACGCTAAATCAATTATAACTCGGTTCGACTTCAATCGAATTTATCTCATTGTAGTTCGTTCTATTGTCAAAATATTGATGACTTGTTACACCGAGGATATAAACATCAAAGATTGAGTCATAATTCACTAATTCTGCCTCACATATAAATATTTTTTTGGATTATTAAGACAAATGTTTAAAATTTTATTTCATAGCAATTACATTTTTGTGAAGCACACATACATCCTGATCCAGTCACGCTTGCACTCACCATGTAATTTTTTCGAGCTAGTTGTTCTGGTTCAATTCCTGCTCCAATTTCAACATACTATATTATGGTGAAAGTGCATAATTTGGTTAATTGATCAGTTGTGGTATGTTCACAATTGAACTAGGCAACCATATCTCCAATTTGAGCAACAATAATTTCAAAGGTGTGATCTATGAGTAAAAGGCAACTAGGATATTGAGAAAATTGGGGATTGTAATGTATATAACCTGAAATAAATTTGGGAGAGATTTAAATAGTTCGTGCTTTGAAGATTGAATGCATGCTTCTATAGCCCATGTGGATGCCTCCAGATCTAAGATAATTTAGTGCTTATGAGAAGCTTGCATTCATTCTAGTTACAAAGATTACTATGTGTTGGTACACAATTGTGTTAGGATATATATACTATGAGACTGAGTTAGCAAGAGTTTTTGATGACTAGATCTTTTGGCATCTAATTGAGTGCATCACTACTAATCACATTACTATTGAAATTATCATTGTTTTTTCATGTACTATCATGTTATTTATTGTCATGAAAACTACAATGATGCTTGTACTCTTGTTTAGGGAAATGTTGTTGGAAGTTGCTAACAAGTTGTTAGTTTAAGTGTAACTAAATATGAAATTGTTGATATACTTAGTAGAGCTAATGTTTGAGATAAGTTTTGATGCTATAAATAAGCAAAGATTGTTGTCGAGTTGCAAAGTATATTTTTTGGTTTGATATTATTGATATGCAGAAAGATAAACATTACGTTGAGAAAATCTTGATTGAACATGTATCTAATCATAGTGACTTTGCAGGATTGTTTGTGGAATTGGAACTTTACTTACATTTTGTTCGGAAATAAGAGCTTGCTATTATTTTAATAACCCTTTATCATATAGGACAATTTCTACTTGTGATATTTGGAGGTTTTTGCAGTCATGATGTCATTGTTTTGACAAAACATATGTAACCTTGGGTTTGATCCAGAGTATGCACAAATTAGGACAAAGTTCTAATATTTAGAGCAAAGCTTCCTAATGTTTTATATGACAAAGTATGATTGAGAGATGGTAAGGTTTGATAGTGGAATTTTTATGCAACGGTTGGGGAGCAGAGAATGTATCATCTGGTGTTAGTGTTTGTATGACTATTTAAGAGCCTAGAGTTGTCATTAATGGTTGTAACTAGATGTTGAGGGTTTATCAATATGGTGATTGAGCATATATGTTAAAAATTTATTGATGAACAAACATTCTATTGTAGTTCATTTTTGTGTTGATATTGAGCATAGGTGTATCCAATCTAAAAATTGTGAAATGCGGTTTGGCGTGGTTACCTGTAGGTTTGAACCTTTAGGGAAAGTGGCAACTTGCTGAGTAAGGTGTGTAACACCCTCTGGGATAAATGTGCATATAAAAAACATAATAGGAACATAAATACAATAAACATATCAGCCATCAAAATCCATATATATATATATATATATATATATATATATATATATATATATATATATATATATATATATATAGATATATATATATATCAGTACATTTTCACATGAAAATCAAGGGAATGAATTTTTCATTGATAAATGCAATGAACCAACCGGTGATGGGACTACCACGTTCCACCCAACCATAGATTGGCTGAGCCAAGTCTCTGTTCCATATTCCAAGCATGAATGTGGGACTCATGGAACACATAAAAAATCACCAATCAATGTGGATGCCACCGGAGTTCTCCGCCTACATAGTGAGGAATTTGAGTGCCTCCTAGCCTCTCAGGTTTTACCGTGCATACACAGTCCAATCCAGGGATCCTACACCAAGACATACTCTCTAGGATTTACCACACATTCCATCTCATAATCACTAAGCCCAACGGAGAGAAAATCCACCTCTTCGCTTTACCGTATATCTCACCATTCACCGACAAGGATTCCTAGGCCCACCGAGGCACACAATCTGGCTTTACCGTAACCCACAGTCCGGTTCAAGGGTTACTAGGCTAGTGGCTTTGTGCATCCTCAATCTGGTTCAAGGACCACTACCACCATGTGTTTGTCAATTCGGAGATCCACCCCACTCAGCTTCGAATCTAATCTGACCACCCCCCACAAAACGCATGAGAGAACCCATCTCATCAAAGTTATCAGGAAATGGCAAGGCTAGGTTGAAAATATTGTCACACCTGGAAAAACCAATGCCATGGTAGAAAAGAAACACATGCAATCCCATGCATGCCAAATCTAGCAAGGAAAATACACATGCAAGTTGATACCTGCAATGAAGGTTATTGTAGCTGCTTGATCTAGCCTTTCCCTACTTGATCTTTGCTTCCTCTTACCTTCTTTTCCTTTCTTGCTCCAATGCCAAAGTGCTCCAAGAAAACTCTAAGTGTCCAAGAGTATGAGAGAGAGAGAGAATAACGAGAGAGCTCCAAAGCTAAACTGACCAAGTCTTTCCCACTAATCCTCAGAAGCCTTTTTATTAATGAGGCCTTGATTTTCTTAATTTTCCATTATTTTCCTTCAATTTCCTCCTCACATGCAACATGTGACCTTTCACCTTCCGTTTCTCCTAATTTCCATTATTTTCATAAATAAATGTGCCAAAATACCTTTTTGCTTCTTTAATGCCTTAGCCATTGCCTTTTCCAATTTCCTTAGCCATAAACAACCAAATGAACACCCCCTAGGACGTCTTTCCCACCATTCATCTTGGAATACATGTTCCATCATCCATGGTATTTATATATTTTTACATGGACTTTTCACTAGGGCTGTTACAGAACCCTCCCCCTTGGGGGAACACTGTCCTCGGTGTTCAATGACACTTACAACCAACATGATTGCTAAAAACAAAACATACTACCCATGGAGCTTTATAACACAGCTCATTGCATTATTTACAATGAAATATCTACTCAAAATCAAAACATCATGACAACATGACAACATATCGCATATTGAAGCTTTATAACATAGCTCATTACGGTATTTACAATAACCACATATACATATACACATATGTAGATTTTCTCAACCAACAAATAAAATATTATGATGCATGCATCTACAACAAGGGAATCTAGAGGCTTACACCTCCACCCTCGAAGTAATACCAGGATTCACCTCTTTCCTAAGAAGTCCAGAATCCACTGCAAAGTCAAATATGCATCTAATGTCCAACGTTATAATCTTGCGCCACTTTTACTCTCAGCGAACAATTACTGGCTCATTGTTCCATGGCTCACTCCCAATATGCATCTGATTCCATATGGGAATGTTAATGACCAAAACAAACCGATTCGTGACCTTCCCTTCTTTGCTACACAGTCCCTAGGGAATTTGGTCACCCCTTCCATGCAGTCACTCACCTTCCAATTTCCACTGGCACCCCCATCCCGTGTAGTCCATCCCTTGGCAAGGCTTTCTCGCATCGGAAGATACAAAAACCAAGGTATATGCCCGCCTTAAAACCATCATAACGGTCATAGCATGCTCATGGCAATCAATAGACACTATTGGGTACCAGTGCCCCATAATGGCCTTGCTCTTGAAGTGCTTTACCAACATACTGCTACCACATGGGCTTTACTGGTGGAGCAATACCATATCACATGCATTCATATTGGGGGATATTTATTGAGGAAAAAATGACATAATATATTGGGGGATATATAGGGGGTAAAGGGTTTTTATATTGGTGGGTATAGAAAATGGAGTTCAAAGTTAATGAAAAAATAGAAAGGGGTATAAAAAATGTTAATAAAAAAATGGATACCTACAATATCTAGTGAAAGTAGGGTTTTTTTTAATTGGGAAGCTGTATTGTGTTCATATTGGTAGGGGGTTAAATAATGTAATTTCTAGAGGTATTTTCCAATATGTAGTCAAATTAAGGGTATTGTTTAATATGCCATGAATGCACGTGATATGTTAGAGGTTTATTTAGTGAATCCCCCATGACTGCTACATGTTCCAATTTCTTTCGTTGTTGCTGCTAATTCTTGTAGTCGATTTCAATCACCCAAATGGGCATGTTCATTCTTCTTATACCAAGAACATAACTTCCATTAGATTCAAAATAAATTGAAATAACTTCAAATCATACCTCATTGGTAGTTCATCAATAAGTTACACTTGGAATCCTGTTTGCTTCCTGTCATAAGAAGTCAAACTGGCATCTTTGATCAAATCAACATGTATAAAAATATCACATTAAGTTAGCTCAAAACACAACCATCATAGATCAAAATCATGTAACCGTCATAAACCAGAATCATAGATCACATATAATCATCATATACCATAGTCATAAATCACATGCATAATAAAATTGAAATAAAATGATGATACTTATCCTTTCCTGAATCCTTAGCTTCTACCTTTGTCTTTGTTCCATATGTACTCCAGATCAGTGGCTACACTCGAAAAACACCCAGTGGCTTCTCCTTAACCATGTGCATAGACACATAGTATGCATTACACACATACAACCAAGTGGCTTACCACACCATGCAATACATGCATCTACACCTAAAATACAACACATACACCTACACCCAATGTATACAATACAATGCATCCATCTATACCCGATGTGAAATACCACCTAATGCATGTACCTACACAGAGTACTACATAATGAGTACACACACCGCAATACCATGACTACATGATGCATATACATAATATCACGTGCCCATAACACAACATTGACAACATGCACACAATACCACACGTACACCAGTACCATATGTACAACATGTACAAAGTACCACCTATACACTGCACCACCTTCACAACATGTTCACAACATCACATGTACATGATGTGAGCTGCACAACGTGTACACAATGCCACATGTACACTACATCATTGTACAACGTGTACACAGTACCGCACGTACGATGTGTACACGACACCATATGTACATAGCATCACATGCACGACATGTACACAACACTGCATGCTCATAGCACCCTATGTACAACATGTACACGGCACCACATGCTCACAACACCACTTGTACAATCATGCACACAACACCATATGTACAACATGCACGCAACACCAACTGTATATAGCACTGCATATCCAACATGTACATAGCATCACCTGTACACAGCACTGAATATCCAACATGCACAGAACACCATATGCACACACGCTGCATATACATCATGAAGACAGTACAATATGTATACAATGCCCCATATGCAATATTCATACAACCCTATTTGTACCATCATGTACATAACATTACATAAATAACATGTACACATGCTATGTGTACACAACACCACAAGTGCACACATCATAGATGCAACATGTACAACATATACAACGTATGCACAACAATAGTACCACACATCCAAAACCACATTGTTCTTACCAAGAAACCTTGCTTCTAGTGTCTTATCCATGCTCATCCTAGCATGTTTTAGACCACACTGCTTTCACTTTGCTGATGTATCCTTCAACATTACCTGTCATAACATAAACATAGGCATAATACAAGTATACAATACCAAATCATATCCACATGATACTGACCTCGTATATTTGTCATGACTACTCTTCCCAATTGATTCCTTGTAAGACCAGGAACCTCTTCATGTTGTTCTCCTGCATAAGAAATCATTTCTCCACAAGAATTATCCCTGACAACCTTGTCAGGCAGTAAAATAGATACATGGATACATATATATGTATATAAACGTTAGCATAAAAAATTCATGATCCTATTAGACAATGACATACACACATACATATATATATAAACTTCAACATAATCATGATCATAAAATAATTACCAAATAACATAAGGTCTAGGTTAAGAGAACTTATTTATTTATGCATAGGCATTGAGAGAAACATTACCCAACATAGCCAAATCATATGAAACCTCTGATCCATTTACTATACCTTTTCTTCTTATGTTTCTTCTGTCTACATTGTCACCATCCATTTACCAAAATGGACCCAACCTATCCAACCGGTTGTCATAGTCTTACCTTCCACTGCACTTACTCATGCACATAGCTTCATCTAGGATTTATATCATCGGTTGGGTACCACACATCTCTCTTGATTTCCATAAAATTTCCTCTTTCCCAACCAATTCCCAAGACTCAAAACATAAAAGTCAAGAATAAAAACAACAATAAGAAGAAAACCATGAAAACCAATAACAACATGACTCCACAAACAAAGTGGTATGGCCATACTCTAGACACAATCAAAATTGCAAATCAAGCGCAACAATTGCAAAATACCAAAAGCACAAGACTAACAATAGACACCATGACTCAATCCCCATGGTTCCCAAGGAAACTCAACCTGAGCCTTCTTCAAGATTTCATGGCAGTCTCTCTTGTCATGCAACTCCCTGCATCATATTGCCATAAACACATAACTGTCAATGTTTAACTAAACATAACAATACACTAGTTACCTCATCTTGTTGTGCCAAACACATTTCTTGCAACTGGACACATCCACACCATTTCTCAAGGGACTCCAATCCTTTGACAAATCAGCCTACAACTAAAGGCTATCGAATATACATGTCAAGTACATGTTCATCACTATAACACATATCCACATAATCTCAAACAAAATCAAGGTTGAGAAGACTTCCTTTATGCAAGACACTCATTTATTTGGAATTAGAGTTTCCAAACATGGGCAAAGGAATTCTTTCCCAATTCCTTTCTTTGACCTTTTCCTTGGTGCAATCGAGGCTTATTATGCATTGTCACATCACCCAACTGTCAGTTATGTAATCACATCAACTATTACCTTGTCACGCTAATACCAAACATGTTTCCTGCAACTACTTACACATGTCAACCACATGTTCCAAATATCAAGACAATCATATTATCAATTGGAAATCAACATTTAGCGAGATAAACAATCATGTCATAATCCATAGTCAACTCAGAATCATTCGACACAATGTTACAACTATCGACTTCATTCAAGTACATATCAATTGTCTCAACACATGTATTTTAGTATAATCATCTTAAAAGAAGTTCATTTGAACACATACTCATATTATGCAATTCATCAAGCATTCAACCAACTTACAAACATACCATGTTAAATAAATAAACTAGGCACTAGACACTCAAACACCAAATAGATGTCATAATCAAACAATCAAACACAAGGTAGATGACATAAGCAAGCTCATGCCTTAATGCATCTCAACAGAGGCAATCTTGTTTGCACAATCAATCTAGTTAGCACGATATAACTTTACAACACATCAGCTCAAGCACTCATAAGATCATGATATCCATAACAATATCTAACTAACATGTTCACATCGTAAATGCATACACGTATGAAAAGTCAATCTAGATTAATATGACACCATCTCACAAATATGTCGGCTCATACCTAAATATCACAACCATAACCATCTGCATAGGTCAAACCAAGTTAACACAATACTTATAACATCAAGATCTTCAAGGCAATGAACATAACCATCATGCATATGACCAATCCAAATTACAACCTCAATATCCCAATGAAATGGCCCTAATCATCAAGTTAATAGCATATAACAACAATAAGCTATATATCATATTCATCAACAACATACATCATAATCATCAGGTTATCTAATATAAAACAACAATAGCAATGCATACAAATACAGGTTACTGCCATTCTTGACTATCCGAAACATGTGCATATCACTACACTGATCAAGCAACATCTATCATGAATGCAACCATAACATCAAAAGGCGTGTACATAAACCTAATGTATATAAACCTAATGCATACAAAAATCCTTAACTGACATACCTGCATGTCGAACATACAATACATGCATGATGATCTGCTCTTACCCCAAAGTCCAAAGCTGCAACCTCATTATGATGATCTGCATTTCATACTCTATATTAGTTTCACATTAGCATCATAACAACCAATAGCATCATGATGACCTAAATTGTATACAATGACCTCACAAGGCATGTTTGACCTACTATACATACACAATCATAACCACGACCATACATTCATAACAACAACCATTACTCTATTGTACACATTGCCACATGCAACCAACAATATGCATAAGTAATGCCAAATCAACTACACCTACGCATACACGCATATAGTCGAACATAATTGATCAATCCTTGTAATCAGCCTACAAGACTAATACATGTAATCAAAATATTAAAAAATGTAACCTAACATACAAGGATGTAAGTAGGTATCATGAAATCAACATGTAAGTGACATATAATTCATACATAGTTAGTCACATGTTCCAAAAATCAAGACATTGTGTCTATTAGTTTCGAATCATCTTTCATCAATACTAACAACCTATGACCATACCCCCTTACTATCCATGGTCCACACTAAGGTAGAAGGAGGAAGCTACTATAATGGCCCGATCTCCAATGTCCAATTATGGAAATGGGATCTCCAAAGCTCTACTATATTTAACCATACTTGAAAAGAAATTGATTTTTATTTCTCATACATTTTGTATGAGCTTAAGTCAAAACATTGCACTTATTCCACTTGTAACATAATAACTAAAAACATGCCACTTTTCCATTTCCTTACATGCAACTTTTCATATTCCTTGCATGCAACTTTTCAAATTCCCTACATGCAACTCTTCAAATTCTTTGCATGCAAATATACATAGATCAACTACATCCATGTTATCATACTACAATACTATCCCATCCAGAAAATTTAACATTTTTTTCAAACAATTACCATACTTTTACATTTTTCTTCAAACAACTATTATGCTATTACATTTGCATGTAAGCATTTCTTCAAACACTTTACATGCAAACTAATATAGCAAACTATTTGCATACAAGTAAGCACATATCAGCTACATAAATACTATTACACATTAATGCTATCCCCAGCCACAAAAAATATACTCATTGGAGAATTTTATCAAACAGTTTGTATGATATTAATCATTGAACCATTTAAGCATTTCATCAAACACTTTGCATGCAAACTAATATAGCGAATGATTCAATGCATATATCTTAAATTGTAGCAGTAAAAGTTATGGAAACTGAACCATATGATTAGTGGTATTATCCCTCACTATGGTTCAAGTTTCAACTTCTGAGATTTCATAGATGAAAAGTTATAACAAAAATACCAACACAATCATATTTGGTGCACAATTCTAGGAGTGTCCAGAAAGCTCGACTTCCACTAGTCATATCTCCTAAACTATAGTGAATAAATGTCTAAAATTTTTATCACAATATCAATGGTATTTCCCCTCATTGTGGAAAAAAATTCAGCTCCTGAGAGTGCCCATAAGAAAAGTTATAACAAAAATGTCAGTGTGACCTGTTTGAGGCTTGATTTTAGGAGCATTCAGAAGGCTCGACTCCCTCTACTCATATCTCCTAAAATATTGCGACCCAATATCTGAAATTTCTACCACATAATAAGTGGTATGTCCCCTCAATGTGGAAAATTTTTTAGCTTCTGAAAGCCTATAGAAGATGAGTTATTGCAGAAATTCCAACATGACATGTTTAAAGGTGCATTCAGGAAGGTCATCTTCCTTAGATCATAATTCCTAAATTATTGTGAAAAAATATCTGAAATGTTTACCACATTATCAGTGGGATTTACCTTAAATATGGACAAATTTTCAACTTCTAATATGCCATGGAAGGAAAGTTATAACATATATGATAGAAAGGTATGAAATTTAACATTTGTTCTTTGTTTCACCTATGATAAAGCCCATTCAGTCCAAGTGTTTGAACCTGGAAGCTCTGATACCACTCTGTAACACCCTCTAGGGTAAATGTGCATATAAACAACATAATAGGAACATAAAAACAATAAACATATCAGCCATCAAAATACATATATACATTTGCACATGAAAATCAAGGGAATGAATTTTCCATTAATAAATTCAATGAACCAACCAGTGATGGGACTACCACGTTCCACCCGACCATAGATTGGCTAAGCCAAGTCTCACTTCAGCTAATCACCCCTGTTCGATATTCCAAGCATGAATGTGGGACTCATAGAACACATCAAAAAACACCAATCAATGTGGATGCCATCAGAGTTATCCGCTTACATCGTGAGGAATTTGAGTGCCTCCTAGTCTCTCAGGTTTTACCGTGCATCCGCAGTCTGATCCAGGGATCACTAGGCCTTACACTGAGACATACTCTCTAGCATTTACTGTACATTCTATCTCGCAATCACTAGGCCCAATGGAGAGAAAATCCACCTCTTGGCTTTACCGTATATCCCATCATTCATCAACGAGGATTCCTAGGCCCACCAAGGCACACAATCTGGCTTTACCGCAACCCACAGTCTGGTTCAGGGATTACTATGCTAGTGGCTTCGTGCATCCTCACTCTGGTTCAGGGACCACTACCACCATGTGTTTGTCAATTCGGAGATCCACCCCACTCAACTTTGAATTCAATCCAGTCATCCCCCACAAAATGCATGAGAGAACCCATCTCATCAAAGCTATCAGGAAATGGCAAGGCTAGGTTGAAAATATTGTCACACTTGGAAAAACCCATGCCATGGTAGAAAATAAACACATGCAATCCCATGCATGCCCAATCTAGCATGGAAAATACACATGCAAGTTGATACCTGCAATGAAGGTTGTTGTAGCTGCTTGATGTTGCCTTTCCTTACTTGATCTTTGATTCCTCTTGCCTTCTTTTAATTTCTTTCTCCAATGCCAAAGTTCTCCAAGAAAACTCTAAGTGCCTAAGAATATGAGAGAGAGAGAGAGAATAATGAGAGAGCTCGAAAACTAAACTGACCAAGTCTTGCCCACTAATCCTCAGAAGCCTTTTTATTAATGAGGCCTCTATTTTCTTCATTTTCCATTATTTTCCTTCAATTTCCTCCTCACATGCAACATGTGACCTTTCACCTTCCTTTTCTCCTAATTTTCATTATTTTCATAAATAAATGTGCCAAATACCTTTTTTCCTCTTTAATGCCTTAGCCATTTCCTTTGCCAATTTCCTTAGCCATAAACAACCAAATGAACACCCCATAGCATGTCTTGCCCACCATTCAACTTGGAATACGTATCCCATCATCCGTGGTATTTATATATTTTTACATGGAATTTTCACTAGGGCTGTTACAAGGTGGCAGGGTGGTGAAAGGAGGGAGAGTGGAGTCTCCTTCAGGTTAGATCCTGAGAACACTTTAGGATGGAAAGGTGGTGCTAGGGTAGGTAGGAGCTCGTGTCGAGTGTTATATCATCCTTTCAATCAAATATGATAAAAATGGGGCGTTAGATCATCCTTTTGGTTGCAGCTAGTGAATTAGGGAATTGGAGAGTCCTTCAGGTTGGAACTTGTAAATCAAGCCATTGGAGATCCTTCAAGTTGGAGCCTATAAATTAGGGGGTTGGAGCCTCCTTTAATTGATTCTATAAATCTTGGAAGTTGGAGCTTCATAATCAATGTAAATTTTGAGGACCTGTGTTAAGAAGCATTCAATGGTTTTTCTCCTAGAAGGGTTTCCACCTAAAAATTTCTTATGTACTGTGTTGATGTTGTGCATTGGTGAATGGCGTTGTTTGCTATTCATGTGTGATGATGTTGATTTATGTTTGATCTAATGCTATGAATACTAAAAATTAACTAATTGAAGGAAATACCGATTCACCCCCCTCTTAGTATTTCCAATAATTGGCATCAGAGTTGAGTTCCTTCAGTTGCAATGTAGCAACTGGAAGATAGATCTAAGGAAAGCAAAGATGGGAAAGTCAAAGAAGCGCACATAAAAATGATCAAAGGAAGTCTTCGGTATTGCAACAGTCTCCAAATATGAAGAGAATCAAGTCGGTCTACCAGCTCCTGAGTCTAATGAAGCCAAATATGAAATATGGGAATCTATAATGAAAGTCCATTTGCAAGCTCAAGGATATGCCAATATGGAAATCTGTTGTTTTTTGAGGCACCTCTACCCATCATTCTAGAAGGTACAATATAAAATATGTGAATGTCATTCTTAATGCTTTGCAAGACCCCATAAGAATCAAAGTTGATCAATGACCATAGGGAAAAAGCCTTTGGACGAAGCTCCATGATCTCTACTCAAAGAAGCATGCAGGTCAAGATGAAAATGATGGTGATGATTATGGCTCAGATGAAGTAGATGAAGAAGAAGAAGATGCAGTAATAGAATTGGAAGGAGAGTTCATTAGCACCCTATATGATATTAACAAAGGAAAGAAAAATAAGGTACTCAAAGAAGAAGTTTCCCTTTTAAGACTTCAAGTGCAAGAAGTTGAAAAGAAAGAGAAAAAATTGACAAGACAATTAGAGGAATGAGTAGAAAATTTTAGTCAAAATAAAAAGGAACTTGATGCATCTCTAGTGGAAATAAACAAGCTTCGAAAGGAAAGTCAAAGGCAAAACGAACAAATGCAATATTTTAACAAAGAAATAGAAAAGGTCACCTTTCTAAAAATGCAAGTAGAGGAAGTAGAAGAAAGAAGAAAAGTCTTGCAAAGTAGGTTTCAGGAAGACATTGCTCAAAATCAAAGAGAACTTGACGCTGCCCTAACTGAAATAGATAAGCTCATAAAATAGCAGAAGGAGAAATTGTTTGGTGTGGAAAATAAGATCAATGACATTACCCGATTGAAGATGAAGGAAAAAGAAGCAGATGAAGCCCCATGCAATGAAGGCACAAGCTCCAAGCCCCCACAAAATGAGATTGATGAGAAGGATGATAGTAGGATCCCTTAAAGGCCAAATTGAAATGAAGGACAAACGAAGGTTAAAAATGTTGTTGAAGTTGAAGTAATAAAGGAAAAGGATGAACAAAGGGTTGTACCTTATTCAAGAAAGAATATCTTTAAAAGATCCTTGGGAAAAGAAAACTCATCCAGATACCCTAGTTTGTTCAATGGTTATTGTTTCTAATGTTCTAACTTTGGGCATATGGCCAGGGATTGTAGAATGTATCACAAGGATGATTACCAAGGACACTATAAAAACCCTAAAAGCAAGTTTGTAGGATCAAAGGACATGTTTCAAAATGATTTTTCTAGTAAAAAGTATATGTCATTTTCTCCATCATTCAAGTTCAACATAGAGTGTTTCAAATGCCACAACTATGGACATATAGCTCATGATTAGAGATACAAGATGAAGGAGAACTCTAAAATTAGGTACAAGAAGGTTTGGAGAAGAAAGGAAAACAAGGATGAACATGTAAAAGAGGTATTTCCAGTGATTATGCTCTCAGGTTTTGTAAAGTTAAAACATCATGATGAATCTACAATGGAAGATATTAAGGTTCAAGATGATCTAGTTGCAGAGGTGATTCACACATTATTCTAATGAAGCCAGCTTGAAGACTCCCTACCTTGTTAATGTCGAATAGGGGAGTATGTGTAGTAGTGTTTGTATATTTGAAGATCTATCTTTCATCAAATTGATAGATGGTAGATGGGAAGAACTTGTTAGATCAGGAAAATTAGTTAGCTTTGTGGAGTAGCAAGTTTGAAAAGAAAATTCATGGAAAAAATTTCAGAAGTACTTAGGTGGAATCAACTATGGCAACCCATGTGAATCATAGTGATGAAAATGATTTATGGGGTCTATCATTTTCATGTTTTTAATTTGGGCTTGATCTTGGACCTATAGGTCATGGCACCACTAAAATGGTTTTTCCACTCTTTCAGCGCTAAAAATAATTTACAATCTCTCATAACCCCATCAATTCATAATGTGTAAGTTGTCCTCCTCCTCTCTAACCTCTATTTTTCAGGTCTTTGATTGGTTTTGGGATCTGCCTTAACTTTGGGGCTCAACCTACTCTCTTCTCATTTTAGTGTTCAGGCCAATTTGTAGGGACCACCAACACGTACGCTGGAATTGATAAACTCCTCAAGATTGATGAGAATTGACTAGTTCAAATCTCATGGTCCCTTGTGAACATGGACCTCTCCTTTTGCATAGTTTCACCATTTCAACGAGCCGCCCATCTTCCATAAAATCCAACGTTCAATCGACAATTATAAAAACACTGCAAAATTCAATGAATGACGACTCATTTTCACTAATAGACCTCAATCTCATTCGAAGCTATGGGATTTGAAGAATCCAAATATGTGTTCCAGGTTTATAAAACCACAAGCCAAAAGGGTTGAAAGGATATAATCTATCTCCTCACACCAAGCACATACATCACATTTATCTAGCCATGAATTCATACACATAGAAAGAAGTGAAATCAAGCGTCAAGTACATAGAATTACATAACACAGTATCAAAACTATTAGGGATAAATTTATTAAAAAGAACATGATTACACCTCAAGGCCGCTCTGGGTTTGATGGGCCCTCTCTACATCTAATGAGCGTCTCTTTTAATGACCAAAGGCTACATTTATAACAATAACCATAACGATGATTATATCATGGAAATGATATGATATAATCCCTAAAAGTGTTCACGATCCCTAGAAATTAAGAAAAATCAATGCATTCGAGGAAACATTATCCTCATGGTCACGCCTACTTTCTAGAAGCTATTTTTTGTTGTTGATTTCTTTAGGATGGGTCAATGCTCCTACATCAAACTCCTAAGCCTCAAAAAATTATGACCTCCTGTTCATATGCATCTGGTATTCTTGTAACAACTTTAACTATTGAGCAGAAACAAGCCTTTGTAGTAACAAGTCTCTCTTCTTGCTATATAATATCTCACCAAACATTCTCCTGAGTTTGGGCTTTTGGCATCTTCTTAGTTCTTTCCTATGGGACCAATTGAGCACTCCTTTCCATAGGATACTACAAATCTTCTCACCTTCCTCTGCTATCACCTACATGAGAAAACAAATCTCTTTCTAGATATTCAAACAACTTCTACCTTCTTTTATTGCTTCTCCTCCAGACTACACGTAGGAATCTTTTATGCTCTGATACCACTTGATGAAAACGACTTATTTGGTCTATCCTTTTCATGTTTTTAATTTGGCCTTGATATTGGAATTTTGGGTCATGGCCCCACTAAAGTGGCCTTTACACCCTTTCAACGCTGAAACAAATTTGCATTCTTAGGTCTTTGACTGATTTTTGGATCTACCTTGACTTCGAGATCAACCTACTCTCTTCTCATTTCAGTGTTGAGGGCAATTTGTAGTTGGACCACCAATACATACATTGGCATCAATGTCCTCCTCAAGCCTAGTGAGAATTGACTTATTCAAAGCTCATGGTCCCTTGCCAACATGGACCTCTCCTTTTGCATAGTTTCATCATTTCAACGAGCCTCCCTTCTTCCACAAAATACAACGCTCGATCGACGGTTGTAAACACGCTACAAAATTCAATGAATGATGAATCATTGTCACTAATATACCTCAATCTCATTCGAATATATGGGATTCGAAGAATCCACCTATGTGTTACAGGTTTATGAAACCACAAGACAAAAGGGCTAAAAGGCAATAATCGATCTCCTTGTCCCAAACACATACATCACATTTATCTAGCCATGAATTCATACACATAGAAAAAAGTTAAATTAAATGCCAAGTACATAGAATTACATAACGAAGGATCAAAACTACTAGGGATAATTTTATTAGAAAAAATCATGATTACATCTTAAGACCTCTCTAGGCTTGGCGGGCTTGCTCTTCATCTAATGGGAGTCTCCTTCAATGCAAAAAATCTACATTTATAAAAATAACCATAATGATGATTAGATCATGGAAATGATCTAATATAATCCCTAAAAATTCTCATGACCCCTAGAAACTGAGAAAAATCAATGCATTCGAGGAAACATTATCCTCATGGTCACACCTACTTTCTAGAAGCTAGTTTTTTTGTTTATTTTTTTAGGATGGGTCAATGCTCCTGCATCAGACTCCCAAGACACAAAAATTTATGACCTCCTCTTCATATGCATCTGGTCTTCTTGTAACAACTTTAACTCATGAGAAGAAACAAGCCATTGCAGTAACAAATCTCTCTTCTTGCTACACAATATCTCACCAAACTTTCTCTTGAGTTTGGGGTTTTGGCATCTTCCTGGTTCTTTCCTCTGGAGCCATTTGAGCACTCCTTGCCATAGGCTACTACAAATATTATCACCTTCCTCTGTTGTCACCTACACAGAGAAAAAAAATCTCTTACCAGATATTCAGTCAACTTGTACCTTCTTTTGTTGCTTCTCCTCCAGACTACACGTAGGAATCTTCTGTGCTTTGATACCACTTGATGAAAACGATTTATGGGGTCTATCATTGTCATGTTTTTTATTTGGTCTTGATATTGGAACTGTGGGTCATGGCCCCACTAAAGTGTCTTTCTCTCCCTTTGAACGCCGAAACAAATTTGTATTCTTAGGTCTTTGACTTATTTTGGGATCCGTCTTGACTTCAGGGCTCAACCTACTCTCTTCTCGTTTCGATGTTGAGGTTGATTTTTATTTGGACCACCAGCATGTACATTGGCGTCAATGAGCTCCTCAAGCCTAATGAGAATTGAATGGTTCCAAGTTCACGGTCCCTTACGAACGCAAACATCTCATTTTATATGGTTTAACCATTTAAATGAGGCTCCCATCTTCCAAAAAATCCAATGTCGATATATGGTTGTAAACATGCTAAAAAATTCAATGACTGATGACTCATTGTCGTCAATAGACCTCAATCTCGTTTGAAGATATGGGATTTGAATAATCCACATGTGTTGTAGGTTTACAAAACTGCAAGACAAAAGGGTCGAAAGGAAATAATCAATATCCTCACGCCAGGAACATACATCACATTTATCCAACCATGAATTCATATACACATAAATAAGCATAATTAAAATTCCAAGTACATATAATTACATAACGCAAGATCAAAACTATCATGGATCATTTTATTAAAAAAAACATGATTACATCTCAAGGCCTCTTTGGGCCTGACGAGCGTGCTCTTCATCTAATGATTTCCTCTTTTAATGACCAAAGGTTACACTTACAAAAATAACCACAATGATGATCAGATCATGGAAAGGGTCTGATGTAATCCCTAAAAGCGTTCATGATCCCTAGAAACTAGGAAAAATCAATGCATTCAAGGAAACATTATCCTCATGGTCATGCATACTTTCTAGAAGAGAGTTTTTTTTGTTTATTTTTTGAAGGATGGGTCAGTGCTCTTACATCACATAGCACGTCAGGGGGAGAAAGGTAATGTATTGTAGAAAACATCAAAGGAAGATAGTTGGTTAGGTGGAGATAGGAAGCTAAAGGAAGAAAATATTTTTACAGGAAGTTAGAAGAAGCTATTTCATCAGGGGAAGTAACCCTTTTTCATTGATGTCAAATGGGGAGAGAAATCAGGAAAAGAAGATCATAGGCATTGAGTCAGGGGGAGAATGTGTTTCCATCAATGAAAAAGGGGGAGATTGGTGAATGGTGTTGTCATTGATGCTAACGTTGGTTCTTGAACACTCTTAATATTTTTCTAGATTGATTGAAGCTCCAATGGTTAAGAAGCCTCAGGAAACCCTATATGCCCCATAATTGATGTGAATTTGGATTGAAACTCATTGTATTTGGACTTAGGATCATCCTAATATGATTTTTCTTGTCATGCCAATTATGATGGTATGTGGCACGTCTCCTAAGTCCTCATGGTTGAGGAGATACACCTATTTATAGATCGACACCCCACTTTTGGTCTAAAATCCCCCAAAGGGAATGGTTTATTATTAGTATTTTAATTAAATTAAATTATGATGGGTCATCTCACCCAATGCTACTGAAATATTAAAATCATTATCCTTACCCAATATGTGACTCTCCAACAACATCAAGCAATTATAATGCTAAGGAGGTGCATGTAGCCCCTAAGAAACGTCGTCATATGGACCTAGTTGTAAATTTCAATGATTGTGATTGGTCAAGTATCATATAAAATCGAAAACCTTGTTTCAAGGAATGTTGGCCCATAATATATATATATATTAACAATAATTTTATTGGTCAGATCTGGTTTTATAAAAATTCATCCTCTGCACTTCATGATCTTATAGTTAGCCTGGAAACATTGAAACTCTATATATACTAAACCATGAAGAGATCCAAACATATAATCAAATAATTACTTGAAAATAATACTATCTGGTCTTTGCAGTAAAAGCCATTATTCGTTCCATTTTGTGCGGAGGAGTTTTGGTTCATGTTATGAGCCTAGTACTGTAGATGAATTTTGATTCTGGTTGCATTATGATTCATGGTTTGAAGTATCGTTCAAAAGATTGTTAGTTCATTGAATTTATTGGTAGTCAGTTCTTACTCTGAAGCTCACAAAAGATATTATTGACGTTTTCTTTTATAACAAAGGTCATGATCGAGTTGTGGCTCATTCATGCATGCAAATGAGAAGACCAAGTTCTATGGTGTGTAATTTTGTTACATGTTTTGAAAAACCATGGTGAATCAAATACAACTCGGTTTGAGTGCAGTCAATTTTTCCTCATTGTAGTTCATTCTGTAGTAAAAATATTGATGACTTGTTACACCAAGGATATATATATTAGAGACTGAGTGACATAACACTAAGTCTGTATCACATATAAATAGTTTTTGGATTCATAAGGCAAATGTTTAAAATTTGATTAGATTGGAATTACATTTTTGTGAAGAGTACATGCAACCTAATCCAGTCAAGCTTGCTCTCGCAATTTTTCGGAGCTAGTTGTTCTAGTTCAATCCTTGCTCTGATCTTGACATTTTCTATTACAATGAAATTTAGGTGATATGGTTAATTGATTGGTTGTGGTATGTTCACAATTTTGCTGGGAAACCATATCTCCAGTTTGAGGAAAATAATGTCAAGGTGTGATCTGTGAGTAAAAGGAAACCAAGATATTGAGAAAATTGGGGAGTGTAATGTATATAACATGTTGGTGAAAAATTTCAAGCAGTGAGGATCCAGGGTTCGGCCTAAGTTTTTCATCAAAGGAGGTCGTTGTAGTCTAGATTTTCGCTAACGTTTTCACTCCCTTTTGAACAAAAAGGAGTGTCTCACCCAAGGCGTACAAGAACCAATGGAATAAATAAGGGATCCAAATCAGTGGTAGAAAACTAAGTTTGTCATGCTATCATTTGCATCATTAATTATCTTATCATCCCATACAACTACTCATTATCGAGACATACATTCACAAAAGGAAAGACAAATATATCATATACTTAAAATAAATATGAAATTTTAAAAGGGAAATGCAAACATTGAGCAAATTAACACAAAATTTCCCTAGAACACCTTTTCTTATTAATATAACCCAACCATTACAAGGAGGATCCATACAACCTTGCGTGATCTTAGTAGATCAAACCGCACTACACCAGACCTTATAAACGATATACATGAACCAAAACTCTGCACAAATTATATAATCCTACATGAAATTATCAACAATGATGGAAAACATGTGGATCAAAGGTTCTATATATTAATTGATCGATTGATTCATTCCTTCATTCAATATTTCATTCCCAATCTGTTCCTCTACATCTTCTTTTTTAAGCTCGCTCGCTTGATCTGGTCCTCGCAGAGATTCCTTGATCTCGACTTTGGTTTGGTCCACTTTGACAAAATCTTGGTACATTTTTCCTTTTTCCTCTTGATTCTTTCAAAATTAGTCCGACTTTCTTTCTTTCAAAAGCGCGTTTTCCTTTTTTTCAAGTTGATCATGTCCCAACATTTATTTTACTACCACATTCATTTTCTCAGTGATCTGCTTATGGTGGATTTATCCATTTTTCCTCCACAACTATTTTGAGAGCCTGTTTTCCACATTTATCCAAAAAATGAAGGACCCAACAGGCCCCAACCACAATCTATTGACTCGCCCTCGAGTCAATTTTCCACTGGTGCATTTCATTGCTTACAACTATTTCTCCTTCAAACGAAGGACCCAACTATGGTACCATCTTCAACACATTATCTTTGAAAATTGTGTAGGCGGAAACAAAAACATTCCATGTTTATAAAATAGTAGAGACTTGGGCCACAAACTATGTAGTGGTATCAACATTAATCCTAGTGGGATGAGACTAGATGATCTCCGGGAATTGTCCATCGACATTCGCAGTGAGAGCCTTCAAAGTGACAAAGTGACACTGCGCAATGGGACGAAGGTCACGAAGCACTCGCTTGGTGACCTCTGAGGCATCTTTTATCTAGTTGATTTGAGCATCCAACACATATTCTTGTGCCAATAGCTCCTTTTGTTGTTCCAGATAGGAGATGCTCATAGACTGAGCAAAGAGCTGCTTGAAATTTTCCCGAAGCGGATATATGGGCTGACTCTTCCTCGAAAGAACACCACTCCAGTCAGAGACTTGACTGAAAATACCTTGAGATTCATTCATAAACTATGGAAGGGTCTTTTTTATTGTCGATGTTGTAATGATATCTTGAGAAATCTTCTCACGATACTGGGTAGACTGATCTAGGAGTGCTTGAGAAATTTTACTAACAGTAGCCTATAATTCTTGATAAGCAAGCCACTTCAACAAAGTCACAAAGTTTGGTAGGAAAACGGGTGGCATAGACTTTAGGATCTTCATTAACAAACACGGTAAGGGTGGGCAACATAGACTGAAATTTGGTACTCATATCTAAAATTTGATGCTCCAACTGGGCTTTGTCTTCTTGCAACTAATCACGCTTGCTTGTAATCATGGTGAGATTTTGTTGATGTTGATCACATGTGGCAGAAAGGCATGTACACAATAATTCCACATGAAATAAATGGTCTTTGAGCTTGGTAACCGAGGCTCGAATGAATTGAAACAATTGTGAACTAGATAATGTGTGAAGATCATTGGCCAAGAGGGTATTCGACAATGGAAACCTAGCCTATAATGGTTATCCACTAGCAACTAATTTTTATGATTGAACTTGTGGATAAGACTCTCGATCCTGACTATGCTCCTTATAAATATCCTAGTGGAGTTTTAACATAACAGGTGATGGAAAAAGAGAAACAATGTCTTGCTGCTACGCGACAAGGGAAAGGACTTGTCGACAATTTTCAGGGTCAGGAACGAAGGTAGCAACTTTCTCAGTAGAAACAGTGGAATTAGGTGGTGATAAAGGGTCAGACGATATGGGAACAAATGGCTCAAGAATTAGTGGCAGTGGTAGTGGAGGAGGGGTAGCATATAGTGGCGAGATGATAAGAGTGACGATGGTTGGTTCAGTGTCCAACTTAGTAGTCTTGTCAAAACTGGTATCAGAATCAGGTCGGTAAGAAATGGTTCCTTCTGAAGTATTTGGCGATGAATTGGGGGTATAATGCGGTGAAGGTGGTTAATCTTTATTGATGGGCATGACACGCTGATCGGTAGCTACAATACCCTCATTCATGAGATCAATGAGGCCAGATGTGGTGAGTTTGGGATGTTTACGGGGATGACAAGGGGAAAGCGTTGTGGGGTTGGTGAATGGAGGAAGAGTGGAAGAAATGGTTGGTGGCGCAACAGACATAGGTGTAATAGCATGAATAGTAGTAGCTTGACGGACTAGGGAACCTACCTCTATCCAAGTCATGTGCGTTGAAGAGATACATTCTTGCACCTTCTTCAGTGGCGACTGGAGGTCTTCATTAGTATCAAAAAATCGTTTCTGAGATGAAGATGAGACATCCTCAACAGAGTCATTAGGGTGCATAACATCAAATGAATATATAGCCTCACCATCACTTTGCATGGCTATGATCCTAGACCATGAGAGGAATTTGTTGTGAAAGGCGGTCTCATTGAGATAAAATGGAAATTTTCGAATCAAGAAGGTTGAAGGATTGATGGTGAGTGACCAAACATGGGAGTTGTTGCGATTGATTCAAAAACATATCTGATGGGAATAGTAGTCAAGCAACGAAAGAGGCACTATGAAGACATTGCGGTTGATGGTGACCATTTTTTTGTACCATTGCTCGAAGGCAAGCTCATTAAAGTCTCAATTCATTGGATCTTTAGTATTGCACTAGGGGGCATAGCCATAAGCAAGTGACTTATCATCAATAACATGTGCTAGATCTCTATCTTCAGGTGGGCACTATTTGAACATAGTGAGAGGAATGAGAAGATACCCAAAAATAAAATAGGTTTCCCTAGCATGAACATCTTTACGAGCTTCAAATAACTCATTAAGTAGGTAGTTGGACCAATTTAGTTGTTCCCCTTTCACGCAGGTCTCTGCGACAGAAATGGCGTCAAGTGAGCATTCCACCCTTCTATAGTGTTGCATGAGCTTGTTGGTTATAATATGATAGGCACGATTGATTGGTTGATTATTGATCAATTCAATGACTGCTCCTTGCTCTTCCTTTGAGTGCCATATTTTGTATAAAGGTTATTCGCACCATATTTATTGCCCTGTTTCAAAACCTTCTAGAATGTTGTAGCAACATCAGAGCCATAAGTGGATAACCCTATGAGCTTGTGAATATCATGGATGTGGATCATATATTCTAGATCCAAACACAATGAACCTCCATGAAGTTGACTAATTAAGAACTTAGTGCATATCATGACCTCTCCTGTGGTACCAAAAATAGGTAATTCGGGCAAGATTAATAAGGAAGACTGCTTCAATGGGAAGAAGTCAGTTTTTATTTTAAGCGAAGAGTGATCACCGATTCTCACATTAGGTTCCATGAAGACATATGTGTGAAGGGAATGGAAGAGAACATGGTATAATAGGTTATGATCGATCAGGTTAGCTTTGTCATACTTCCCTAGGAGATCATTGATGGTATGAATACGAGAGTCTATAGAAAAGAGGAAAATGACTTTTTTAGACGAGCGACCCATAGTTTCAAAATGATGATGGTAAATTAAGTCAACAGGGGGGAAACAACAAGGTGGAGACTTAGAGGAGGATGACACAAAAGCCAAGATGAAAGTCTCAAGAAGCTCTTAGGTGGAATTACATGCAGAGGAAAAATAGCGAGGGTTATATATAAATGCACTACAGAAGTTTGAAATGACTTAACCGTTACCCCATAAATTTGTTTAGACCCGAAATCCTCCATGATTATGACAAAAACCCCTCAACTTGACCTTAATACTTAAAAGACCGATGAACAAAATTAAGAATTAACTGAAAAATCTTATGGAAGTATGAGTAAATCAGATTGTGAATCAACTATGAAGAAACTGGACTTGATGGCTAAAAATATAGATATTAATGGTAAATTAAATAAAAGGACACTACAAGACCTCCCCCACCACAATTACTTGTGGTGGGCCGCAACTAAAAGCTTTTATTGACACAATAAACAAAAGAGACTGAATCTAACTAAAGCTGATGTAATTGAAAAAAGGAACATAATATAACTAAAAGTGATGAAACTATCCTAAAAACCTAACTAATACTCATTTTTTGGAGAGTGTTTAAAAAAATTAAGTTTATGGTCCAAAGTAGTGCTTCAGGCATGCACCATTCACCAAACCAGGAAAAATGATACCATCCAACTAAGCGAGTTTGACAGTTCCCAGGTCTCGAATATCCACAACATAAAATAGGCCAAGCCAAATCATTTGTAGCTTACCAAGATGCTTTAGGTATTTTTTGTCATAAAGTAACACATGATCTCCAATAAAAAATGACTTCTTCTTAATATGTCGTTCATGCTAAGCCTTTTGTCTCTATTTTTCAACAATATGATGGAAATATTCGAGGAAACATTTTTTATCCAGTTGCCACAACCCTTGAGTTAGGCCCCTATACTACTAGTGTGACCCCTTATTGTTATTAGTACAACCCCCTTATTATTTTGTTGTACCCATGTATTCCCCATATTGTTACTATTGTGCCCCATAGAAGCCCACTATCGTTATTATTGTGCCCTTACATTATTATTGTTATGTTGGCTTTGATTACATTATGACCCCTTAGACTCCTATATACAGAAAGGAGGTATTTTCATTTGTATCATCCAAGAATTATTCATTTATGTAATGTAAAGGAGGTCGTCCCCTCGAAGAGGCTGAATTCTAAGGCGTTCAACTATCTTATCTATCTTTTTTTGAGCTGGTTTCATAACATTTGGTATTAGAGCTTTGAATTCTAGGGTTTCGTTGCTCTAAACAGGTCATCGTGGCATTTGCGCTATAACTTTTTTTTCTACGACATTTCAAACGCTACAAAGAAAAAAAAACCATTTGAGAAGAAATCACGCTGAACCTCAGGTCCAAATTTCAGAGCTTTTCGCGCAATATTTGCGAAGATATGATCTGAGGAAGTCGATCTTTTTGCAGACTCATGAATTAAATTCCAAATAGGTGACCTGGGGAAAATAGTCATAACTTTTGTTTTAAGCATCAGATTGAAATTTTGTAAGAAGTTACAGAAAGACGACAGACTATAGTTTCCTGTGTATATTTTTTAGATCCTAAGGTCAAAATAGTGAAACGTGGCACTTCATACAAGTTCGCTCTTCTGAAAAGGTATATAATCAGGTCATCTTGGGAGATTGTGCATAACTCTTTCTTGGAGAATCTAAATTTGATCAGACTGGTGGCATTGGAAAGAGGACACAGAGAGCTACTGCAAGTCGCAATTTTAGAACTTAAAGATATGAAAGTACAGAGTTACAGTCATTTCAAGATCAAGCTCCTAAAATAAAGAAAAAGCGAGATGAGGAAGTTTGATGGCAAGGATCCGGTAAATTGGATACTTCAGATGGAGCAATATTTTGATCTACATGGTGTACCACTGTTACAAAAGGTATGTGTTTCATCTTCATATTTATAACCAGATCAATTTTTATGGTATAAAGGGCTTTGTTCTCATAAACAACTTGTTACGTGGTCAATTTTCATGGAGGAAATGATAGCACATTATGAGGATACAAAGAGCAACACCTTCTTTAGAGAAACACCACAACAATTGGAAAGAGTAAAAGGGATTTGTTACATAGTGGAAAGTAAAATTATGGCAAAAATGAAGTCTACCACTCACAATATAATAATGGAAGTGTTGTTTCTCCTAGCCTTCCACAACCTACAAGGGTTACACCACAACAATTGGAAGAGAAAAGAAAAAAAGGGCTTTGTTACAATTGTGATAGCAAATGCACTAAAGGTCATAAGTGTGCTGAGAAGAAATTATTTTACATAGAGTATGAAGAGGAGGAAGAAAAGGATCAAGAAACATCAAAAGAAGAGGATATGCGCTAGGACCAAACCCCAGAGAAAGAAGAAATGAATCTGACCATATCTTGTAAAGCATTGGCAAGAATTACCACTCCTCAAACTCTCAAGATAGAAGGACATATCAAGAAGAAAAAGGTTCAAGAAGTGAAATATCACATCGATAAAGAAGAAATGAATCCAACCATATCTTGTAATGCATTGGCCAGAATTACCACTCCTCAAACTATCAAGATAGAAGGACATATCAAGAAGAAAAATGTTGAAGAAGTGAAAGATCACATCGAGCATCAAGAAATGAATCCGACCATATCTTGTAAAGAATTGGAAGAAATTACCACTCCCCAAACTCTCAAGATAGAAGGACATATCAAGAAGAAGAAGGTTCAAATAGTGAAATATCAGGAAGAAAAGTATCAAGAAACATCAAAAGAAAAGGATACTCCCCAGGAACCAACCCCAGAGAAAGAAGAAATGAATCCGACCATATCTTTTAATGCATTCGTCAGAATTACCACTCCGTAAATGGTAAAGAAAGAAGGACATATCAAGAAGAAAAAGGTAATAGTGTTGATTGATTCGGGTAGTACCCATAATTTTATTAATTGTAAGATAGCCAAGGACTTGAATTTCTTCCTAGATCCAAAACCAGAGTGTCAAGTGATGGTTATAAGTGGAGGAACTATAAATTGCTCTAGAAAGTGCCATAATATCCAGCTATCCATGAGAGAATATGTATTGAATAGCACAATTTTTTCCGTTCCAATGGGTGGTGCTGATGTTGTACTAGGAGTCCAATGGCTACAATCCTTGGGTATAATAGCCTTTAATTTTCATGAACTTTTTATGAAATTTTCTTCGGAAGGAAAGGAAGTTGAATTAAAGGATATCACAGGGAAACCAGGAAAGATAATCAACTCTGATGGAATGACAAAGCTTATAAACAAAGAACAACGAGGCGTAATTGCACAATTATATTCACTAACTTTTCGCACATCAAAATCATGTATTTCTCAAGATCTCCAAAAAGTCTTGGACAATCATTCCAAGGCATTTGAGATTCCCAAAGGTCTCCCACATATTCGTGATCATGATCATGCTATTCATTTTATTCCAGGATGTGTTCCTCCAAAAATCAAGCCTTATAGATATCCATATGCCCAAAGGAGTGAAATTGAACATATGGTTGCAGAAATGGTAGAGGTTGGTATAATTATCCAACCAAATTTGATAAACAAAGGAAGTTATGAATGGAAGAATGGCAACGCAGGGAGGGAACTCATTCAAAAGTTGTCGAATATCCTAGTTCCAACAATATTGCCAGAACTTGACAAGGAAGGAAAAATCATATTGGAACCTAGAGCAGTCACAGAAACAAGAACCCCACAGCTACAGAATCGATCAATTCCAGAGTATCTCATCAAGTGGAATAACTTACCCGTTGAAGATTCCACATGGGAGGACAAGAATTTTATACAGAAGCATCAAGAACTACTCAAGCGTTGAGGACAACACTTTTTGAAGGAGAGGGGCATGTTAGGCCCCTATACTACTAGTGTAAACCCTTATTGTTATTAGTACAACCCCCTTATTATATTGTTGTACCCATGTATTCCTCATATTGTTACTATTGTGCCCCATAGAAGCCCACTATTGTTATTATTGTGCCCTTACATTATTATTGTTATGTCGACTCTGATTACATTATGACCCCTTAGACTCCTATATATAGAAAGGAGGTATGTTCATTTGTATCATCCAAGAATTATTCATTTATGTAATGTAAAGGAGGTTGCCCCCTCGAAGAGGTTGAATTCTAAGGCGTTCAACTATCTTATCTATCTTTTTGTGAGCTGGTTTCATAACACCTTGCAATTTGTCCAAGATAAATTCATATTTCGACATCATGGTAGCATGAGAAATAAAAAGATTAGGGACTATGAATTTTGTTGGAACCACTGCTTCTCTTCCATAAACCAATTGAAAAGGTGAATACTTATGAAATTGCTTAGTTGTAGTGCGACAAGCCCATAAATTGTTGGAATCCTTTCATCCCAGTCGCCCCTATTCGCAGAACAAATTTTAGTAAGTCCTTTCTCCAATATCTTATTAAAATCATCAATAGTTCCATTTTCCCATGGGTGATAACGAATACTCTTTTGATGCTGGATCATGAAATTCTGCAGCATCTTCTGAATTGTCTCATTGATGAAGTGAGAACCCTAATCACTAGTAAGGCTTCTAGGACAAGAAACCCTGACAACGATGTTCTTGAAGATGAATCATACATTTTTATTAGTGGTGCAATCTTTAACAAGAGTTTCCTCTACCCAACATGTCAAATAAACTGTTGTGGTAATGATATATCTTGCATGGGAATGACTAGTAGGTGGGTTGATAGGTCCAACAAAATCAACAGCGCATTCTTCGAATGCCTCAAGTGCCCAAATTGGATGCATAGGAAGTTCATCTCGATGAGATGGTCGACCAACCCATTGGAAAACATCACACTACTTTGCATATTTCTTGGCATCCTTGAGCAAGGTTGACCATCATAATCTAGCTTGTAAGACCTTCTGAGCAATAGTTTTTCCTCCAACATGGCCTCTTGCAATGCTTGCATGAAATTTCTATATAACATTGTCCCTCTCATGATCTAATACACATATTCTCATAATATGATTGAGCCCAATTTTATATAATTGTCTGCATTCAATTGATATTCGGTGGCACAAAAAACCATATGCTGCTTTTGAGTGGATGTATATTCATCAGGACACTAACTTTTTATGAGGAATAATGCAATATCTTCAAAGTAATCGGGAACTGCTTCAATTCAAAATAAGTGTGCATTAGGAAACTGGTCATCAACTAAACCTCCCGATTCTCTTAATTCAAGGTGAGATAGATGACGAAGACCCACATTTGATCTTCCTAGCTTGAAAATGACTTCAAAGGTAAATTCTTGGAATAGCAGAAGCCAATAACATATTCTCCCTTCGAGCACAGGTTTATTAACTATGTACTTCAGAGCTGAATGGTCTATAAAAAAATTAAATGGGCCCCCCAATAGATAGTGTCAGAACTTCTGAAGTGAGTACACTATAACAAGATCTTCCCTTTCTATAGTTGTGTAATTCTTCTCCATGGTAGAAAGTTTTTTGCAAGTGAAATAAATGGGACGATCCAATTTTCCTTCTCTTGGTTGCACAAAATATACCCTAACGCAATCCCGGATGAATTAATATGAACATGGAATTCTTTATTCCAATTGGGATAAACCAAAATGGGTGCACTTGTGAGTTTCTCTTTGAGAGTGTCAAATGTAGAATCACATTCAATAGACCAAACAAACTGTTCATATTTCTTTAAAATCTTCTCCAATGGTGCAGTGATTAATGGATAATTCTGGATGAACCTGAGATAATATCTAGTGCATCCCAGAGTTGATCACAACTTCTTCATGGTAGTTTGTGGTGGCATATTCAGTATTACCACAACTTTGGCAGGGTCCACATATACTCCTTCTTTGCACACCATGTGACCCAAAAATGCTCCTAAAGGGACAACAAAAATATATTTCTTTTAATTTAAAAGGATTTGAAGTTTCCTGCATCTATAAAACATAACTCTTAGCAAAATAGAATGTTTTGTTTTCAGACTGTAGATTGTCAAGTCATCCATGAAAACCTCAAGAAACTTGTGAATGTACTCTAAGGTAGCTATCACAATTCATGAGAATACAACAAGAGCATTCTTCAATCTGAATGGCATGACATTGTAAGCATAAGAAACCCATTTGGTCATGAACGTATTTTTCTTCTTGTCTTCTTCTGCAATCCTGACTTGGTGATAACCATAAAATCCATAAGTGAAATAATAAGCCTCATTTCCAGCAACATTATCCAAAAATTCATCGCTAAAAGGAGTGGGGAACTGATCATGTACACAAGCATTATTAAGGATTCTATAATCAACACACACCCTGATTTCCTAGGAATCTCTCTTAATATCTTGGATGATAATTGGACTTATCCATTCAACCTCATCATCGAGAATATAAGTCCTGCATCCAACATCTTGTCAATGTCCTTCCTTACCTTTTCCTTCACCCTTGGATTTAACCTATAAGGTAGATGCTTGACTGGTTTTGCATTCGGCTTCAATCTATCTTCATCTTGTCCATATCTCCTTTAATGCCTTTTAATTCAAAAATTGAAGCAGGGAAACAATCTTCATATTCCTTAAGAAAATCAAAAACTTATTTAGTAGTATGCTTGTCCCAATAGTCACCAATGGAAGAAAGTTTGGGTTTTTCTTCAGTCCCAAAATTTATCTTTTTTTTTTTCATCTTTAGCGGATGAAAATGCGGTGCATCTATAATAGGGTCTTCCTTTATCCCCCTTTCTCCTTCATATTATTTAAAGGACAAGTGCCTTGATTCTTCTAAGTTGTCATCGGGTTCTTTATTAATTTTACCACAAGCTACTGCTTCATGGAAGCTCAAATCATATTGATGTGAAAAATATCCATATCTTCTTCATTCTGCCATAGTAATTTTAAATTGGAATAACACCCTTTTAATAGCTTTTAAAGCTTCATCTATCTTTGCATCAATATCGCAAAATGAAAAATCCTTGTAGAATTGATCAATTGTTATATTCCAATCCATTGTTTGTCTCTCCAATTCCTCCTTCAAATACCAGTCTCACAAAATAATACCCAATGTATGAATAAACTGAGGCATCCACATCACAACTGGTAAGCCATTGTCTGTCCAAGTAGAACAACAACTTTGTACATGCTTTTGTGGGTGGTATATCCATCATAAATAGGAATCTTGATGAAGGTATTATTTGGAGTCAAGAACCTATGTACCATAGTAGTTTTAATAGTATCCCAATCACAAAATTAGTCACGATGGGTTGTCCATCATATTGTGGAGGTTGCTTGCAAGGAAACATTCATTAGAGATATATTTTCACCATAGAAAATTTTAGGGGCGAATGTTCGCCCTTTGGCGAAATTAAGGGGTTTTAAATTTTTAGTGGGCGAATATTTTGTATCATAGTACATTTTCGCAAACCACCTCAAATAGCCCACCTTATTTTAAGGGAGAGGGTAAAAAGGTAAATTTAGCCCTTGAAATTAGGAGTTACAACCTTCCATTCGCCCATTTTCAAGAATAGGTTTTATTTAAGTGAATCCGTTCGCCCATTTTCAAGAATAGGTTTTATTTAAGTGAATCCTATGGGCCAAAGGCCCCAAATACCATATTTATAAAAGAGGTATGGTAAATTAATAAAAATATAAATAAATGAGAAGTATGATAAATAAATAAAACATTTTTTATATTTACTCCATAAGTCACCTTATATACATGCAAGGGTGTAAACAGATAAAAATATAATTAAAGTGGAGGTATGGTAAATAAATAAAACGTCTTTTTATACTTACTCAAAAGGTATGGTAAATAAATATAAATATAAATAAACTAGACGCATGGTAAATAAATAAAACCTCTTCTTATATTTAGTCCATAACCCTCGTTCTATTTACGAAGGCTCAAGAAAGAGGTTTTATTTAAGTGAATCCTATGGGCCAAATACCATATTTGTAAAAGAGGTATGGTAAATTAATAAAAATATAAATAAACTAGAGGTATGGTAAACAAATAAAACATTTTTTATATTTACTCCACAAGTCACCTTATATTTACGAACACTCAAAAATGCGTTATATTTAGGTGAAACCTATGGGAAAAATACTATGGGACAAATACCATGGACTAGATTGGTATTAATACCATGCAAAAAAACATTATTAAACCTAATATTAGTATTAATAAAAATAAAAATGGCACATGGTATTGACCCATGGTATTCACCTAGAATGTAGCCTATTTAAATGGGGGAATTAAACCAGGATAGATCCATCTTTACTCTGGATCTACTAACCCCCGAGAGGTATCAAATATCATGATATGCAAACTAGCATGGAGTGAAAAAATATTTGATCCAATCAAGAGTAAAAATGGATGTTGTAATTTAATGTATGTTAAACATTTTAGTTGGTTAAAATAAAAAATAAAATAAAAATCAACTATTAATTTTATTAATTTTTATAAATTACTAATAGTAATTTTTAAGCTCCAGGTTTATGATAACCCATGGTATTGACCCATGGTAATACCATGGTATTCATGTGAGCATAAAATATTTAAAGGGGAAATTCTATCATCTTAGATCCATCTTAATTCTGGGTCTACCAAGTGCTCAAAGGGATAAATAGATTTCATCCCCCTAAGAGTGGTAGATGTGGAGTTAAGATGGATATAGTTTGGTTTTTATGATAATGAAGATATTAAATAGACTTACGAAATTATGTTGTAAAAACATCTTAAGGTGAATGGTTAAAGCATAGACATTGGACACGTATATTTGTATACTTCTGCTTTAAACTGAAACAAATCCAGGGCTAAAAGGAATGGATTGATTGCACTAGTCATCCTTCTATAACTTTCCAACATATGCTGGAGTAAACAGATTTTAATTTGGGTAATTTTTCTAATTGCAAACAGGAACATACTTGTGTATTGTCAGGGTGGTTACGAGGTCCCTAGAAGTGATGAATTTGAATTTTTCTTGGTTTTATATATATTATTAGGTTTTTTCTCATGCTTTCTATGAATGGCACAGGTGAATTTTACCCTACACCCACTAGGTTATGGATATGTAATTTCGGTAATTTTGATTTCAAAAGATATTTTAAATAAATTCAGTGATTTCATTTGTGTATTCAATAAACACAAGATTTTATAATTGAGTAAAATATTCGTCATTCCTGGTGAGAGATTCGCCAAAAAAATATATATGCATATCATATTATTGATAAAATCACCTTCCATTTTTCCTATATACCATGGAGATTCACCCATTTATTATACATGTAAATTTAGGGAGGGTTCTTAAAATTTTCCCTGATTTTCACCCTCTTCTATTCTAGAATCAATTTCTTGGATAATATTCACAATGGGTTTAGTACCATTAAAAACAGGATAATTGCATACCTCAGTACCAACCCAATGAAGGCATCTGACAGTTGCACAATTTCACAAATGAATCTTGTCACCTCCTTGCTTCCAATCATCCATCGCAACATCTGGACCTACCTATATACTTTGAACACTTCTCCAGCTGATAGATCCGACAACCGCCAGTTTAATATAATCCTCCCTTTTCCCAACAGTGAGTTGATATACTTGATATAACAAATTTAATTCTTCAACATCATTTAAAAGTTTAGAAAATATTGGGCCTTGATATGGATCCAATGGTTGCATGAATTGAAATCCATTGACTTCAAAGGTCATATTTTCCTGTTTGAGACCAATGACTGCCTAGTTTTCAAATTCCCAATAAGGATGGATATGGATCTTTGTCACCCAAAATGTTTATTACTTCAAAATATGCATAAGTATTAACACCTGAAATATACCCTCAACATCTTCTAATCTCCTAATAGGTAGAATACAATATTGATTTTCCATTCACAATTGAATTGGTGAAAAAATTAATTTGGGTTTCCCGAGTGCCTCCCAAGTTTTTCTTGGAAAAATGTTGACACCTGAGCCAAGATCTAACATTGAGTCCTAGATCTGATATCCAAAAATCTGAGAATCAACACAAAATTCTCTTCTTGTTCTCTTATTATTTTGCTGAAAATTCCTAGAATGCCTTTTAGGAAGATTAGTAGAAATACTCTCTTTTGAGAATGGATCATCCTTCACAATGGATTTTAATTTCTTACGCAACTGACCAATGAGTTGCTCATCATTCATAATCTACATAAATAATTTAAGTCATTCTAATATTGGTTGGGATATCTCTTGTGATGATCTAAGACTTTTAGTCTACACATGTTCTTGTTGTTTAACTCAGGGGCCTTGAGAAGAAATTGATTTCCGGAATAATTCAACTACATCTCGATTATATTCTTTCTATTGATTGGGGTCATAGGATATTTTTGGTGACGTCAGCCTTATGACAGTTGGTTTCTCAGAAGTTCCAACATCAACCCCAGTTCTTTTTCCTTCTCTTGTCACAATGTTAATATTTGGCTACATAACTGATCCTAGTTCTCGTGGTTCAACATTAATCAGATTTGGCTCCCTTCATCCAGTTACACTCTTCCCAATGGGAAATAAGCCCTAGAAAATATTCCATAGCATGTGTTTTCACTCGAAAATGTGAAAACCAATGTCTTCTAGGCATTGGACATTCCCTCGTGACATGACCTTCTTGGTCACATTTATAGTATATGATTGGGCCTCTTCCTCTTGTCCTCCCTCCCCTGGAGGCTCCCTCCTCCTCCTCAAGGAGATTCATTAACTCATAAATTTGTACGATCTAGGCAATCATCCAATGCATCTAAGGACCAACAATGATTCGTATGATGTGTGGGTGATACAAAAAATTCCCAAAATATATTGTTGGGTACATTTGAATACTTCTATAGAATGGGACATAAATGGGGTGAAGGAACTACAAATTTCAAAAAACACATTCATATACATACCTTGATGAGGAGGGAATGCTTAATATTGACTCTGACCCTGGAAGGGAATTGCTAAAGAAATATGCACAACTCCAGAATTGTGTGGTATCGGTAGAGGAGGTCCCATAGGTAGACTAGATGATCCCTAACCCCTAAGCCACAAACATTCCATGACATGATGCCCTTCGATTGGAAATGAGTGTACCAAACTTGAGGTCTCATGGGTCATGTAGGAGCAAGATACTTCAATTTGTAAGTAATGTTGGAAATTTGGTTCTAAGCTCCCGTAAAAGTAGGGTCAACGGAAGGAGTGCCCAGTTTATAATCTTGAGGGATCCCTCCATTATTTCAATCTGCATCGCCTCTTCCAAAGAATCCTATAGCATGTCAATATTCTACTATGACAATTAAATCCTAGTCATTGGTAACAAATCCTTAATAACGTAATCCCTCTGATGATGGGAATCAATGGCATAGGATAGTTTAATCATGGAATATTTGAATCTTTTCATATACTGCCAAGCATAATCTCCCTCCATTTGTCTTATATCTAATAGTTTCGCTAGGCCTTGGTGATTATACTAAGGTAGCTTAAATTCTTGAAGAAATTATTATTTAACTATATCCATGGTAGCATTAGGATTTGCATCAATCCACTTAATAAACCATTGAAGTTCCCTATCTCTTATAGTTTGGAACTCAATAAGTTTGGTGGCATCAGGAGTTTGTTGAGCCCTCCAAACAACCTCACATAGATACCAATGTTGTTCAACATCTTCACCACCTCATCCTAAAAATTCTGGGTATCGGGTAAGTGATCCAACCATATTTCCATCCATGATTGGTTGTCCAATTTGAACAATTTTATATCCCTTGGAACCCAACTGAAAGTGATTAACTGAACTTGTATGAACACCACTACTGGAACTACTTCCTCCATTAGAACTATCGACACTATATTTAGAATGTACTTGCTAAAATTTTATAATATTACTTAGTTTAGAAAAAAAATGATTAGTGCTTTGATATAATACCAAGGGGAGGTTAGGGATAGGAGGAGTTGTATCTCTATGTTGCAGGCTATCACCAACAGGAACTGTTGAAAATGCAACACAAAAATCCTTATTTATTTTTGTCCTTGAATTAAATTAGGAATAAAATTGTAATTCCACATCACAAGACAACTTGTACAAGTTAACTAAGTTAATTTGACTTATTTGGCTTAGTTAATTTGAGTTGAGGGTCTAAATTGAGTCATGTAGAGTGTCTCCTACTTTTTAGGAGCCCTGATTGAGTTTATTTTGAGTTGTAATTAATTAATTCATTTTAACTCGGTTAAAGTCAGTTAAACTAGTTCCAACTGATGGAGGAACTAGAAGGAGGTCAGACATTGGGGCGTTGCTTCATGTATTCAACCAGTTACCTAATGATTCACTCATAAATAAATCATGCATGTCAAATATGAGAGTTTCCTAGTTGATATTGGAGTTGAAGGGTAGTGTACTATCAGTTGTACAACCATCTGAATTGTACATTTGGTGCATGCAGTGAGAGGAAGGCCTATGAGGATTGCGCATTTCATATTGAGGAATTTCCCTAATTTATATGGGATAATTCCCAAGGAAATAGGGAGTTGGGAAAACCAAAATTCGGTTAGGTATTGACTTAGGCTAGTCTAGGAAGTTGTGAGACAAATAGAGATAGTGTAGAGGTTGCTTGGCTTTAGAAAAGCATTGTAATCTTCTCATATTTTCTAACTAATGCAATATACAGATAGTAGGGGTTTTTAGTTATGTCATTCCCCAAAAAATCGGCGTGTAATGTTTTGATTGATTTCTTTCTCTTGTATGCTTCATGATTTCACAATTGTTTAATTGTTTCCGCTGATGAGTAGAGTAGATTCAATTCTATTGTTTTAGTAAATTACAATTAGCAGTTTGAATCTACAAGGAATTTCTGCATGGTATTGGAGCAAAAATTACTCCAGAAGAGGTGAATACGAGTTTGTCTTTTGCAGGTTAAATTGAATTTGAAGTACCATTCTTCAGAATCGGCAGAATGTCGTTCTATGGATTGAGACTCGAATATTCCCTTGAGGGTAGTTTGAAATATATGTCTTGGAAGGACAGGGTGGAGGCAGTGTTGGAAAACAAAGGGTTGAAGGAATTCATAGAAAATGATACTCCTAACCCTACAACAATATATGCTCAAGATCTGGCAGAGTGGAAGAAATGTGTTGCAAAGGTGAGAAGGATCATAATAGGAGTTTGATATCATATTGTCTCAAACCTCCATGGGAAGGATACACCATATGCAATGTGGCATGCCTTGATCAACTTGTTTCAAAACAACAGCGACCACAAGAAGCTGGAACTTAAGGACAAGCTTCAAAAGATTAAGATGGAGAAGGGTGATACAATACCACAATACTTGAGCAAATTCACCAAATGTCAGGATGAGCTTGGGAGCATCGGTATTACAGTTGTTGAAGATGATCTGGTCATCCTAGCACTTCTAGGCCTTCCCAAGAGTTGGCAAAGATACCAGGATTCAGTAAATGGGAGGGAGAATCTAACAAAGTGGGTGCATTTGTGGTCTGACTTGGTGCAAGAAGAGATCAGATGGAGCACCAGAGATGGAACTTCATCCAAGCATGATGATTAGGAGAATTGTGCCTTAGCTGGAAAGGTGAAAAGAGGGAAAGGAAATAGATTCCAATCTAGAGGAGATTCCAGCCAGGGCGGCAAGAAGAAGGACTTGTCGAACATTAAATGTTTTCACTTTCATGAGCCAGGAAACTATGCCACGAAGTGTCTGCAAAAGAAGGCGACAAGAAGCCCTTTAGGAGGAGTGGAAAGTGAAGCTTTTGCTTCACAATTCAAGTTGGATTTCACCCTCATTGCTTGCATGGTGACATCGGTGATGGGTAGTGCGTGATATCTAGATAGTGGAGCCTCATTCCATATGAACGACAACAAAGAATTTTTTAGTGACTTGGAGGAGAAGGACCTCCACATGCACATAGACATGGGAGATGATGGAAGGTATAGCACGATCGACATCGGTACTGTTACTTTTCAGAGGGAGTCTAGTTATCCTCTCATATTAAAAGATGTCATGTATGTTCCAGGTCTGAAGAAGAATTTAGTTTCAGTTACTATGTTGGAGGACCATGGCTACGATGTGATATTTAGAAAAGCGCATCACATAGCCTTAGGACAAGTGAAGCAGATCAGGGTTCATGTGAAGAACCTCTACAAATTGGATGTAGAATATTGTGCAACATTCAGCACAAAAACATAAGAGGTGCAAAGCCGAGACATTGGTGAATTATGGCATAGAATATTGGGTCATCTTCATCATGTAGCTTTGAAGATCATGCAACATATTTCTACAGGACTTACCAAGGGTGCACTAGAAGATAGATACATGCAAAGGGTGTACATTGGGTAAGTACACCAAATACACATTGCATGAAAAGGACAGTTGAGCGCAAGAGATCCTTGAAAGATTTCACTTAGATGTGTGTGGACCATTCTCGATGGCCTCCATGACCAAGCACAATTATTATGTAATATCTATAGATGATTTCTCACATAAGTGCTGGATTTTCTTCATGTAGAAGAAATATCAGGCATTCTTTAAATTTTGTGAATTTAAAGCACTTGTTGAGAAAGACACTGGTAGGAAAGTGAAGGCTCTCAAGAGCAATAACTATGGAAAATATGTGTTGAATGAATTCAATAAATTTTGTGTATCAGAAGGCATTCGACGGGATTTAATAATGCCCCATAACCCATAACATAATGGGGTCGCTGAAAGGAAGAACATAAGTATTGTGGGAGATGCATGGGAGATTTTGCATGATCAAGGCATACCATTGCACTTGTGGGCTGAAGCATGCAACATAAATGTATATGTGCAGAACATGATTCCTCATCAGATTCTCAGGATAAGTACACTAGAATAAGAATTTTTAGGTAAGAAACCATATGTGGCACACTTCAGGATCTTTGGTTCATCAGTTTACTGTCATGTTACCAAGGATGAAAGGAAAAAGCTAGAAACGATAGTTGAGTCAGGAATATTTGTGGGGTACACTGATACACATCACAACTATCGGGTGTACCTTCCATCACACAGGCCGATAACAATGGTTCGTAGAGATGTGAAGTTTGATGAAGATAAGGTCATGATATGTTATGTTGAGAGGGAGCTTTTGTTACATGCAATGAAGAGCTTTTAGCTCCAAAGGAAGAAACTCAAGATGATGTGGAGCAGCCACATGCAGAGGAGCAAAGGATGGAAGCAACCACTCATGTAGAGACTTCCAGAGATGAAAGGAATCACACCAGAGAAGATGAAAGATTGATGCATGATACTAGAGAGAATGTGGGAGCACCCACATCACAACAAAGGAAGAGGTGGTCACCAGATTGGTACACTGGCTACATGGATTTGATGAGCGAGAGTGTAGAGATTAAGCCATCCTTATTCGAGGAAGAAATGCATCAAATATTATGGGTTGATGCCATGGTATAGGAGTATGAATCCATTATCAGAAACAATATTTGGGAAGTGGTCCCAAGACCAATGGACAGGTTAGTGGTGAGTTCTTGATGGATTTAAAATGTAAAGAAAGTAGCATATGGGAGTGTCGAGAAACACAAGGCCAAAGGGTTATCTCAGGTGGAGGGAATTGATTACGAGGAGACCTTTGGTCTAGTAGCAAGGTACTCTTCAATCGGATCTATTCTAGCACTTTCAGTGCAGATGGGATGGAAGATACATCAGATGGATGTGAAGACATCATTCCTTAATGGAGTGATTGAGGAAGAGGTGTACATTGATAAATCAGAAGGATTTGAGACCTTCAACAAAGAGTCGCATGTGTGAAGACACAAGTGAGCACTGTATAGATTGAAACAAGTACCTCGTGCTTGGTACACCAAGATTGATAACTATTTCACTAGGTTGGGCTTCACCAAAAGTTAAGAAAATGCAAATATTTACAATATTGTGGTTGAAGGTAAATTATTGATTATAGTATTATATGTCAATGATTTAATTCTAATAGGTGATGAGAAGCTAGTAAAATCTTGCAAAGAGGATCTTACAAGATAATTTGAGATGAATAACTTGAGGCTCATGCATTATTTATTTGATATGGAAGTATGGCAAGGAGATGAGGAACTATTTGTCTCTTAGGGAAAGTATGCCAACGAGATACTAAAGAAGTTCCATTTGGAGAGCAGCAAACCCATAGAGACTCCTCTAGCAAAGAATTGGAGGAAGGAAGATGTTACTTCAGGTGAAGTAGTGGAGGCTACTATTTACAGGCAGCTTGTGGGTTCATTTATGTATTTGGTGAACACACGACCAAACATATGTTTTGCAGTTAACCAACTTAGTCAAGCAATGGTTAAGCCAACCAAACTCTGTTGGAAGGAAACTAAACATGTGTTGAGATACCTCAAAGGCACCACTTAGTTTGGTGTTTGGTACAGATAGACAAAGGCAGTGAGGATTCAAGGCTTCACAGATGCAGATTGGGCAGGGAGTCCATCATACAGAAAGATCACATCAGGGGGAATCTTCAGTATTAGGTCAACAACAGTTTCTTGGTACAACAAGTAGCAGAGATCAGTGGCACTATGTTCAATAGAACCAGAGTACATGGTTGCTAGTCAAGCAATTTGTTAGGCTATTTGGAAGAGGAAGATTGTTGTTGGGTTATTTGGTCAGCAGATGGATCCTACATTAATCTACTGTGACCATCAAAGTTGTATCAAACTATCTGAGAATCTAATTTTTCATGATCGGTCCAAGCATATCGACATTTGGTATCACCATCTACGAGATTGTGTGTAGAGGAGAATCATGTTGTTGGAGTACATTCCTACAAAGGAACAAGATGCATACATATTGACTAAGGAAATTTCAAGAGGAAAATTCGAGTTCCATAGAGGAAGGATTGGGGTATATAATAATCCCTTTCTTGTTGAGAGGGAGTGCAAGAAAATCTTGATTTGATTTTGTCCTTAAATTAAATTAGGAATAAAATTGTAATTCCACATCACAAGACAACTTGTACGAGTTAACTAACTTAATTTGACTTAGTTGGCTAAGTTAATTTGAGTTGAGGGTCTAACTTGAGTCATGTAGAGTGTATCCTACTTTTTAGGAGCCCTAGTTGAGTTTATTTTGAGTTGTAATTAGTTAATCCAGTTTAACTAAGTTAAAATCAATTAAACTAGTTCCAACTAATGGAGGAACTAGTAGGAGGTTAGACAGTGGGGTGTTGCTTCATGTGTTCAACCAGTTAACTGATGATTCACTCATAAATAACTCATGCATGTTAGATATGAGAGTTACCCAGTTGATATTGGAGTTCAAGGGCAATGTACTATCAATTGTATAATCATCTAAATTGTATAGGTGGTGCATGTAGTCAAAGGAAGGCCTTTGAGGATTGCACAATTCATATTGAAGAATTTACCTAATTAATAGGGGCATATCTCCCAAGGAAACAACACAAGGAAATAGGGACTTGGGAAAGCCAAAATTTGGTATTGGCCTAGGATTGTCTAAGAAGCTGTGAGATATATAGAGTTAGGGCAAAGGTTGCTCAGGCTTGAGCAAAGAATTGTAATATTCTCCTATTTTCTGACTAATGCAATATAGAAATAGAAGGGGCTTTTAGCTTTGAATTTCCTTAGGAAATGACTGTGTAATGTGTTGATTGAATTCTTTCTCTTGTATGCTTCGTGATTCTGCAATTGTTTAATTGTTTCCGCTTATGAGTAGAGTAGATTCAAGTCTACTGTTTTGGTAAATTACAATTAGCAATTTAAATCTACAAGGAATTTCTACAGGAACGAACTCATCTTCAAAGAGCAGTTGCCTCATGACAAAGTGCACGCCATCATCTACTGGAGTATGCTCACCAGGTATCATAATCAATTGCACATGTGGATTAGGTGCATGAAATCCTCCTGATTGTGAGAGGGGTCTATCAGTCCCAGCCAAACTTATCACAATACTTCCACTCGCGTCTCCTAGTTCACCAAAAGGAGATCGCTCTTTCTCTCCTTTTCCCCGCAACTCAAGACTATCCATGTTATTCTTCTATGATGTTGAACTTATCACTGCTTCTCCTATCCTTTGTAACTCTCTTCTTCTATGCCTAATTTTTCACAACTTCCTTTCTCTCCACTCATCAACTATTCTTTCCATCTGTAATTCTCTAAAATCTCGTGCCTTATGTAAATCTTCTTGGTCCATTGCAACAACCCTTCATTTTCAGCAACTACACAACATTCCTCCCCCTAAATCCAACCCCCGACACTAAGGGTTTTAAGCAGCCATTCGACCTTCTTGGAACGATAACATATTTTCTTCAACCATCAAGACTTTGATCCAAAAGGGGATCTCTTTCAACAATATTTTGCGTAATCCAAACTTGAATACTGCTTCTTCTCTAGAAAAGGATTGATGATCTTCGATTGAAAACTTAATAATATAGCCTTCTAATGTTGTATTTACCCAAAAATCAATAGCCCTCGTTACGTTTATGTCTAATCAGTGGACTTCAGCCAAATCAGCTACCGACCATTCTCTATGAAGTCGAGATCGACTTCCAACCCCTTCTTTAACTTGCAACCATCTAAACCAGTTTTGTAACTTCTCAAGGAACTCACACCAAAAGATTTCATATTGGTCACAAGCAGGTTCAGTCTGCATAATTTCTTCTCTAACCCAATATAGGTTCTTTTGCCTTTTTTGATCTTGTTGTAGAATAAAATAATCAAATTTCTCAAGCCACCAATCCTAAATACCTCTACCAAAAATTATAGATACCATGATCTAGATCCCTTCTAAAGCTCAGGGTCTCGACAACATAACCATTTGTTGGAAAAAAATATAGAGTACTGAGGACCCAGGGTTCAGCCTGAGTTTTCCAACAAGGGAGGTTGTCATAGTCTAGCTTTTCACCTACATTTTCACTCCTTTTTGTACAAAAGGAGCATCTCACCCAAGGTGAGCGAGAACCAGTGGAATAAATAAGGGATCTAGATTAGTGGCAGAATACTAAGTATGTAATACTATCATTTGCCTCATTAATCATCTTATCATCACACACAACTACTCCTTATTGAGACATACATTCATAAGAGCAAAGACAACGACATCATATACTTAAAAGATATATGAAATTTTAAAAGGGCCATGCAAACATTGAGCTAAGAACGCAAAATTTCCCCATAACACTTTTTCTTATTAATATATTCCAACCACTACATCGAGGATCCAAATAACCTTGCATGATCTTATTATTTCAAACCACATTACACCAAAGCTTATAAACCATAGACATGAATCAAAACTTTGCACATATTGCAAATTCCCACAAGAAATTATCAGCAATGATGGAAAACAGGCAGATGAGAGGTTCTATATATTAATTGATTGATTGATTAATTCTCATTAATTCATTGTTGCCTTATTTGTTCCTCTACATCTTCTTTTATAGGCTTGCTCGCTTGATATAACCCTCACGGAGGTTCCTTGATCCCGCCTTTGGTTTGGTCCACTTTAAAAAAATATTGGTACCTTTTTCATTTTTCCTCTTAATTCTTTCAAAAATAATCCAAATTTCCTGCTTTCACAGGCACATTTTCGTATTTTTCCAACTATTCAGGTCCCAAAATTTAGTTCACTGTTGCATTCAGTTTTCTGGTGATTTGCTTCTAGTGGCTTTATCCATTCATCCTCTGCAACTATCTTGTGAGCTTGTTTTCCATATTTCTCCAAAAACGAAGGACCCAACATAACCTAAAATAGTTTTGGGAGATATCTGTATAGTGTGCACTTTGAAGACTGAATGCATACTTCTATAGACCATGTGAATGTCTCCAAATATGAGATAAGTCAGTGCAGAAGAAAAACTTGTATTCGTCTTGGTTACAAATATTACTATGTGATGGTACACATTTTTGTTAGGATATGCATACTGTGGGACTAAGTTAGCAAGAGTTTTTGATGACTAGATCTTCTCAAATGTAGTTGAGAGCATCACTACGAATCACATTGGTATTAAACATATCATTGTTTTGTCATGTACTATCATGCCATTGATTGTCATGAAAACTTATTAATTCTAGTAATCTTTTTGAGGGCATTATTGCGAAGAGATACTAGGAGGTTGTGAGTCAAAGTGAAACTAAATATGTAGCTATTGATATTTTGAGAAAATATGATGTTTGAAATAGTGTTTGATGTTTTAAATGAGAAGAGATTGTTTTTGAGCTGCAAAGGATTTTATATGGTGTGATATTATTGATATGAAAAAAATATAAACATTATGTTGAGAAAATATTGATTGATCATGTAACTAATCACAATGACCTTGCGGGATTGTTTGCTGAATTGAAAATTTACTTACATTTTCTTTTGAAATAAGAGCTTGATATCATTTTAATAACCATTGATCATGTAAGAATATTTCTAGTTGTGATATCTGGTTACGATTTGCAATGTCATGATGCCAATGTCGCTTTGAGCTCAAGCATGAACCAATTAGGACAGAGGATTGATATTTAGAGCAATTATTCCTAGTGTTTTAGATGACATAATATGATTTAGATTTGGTAAGGTGCGACAGTGGCATTTTCATGTAGTAGTTGGAGAGCAAAGAATGTATCATCTAGTGTCAATAATTATATGCCTATTTAGGTGTCCAGAGTTGTCATTAATGTTGTAACCAAACATTTAGGGTTTATCAGTTACATATCGTGTTTAAGCATAGATGTTAATATTTGATTGATGAGAAAATATTTTATTGTAGTTTGTTCTTGTATTGATATTGACCATAGGTGGATCCAGTATAAAATATTTTGAAACATGGTCCAACATGGTGAGATGAAGGTTGGAGCCTTCATGGAAATTGTCAACTTGCTAGTCAAGGTGGTAGGGTGGAGCAAGGTAGGAGAGTGGAGTCTCCTTTAGGTTGGAGCCTGAGAACACTTTAGGGTGGAAAGTGGTGCTAGTGTAGGTTGGAGCCTGTATAGGGTGTTGGTGAATCCTTTAAGTCAGATCTAATGAAACTAGGGCACCAAAGAATCCTTCTAGTTGGAACTAGTCAATTAGGGCATTGGATCATCCTTCAGGTTGGAGCTTGTAAATCAAGGTGTTGGAGTGTCCTTCTGGTTGGAGCCTGTAAATCATGGCATTGGAAAATCCTTAAGGTTGGCGCTTGTAAACTAGGGGGTTGCAGCCTCCTTCATCTGATGCTAAAAATATTGGAAGTTGGAGCTTCCTAACTGATGCAAATTTTGAAGACCTATATTAAGAAGCATTTGGTGGTTTTCTCCCAGAAGGGGTTCCTCCTAAAAATATCTTGTCTATTGTCTTGATGTCATGCATTGTTGAATGGTGTTGTTTACTGTTCATGTGATTTGATGTTGATTTATGTTTGATATAATGATAATGTGAATCCAATGTTGTGAAAATTAATAATTTAATAATTGAATGAAATATTGATTCACCCCCTCTTAGTGTTTCCTATATAGTTGTTGTTCCATTCAACATGGAGTTAGGTGGGTTGCTTCAATTTCAAGATGTATTGTGGGTACTGAAGCTCAAGTTCAATGTGTTTTTTTCCTTAGTGGTAGAGGTGAAGGGGTTTGAGGTGGTATTCCAAGATGGGAAAACAATACTCAGGCCTAGAGGCTCTTAGGTTGTTGGAGAAGTCATTGGAGTTAGGGAAAGTGGTATATATAGGTTGATGGGTAAGCCTATAGATAAATGGAAGACATTAGAGAAATGTTGAGGTCTAAATGGTCCTCCTAAGGAATATTATAAAATATTAGTGGAAATGATAAAATAAGATTAGATTAAATCATCAAATTTAAGAGGGAAAAAGAAAAAACTACTTTTTCAACTCATATTTTCATCTAATCTCCCTACATTTTTTCTCAAATTTCAAGAGAGAGCACTCAATGGGCGAAAAAATTAATTCCTCATCCAAGGATTACACATGTTGCATACTTTTGATGGATCATGTTACATGATAAATAAGAAGTACATGAAAAAATGTGATTGCAATCACATTTTTCATGTAGCATGGTCCATTGAAAGTATGCAATATGGGTACTCCTTGGATGTGGAAGTAAAATATTTATCCAAGGAGTGCTCCTACTTGAAATTTTAGCAAACCCATAGGGAGATAAGCTGAAATATGAGTTAAAAAAATAGTTTTTTATTTTCTAATATTTTTACCTTTTTAGTCCAAAAATGGTGAATCATCCCCCATGTTTGATATCATCATCTTGAATCCTATTGGTTCTTATAAAGTTGACTTTGGTTGTATATTTTGTTTTGAAGTCCATTTCAGACCTCAAAATTTCTCTCATGAGGTTCCTAAGACTCACATGGATTCATGTTCGAGTGGGAGTTTGCAAGTTTAGAGGGGGAAACGGCAACCCAAGAAGAGAGCATGGCCAGTGAGGAATAAGGATACTTCTACAACTAGAAAGAAAGAACCGTGGAATGGGATGAAGGCCTATCATGAGAAGAAGAAGTGTGAGGCTTCTAGCAGTAGGGACACTACCAAGGATAATGTTTTTCATTCTACAGGGTATGTTGTAGTGGTGGACACCAAATATTGGGCTAGTATTGTCGATGTGTTAATTTTGAGTAGTGGATGTACCTCACTCACTAAGAGGGAGTGTTGAAAGGTATCTTAGGAGGTACTCCCATAGCCCTTGGGGTACTAGGTTGTATGCAATGTACCCAAGTGGTGGGATTTGGGCACAAGTTGGTGGGCTAAAGATGTAAGAGAACTAACTGTTTGTTCTATTCATTGTGTGAGGGAACCTTTAATGAGATAAAGGGGGCACCTAAAGCAATGATGGAGAGATATAAATTAGAGAGACCTAGGATTAGTCTCACATCATCAACATAGAAATCAATCTCAAGAAGCCTATCGAGCTAAGGGAGTTACATATCTAAGGAGGATTCGATCTTGCAAGAGAAGCAAATTTCTTGGTTTATCTAGTGTTGGAGAAGGTCGATTCTACTCAATAAGAAACGATGAATTTATGTGATGATTTGTGTCCTAGTGAGGGCTCAATCAACACTGATAGTAGGAAGGGAAATACACCTAAGTCCGTGCATGATATGAGTTTTGTCCAGTGGTAAAGGGGGAGGGTTGAGACCCTGAAAGAGGTATACAAAGCCTTGGTTGTATCTGTTGTTGAGGAACAAGTTCCTCAAGAAGTTCGTAGAGGGTTTTTGTGGTTTAGCTATGACCTCAAGGAAGGTCGAATTAGCCTTATTATGGCATAGTGGGAACATATTGTTACAGGCACAAAGGTAAGGGAATTTGGATGTTTAACAAGTTATGTTGTTGGAGATTGTTGATGAGCGTTATGGTTGCGTATTTTCCAACAACGAAGTGTTGGACAACTTGTTTTGAAGCCTATATGCAGTCACCTTGATGAAACAAAGGGACTATGATTTGTTGAGTTTCTAGGGCCTATATACAGTGATTTGAAGCAATGTATTCATTGTGAAAAGGTTGATTAGTTGGAGTTGATATATGCTTATAATTGGAGGGAAAATTACACAATGAGTAGCTGATGTGCAGAGGTTTTGCTAAAGTGAGTTCTTTGTGAGTAAAGGTGGAAAACGACCTGCTAGGTGTTCAGTGATGAAATAGAGTTGAAAGGTTCGTTGTATAAAGTTTATCTTCAACAAGTAAGTTTTTCATTTTTGTCATTTTCCTTGGGTAGATTGACAGCGAAATGTTGTTGACTTCAAGCCCTAGTTTTTCCTTGTATCAAGGCTTTGTAAGGGCCATGATCCTTAGTATGGGAGCCCTATGTTTGTTGTATTAAATTTCTAATATAAACAAGTTTTGGGTTTGCAAATTCTTGTGTGTTTTGTTTATTAACTGATGTTACATCTCCATTGTGAAAAGTGCTTGGGGTTATGAGTATTTTAGTGTGCTTATGATCATGATTAGACATAGACCAGATTCTGAAGAAATAGGAAAAATCAACATACCATTCAACACACACCATGCAACCCAACTTCCAATGATAGGGAAAGTGTCACAAAGGGATTTCCAAATCGCTAATGAAGAAGGCTATGATTTTCTAAGACACCATATCTACTCAATTTCAAATTTGCTGCAAAAATACTTGCTCCATGGTCAGGCCCCATAAGGATCTATTTTTCAATAACTTCCACAAACTCTTTGCTGCGAGTGATTTGAAAAATAAGTGTAGTCCCTTTAAAACCCAACCTCCCACTGATTTAGTTTGGGATATCATCCTTTAACTAAACAGAGAAATACCATATGTTTGCCTACTTCATGCCCATAAAAACTTACAATTGATCTTCTTGATTATGTTAATAATACATTTTGGAATGGATCTGATAGATGAATAAGAGACATGAATACTCTCCACAATAATTTTACCAAGATCAATCTTCCTACTCTTGAAATAAGTCGGTTGACCCACACTATACTGAACAAGGTTCATATACATAACAAGAATACTCAGAAGATCTCGTATGTGTAAATATCCATTATAGGACTATATATTATATAAGAATTGTATTGAAGATATGAGATGATTACAAATGAGGGCGAGGGCCTACTTATATACCTTAGGCAGGTACCTCTTTGCCAATGGTCATGTCGTTAGGGAAATATACCTTCATTAACTAATTTCCAGGTAATTAATCATTCTTTATTATTGTTATTGTTTACATTATTTGTATTTTTTGAATCAGTGATCGGAGAATCCACAGTTTGAACATCTTTATACCAACGTTTCAAATCCCAAGTGGGATCCATCATCAGGGTTGAAGAATGATGATAAAATAAGAGCAATAAGGCAGAATAAATACTAATGAGGAAGAAATTTAAGGAAGAACACACAGTCGGCTAAAATTTATTATTTTATATATTTATTATTCATAACATTACTTTCCTCTTCAAAAATATTTTTCCTCAAAGCTTATTGTTGAAAAGGCTTGATTTCTTTTTTTGTTTTAAATGTCTTCTCATCTTGAAATTTCCATCTTCACTGATATAAGATGGTATGATCCTTGGAGTGATAAATAAAATTGTCGAGCTAAGATGTTATGAAACCAGCTCACAAAAAGATAGAAAAGAAAGATCAACACCTTAGAATTCAGCCTCTTCGAGGGGGCAATCTCCTTTACATTACACAAATGAACAATTCTTGGATGATACAAATGACAAGACCTCCTTTCTATATATAGGAGTCTAAGGGGTCATAATATAATCAAAGCCGACATAACAATAGTAATGTAAGGGCACAATAATAACAATAGTGGGATTCTATGGGGCACAATAATAACAATATGGGGACTACATGGGCACAACAATGTAATAAGGGGGTTTTACTAATAACAATAAGGGGTTACACTAGTAGTATAGGGACCTAACATGCCCCTCTCCTTCAAAAAGTGTTGTCCTCAACACTTGAGTAGTTCTTGATGATTCTGTATAAAATTCTTGTCCTCCCATGTGGAATCTTCAGTGGGTAAGTTCTTCCACTTAAGGAGATACTCTGAAATTGATCGATTTCGTAGTTGTCAATTTCTTGTTTCTATGACTGCTCCAGGTTCCAATATGATTTTTCCTTCCTTGTCAAATTCTGGAAATATTGTTTGAACTGGGACCTTCTACACCTTTGGAATGAGTGGCCACACTTCTTCGTCCTTCTTGCATTCATCCCTTGCTTTGTTTATCCAATGTGGTTGGATAATAGAAATAGCACAAAACAATGCTTCCACATCCTCATCATTTCTTCAGAGTGCATCTGCAACAACATTTTTCTTCCCTTTTTTGTAGACGATTTCAAATTCATAACCCAACATATTTGTGACCCATTTTTTCTGTTCTTCTAAAGATAATCTTTGTTCTAAAAAGTATTTAAGACTATCATGAAACACTTTTACCTTGAAGTGTCTTCCCGTTAGGTAAGTTCGCCATTTCTTAAGTGCATGTAGCATTGCCAACTTTTCCTTCTCATAAATAGCTTTCTTTAGATGTAGCCATAAAAATACCTAATCACCTACATCAAAACTTCTTTCACTGCGATGTTGATTTGCTTGTTGTTTCATTTGATTCTGCACCAAAGTGGCATTATCCTTTAGAAGTTGGATAACTTGTTGTTTATGCTCGATGTGATATTTCACTACTTGAATCTTTTTCTTCTTGATATGTCCTTCTATCTTAAGAGTTTAAGGAGTGGTAATTTCTTCCAATGCATTACAAGAGATGGTCAGATTCATTTCTTGATGCTCGATGTGATATTTCACTTCTTGAACATTTTTCTTCTTGATATGTCCTTCTATCTTGATAGTTTGAGTGGTAATTCCGGCCAGTGCATTACAAGATATGGTTGGATTCATTTCTTCTTTCTCAATGTGATCTTTCACTTCTTGAACCTTTTTCTCCTTGATATGTCCTTCTATCTTGAGAGTTTGAGGAGTGGTAATTCTTTCCAATTCCTTACAAGAGATGGTCGGATTCATTTCTTCTTTCTCTAGGGTTGGTTCCTGGTGTATATCCTCTTGTTTTGATGTTTCTTGATCCTTTTCTTCCTCCTCTTCATAATCTATGTAAAATAATTTCTTCTCAACACACTTATGACCTTTAGTGTATTTGCTATCAAAATTGTAACAAAGCCTTTTTTCTCTTTTTTCTTCCAATTGTTGTGGTATAAACCTTGTAGGTTGTGGAAGGCTAGGAGAAAAAACACTTCCATAATTATAGTCATGAGTGGTGGGATTCCTTGTTTCCATAATTTCATTTTCAATTTTTCTTGCCAATGTGAATGCCTTTTCCAATGAATTAGGTTTCCAAAGACAAACCTCATGTTGAATGTTATCCTTTAAAGTCCCTATGAAGACATCAATCCTTTGCTTCTATGGAATATCATTTACCCGTATATTCAAATTTTTAAAGTCCTCGATGTGCTCTGCTATTGAACCCTTTTGTTTGAGATTTATCAATTGGCTAAATAAAGTGTTACTCTTTGTATCCTCATAATGTGCTATCATTTATTCTGTGAAAATTGACCAAGTGACAAGTGATTTATGAGAACAAAGCCCTTTATACCATAAAAATTGATTCAGTTCTAAATATAAAGATGCAATATGTACCTTTTTGTAACAGTTTCACCTCATGTATATCAAAATATTTCTCCATCTGTAGTATCCAATTTACTGGATCCTTGCCATCAAACTTCCTCATATCTCTTTTTCTTGATTTTAGGATCTCGTTCTTAAATATGTTGTATCTCTGGAATTTCGAATCTCCAAGTTCTGGAATTGTGATATATGGTAGCCCCTTATGTCCTCTTTCTAATGCCATCAGCCTGATCGAAATTGGATTCTCCAAGAAAGAGTTATGCCCAATCTCCCAAGATGACATAATTATATACTTTTTCAGTAGAGCGAACGTGTACGAAGTGCCACGTATCATTGTTTCGACCTTCGGACCTGAAATTGATACACAGAAAACTATAGGTCGTCCTCTTTCTGTAACTTCTTACAAAAGTGAACTTTGATTATTAGAGAGAAAGTTGTGACTATTTTCCCAAGGTCACCTGTTTGGAATGTAATTCGGGATTTTGTAAAAACCCTAACTTCATCAGATCATATCTCCGAAAATATAGCGAGACAAGATCTGAAATTCGAACCCGAGGTTTAGAACAATATGGGATCAAATGGGTTTTAATTACAGGGGTTAATCTATCAAAGAAAAAATGTTATAGCGAAAATTCCACGATGGCCTATTTGAGATGGAAGTTTGGAGCTTGCAAAAATCCTAAGTTGCTCAGATCATATCTCCGAAAATATAGTGCAAAAATATTTGAAATTCAGGCTCGAATGCTCAGAACAAGCTCAGTGCAAATGGGTTTTTTTTTACCTTCTGAAACTTTGTAGAGAAAAAGTTAAGCGAAAATTACACAATGACTTGTTTGGAGCAGCGAAACCCTAGAATCCAAAGCTCTGATACCAAATGTTATGAAACCAGCTCACAAAAAGATAGAAAAGAAAGATCAACACCTTAGAATTAAGCCTCTTCGAGGGGGAAACTTCCTTTAAATTACACAAATGAAAAATTATTGGATGATACAAATGACAAGACCTCCTTTCTATATATAGGAGTCTAAGGGGTCATAATATATTCAAAGCTGACATAACAATAATAATGTAAGGGCACAATAATAACAATATGGGGACTACATGGGCACAACAATATAATAAGGGGGTTGTACTAATAACAATAAGGGGTTACACTGGTAGTATAGGGACCTAACATAAGAAAGGATCTCCTAAATCAATATTTTGAGGAACTTTGCAATTACTTGATAGATGAGATAAATTGTTATTATCAGACTATATTGTGTTGAAATCATTATCCTCTGGAACATAAGTTGGTTGTTTTTGTTTTGAGTCATACAAATACGCAGATTGATTGAGATTTTTTCTCTTATGATTCAGATGTCGATAAGGAATTCTTTTGGTTTGACTTCTTCTTATCAAGTGTGTGGAATTTTTTTGATTTACTTCAGATACTAAGGTTGTTGAGTTGGTTACAAAATATTCACTTGGAATTTCCATTGTTTGAATTGCATATGTTTTTCCTTCAACTCGTTTGTTATTTTCTTGAGTTGTGATATTTATTGGATCAATGTTCGTACCTTTTTCTTCAACTTGGATTGAAGACTTCGAAACTTATTTCGTGATAAATTCTTGTAATTAGTTGTTCAATGATTTCTTATCATTTTTAGGAACTTCCTTAATTTGAGTAGACTCTGAGTATGATTTTTGAATCGTACGAGTTCTTCATTTTCTGAGTTGAATTTATTTTGGCATTCAAACTTCTCATCTTTTAAACCCTTATTTTGTTCTATTAATAATTTTTTTTTAAGGTTCTTTAAGCTTAAAATTTTCTCTTCTTTCTTAGATAAAATTTCGTTGAGATTTTTGTCGAAACTTTCCTTTTCTTGTTCTAACTTGTGCTTCTTAGTTTTACACTTTATGACTTGTGTAATTAGTTTCTGGATATGATATTTTAAACGAGAATTCTTTTCGATTTTATTGGATATGACCTCCTCAAGCTCTTTTTTCTTCTCTGGTATTGTGTTTTGATTCTTTTGAGGTATTAATTTGATAATATATTTAAAAGTCTTTTGAATAAGGAATTATCAAATTCGGACTTCATTATCATGTCTCAAAATGTGATCATCCTTCCCTTATAAGAAAATGTTAATTTGTTTTTTCACTATGTGTAACATGAGCGTACCTAATTCTTTAAATCAAGGTTGACCAAAAATTATGTCAAACTCTGTCATACATGGTTACACCACGAAACTGAGATATATATTCATAATGATCTACTATCACTTGTAAATCATTAATTTCATTTTTTTACCAAAAATATCTTTTGTTTCGCTTACATTGGCATTTGAGATTAATAGTTGATTCACTAGATCAACATTAATGTAATTTTCATCGTTGCTTGTACTGATAAAGATATTAATTTTTTCCTTTATATGTTCCCTTTTAATGAAATTATTCTATAATCCATAATAATAATAATAAAAACTTTTACAGAAAAATATTCCTTCCTTTATTTTCAAATTAAACTCCATTTTGTATTTGTTGCGATTTTAAAATAATTCATTTTTTTATATATATTTTAATGTTATATATATATATATATATATATATATATATATATATATATATATATATATATAGATATATATATATATATATATAGATATATATATATATATATATATATATATATAGATATATATATATATATATATATATATATATATATATATATATATATATCTATATATATATATATATATATATATATATATATATATATATATATATAACTTTAATCAAGGAAAGGGATGAAGAATTTGAACGATGGCAATGGCAGTGGCAGGTGCAGGTTGCAGCAGCGTGGTCTCCTCTGGGGATCTTACTTTCAGAAACGGAGTCGATGCCGGAAGCCAAAAGCCCAAGGGCAAGGGGGTTTATCAGCTCACCAACAAATATGGCGCAAATGTTGATGGATTCAGCCCCATTTACGACACAAAAGATTGGTCTCCCTCTGGTGATGTCTATGTGGGAGCCACGATTTCAGGTTATTCGAGACGTGGGTTTCATGACGAGGCCTTGCAACTATTTAATCAGCTGGAAAGAGCAGGCGGGCGACCAGATCAGCTTGCTTTCGCCAGCGTCCTCCCTGCAATGGCCCATTTGGGTTCGCTGGACAGGGGCAGAGATGTTCTTAGGAATGTGATTGTAGAGGGGTTTCAGTGTGATGCTTTTGTGAGGAGTGGGCTCATGGGCATGTATGTTAAATGGGGGAAAATGGAGGATGCATACAAAGTGTTTGAGAAAAGTCCTGAACGAGATGTTATTGATTGGAATGCGTTGCTTTCTGGTTATGTGAAGAATGGGCGAGTGGACGACGTGCTGGAGCTGTTTTGGGCAATGCCTGAGAGAAATGTGGTCTCATGGACTACCATGACTACAGGATATGCGCAGAAGGGCTGTATGGACAAGGCGCTGGAGCTGTTTCAGAGGATGCCGGAATGGAATGATGTCTCGTGGAAAGCCATGGTTGCAGGATATGCTCGGAGTGGGCTTGTTGAAGAGGCGCTGGAACTCTTTTGGCAAATGAAGATGACTGGAGGCGGATTCAGAAACTTTAGCAAATATTCTGCCGGCATGTGCCAACTTGGCGGCTCTAGAGCAGGGCAGAGAGGTTCATGAGGAAATAATTAGAAGTGGTTTTCAAGCCAATGTCTTTACTCATTCTGCCTCGTTCCAGATCCAGATCGTGCTCCTTTCTGGCAAAACTCTGCTACAATGGGTACGCTCTCTGGATCTAGTGCAGGATCTCAAGCAAAGCCTGGAATTTAGGCTGGGGATTCCCTTTGCTTCTCAACGACTCCTCCACGAAGGTAAACAACTTGAGGATCTATATCCCCTTTCTTTTTACAGCATTAAGAGAAATGCCACCATTATTTTTACCCTTCGTTTGAGAGGGGGAGCTGTTGGACAGTCATCTTTAGCTGCGGCTTTTCCATACAAAGATGTTGTCCATGCTCAGAAGCCCAAGAAAACAGCTCCACTAGCTCAGACCCCCAAACCTTTTTTGGTGGAAAAACTGGAGGAAACCCCCTCCATTGAAATAATGCATCCTTTGCTGGATGAGAAAATCCAAAAGTATGCAAAGGATGCCATTATTTGCAGGTTCAATGGGCTATAGCCACGCACAACAGATCTCTACCAATGGATTCACTCTAACTGGACCAACAACTGCAAGGTTCTTCTCTGCTCAAAGGGTTTCTTCATTGTAGTATTTGCTTTCAGTGAAGACTACCAAAAAGCATTAACTGACGGCCCATGGTTTTGGGGCTCAGCAGGTTTATTCCTCACCCCTTGGTTCCCAGATTTCGATCCATCTTCAGCAATCATCACCAAGATCCCCATCTGGGTCAGACTTCCTAATCTCCCGGCGCATCTATGGCACTTTGTTGTATTCCAAGGAATCGGCGATTCTCTAGGCCGCTTTCTAGCCACAGACACCTCTAGAGGGGAAAAAGGCATATACACCTTCGCCAGAATTTGTGCAGAAATAGACATGAGCAAAGGTCTACCTGATCAGATTAATCTCAAAATTGGGGACTTCCATTGGACTCAGTCCCTAGATTACGAGAACACAGCCTTTCGCTGCCGAAATTGCCATCACACAGGGCAAATTTAGAGCTGTTGTCCCTCGATGCCTGCCCAAAAGAAGAAAGCCAATCCTAAGCCGAAATCCAAAATCTGGAAATCTCATGATCCTCCTCCCATGGATGATTTTGATTCCAGCTCAGATGAAGAGGAAGGGGTTGCGGAAGGAATGGAAGCACAGGATCCGCCCTCGACTGGTCCTGAGGATTCTACTGTCCCTCCAAACTCACAGAAAAGAACTCATGAGTCTTCTCCCTCGGATTCAGACAAGGACACCTCTCTGTCAGCCCAGCTCAGTTTGCAAATCATGCCAGCTCAGCTGAGTCATCTTGATTGGGTCAACGTTGGTAAAAAGAAAGGAAAAATATGCCGAATAGTTGACTCTACCCACGTTGGGTAGAATCCTCTGTTCTGCTCTTGTTACTCTGTTCTTCTTGTTACTTCTTGCTTAGCACTGCTTTCCGCTTGTTTTCTCTTAGGGGCCGAGGTGGATAATCAATCCTTTCCGGCTGCCCGTTTTCTTGCTTCTCTTGGTTGTAACTTCATATTGTACCATACTTCCTCTTAATAGAATCAGTTTTTACCGAGAAAAAAAAAAAAAAAAATATATATATATATATATATACATACATACATATATATATACATACATATATACACACACATTCCATTCCAACTTTTTATACATATCTATATATATTTCAAAAAACTTTTATAAAGCAACCCTTCCATATATATATATATATATATATATGCCTTTTTTCTTTTTTTTCTAATATACCCGCTTTTCCTTTTTTTTATTATATCCCTGTATACACCTCTTTAATTCTCCACATATATATACAACCCTTTTTATATTTATATACGTACTTATAACTTCAAATTGAGCTCATGGGATAACTAAGTACGGTCCACTTAAAATGATAACTCTTGTTGGGACAATATGTTATTGATATATTAATCACTTTAGACTAATAGGTATGGTTAATAGGCACAACCTTTGGATTGTTAACATTATTGGCAACAATCAACGTATGGGTAATAGGATGATACAATGGTTTAAAAATTTCAATGGTAAATATTATTGTTAAGTGTATGGTGGAAAATTATGGAGTGGTGTACGGATTTGAGAAGAATAGGATGACGATAGGGGACAAATGTGTTGATGGAAATTGTGTGGGTGTGAACCTTTGGCTCTGCAGGGATTTTGACTGTATAGTGTAAATTTAGAATGCCTTGTGGTTGTGCAAGGTAGCAACAAAATTTATGTTGTGGGGGCCGAACTGTGTGATTGATAGGGTGGATCAAGCTCAAAGGAACAAAGAAAATGATGATTGTAATGGGCGCAATGTTATGGCTGTTGTTCGGCTGTGTTTCTATTTGATGGATAGGGTTACGGTGTGGGTAGCGAAGCTAGTCGATGGAATGCAGATGGTGTGAGATAGTTCTTAGAAGGTGACGACATTTTGTCATTGGGGTTTATGGAGGAAGTGGAATGTCGGGAAGATAAGGTCGTTGTAGTGAAAGCGGTGAGATAGATAGTTGTAGGGACTCGTGAACGTGGCAGTTGTTGTAGGCACTGGGCGCCTTTGGGTGCGTTATCAAGTATGGCGGTGGAGTGTTGTGGAGTGTCAATGGCTAGTCAAGCCATTGTCAGCTTGAGCCCTGCTGGCTATGCAAGTTTGGGTGGCCACTGGACGACTGCAACGATGTTTGTGGATGACGTATGGCAGCCAGTTGGTAGTGCAGTTGTTGTTGTTTTTTTTAATAAATTTCAAATAATCTCTCTTTTTATTTTATTTTTTTGGATTTATTTTTTCTATATATATATATTTTAAACATTATTATTATTATTATTATTTATATTATATTTTTTTCAAGCAATTTTTTTTTAATATACATGATTTTTTTTTGAAATATAATGTTTTTTTTTTAGATGGTCAAGGGCCCTGACGAAATCACCAAATGGAGAAACTCCAAGTTCTTGTAGCTAAATGCTTCAACAACAATGATGTTGACGAATTTGACAGTCAAAGACCTAGATTAGAGAACAAGGTTGTTGTGTAGCAGTTGAGCAACTAGAGGATTGAAACAACTATGGTACCAATGCAACGAATAAGGTTCATATACGCAATAGGAATACTCAGAAGATTTGGTATATGTAAATATCCATTATAGGACTATACATTATATAAGAATTGTATTGAAGATATGAAATGATTACAAGTGAGGGTGAGGGCCTACTTGTATACCCTAGGCATGTACCTATTCACCAATGGCCATGCCCATAGGGACATATCCTTTCATTAACTAATTACTAGTTAATTAATCATTGTTTATTATTATTATTGTTTACATTATTTGTATTATTTTATATATATTTTATTCATAACACACACAATAATTATTGATTCAAACTTTGCAATAATCCATAGCCAATATTCTTTGATATAAGCATTAGGCTTTAGGTAGAAATCTAAATATTTGAAACTGACTTGTATATTGTTGGGTTTGGAGCCTGATTATCTTCTATATTCAAAGGTATCGCCGCATAGGACCCCAGTTCGAAATGGGGGCGGCAACTCCGCCTGTAAAATATTCGCTGCAGGGCCGTTCATTAGGCGGGTGATCTGACGGTAGAACTTATGTTTAGTTTAGGGTTTTTTGCCCTAGAAGGCAACCCCTCTCTTTGTATGAGGGTATTGTATTTAAGGTTGTGTGATATATGTGTATTCTGTGTGAGTGAGAAACAGAGAGGTGAGACTGTGAGAGAAAACAGAGGATATTACAGCGGATTTGCTGTAGGTTGTGTCTCTTCATTTTGCTAGATAATAGAAAGGAAGGACTGGCTGTTCGGGGTGGATGTAGCCCAAACTAGGTGAACCACGTATATCTGTGTCTCTCTTGTTTTGTGCGTTTTCTGTGTTTATATTTCTGCAATATTTTATGTGTTCCATTGCTCCGTAATATATAATTTTCTAACATATATCAAATATTTGAAAAGGAAGGCATTCTACTAGATAATCCTTGATTGCAAAAGATGTATTATTGTGCAAAATTGATGATTTTTCAACATTGATTTTCATGCCACTAATGAGCTCAAATATTTCCAGAATCCTTTTCAATACACCAATGTACAAATTTGATCTATATAGAAAAACAAGGATATCATCTATGGAAAGAAGGTGGGAGATTTGAACCTGCGATGTTACATTGACCCTTTTTAATTATCTAGAGGATATAACCTTTTGAATTAGCTTACTTAGACTTCTACAACCAATAAAAAGAGAAATGGAGATAATTGACATCCCTGTCTCAAACCTCTTAATGCCTTGAAGAAAGATGACAACCGACCATTAATTAAGGTCACAAAATTGACAATTGTGATATATGCCATGATCCAATTGATGAAATGAAGATTGAAGCTTATCTGGATCAAGCACAGACAAATGAAGGACCAATTGACTCTATTATAGGTCTTTGGCATGTCTGCCTTCATTACTATATCATCGATCTTATTAGCCTTTATAGATTGCATGGACTCATGTGCTATTGCTATTGTGTCATGAATTTGTCAGTTTTGAAGGAAACTAAATTGTTCCTCTGAGATAATATCACTCAAAATAGGATTAATTCTCACCGAGATAATCTTCATCACCAACTTTTAAATGCCATTGCAATAGGGAATTGGTTTGAAGTTAATGAATGAAAAACTTTCCTACTTTTTAGGAAACAAACAAATGCAAGTCAAATTTAGGGCTTCGTGCATGCATCCTTTCCATTATGATTCACTAATTAATTTAAGGATGTTTGACTTCAATAGATCATAGAATTCCATGTAGAATTTATTATAAACTCCTCAGGTCTCTAACACTTTCCATTTTTCATATGAGATAAAGCACCCAACATCTCTTTTTCCGATACTTCCTCTAATAAGGAATCATTCATCTCCTAAGTATTAATGCCTATGGGAAAAGTCAAAGAACTTCCAATGTCTCGAGTATCAGAAAACCATTTTTTTCTAAGAAAAGAGACTTGAGTTGTACACCAAATTTCACCTTTTTAGTGAAATATTTGGCCATATTATCCCTGCCATCTTCTATTTCCCAGATGGAATTGGAATTCTTTAGAAAGTTGGAAAACTGGTGAAAAAACTTAATATTCAAATCACCCTCTTGGATCCAAATAAGCATGCTCTTTTATTTCCATAGCTCCTCCTCACGAACCAACAATTCTCTCTTGGCAATTTCCAAATCTTTTAGTTCTTCCAGCTCTTATGCTAAGAAAATACCTAAAACATTGCATGAATAAATGTCAATGATCTTAGTTTCAATGTTCCTCAAAGAGTACTATTGCTTCTCTTTCAATGCTTTGCACCAGGGCTTTATTTTGTCTTTTAAAGTCTTCAAGCTATTGAAAAATTGAACCATACAAGGTAAATTCTCACCCTCTTTCATATGAATCTAGGAATCCTCAATCAACTTCGATAAATATTATTCCTTTAACCATGAAGTGTTAAATTTGAAAGGGGAAATTTTTTATAGGTATTGAGTCTCATTATGAAAAATAATGGGACCGTGGCCAAATAAACGACCAAAATATACCTAGGATTTGATGAGGAAATGATCCAATCATATAGATTCTGATAATAGAAATATGTCTAATCTCTTGAACACAACATTGACATCTGATTGGATATTCCTCTAAACATGAGTGTTTTTTAACAAATTTACGTCCACAATATTGACAAAATAAAAAAGGTGGTAGAAGTATCCTTCTAATAGATCATGTCTTGGGTTTTATCCCCAGATTTCACAGATCGATGTAGTTAAGTTAGGATCACCACCGAAGATTATTGGATGTTTGAAAAGGATTCTTGAATCTTTAATGGATTCCAAAAAGGATCTTCTATTAGTGTATGGTCCATAAATGTTAAAAAAAATCCATATAACATCTAAAAATTTGACTTCAATCTCAAATGATATGGACCGGGAATAATGACGATAAAATTGCTTTAATCATAGGACTCCAACAAATGATGAGGCCTCTGGAGAAACCTATAGCATCAAGAACAAAAAAGGCTCATCCTTTCAATCATTTTTCTAGAATTTATTGGGATTTCACACTTGTGGTCATAATCTCTTAGAGCATAAGAATATCAATGCTACGTGAGTGCAAGAGACACTTAAGGGAACTTTTCTTCAGGCTTCCCCCAAAACCACACACATTTAGAGATAAAATTTTCATTAGGGAGTCCCACGGGAGGATTTGTTTACTCCAAAGACCCAAAATATAGTATTATGCTTCCAATGGAAAATATATTCCTTAGATTTCTATTCATGTGTAATGGAAAGGTTAGACCTATGACTCACACAAAAACAATGGGGTAGGTATTCCGCTATAACACCCTTGAAGGGCATCCCTAGGGATAAACAAGCTTAGGTCTTAGCTCATATTGTTTCCTTCTCAAAGTCAGAGAAGGGGTCTTTGAAAATTCATTTAAGGACCCAGGGGATCAAGACGAAGACGAAAATGAGTTTCCAAAGTGAGACTCTAAATAAGACACCAAAGGCCCTTTAGCTGAAGGCTGAAAAACTAAAAAAAATCACAAAAGGGAAAAGTTCCCACAAGAGCCATCACAATACAACATGGAGGGGGGAATTCTGGAGCATTAGATAGGTGTTCTTTTGACTTCATATTAGAAATAACCATCACATGACCAAAAAAAGGGATCTCATCATTAGTAGACGAGGGAATGAGTTTACTAGGTGAGGTTTTATTAGTAAAATTATTTGCGGGTTGACTTTCTTTCCCTTCCTATTGGAACAAAGGAGGCGATTGTTGCTCATCATGTTCTGAAATATTAAGTGGCTTCGCCAACAATATCTCACCCATACCTCTTATGAATCTTTAGACCTCTAGGAATATTCTCACGCTGCTCCATCAAATGGCCCACTTTCCTATAGGAAAAACAATCGAAAGGGATCTTCGAGTAATCTATTGGCTAGGACCATGACCTATCCTTCTACTTCAACTTAATTTTGTCCATTAAACTATTCCTTAAGTATACCTCCACCAAAACCCAACCACACTTATAATCAAGTTTGGAAAGAATATATTTTTCAATGGCCACAAATCTCCCCAATTTGTTCCCAACAACCTCTAGGAATTCCTTCTTCCAAAAATGGAGAGGCAGCCCTACTAACAATGTCCATATTTTTTGAGACACCACAGGCTCTTTGATTGAGTTGAAATCCAATATCCATCACTACACAACCAATATGGATTTACCCCACATCCATTCTTTGATTAGGATTCTCTTTGAGTCTTCCTGGCTTCTAAAAATAGTGGCGAACCAACCTCTAAACAAGATGCGAAACTTAGGGTAGTAACCAACCTTAGGCTTCCAAAAATTCTTAGGCCAATTTCTTAAAGCTTGTGGGTTAAAAATATTTTTGAGAAACCTCCCCACAATTTCACACTCCATCATCTTAGGCACTGCGTAGAGGTCGAATTCATCCCCCACAACCATGGCAGTGATCTTAGAAGCTTTCATAGATTTTTTGTGATGATTTTTAGGCTCAGAACCAGGCTTGGACACAGTTGGAGGAATAACACAATCAAAGGCTACACCTACGCTAGGCAATTTGAGAATACCCTCCTCTTTATTAACTACACTAGCTGCCTCTTTGAAATACTTTATGATAAAGGGGGAGATCACATGTCGTGAATCTAACTTGACCACCCCCGCGATCTTGCATAAACTCCTTCAAATCAAGAAAGATGCCTCTTGGGACTAGACTGTCTGGTTCATAGTCGACAACATCCAACTCCATTTATGTGATCTACAGTGAACACAAAACTTTGAACAAACATAATCCCAATCCCAGTTAAAAATAAATTTATATTAAAAATAAATATTATTATACATATTTAATTATTAAAATTAATATTTAAAATAAGTAATTCAGTTTTAATATTTTCTTTATAACATAATTTATTAAAAATAAATTTCAATTTTTTATGCATAATATATATTTAAAGAAGTGGGGTTAATATATTGTAACACCTTTAAAGATATGATTGACTATTATATGTGATGACGAGGTTAACGAGTATTGGTTTATCATATATCGAATGAAAATGTTTAAATATATCATTAGCATATAGATATGTAAGCAATTTTAATTAAATAAATGTTATATGTAATTAATTATAAAGTAAATTATTCTGAAATCAACATAAATGGAGAAATACTAAATAAACTAAATATAATAGGTGAATATCACTTTCACTGCGGTAATTATCATGATTTATTGATGTTGATTGGGGCATCATACTCTATAAGCATCGTGGCCTTCCTAGAACCATCGATCTATTAGCCGCGTCATGCTTGCTCCCTTAATCCCCTCTTTTTATTTCGCTCTGATTTCGCATGCGAAGACCCTCCTATTCTTTAGGAATCAAGATTATGGATTGAAATTATTAAAATAAAATAGGATTAGTTTTCTCTTTAGACTAGAGAACTAAATCCCTATTACATTAAATTGACTTAAATTAAATTAAGGTAACCCATTGTTTTAGTAAAGGTGATAAGACTTTCTAGGTATTGTTGACATGTAGAAATCCTCTTGCATCATATTCTCAAGTAAAATAATTCATGGACTCTTTTTCATGAGTCTTTTGATTTCCATCTTATTATTCAACATTTTTTAATTACTAGTGCATCTACTACAATTTCTTCTCTTCCTGGATTCCAAACTTTGTTTTTTTACTTTCCACTTGCCTCATTGTCATGATCATCTTCAACAACCTTCATTCTAATGTTGAACTTCCTCATTAACTTTGTCTTCTTCAACTTTCATAGTTGTTGATGTGCTCTTCTTTCCTCAATATTCCAGGTTTCCATACTTTATTTCTCAATGCTCCCCTTTTCTAGTTGATATACTCGCTTGTAATCAACTGGTTTTTGTTGTTGGCCATCTTCTTTACCTCATTATGGCTTTCCTTAGGTACTTTCTTCATCAGCACACATAAATTTCAACCTTAATGTCCAAAATAATCCTTTGTCAATCCATGTTATTGACACTGTTCCATTACATCTTTGCTTCAAAATTTAAAAATTTATGTCCTCAATTTCCATTTCACTGCTCTTGTAAGCTCTCAGCTCATCTTCTTCATCACCAGACATCTCTTCAAATATTTGTAGGGCACTTTGTTACCTTCTCCAAGGTTGCTTCATGAAAGATTTACATTCATCCTCTAAACTTTTGTTTTTACCTACATCTGCACATGAAACAAATGTATTATAGTAATCATCAAATCCTTGAAAAGTAATATCAATCATAAGAATGAATGCTTCCCTCTCTTTATAGTTGTCTACAAACATGTAGTCTATTGTCCTTCCATGTGAATTAGTTCCTATTTTAACATCTAGTTTGCCTTCTTTCAGCCCGTTGGTGACATTTCCTACTGTCTTCCTCTTCATGCTTTATGTCTGCAATCTACATGCAATCCTCCTCGATCCTCAAATTAACTAGTATTTAGGAAGAGGGGATGAAATTGATCTCAAATGTAGTTATACCCTTTTTTCTTTTCAATTTAATTATGTCGATAACCATGTCTATTTTGGACTAAGGCTTTAGAATTTTAATTTAACTATCAATAATTAATAAATGGGTGATAAGGAACTTGATAGAATATCCACTAAATATTTTTAATATCATTAGGATAAAGAGTTGAGATTTATCTAAAAGGTAATCATACCCTTTTTACTTTTCAATTTATTAAAAAAATGTTATAAAATTAAACTGGCACAACCATATAAATTAAGTAGTTGGTTGGTGCAGGGCTACACTCGGCATATAACCATCCTTAGCCAAATTGATGCCAGGGTAACCAACTGCACATACCCACAGTATGCATTTATCACAATAATGCATCCATAATTGTCCCAAGATATTTAACTCAACGAAGGAGTTAAATCTTCATACCATAAATGGTCAAGGCCCCTTTATACAGTCGTTCCTTTGTATTAGAACTTCAATCACCCCGTTGTAACCCTCTATCGGGACTAGATTAACCCTTCAAAACCTTTTAATTCCTTTATCCATGCATATATAAACTTCCCCTTCTAAATATTGGTTAATATATGCTATATCGCACGACTTTCACTATCGGCGCTTTTCTACTTTATATCCCATTACAAAGGGAAATCCATTTACAAAGGAATTACTCTGCAACAACCCTTTTTTGCCTTAATACAACTTTAGCACATATTCCAATGCCTTACCTTTATCGCAATCGCTAATCGGCTTCCCCGCGGGTCATACACATATATTCCATCACCCTTTTCCAACTCTGATCTCCTCCTATCGGAGCGATAACACATGCTTTTGTGTTAAAAGGCCTGCGCCATATAACTATCGGAAATATTAAATATTTGGGAATACAAAGGAATTCCCACTCCAACCGCATACGCCAGATTTCAATTTCATTACAACCACGACTATAATATCGTCGGGTCTGTTCACCACTGTTCCCGCACTATTTCTTCGATCTCCGCCAGCTCCGATGCCCGATTGCCGATAAGCCCTGACGCCGATCGCTGATATATCGCTATCGGTGATATCGCAACAGTCATACGCCGCTTACCCTTGGCACCTCTGATCATCGATATGTGATTAAATTGTGACCGTTGATCTGGCCACGATCCAACGGTCCACGATTAATCACTAATCACTCTTATTCTGATAACTTTAAAGGGACTCCCGCCGATGCGATTGATTCTCAGCCGTTGATCTAACTGATCCAATGGTTGCTGAGTGTCGAACTTCACTTCTTTGCTCGTCCTCTTTTACTTTGGTTTTCTGCATTTTCTTCAGTTTCTCTGTGTATTTCGAGTTTCTTTAAGGTTCTGCCTTATGCCCTTTTGCTGCTCGCACTTCCTCCTGGGCTTAACTCCTTTAGCGAATTCTTGCTTCGCAATTTCACCCCAGATCTCCACTCTGGTCTTCGATTGGATTCAATGATCCTTTTTTATTCCTTTGTTAGTATTACGCCCCAGTGTACATTAGAACTCTGTCGGCACTTTGTCACAGAACCTACGAGTTCAACACAATAATTCAAACATTCATGAAATACTCTTCAATACTCTGACACAGTCAGGAACCAACATCTACATATATTAATATAAAAGCAAAGATTACATCTGAGACACTTCGGTCTCATGCACACACACACAGACCTGATTCTACTATTGGTGGCCTCCTCCTATTGAAAGCGCATGTTCACTTATTTATAAGAATGCATTGGATTGGATCATTGGAGGATCCAATCACCCCTCTAACAAAAGCCTTAAAGCTCTCTGCATGCATAAATATGTGGCAGATAAGTCTCCTTGACACTTTATCCATTCCATCTTTTCCTCTGTTTTAAAGCAGAAAAGTCTTCTTATCAGTTTCCCATTTAATGCCTAAAAGCTCTCCCTTGTTCCTAGAATCATGAAACTGTTTAAGAGTTGGATTTGACTTCTACCACTCATGTTCTCATTAATTTATTTTGAGAACATTTACATATTCTCCCATTATCTAATGAAATCACACTTAAAGGCCTAAATATTTCCTTAACTTGATACTTAGGAAAACTATTGCCTAAAATGCATGACCTCCTATGTCTACTATTTACAATGATTTTCCTTGCATTGAATGCTCCTGCACCAGACTACCAAAGTAGAAAATATTCATGATCTCCTGATCATGTGTCTTCTGGTCTTGTCTTCCTGGATCCCATAATTTGTTTTGTAACTGTCCACATGCTTTGTTCCCTTGTTGTTGCTGCATTTTTGCTGTCTTTTGCTCCATTTTATTCTTCCTGTCAATCAGATTCAACTTCTAATTGATCTTGCTTGCTGCTGCTACCATTTTCCTCCATTTGAATTGCTGCATCATTAGCTGCCACATTTCTTCAATTTCTATGTCCAACATATCTTTGAACTGGTCCATTTTCTGCTTTGTATTTTTGTCTCTTTCTCTTTGTTTCAGGTTATTGTTGTTGTCTTCTACGCTGGCTTTGCTTGCTTCAACTTTTGTTGTGACTCCTATGCTGACTTCTCTTTTATTTGCTCCAACTTTTGCTTTGCTCGCTTTACTAACTGCCTCCCTATCATCCTTACCCTCTTTCATGATTAAATCATGATTGTTCAACATTCTTTCCAGCAAATTAACTTCTTTATTCCATGGATTGAGTTCTTCCATAGAATTCTCTTCTTTCACCTTTATTTGGTTGTTCACTTGTGCCAAATCTCCTCCAGCATTTGCAACAAAACCTGCACACTCAAAACACTTGTTAAAATTAAAAACATAAGGTTGTTGTGCCTTATCTTCCTTTGGCAACAATTTAGTTTGTTGCTCTGTTTTCTCCTTCTCCTCTGTCAACACATCAGTATGCTGATTCAAATTCTTAGCAGAATTCATGAGACTGTCAGTTAATCTCTCTTCTACATCATCTGTTCTAATGATGTCTTCCTGCTTGGGTTCACAGTAGTGAATTTCTCCTTCCTTAACCTGTTGCTGGTTATCTTCACTTTGAAATTGTTTGATTCCTACTTCCTCTTTACCATCTTCAAACAATCTTTGCTTAATCTCTTTGATCACATACTCATACTCATTCATGCTGTTTAATGAACTTGCAAACAAATTATTACACCTTCCTGTCTCCATGGCTACTTGAGACACATCTTCTTCTTTAGAAACTATAACTGCAGCTTCTGTTCTACCGTCAGGTTCTCTCATCAGTTTCTCCAGCAGTTTAATTTCCTCTTCACACTTAGCAAGGGCTTCATCGCAATGCTCTCTTCTTCTAGCTTCATCCTTTACATGTTGTGTTACAATATTAAAACTGTGTCTTCTTCTGACCCTTGTAATCTCAATGTCTTTCTGTAGTAGCAAATCACTACTTCCCTCATTCAAGAGGTCTTCTCCATTATACTTTGTTCTCCTAGAGTACTTCTCCAGACTTCTGATATCTTCAAAAGATTGTCCATCCTCTTCAAAACACTCACTAACAAAGGAGTATTGTCTCAAACAGGGGTTCCAAATTCCTTTTCCAAAGGTTAAATCCTTTGCATAGGGTTCCTCCTTCTTAACATATTTCACCAGTTGTATATGAGATCTATCTACCTCATCTTCTTCCAGAACAAAATTTTGATTTTTCTGGTCTTTTTCCTTCTTCATGACAATATCAGCCAATTGTCCTTCACCTGCAAACATACACAAATTGTTAGATTTAAAACTATGTGACCCTTACTTGAAGTTTAAATCTTCAATTATTCATCTTCAATATCTCCCAGAAGTTCTCCTTGTTCTGGTTCACAAATGGATTCTTCCATTTCTAACTCAACTTCCTTGAGTTTTCCCTTCAACCACTTCACTTTCTTTTGCTGCAGCCTTCTCTTCATCTCATGTCATTCCATTTTCTTTGGCATCCTCTTTCTTATATCCTTTACTATGGCTTCTCTCTTAACCTCTGCTATGTCTATCAGTAGTCATATTCTTCTCTTCTTTCTTCATGAGCTCCTTTGCAACAAGCCTCTGCAACAGCTAGTCCTCCTCGCTATAATCTTACCTCACTAAAATCTCCTCACTCAGTGTTTTGGTAAGCATGGTCCTCTATCTGGAACCTCTTCTTAAGCAACACCTTTGCTCCTTCTAGGCTTCTGTAATCCCTCATTCTCTCTTGAGAACACTTCAACTGTCCTCTCTCTGTCCAATCGCTTGTTGGATTCTTCAGGTTCACTGCCACTTCTCTTTTAGAGTATTCTCCTTACTCTGCCTTCAAGAACTCATCTGGTTCTCCTCTCACAGCTTTTCTTGCTATCACCTGTGCATTAGTATAAAAACACACATTCTTAATTTAAAACAGAACGCATTACCTTGCCTTCAATATGTCAACATGATCTTGTTTCACCCATTCTTCTGCACTTTGAATGGATTGTCCTCTAGTTGGTTTCCAAGTCCTCTTTCATTCAGAACTTTCATTAAGAAATCTTGCTTTCTTTTTCCTTCAAGTAATCCTTTGTTCCTGCTTACTCCAAGCCTCTGTTGGAACTGCTACAATCTTCCATTGTAGTCTTTATCATTAAGCACATTACCTTTTCTTGTGTGCAAATTCCTTTTCGCAGAAATCTTCCCCGCTTTATTTCTGCTCTGATAGTAATTCTACTTTGACCTCAATTCTACTGTGATACCACTAATGGTCCAAGGCTACACCCAGCATATAACCATCCTTAGCCAAATTGATTCTAGGGTAACCAACCGCACATACCCACAATATGCATTTATCACAGTAATGCATCCACAACTGTCCCAGGATATTTAACTCAACGAAGGAGTTAAAGCTTCAGACCATAAATGGTCAAGGCCCCTTTATACAGTCGTTCCTTTGTATCGAAACTTCAAACACCCCGCTGTAACCCTCTATCGGGACTATATTGACCCTTCAGAACCTTTTAAATCCTTTATCCACGCATATATAACCTTCCCCTTCTAAATCTTCGTTAATATACGTTATATCGCACGACTTGCACTATCACCGCTTTTCTACTTTATATCCCATTACAAAGGGAAATACATTTACAAAGGAATTACTTCGCAACAACCCTTTTTTGCCTTAATACGGCTTTAGCACAGATTCCAATGCCTTACCTTTATTGCAATCACTAATCGGCTTCCCTGCGGGTCATACAAATATATTCCATCACCCTTTTCCTACTCTGATCTCCTCCTATCGGAACGATAACACATGCTTTTATGTTAAAAGGTGTGTGCCATATAACTATCGGAAATATTAAATATTCAGGAATACAAAGGAATCCCCGATCCAACCGCATACGCCGAATTTCAAAATCATTACAACCACGACTATAATATCGTCAGGTCCATTCACCACTGTTCCCGCACTACTTCTCTATCTCCGCCAACTCCGATGCTCGCTCGCTGATAAGCCTCGACGCCAATCACCGATATATTGCTATCGGCGATATCGCAACAGTCATATGTCACTTACCCTTGGCACCTCTGATTGCCGATATGCGATTAAATCGCGACCGTTGATTTGGCCACGATCCAACGATCCACGATTAATCGCTAATTGCTCTTATTCTGATAACTTTAAAGGGACTCCTGCCGATGTGATTTATTCTCAGTCGTTGATCTAACTAATCCAATGGTTGCTGAGTGTTGAACTTCACTTCTCCACTCGTCCTATCTTACTTGGTTTTTCTGCGTTTTCTTCAGTTTCTCTGTGTATTCTAAGTTTCTTTAAGGTTCTGCCTTACGCCCTTTTGCTGCTCGCACTTCCTCCTGGGCTTAGCTCCTTTAGCGAATTCTTGCTTTGCAATTTCACCCCAGATCTCCACTCTAGTCTTTGATTGGATTCAATGATCCTTTGTGATTCCTCTGTTAGTATTACACCCTAGCGTACATCAGAACTCTGCCTGCACTCTGTCACAGAACCTATGAGTTCAACATAGTAATTCAAACATTCATGAAATACTCTAACATAGTCGGGAACCAAAATTTACATATATTAATATAAAATCAAATATTACATCCGAGACACTTCGGTTTCATGCACACACACACACATAGAGGCCTGATTCTACTATTGGTGGCCTCCTCCTATTGAATGCGCAGGTTCACTTATTTATAAGAATGCATTGGATTGGATCATTGGAGGATCCAATCACCCCTCTAACAAAAGTCCTAAAGCTCTCTGCATGCATACATATGTGGCAGATAAGTCTCCTTGACACTTTATCCATTCCATCTTTTCCTTTGTTTTAAAATAGAAAAGTCTTCTTATCAGCGTCCCATTTAATGCTTAAAAGCTCTCCCTTGTTCCTAGAATCATGGAACTGTTTAAGAGTTGGATTTGAATTCTACCACTCATGTTCTCATTTATTTATTTTGAGAACATTTACATATTCTCCCATTATCTAATGAAATGACACATAAAGGCCTAAATATTACCTTAACTTGATACTTAGGAAAACTATTTCCTAAAATGCATGACCTCCTATTTCTACTATTTACAATGATTTTCCTTGGGTTGAATGGTCCTACATCATTGGTAAACAAGGATAGACATCAATCCATAATAAGCATCAAAACACTTACTTCATGATACATCTCATGTTGAGAAGACTATAAAATCCTAAAAAATAACTAAATTATAACTGTATTTTTAATTATTATTATTTTTAATTATAAAAAGAATTATTGTATGAATTAAACGTATATACATTTAAAAAAACATGTAACATGATTCTTAATCATGGAGATTTACACACACCTTTTCCATGGAGATTATTATCCTGTAAATAGGCCTTCAATACAATAACATGGGCCAATAACATGGCTTATCAATACTGCATGCCCAAAAACCCATAACTCATTTTATATGACAATTTTTTTTGGCATAATTACTTTGGAGATAGATCTCAACCCCTGATTTGTGACTACTACTAAGAATATTATAGAATATTCCGTGAAGACTAAATCACTACCATCCACCTAATATTTAGAATTCTGGAAGCCCTATCCAAATGCCTAGAAAGATCAAATCTCTCGAAGTAAAAACATCTTTTTGTGTGAAAAACTTGAGGAAATGTTTGCACCTCAAGATATTTGATCCCTCCAGAGGCTTGATAGATTCAAAGTTAAGATGGATCTCGGTTAGTTTATATATATATATATATATATATATATATATATATATATATATATATATATATATATATATATATATATATATATATATATATATATATATATATATATATCATTTGACCGAGTGAAATGTTTACATAACATAACATAACCTTACAATATCTCTTCCATACTGGGCTAAAAGCGTCTCTAGGTGTAATTAAATGGTTGGTAAAAACTCATAGGAATCAAACACTTGCCTCGTCTCACATTATATATATATTAATTAATTATAAAATGAATTAATATATGAGTTAAACATATATATGTTTAAAAAAACATGTAACAAGATTCTTAATCATAGAGATTCAACTCCACTTTACCATGGAGATTCTTAACTTTTTAAATAGGATTTGTTACAATATCATGGGTCGATACCATGGAGGTTAAATCCCCATCTTCCACCTAATTAAGCAGATAAACATGTCTATTTTGGAATAGAGCTTCTAGATTTTTAATTTAACTATAAATAATTAATAAGTGGATGGTATGGATTGAACTTTCAAGGACCGCACTAGAATATTCTTAGGGAGTTGTCTATATGTGAGACTTCTTGTAGTTTACGTCAAATTTCTGGCCGGAATTCGGCGAAAACGTTTTTGGTGAAATCTTGATTTTTGTTGTTTAAACTAGTTTTTTGATTGCATATATGGATTCAACACCCTTAAAAACCCTTGGGGCACTTTGATTGTGAAGAGTTCACTCATCAAACTTGTGATATCAATGAATCCCTGTTGGATTCTAGACAAATTAGATCAGGAAATAAACCGAAAAACTTCTCAAGAAGTATCACTTACAGACAATACCATATTCATAGTGGTAGTCATATACAAAGGTTGAGATTTGTTTCAACAATAGTTAAGTACTTTATTCCCTTTTAATTAAATTGCTTAATTAAAAAAATATCATACAAAAATGAGTTATGGTTTTTTAAGCATGTGGTATTAGTAAGCCATGGTATTGGTTCATGATATTGTAACAAAGTCTATTTACAAGTTAAGAATCTCCATGATTTAGAAGCTCGTTAATTTTTTTTCAAATGTATAATGTTTAAGTCATATATTATTTATTTTATAAACATATATTATTTATTTTTATAAATAATAATAATTTAAATAATTTTTTAGCCCATGGAAACTCAATTGAATATTTTCATTTTATCAAGCATTATGTAAACAATGAAATTCAAGGTTCAAATTCCCTGTGGAGCAAACCAACAAAATAATAATAATAATTTAAATAAAGTTTTAATTTAGTTACTTTTAATGTTATTTTTTAAATCCTGGCTATATGAGATGGATCATGAGGTAAGTGTCATAATGTCTATCAAGTTTTACCAACCATTTGATTTATATGGCTGCACGAAGATAATTAAATTAAAATTCTAGAAGCCCCATTCCAAAATAGACACACCTATTGACCTAAATATTTTGATTGTAAAATGAGTTATGGTTCTTGGGCATGTGGTATTGATAAGCTATGGTATTGGCCCATAGTATTGTAACAAAGTGTCCTTACAAGTTAAGAATCTTCATGATAAAGTGGGGGTCAGTCTTCATGGTTAAGGATCTTGTTACATGTTTTTTTAAGTGTATATATGTTTAACTTAATTCTTTTTAATAATAATAATAATAATTTAGTTAATTTTTATGATTTTTTTAATCTTGGCTAGTGAGATGTATCATGAGATAAATTTCTTGATACCTATCAACCATTTATTTATATGGATACATGAGTCTTAATATTTTGGCTTGTGGATTTTGAGTTGAAACCTAGTATTAAAAATAAACATAAAAACATTTGTGCAAAATTGGATTGAGCTTGAAATCTCGACAACCTATCCTTTGTATCATTCATATAATTTAAGTGGCAAGAGTTTGCACCATCTTAAGTGTCCTCTTCATCTATAGCTCGCTTCGAACCTTAAATAGATTGTGAAAGAAAATGGTAATCACCATTGAATTTCCTTAGATGAACACAAATGTCATGCAAAACATTGTTGTTCAACTCCCTTCTCTCATCCCTAAGTTTAACCACAATTTTTTTGGCAATCTAATAGACATTGAGGGTGAGAGAGAACCAGATGTTTGGGATTCTTTAAGTGTCCATGTTTGGCACAATGTCAACTAGCTTTACATCTATCTTGTCATTGGCGGTGTTCTATCTCTTCGTCCAAACTTTTTCCTCCATTTATTGCAAGCATTGGATTATTATATGTTTATGCTTCTTTGCAAAACCATCGACTATCCTCTCTGCCACTATTAGCTTTATGCTTTTCTTTGATGGGCCTTAGTGAGATTATTATCACTTTTTACAGTGGTGTGGACAACCTCTATGCAAAGACTGCTCAATTTTCTTCCTAAATATTTTGTTCCCTAAATTTAAGACTACTTCATAAACTAGAACAAACCCTTTAGATCCATTTATGTTGAAGTTTGTGCTTTATCTCCTCTCCTTCATCTACAACATAAAGATATCATCAATGCCATTTTATAGTAAAAAAAGTCATTTAGTATCTCATCAATCATAATGAGCCAAAAAAAAAAATGTTGATTTACCTCATTATCTTAGCTTCCTTATGTCTATAAAAAACCAATTTTATTACCACCTCCTCCATCTTAGCTTTCCTTATTAATATGATTAATCATGTGATTGGTTGATAAACCAATATCTTCTATGATACAACCATTAAGTGACGATTGCATGCCATCCCCTTACAAAAGTTGCTCCTCATGAGGAAGAAGTGGTTGTACCTTAAACTTTGTGTCTATCCTTAACAATCCATCACGAAGTTTGAGTGTGTATTAAACTCCTTTAAATAAATGGTTAAATATACCTTTCTTAATTATATTCATCATGCTAAGGTTAAGCCTAACTTTTTATGCATTTGTGTATTTCACTATCGAAGGGTCTTTAATGTTGATATAACTTTTACAATATATAAAAGATTCATTTTCATTTATATATAATTATTTTATATAACTTTATTAAAATTTATATTTTAAATATTTAATAAAATTTATGTGTTTATGTATGTGTGGGGTAGCTCAAGTGGTGATGGCTATGGAATGAAGTCTCACCAAACTAGAGATCTTGGGTTTGAATCTTGTGCTACCCTCCCCTGTAGCGGATTGAATAATAGACATGTAAACATGAAAATCAGAAAGTCTTACCAAGTTTACAACAACAAAAAAAAATTATGTACTTATAAATATCATAATATATATTACATAATCTCAATATTTACATGGTAATATGCATCAACTATTAGTTTTATGTTTTAGAGCTCAATTGAAGTGTTTCAATAGTTTTACATACTTTTACGATATAGATATTTATTTTCAAATTATTTCTATAATATAAGTTGCTAAATTATAAATTATAATTAATTACTTTTATATTATTATAAAGGCATAATTTATCTTATAGACAAAATGATTTTTTCACTATATTTTTTTGGTTAATTTTAATCAAAATTTAATCGAGATTTAAAAAAAATTGAGTTTAAATTGTTTAATCCATATACTTCGAGTGCCGAGGTTTTTCAGGGTGTTGAATTTATTTATGCATTCAAAAATGTATTTTAAATAACAAAAAAATCTTGAAATTGCATTGTCCATTTTGATGAATTCCACTTGAAAAAAACAAAAAACAAACAAAAAAAACAACTAGAACTATTTTATCTATAAATTAGACTATGCTTATTATAAATAATTTATAATTTTAATTATATAATACATAGTAAATTTTATTTAAATATAAAGTGAAATTGATAAATAAAATAATTTTATATTTACATGATATGAAATATCCACTATACCTATGTGGTCTACCTTTCTGTCCTTAATTGTGAACAGAAAATCTACTAAAAATCCCATAATATTTTACCTAACATACTTTGCTAAATAAACTATACCTCATAAAACTAACTGATATTTTAAATAATAATCAAAATATAGTTAAATAATACAAAATTTTATATCATATTTTTATAACAAAATTTTCTAATCAATTTTAAAATATATAAATTTAATTTAATTTTTTTAATAAAACTGATTTTTAAATTTTTAACTTCATATCAATTAAAAATATATACATTTATTCTGTACAATTTTTTTAAATAAAATTATTTTTAATATTTAAATAAATAAATATAAGTTCAAATAAAAAGCATGACAAACATTCCACGCTATGTTCTTATCCCTCCAACATTTTTTACAAACTTTTGGGGAAATGTTTAATCGCATGTGAAAGATGTCTTCAGTGTCCCGCAAAATCTTTTACTTCGAATTTAAGAAACTTGGGGGAAAATTTGACTGGACACGGAGCGGTTTCATTTCGGTTGGGGCTTGCGTGGTACATGTCACCAAGCAAAAGTGTTCCTTTATTATATATATATATATCATTTTTTTTGAGAAAAAATTTATTTTGTGTGTATTTTTGTTAATTAAAATGTTTTATTTTATATATATATATAATTTAATTAATTCGGTTATACATCATTAATTACATTAAATTATATTGACTGGTTCGAAAAGCGTTGATGAGAATATTTCTTATGTGATTTTGATCAAAAGATACTTACACTTAATAATTGATATATTACTCTTTGCTTCTGAACTTTAATCACTTTAAACCTTTTAATTTAACTTATTTTTATTTTGTGTTTTAATAAATTTAGAACAAGTATTTTTCATTTATTGTGTTAATTTGAATGGGACAATGGTTACTAACCTTTCTTTAGGTCATACTGATACATTCAACATCTAAGGTGCGGAATTTATGATGTGGTTGGAGGGATGGAGGTTACTTCAATATGGCACCTTTAAATGATTATTGATGAAAGTGCTTTGGAATGTCTATAACTTTTATTAGTGTGTGTTTTGACTAAATATTTTGCACATCACTTTTATGTTTTATATTAATAGATTAAATAGTTTTTTTTTATTATTTTTATATTTATTTATTTATTTTGTGATTAGTGAATTAATTGAAGATCTTATTATGTAATTGTGACATTTTTTCAATGGCTTTATGTATGAAGTAGTACACATGGTTTGAAATAATTGATAATTATTACATGTTTGTAGGGGTTTTTATTACATTAGTCTAGATTTATCTTAACTCTCAATTTATCACGTGCTAAGAGGGATGAAATCTCTCGAAGTGCAAACCTCTTTTTGAGTGCAAAACTTGAGGAAATGTTTACACCTCGAGAGATTTGATATCTCGAGGCGCTTAATAGATCAATAGTTAAGATGGATCTAAGCTGGTTTCAGTTGTCCATGGCCACACAAAATTTGTTGAACATATGATTAATGTAATCATTTTAAATATGTTAAATATATCAAAGATTAATTTCATGAGTTCCTTATCTTCTACATATCATGAACATTGGACCTATATTTGCATTAAAAACCTGAAATCTAACATATGATTGCTCACACATATTACACATTTGAACTTAAGCTAATCGGTAAATCTTATCATGAATTTTCGATGTTCAATATCCATATCAATGAGACTAGTTGAGCTTGGGCATAGATATATTTTAAACATATTTTCTCATAGGATTTTCTTCTACATCTTGTGTTATACTTGAGTTGGTTGAATACTTTTTTCTTTGTCTATATGCTCTTTGTTATTCAACTTTTCATTTCCTTTGTTCTTTATGCTCTTTAGTTTTCATTTCCTTGATTTTGTTGATTTCCTCTTTGTTGTGCCTTTTCTTGTATTCTTTCCTCTTAACAATCTTCAGTTTCTATTTGTTGTGCCCATGTTTGTCGATATGCTCTTTCGTATTCTCTCTGATGCTCTTTTTCATTCAATTTTTTCTTTCATATATTCTTCTTGTTGTCGAATTTCCATTTGTTGTGACTATCTTTATTGATATTCTCTTTGCTTCTCCTTTTGTTGTTGACACTCCTCAATTATCATTTATTATGTCTTTCTCTATCAACTTGCTCTTTGTTATCCATTTCTATTTAAAATGGATCTGGGATGATGATTAAGATGAATCTATGCTCTTTGTTGTTCATTTATATTTAATATGGATCTAGGTTGATGATTACTATAACAAAGAAATCAATGCACATTGTCAATAATTACTTTGTGCATACACTAAAATCAATGGATACTATTAGTCTAATTACTTTGAAAGTAATGCATATCATTTGTCTATTTTCATCAAATCAAAAATGAACATCGACGTTGAAATCAATGCTTCTAGTGAAAGCAATAAAATAAGATTAGAAATTGACATCTACACTGAACTCAATGCATCCTTAGTTGTCATTTCTTGTGTCTTTCTTTATTGAATTTCTCTTTGTTGTTCATTTCTATTTAAGATGGATCTAGGTGCTTAGTATTCATTTATATTTAATATGGACCTAGGTTAACAATTATTATAACATGGAAATCAAATCCACATCATTAATACTTACTTTATATATACTCTGAAATCAACATGCGTAATAAATCTCATTACCTTGAAAGCAATATATATAATCCATATATTTACATCAAATCATGAATTAGCATTTACATTGAAATCAATGTATCTAGTGTAAACAATCAAATATGATTAGAAATCGATATTTACACTGAGATTAATGTGTTAGGTGCAATCAATCAAATAGGATTAGAAATCAAAATCTACACTAAAATCAATGCATCAAGTATAATTAGTCAAATAATATTAGAAATTAATGTCTACATTGAAATTCATGAATCTATTTTAATAAAATAACAAAATATTAATGTTAACATAATTTAAACTGGGGTTAAGACATTACATATGCTTTTACCCATTAATTTAGTAAAATTTCAATAATTTTTGGTATCTTGTTTTTAATCTAATTTTGAGATTTAATATCTTTATAAATTCAACTTCTTTTACTTCTGATCAAAGTTTTACTTTCTCTTTGTTTATGGTTAATAATATTCAATATTACATAATACTATATAATACTGAGCATTATATTATATAGTATTATATTATATAATATTTTTATTTTTAAACATTATAATATTATGTTGAATATTATAATACTATGTTTAACATAATGTTGAACTTAATAATATAAATATTATAATATATTATAATTAAATATTTAATATTAATATTACATTTAGTAATAATATCTATATTTTTAAATGAAATGAGTAGGGATTTATATTAAAAAGAAGAAAAATTGGATTCTAGGTCAATACCTTACATTTTTAGAAATTTCATTGTTCAATCCCTTCCAAAAAGGGTTATCCCTATTTCTAGAAGTTCTTCTGCTAATATTCCAACATTGGTTTGTAACATAAATTCTACAAAAAATATGTACCATAAATTCTACAAAAAAATATGTAGTAACAAAATATATTTGCAGTACATCAAAAAATATTACAAGAAACTAGAGCTAGATAGCCCCACTTATGGTTCAGATTAGCTTAGATTTGCTTCCTATTATGAAGATTCTTGGCCTTGAACATCAACTACATGAATCTTTTTTCTAGGACAAAATGCACTAGTATCCATCTCCTCTTGCTTGTTCTTTACACCTTGGTTAAGAGTGGCTTCTAATTTTTCCATTATGACATTTAAAACAATTTCCTACGCCTCCATAAAGGTTTGCAGTTTCTCAAATTTTGTTTGGAGAAGCTTGATTTTCTTACCTAACAATATTAATTGCAGAGCCCTTCTTTGTCATCCACGTTAGTGCATCTACTCATAGGCTCCAATAAAGAAACATCTGAATCTGGCAATTTGTTAGTCATGTGGTTCATTTGGGCCAGAGCTTGCTCGAAGAAAGATTGGTCCATGGAATCTATTGCTCTAGAATAACAAAAAAGCTCCATAATGAAGCAGTTAGCAATGAATAAGTGTGCCTCACAAATAGGGAAACAATGCATAGATCACACAACTAATGATTCATGATAAATAGAAGGAGCACCAATAAAGGGATAATGACTCCCACATTGAGAATTTAAAGCCAGGGCAACCCATTCCATGGGGTAGGAGAAAAGAACCTATCACACATTCACCATTAAATTGTAATTTGGGCAGAGGATTTTTGTAATAACTAAGGAATGTTTATGAATTGAATGTTTGCTCAGATTTCTAAGAAAATTTACACTGATGAGCCCCAAATGCCCCCAATTTGGCCCAAACAACTGCCAACTGTCCTTCTCATTGATGATGAGCAAGGTCCTCCATCGTGTGTCATTAACTCCTGCGTACACCATAGTTGATTTTCCATATAACTTCTTCCTCTATTTTCCTTGATACTAGTGGAAGGTTAGCTCAATACATAAATGGGAATGATTATATTGAATCTATCTGGAGTTTCGATAAACGAGATCATCATTTCAGCTACCAAATATTACAACCTTATCCTTTACAAATTGTTGCTGACTCATGGAAGCATAATGCAATTTGTGTAAATATTATCAATCTCCATCATCCATTGTTCTAGTTTGGCCCCTTTGTTTGTTATATCATCTACCTCATTATTGAAACGTCGGAGGATATGGAAAAAATTAACTTCCTTGAAATGCCTCAATTGCTTATTAATCCTTGACATAGTGTTATGGGGAACCTTATTAAGGGATTCCTCAATATTGTGTATTTGTGTTATTACCAACATTAAGTCTCCACATATTGTTAATCGATGAATTTCTTTGTTTATAGCAATTCCTACCACTTTCCAAAGAGATATGTATTCAACCTGGTTGTTGGACATTATGCCCTGACCCCAAGCAAATTGAATCTCTCTTTGTTCAATAGGACAAAGGATTTTTCCTCCCACTCCTGCCAACTTGGGGTTTCCCTTCGAAGACCCATAAAAAAAATCAATGGGTGGGTCTTTTATCTTTTCCATTATTGAAATTCAAAAGGGTCCATCCTTATGCAAAAAAATTCCTTAAAGGTTGGGCAAAGTTTGAATATCTCAATCTGAGAAGAAGGTTGATCAATCCCTATCCATTTCTTTTCAATTGGATTTGAATCTTTAATATCTAAGAGTTTAAGTCTCGTGGTCTATATCACTTCAAACATTAAACTCAAATCTTTATTTTCTTATTTAGTTGAGAATAGATGAACTCGCTTCACGACAACATTATTTCAATCTATCCAAAATGTTTAATAAAGGTATTACGGAAGAGACATCCAACTATGCATTGGCATAGATGAATCTATTCTCAGCCATGAATACCTATTCCACATTACTCAAACATGTCCATCCAGTTCCTCGAGATTGAATCAATTTTACTAATTTTCTTGAGGGCTTTCTGCCAAACATATAGAGAATACGAGCACTTTCAAAAAATATGAGGAATATCCTCCTCTTCTTCCTTGTAAAATGTGGATCTTGATGGAACCTGAATATTTATTTTCTTTATATTTTCAAAAGTTAACATTTTCCCATGGACCAGAGCCCAACAAAAAATATGGACTTTAGAAATTCTATCTTTGACCTAGGTCCTTTCCAAATATTTGGCATAGTTGGATGTGGAAGGTTTTGAACCAAGAGATCATATCTTTCTTTGACTAAGTATCGTTGATGAAGTCCAATTCTCCATGAGCGTTGATTGGGGGATGATAACTGGAGAAAATCCTTTAAGGGAATTGATTAGACATTCCTAGTGATGCTATAAATATGGAAGAATGTGCAGGCAATCCCAATTCTTCCAAGCACTAATATCATCCCACTAAGAAATGTCTTTAATTCTTGTACAACCTTCCCTTTTCACCCATTTTCCCAGCTCTTTTATTTTTTGATATTCTTCCTGAAGATCGACTAAGGAGATGTTGTCTTTCCACAAGTTTATTCTAGCACCCTTTCTAGTTCTCCATCCCAAATGACATGTGATAATTGGAGTGGCGAAATGATGATCAAAGATTATCTGTGATGATTTTATTCTCCACCACTCCCTTGGATCAGAGAGGAGTCTCCGAACAATTTTTTCTCCTAAGGATAAGTCCATGAATTGTGAATCACTTATTTCCAGCATCTAAGTTTTTTAGGGAGACAAACATTGTTCAAATTTGCTAGGTGAAATTTGGAATAATTGCTTTTACCTCCTTGCAATAGGAATTTCCAGCGCATCCCACTTACTTGATTAATCACACTCTTAGGATCAAGAATACATGAGCACATATAAATTAAAAGAGAAGATAAAACTGCCTTGAGGAGAACAACCTTTCTAGCCACATTTAGCCTGAATGCTCCCCATCCATGAATATTTTCTCTAATCTTCTATAAATTTTCATCCCATTCCTCCATTCCTGTAGAACCTAAAGAGATTGGGTTTCCCAAAAATTTAAAGGACTTTCACCGTATCGTTGTTGAAAACTTTGGAACAAAAGAGAACTCTTAAAGGAGAGCATCTAAACAATTCCAACCATATAAATGAATCTTCTATTTATTTACTAGTCCCCTCGAAAAATTGAGATAAACATCAAGGAGAGATTTTAAGCATATTAGTATTATTTTGGAAGCCCCTCCCAGGAAAAGAGTGTCATCCACAAATTGGTAGTGATTGAAATATTTTACATTCTATGTTATACTTAATCCCATTAAACACTCCTGAATTCATGCTTGCTCAAGATTTCAACTCAAGATTTCAACAACAATAAAATAAAGAAGGGGGAGGAGAGGACATCCCTGGCGCAGCCCCCTAGAAGCCATAAAGAAGGTGTAGGGCCTTCCATTTACCAAATGCGTTATCCAGGGAGAACCAATGGGAGCTCTAATCTAGCGGATGAATTCTGAAATGAAACCCAATTTTTCCATACTAAGAAATAGGAAACAATGTCTTACCCAAGATCAAATGCATTGGTCATATCAAGCTTTATGACGATTCCAAATTCACCTCTCTCTTTGCTAGAGTGGATAGATCCTTGGACTAGAGTTTTATTATCTAGAATATGATTTTGTTGCATAAATCCTCCTTGATTCCCAAAGATGATATCTAGAAAAATTTCTTCAGTTTTTTCTCCATGGTTTTTGTGAGAATTTTGTACGCTGCATTACATAATGAGATAGGTATGAATTGAGAGAAGTTTTATGGATCTGACTCCTTAGGGATTAAGGTAATAAAGGAGGAGTTAGTACCCCCCAACTTTTATCTTTCTTCCTCATTCAATTTAACATATTTATCAAATATTTTTTAATCGAAGACTAGAAGGGTTTGTAAAAGCTTATGGGAAATCCATCTGGTCGAGGGGCTTTATCAGGGTCTAAAGCCCAAATGGCATTAATCACTTATGATTCTTCCATCTCCTTAAATAGATGTTGATTATCAGAATTAGAGATTGTCGATGTGATACATGAGGGAAACTCCTAAGCTTTGCCCATTTCTAGCTCTTTATCTTTTGAATAAAACTTTTACCTCCTTGCTTCTTTGTGCAATACAAAATAGTATTAAAATCTCCCCTGGCTATGCTATTTTGATGCCATTGCAAGTCTTTTAGAGAGATTAAGGAGTCCAAAAATGCATTTTTCTCCCCATACACTATTGGAGTGTATACATTTATTACTGAAATTCTCTCCATCATGTTTTTCTTTTCTAACAAGACTATTATACAATGCTTAGTTTTAATAATATATTTCAAAAGGAAATCTAAATTTGTCCAAAGGTTCCAACGCCCCTATAGGTGCCATAAGAACGATGCGCTTTGCCTATACCATGTCTCCAAAAGGATCTAGCTAAGCTTAAAAGCTCTATTTCTTATAGTTTTGTTTTTTGAAGGAGTAAAATTTGAGACTTCTCCTTCATAATTAAATCTTTTATAGGTTAGGATTTTGAAGGGCCTTTCATTCCCCTGATATTCCAGGAAAGTATTTTCATTATTTACTTAGAGGGGCTCGAGGCTTACCTCCTTCATCTACACTTCCACCACATTCCTTTAACGAATTTTATTTGAGGATTTCTAAAATTTGAGGCTAATTCCCCAATTTCTTGTTTTTCTCCACTTCATTTTCTCTGGCAACTTTCATGGAGTGCCTTTTTTTTATTGCTATCTGTTTCCTGGTTGCTTTCCTCCTCCACCCAAATAAAATTTTAATCCATGTTTTTGGTTAGAATATTTCTGAAATCGGCCATTGTTTCCTTCATTTTCTTTGGAGTGACATCGATTGGACTGACAGGAATTGCCAACAAACTTTTTGTTACACCTTGATTTCTTTGTTGATTCCCTTCTTCCTAAGATAGTATAGGAATTTGATTGGCATGTTCTGGCTCTTCTTCCCCTTTTCTTATAAAATCTAGAACTTCTCCTTCTTCATGTTCTACATCTTCCATTTCTTTTTCTAGGGCCTAAGTATAATTTCTAGCTAGTGGGTGTTCTTTTTCCATTTCTTCTTGTGATTGCAACACCTCGAAGGGGTTAGATAATGTTGAAGCAACAATTTTATTTTTATTTGCATTTCCTTTTATTGATGCTATTTTACATTTATTTCCTCCTCTTCTCTACATTTTCCATTTCTCATCCTCCTTCACTAAGGGTTCTTCATCCTTGCTTAAGTGAGCCTTTTGACAATCCCTTGCAAAATGACCATAGTCATGGAAAATTCAACATTTAAAAGGAAATTGTTCATATTCTAGCACTTTCCAATGGATCCATTCACCTAGGGTAAGGTTTATGTTGGCCGGTAGACCCTTCTCTAGGTATAATTCCACACATATCTTGGTGCGGGAGAATTGAGAACCCCTTGGATCAACTCTATCCAGATATCTCCCTAACCCATTTCAAATTTCTCTTAGGAAGTCATCGCTCCAACAAGATAAAGGAAGACTTGGAAGTTTAACCTAGACAATGACTATAGTGGGGATGTCATCATCTGGGTTGAAATCTAGAGTCCATTTATTCAAGTACATTCCTCTAGCATATTTATCTTCTTTTATTCAAACAGAAAAGAGAAAAATTTGTTTCCATAGGCATATAATCATATGTTTCCCTTCATCATAGGTTTCCACGTTTTTTCCAACCATTTTTCCATTGAACGAGGGGACAACCACATACATGTGAATTTTCCAACTAATGCACAATCTAAGAATGCCAGTGACGTTCTTTGGAAGCCAACTGACAGTGTGACAGAGGGAATCGAGTCTGGTTTCTTCACGAATTTTGATTAGGTCTGCTTCATCCGCAATTTTTTTGGGAGAACTGAAATGAGTGGTTGAAAGGCTACAACCTCTTCCGATGGAGAGGCCTCCTCTGCACGAACCATCATGAGATGTCAACTAAGGTTATGTTGAGATTTAAAAAATTACACCGTGGAAAAGTTGCAGAGTCACCACTTTTTACATTTAATAATAATATTAAATCCATATAATCTCTATATAATATTGAAGTTTTTTTTCTCAAATATATTTATTGTAATATATATTAAACTTAATATTATATTATTATTATTTTTGAATTATTAATATATATTAAATTTAATGTATTACCATATTTATTAAATTTAAAATATTATAACCTGCATCATTTTAAATATATTAAATATTTCTACTATTCCTCGAGAAAGTTTTAAATTAATGGCTATTAAAATTTAGCAACTATATTAGTGAATAATCAAATTGACTCTATGTGAAACTGGTACCTTTTATGGTTGAGTCAAGTGAGTCTCTGTAAATGGATATTCAACATAGCTACCAATTTATGTCAAAATAAAGGTCATGAATTCATAGATTCTTGAGGGTGAAGTGTTTAGTTTAATTCAATTTTCTCAATTCTTTCTATTCCTTTAAAATTTGACTTGCACAATTTGACTAAATTCATTGTTTTAAGGGAAAATGTCCATAATGCATATAATCAAATAATATTTATTCACTTAAGGTAAAGCTTCATATTGAGCTCGAAGTTTTTTTATTAAGAGATAATTAATAAAATGTAAGTGGAAGTGAAGGTGAATGTCATTATGGTAGAGAAATTGCATAAATGTCATGATGGTTTTTTTATAGACTTTCAGTGTTTTTTTGGTTAATTATATTGGTTAAGTTTGATAGGGTATATTAATATATTATGAAGAAATTATTTTCAATTTGAAAATTTTCATTCAAATCTGAAATCAAATTCAAACTTTAGCGACCATAGCGTATGACATTGTATATATTGAAATGGGAAAGTGTTAGTTTATGACTCTTGTTCAACTCGTGATGTATAAATCAAAGAGTCATAAAATTTAGGGTGAACATATTATGAGTCAAATCTTGTATGTTGTAAATAGTGTTTTTGTTAGCTCTATAATGGTCCAAGTGCCTTGAGAATTCATTTTTGACCTTACAACTATATAAATTGCACCACCAAATTAATTTATTTGATTTTCTGTAGTTTTTCACATTTTAGAAATATGAGTTCGTATGCTTTCCTATAATGAACTTCAATCTTTTGTTGTCCGCTGGAATTGGAGATATTAGTACAACCATTCTTTATTGATCACATAGAATTGTGTTAAAAGAACATGCCAATGGATTTTCTTTACCAAGTTTTTAAAGTCTATAAAATATATTTGGTGAAACAATATTCTTCTCTTAAAAGCCAATCTCAACTTTTTAGCATAAATAGATATTTGTTTGGACATAGTTAGATAACATTTTAATTTTTTATAAGTTGCTTGCATGGTTTCCATAAATGAAAAATGATGAAGTTGCAAATGGAAGACTGTGAGAGCAAGAGTATGTTACAATGGTACCAGGGGTGTGACAAACTACATTTTTTTGCACAACAATTTTGATCATAGAATTAATATCCATGCACACAGTTTTGTCTTTTTGCAATGGTGTCATTTGCACGAAAAGATAATTTCTCATGATTGTTATAACTCTTTCCATCAACATTTCTAAGGAGTTAAGAGAGGACTTCCTTAACCTCACGAGTAGAAATGATCAATGATTTGCACAATAAGGATTTAAAAGTCATTGGGTTGTGACTAGGGGAGGACTCGACTGAGAGGAGGGCCCAAAGAGAATTCGATCTATATCTCCCTTCATTATTGACATTCTATCATATTAATATTAATATGTTGAATTAATATTAATATCCTTTACATCCTATAAATTCAATATATTGAGTTAAAATTTAAAAAATGTTGACATACTTTCTTACATTACACTTACACATCTCCCCTATACTAGGTTGTATAGCACCTCTCAACATAATCAAAGCTCACAAGCCATGTTACCTGTGTGAGCTTTATGTACCTTGCTACACAATATTTAATGTTACAACCAGTTATATACAAGCCATCAGATTTAAAACCAACTCAAATCCAATAGCTTGTGTACCACCTACCACAACCATTAGAGAAATTTCGAGGTTGAAAACGGGTCTCCTAAGGAATATTATAAAATAATAGTAGAAATATTAAAATAATATTATATTACCTCATCAAGTTCTCGAGGGGAAGAAAAAAAAAATTGTTTTTCAATTCATATTTTCAACTTCTCTCCCTATGATTTTACTCAAATTTTGAGCGGGAGCACTCGTTGGATGAAAAAATTAATTTTGCATCCAAGGAGTACACATGTTGCATACTTTTGATGGAATCTACTACACAAAAAATGTGAAATACATGAAAAAAGCGCAATCATGTCTTTTCTTGTATTTCACATTTTTGGTGTAGTAGGGTCCATCCAAAGTATGTAAAATGGATACTTCTTGGATGAAAAATTAATTTTCTCATCTAACGATTGCTCCCACTTGAAATTTGAGTAAAATTGTAGGGAGATAAGTTGAAAATATAAGTTGGAATTTTTTATTTTTTTTTTGTCTTTTTACCTTTTTACTCCAAAAATGTGAATCATCCCCCATGGTTGACATCATCATATTGAATCCTATTAGTTCTTATAAAGTTTATATTTGTTGTACATTTTTGTTTTTAGGCACATTTTTTATCTCCAAAATTATTCAATGATTAAAATATGCGTAGTAAGATATATATTAACCATGATCACCCTCACCTTTCATCCTATAGCTCCTAACTCTCCACCAAGTCCTGCAGATGTAGTCAGCGGCCTAATGTCGGTCCTAAATGGCCTTCCCACCAAAGCATAAACCACATAATCTACAAAGCTTATTAAGAAGAGGAGGCATTGTTTATTTAATGTCAAGTATACATGACTAATTCCATTGGACGAATGATTATTTATACCTATTTAAGCATCTTTATCACAGGTACTTGTAAGGTTTTCTTTCATAAATGTATGATCTGCTAGTTTAACAAAGCTTAAATCTATTTTACACATATTATTTCTCAAATCCAATGGTTTTGTTGATATAATTCAGCGTTACCATTGTAACTATTTATTATGCTAGAGTCTTAAATTATGAGGGATTGTTAAATTGAACTACACTCCATTTTTTGTATTTTAGTTTGGTTAAGCACAATAAAGATTATGTTTGTGTTTGTTTATTTGATGTTTAATTTTAAAATAGGAGGGATTTTAAATTGAAGTATACACTATTTTTTGTATTTCAATTTGGTTAAGCATAAGAAATATTATTTTTATGATTGTTTATTTGATGTTTAATGTGTAATTTTTAGTCCAATCTAGAAAATTAAATATTTAGGAGTTTATTGTAGGCTTTTAGTATTTCACTTGGGAAACTAGACCACTGACAGTGCAGTAAATTTTTTTCCATAGGTATTTTGAATTCCAAAATTATACAAAGTATGATAATGTACATTAGCCTTAGCATGGGATTACCTAGAAAACTAATGGAACAAAACTTGCCTATGTTGACGTGTCTATAAAAGCTGAAAAAATAAAAGAGCCAATACCTTCAGAGTCATTTTGAAAATTAAGAGGAGATAAAAGGTTCCACCTTAATCGAGGAAACAACAACTTTATTGGTGGCTCCTAGACTGGACCTTGGGGCCAAACTAGCCTCGATGCACTCTAGTTGATTGTTTAGTTCTTTCATTCAGAGTTATGTTTGGTGGATTGGCAATCGGCCTCGGAGATGTTCGGGGAGAAGGTGCAGCTGATGTGTGAGGTGTATGAGGAGGTGTATGCGGAGGTGAAGCAATTTTGGACGTAGAAGGAGTAGATGGAGGTGAATTTACAGCAGACTTTTGATCAGCAATAGTAGGCTGCGGGGGAAGGGTGGGAATGAAAGGAGGCTCGGTAGGGATTTTCGAAGTGGATGCCGTTACGGAAGATCCAAGGGATGCTAATGCAACTTCTAGGAAATCAGCGATATTTGAAGCATGAATTTCACTTTGGAGGTGCTTTAAGATAAAATTCTCAATTGATTTATTATTTCTTTCAACTTCAAGAGCTGCAACAAAGTCAGGATTTGGAACTATAGAACCAAGAGCACTTTCGGATTTGGTTTCAAACAATGACAATTCAAACCTTTCATCAAAATCAAGCTCTTCAAGATACTTAAAAATTGCAGGACATGAATGAGATTTAAACACGGGAGTCATAGAACTCTCTTGACGAACAATTCTTGAAATCAAATTGGGATTCTTGTAGAAAGGGGGAGGATTTGGATCTAGATTAGCTCTGGTATATTTCTTTGAAGCCAACGTGTTATTTTCAAGAAATCAAAGGGACATAAACAACTTGTTCAGCCTTTCAAATTCTAAACCTATCATCCAAAGCTTAGAATTCTCAAAGGTACTGGGGCGATTTACAAGTCAAGTGTCACGATTACAAGCTAGACCGGAGATTTACTGACTCAACGTTTATCTACTTGCACTAATGCAAAGCAAAAGCGTTTCAAAGGCTACCTAGCGTAACTTCAGGCTTTTTCTGTAGCTTAGAAAACCAATGACATCAACAAGCAAACCATTTTCTTCCCCAGTATGGTCGCCACTATGTTAGAGCCTAGATTTGTCTCAGGCTGAAAAGACAAGGTTCTATGTCCACATCAAACCACACTCAACCTCATAGCTAGCCCTATGAGGACAGGAGAGGGCTCTCTCCGGGTCAATCTCAGCAAAAGATAATCAATGGGGCTGGAGATGACTGATTTAACAACTGATATTAGGCTAGGTATTGAGTGCAAAGGATTTGATTTGAGTTTTTGGGGGTTTTGTGTTGGAAATAGGGAAAGGTAAATTTGGGTCTGGGGATGAGGAACAGTTTCTGCAGAGTTCTGATTGGGGAAAGGAAGGCAGTCGTCTTGATGCTTTAAAGTGAGTGAATGAATAGATCAGACTGGTGAGGAGCTAAGGAGAGCAAGAGAGTCTCAAGAATTCTCCTTAAACAGATGAAAACATGGAAATTTAAACAAATTCAAAGGCAGAGCATAACAGTTAATGGATTCCACCTTTATCACTCATTTGTTCAAATTCAGAAGAAAAGAGAGAAAAACGATACACATAACACTAATGAACTTACAATTACTAGAGAAGCACACCATCAAAACATAAAGCCACATGGATCCCAAACAGTGCTGCAAAACCCTGGTCTTTCCTTAGCCAAAAATGTAGAGATAGAATGTACAATGATATGCCAAAGCAATCCCAAGTGTCCAACCCTGAAAATGACTTAGAAATTACATAATATAGGCAAGCCAAACCCATTCCCTTGCCTCTAGGGGTCGAGCTCATCATTCTAGGAGTTGTTTCAACCAATTCTAAACAAAGCACTAAAATCTAGGCAATCAAAACAACTTGCCTCTATAAGGTAGGAAACTTATTCATTCATTAAATTTTCACTTTTTGGTGAATGAATCCTCTAGAACAAGTAAATAAGTGCCAAAATTACATCATGTTTATCCAATTACATCAAGATAGATCAAAAATTACATCACAAAGCAAAACTAGTCAAATTGGCCGAATTTCTGAGCTAGAAGGTGAAAAATTGGGCAAAAAACCTCTGTGCATCGCGCCACTTTGAGGCTGAGTTTGAGGCACTTACTGAAGTCCAAATTGAGTCCAAGTGTGCTTGTTGGAAAGTCTTGCCTGTCTACTTTCCAACCCAAGTGGAATTTCTGAATTTGGTGCCCATTTGCCCCTCCAAAACTTCAATCTCCCAAGACTGCTTCCTGTGTGTCAAAATAGGGGTAGAGAGGTCATTTTTTGAGTGTTTTTGACCTCCTGGGGACTCAAAACTTGCCCAAACTTCTTGGCCATGCACCATCAGTCATGATTTTTCATGAAAAATCCAAAAATATAAATTTTTTTCCATTTGGAGCTCTCTATCAAAAGTGTGCACCAGGTGGCGTGGCGCACAGGGAGAAAAACCCTGTTTTTTGTACCAAAATTTGCCAAAATACCAAAAATTCTCCAAATTTATTGAAATTTGGGCTGGAGATTCTTCATCAAGAGCTATGGTGGGCCAAAGATTGCCTTGGCCAATATCCGAAGTCGATCATGCTCTTTTTTCCTCTTTTGCCTTTTTGATGCCTTCCTTAGTTTTGCCTTGAAATTCCTTATTCGTGCCTTGCAAACATGATTTCATGCCCAATAATGGTTTTTCATGTGCCTGAGCATGTACTTGTCCTTGTTTGCTTTCACCAACATCTTCTCTAAGTGGATGTTGATCCTCTCGAGCCAAATCTCTCGATGAGCCTCTATCTCCTGTTGAATGGGTGTCCTCTCATTTAGGCTTCGTTGGGCAGCCTGTTGGTCTTCACGGATGTTTTTCCACCTCTATGAGGCCTCCTGGGTGCATGTACCTCCAAGGGTGAGTCACTTTGGGTTTCCACTTCATAGTCCGATGAATGCTCAGATGCCATTACTGCTTTTTTTCAACTGCCTTAGAGAAAAAGACACTGTTGTATGAAAACTGTTTTGACTGCTCTTTAGAGTGCAAAGTCTGTCGGCAAAGGGAAAAAAAAATGAAACAGGGACTGTTAGGAAGGGGAAATAATAGTGAGAAATGGGAATTATTGGGAGAAATTTAATAGGGAAATATGGGAGAGGGTTTGAGGGATTTCTGTATGGGAATAGGGTTTAGGGTTTGGAATTGTTGTATAGGGTTTGAGGTGTGAAGTTGGAGGATTTGGGACAGAGCATGTAGGAGAAGGGAATAATGAACTTAGGTGATAGGGAATTAGGGATTGGTGAAGACAAGGGAACAATGGGAAGGAGAAATGATTTTGGTGGCAAAACAGTGAGTTCTGAAACCCTGACAGCAAGTTTGCTTATGTTTATAGAAGGAGGGTTTGATATATGTGTTCACCCATTGTCATCCATAAACCACCATCACTAATCACAACATTGGATGAAATATCAAAATAGCAACACTACCTGGCAAATCCACGCAAGTTATGAGCAAATTGGTGAAATTTGAAACAATTTCGGGCTTTTAGGTGTATGCGCCGCGCCACATACCTAGTGCGCCACACCGTTTCAGTGCGTCGTGCTTGTGTAAATTTACACTGGGCAATTTCTCCCAATGTGTCGTGCTCCTCCAGTGCATCGTGCCACCTGTTGTATGCGTTGCGTCAGCCAAGCTTCCTTCGATTTCACCCAAGTTACTCACTTGCTCACCCAATTTACTTTGAAATGCTTCCCTTTGACCTTGGCATGTAAAATGACATTGATCCTCATGGAATTATATTTATAAAGACATGGAGACTTGGATTTGATTTTTGATTCTCCAAAACCCATTTTTATAATGTTTTGAAATTGGCACTTTTTCACAATTAATACAACTCTGTCTTTTTGTTTCCTCCTTGATTTTTTGGTTGAAATGATGAAATTCTTGGCAATTTTTTGTAGGAATAGCTGACATGGAATTTGGAAAAGGAGACCAGGACTGTGCCTAAAGAATTCAAGAACTGAAAATTTTCGAAAATTATTACAAAAAATGAAATGTTGACTTGTCTTCAAGACAGAGTTTTGAAGAAAAGTCATAATCCATCCATATGACGATGAAAATATTTGAAATGAAAACTTATTAAGAACCTCCCTTTGGCCTGCTGGCTTTATTGGACATTGTGAAGACACAGTTTGTGAAACCCTAGACCTAGTGACTGAAAATAACTCTTGCTGATCAAAAGACACGAAAACTTGATTTTGATGAACAGGCGTGAGCCAGTAGTGCAAAGCATGAGGGGAATGAATGACAAAAGCCCTTCCGATAGATTTATGGCATGCTCCTAACGGAATGCAACTGATCGAGCGAGATGGGTCACCTAAAAATGAAATGCAAAAAGAGTTTTGATCTCTGCGGAGGGATGACCAGACCGACTCTAACACTTGCCACCCTTTCATTTATGGCATCCCTTCACACCCCATATTAGGAAGAGGGATCAACTCATGCTAAAGCCACACAATCATATTTTAATGTGGATGTAGGGAGTTCATCACATGGGAGGTCGAGTGGAGCTTCCATACAAAATCAAATTTCCTTGGTTAACCTATTCACAATTTTATTTCCATTTCTACAAGCATGTGATGTTAGAATGATTGCAATTCTAGGGTGGAGGCTAACAATGCAAACTAAATATATTTCCAAATGCCAACTTTGAGAGACTTTTTGCTAGGAGTGAAGCCTTGAATAGTTTCCCTAATCTTGTAAATGACTATCTGGGAGTCTCCTTCAATGAATATCTTGGAAAATTTTCCCTTTATCATGAATTTAAGTCCAAATTCAAGAGCAAAGAGATCAAAAACACTATTTCTATTGAGGTGTAAATAGCCTACATAAATATGAATGATAGAACCTTAATAATTTCTCAAGACATCTCCATAACCTGCATCACCATGGTTACCTTTAGAGGCTCTATCAAAATTGAGTTTAAGAAATATCTAAGGGGGAGGAGACCAAAAATTTGGGGGAAAGGGTGGGGGGGGGAGCGTTTTAATAAGGGTTGAAAGGCAAGGAGAGAGATGTAGACATTGAATAATGCCCAATTATAAGGCATTATAATTCTAATACTACTCCAAATAGGGATGAATGAGTAGTGAAACTTGAATAAAATCAAAATTTTACTCTAATTGAATAAGCCAAAGATCTTTGGTTATGAATGATACATAAAATGCAACCTTTCAATATTTACCAAAGGAGAAATACCAAAAGGAGGTGCTAGGCCATGGTGAGAACAAGATTAAGGAAGTTCAGCGATATGAAATTTGCAATGGTATTTAGATTATCCTCTCTATCTCTATAAAACTACCTAAAGAGGAGGGCATTTGAGTCCAAAGGGAATCAATTAAGGGGCATCCATTAAAAATGTGCTTAACATCTTCTTTGTTTAAGTGATAGAGATGATAGAGTGAAGGTTCCTCAAATCCTCTTAATCCAAATGGATCCAAGAACACTTTCTAAGTCTTCAAAAACTGGAAAAATCATGCCAAAGACCAAAGAATATCACATGAGAAAACCTTTCAGAATGTGGAAAAACACTATCGGGAGGCAAAAACCCGTGAAATCAGTGAAAAGACAGAGTATCGGAGGTGGAAAAAAGTAATGCACAGTAGCCGTCAGATTTGGCCGATCAACGGTCCAGATTTGAGCGGCGAATCACAATCGACAGTGGCCTTCGGCGAAATCCACATAAGACTTGCGACGGCGATTGGCGGAGACCTCATAGGAGATGTGATGGCGACTGGCGGGGTCAACGAGGACTGTCGATCAAGCGCGCAGATCGATGGCCCACGTTGCATCGCCAAATCGCAATCGGCAAATACAAAGGAGCGGGGGTTTATGTACATATGCATATATGCGATCTGATGGACTAGACCCGATAACATTATAAGCCATAATATATGGATCTTGAGATCCGTCAAACACCATTTTTAATGTATTTTCGCAGTTTCGTTTGTTAAACAAAATGTGAAGGAGAAAGCGTCGATGCGATAAGCCGGACCCGAAAGGGTACCTTAAGGCTATTACATATAGTTTCAAGTCCGGAGGAAAGCCATTTCTAATGCATTTTCGCAATTTTTAATGTATTTCCAAAATACAAGGGACGGGCCATTTCGATATGCAATGGCGACTTATAGGCGGACCCGATAGGAGAATAAGGTGGATTTAAGGACTTTTGAAGTTTGATACATAGAGTTTTGGCGGATTTTCTCAGTTTCAAATACATTTCACTGTGTTAAACAGAGAGCGACTGTTTCAGGAGTTCCAGAGGCCCGAGACACTCTTACGTTATAGAATAGGTGGCCACCTCCCCTTTAGGTGTTATGCAATGATTGTATAACGCTGGAAGAGGGATTTGAATCGAACAGAGGCTAGGGAGACTGAGAGCTGAGAACCTGAAATGAACAGGAAGCACAGTTTTGGCTTTAAAAGCCACAAACAGAGAGCAAACAGGGAGGCAGTATTGCAGGAAAATGCCGAGACAGAGTTAGGACAGAGACAGAGAGCGTTGGGGGAGTCTGTGCACTCAGGAAAAGCTTGAGAGGTTCAAGTAAAGCTCTTGTTTTTGCATATGTTGTGTGTGAGGCTCAATTTGAGCTCACTGTTGTAAAAACTCTACTTGAAGACATAATAGAGAGGCCACCACTGAAGGCTGGACCAGGAGTATTGGGTGAACTCCTCACTAAATTTGTTGTGTTATGTGTTGTCTATTATGTTTTTTGTTTACTACTTCATTTTATGTGCATTTCACAATCTTATCGATCCATTGCATAAAATGTCATAGACAAATCCATGCACATAAGTCTGTAATACCTTATTAATTGTCTTAGATCTCATTATCATATCAAGTGGTATCAGAGCTTTAGGTTTACTAAGGTTAGACAAGTTTGTGCTGGATTGGTGAATGATAACTAGGTCAAATCTCATATTAGGAGAAGGAGAACTGATTGAAACTAACCCAGAAATTGGTAGAGTCTATCCTAGGAGGAAAATGGCAAAAGAAAATCCCTTGGAATCAGACTCTCAGTTCATGGATAGTTTCATGAGCATGAGAGCCATGGTAGAAGAAATTTATAGAGAATTTAAGAAAGGTCGAAGTGAAGATTCTTCCACTTCCAAACAAGACAAAGGAACAGAAGAATCTCTTCTAGATAGCCATTCTGAAGGCAAAGGGAAAGGAAAAGAGGCTCCTCTATCCACACCTCCTGATAGCCCTGAAAATAAAAAGAAGAAAACATCTTTGATTAAATTAGATGTTAAATTTGATTTTCCAATATATGATGGAGAATTAAATGCAGAGAAGCTAGATAACTAGATCAGACATATTGATGTGTATTGCAGGGTGTAGAATATTGATTCAGATAGGAGTAAAATTCATCTGGCCAGCGTACGCCTTGGAGGAATTGCCTTGGTATGGTGGAAAGGCAGGACACAAGCTGACTTGAAGAAGCATGGTAAAATTCTTTCTGTCTGGAGTGAATTTGTTTCTACAATTAAAAAACAATTTTATCCACTAGCTTATATGCAGCAAGCTATGATGAGTTGGAAAACTCTTCGCCAATTAAAAGGGCAAAGTGTACAAAGCTACACCCAATAATTTAGAAAAAGAGCTTTGATTCTGGGCATTTCTTTAGACTCACCTGAAACTTTGTTGAAGTATATAGGGGGTCTACACAACTATTTAAGGCACACCATTCTCATGTTTAACCCTACTAGCATAGATGAGGTATCTGTTCAGGCTACCCATCTAGAGGCTAGATGTAAGAATGTGAACCCAGAGATTGGGGGAACATCAAAACCAACTGCAAGAAAAAACAAGGAAAAGAGGAAGCAGAAATGGAAAGAGAGGAAGGAAAATTCTATACAGAAGGCCAAACCTTCATGCACTCACTACAAGAAGGATGGACATGATGATGAACATTGTTGGTATTTGCATCCGGAGCTAAAACCCAAGAAGTTCGATGGCAAGAAGAAGACTGCTGCTACTATACAAAAAGATTTGGGGTCAGACTCAGGTGATGAAACAACAATCGCAACCACAGGTATAAAAGGTAAAAATTCTGAAGCATCTAATAGTAATTATGCCCAAACTATTGATAGTGAAGAAAATGAGAGGAAAAGACATGAGATTTTTCATATTAGAGTTACTTCCAAGCATCAAAAGATTGATACTTTGGTTGATTGATAGTGGCTCACAAGTAAACTTAATTTCTGAAGCTATTGTAAAGAAATTGGGACTACTAACCACACCTCATAAGAAGCCATATCCATTAGGTTGGGTATGTGATAAAGCAAAGCTACAAGTGACTAGACAATGTAAACTTAGGTTTTCTTTTGGGTCGGCATTTGTAGATGAGGTTGAGTTAGATATCGTTCCCATGGATATATGTGGAATTGTTTTAGGAAGTCCATACTTGTATGATAGAAAATCCATTTTCTATAGAGCTAAAAATAAGTATCAACTCGTTAAAGATGGAATCGAATATATTGTAAGAGCTCATAAACTTAAGAATAATTATACTCTCATAAACTCGCGGCAAATGAAAAGAATTGTAAATTCATGCAATCAATTTTTACTAATGGTTGTAAAGGAAAATAAACCTGATAAAACCAATGTATTTGAAGGTTGTGATGCTAAACAACAAGTAGATTGAGAAAAAGTTGTTTCAGAATATGATATACTATTTCAAGAACCTAAAGGTCTGCCAACCAAAATGGAAATTGTACATGATATTAATTTGCAGGAAGATGCTCCATTGTCTAACATCGGAATGTACAGGTTATCCGCTTTAGAGAATGCAGAGATCAAGAAGCAGGTAAAGGAGTTGCTCGAGAAAGGGTTCATAAGACCAAGCACATCACCATGCGGATCTCCAATTGTGTTGGTGAGAAAGAAAGCTGGTTTGTGGAGGATGTGCATTGATTACTGAGCACTGAATAAAATAATGACCAAGAATTGTTATCCCCTTCCTTGCATCGATGATCTATTGGATCAGCTGAAAGAAGTTGTTTACTTTTCCAAGTTGGACCTGCGTAGTGGATACTATCATGTTAGAGTAATAGATCAAGATGCATGGAAGACTACTTTCAAGACAAAGAAGGGGTTGTATGAATGGCTAGTTATGCCTTTTGGCTTAACTAATGCTCCTGCCACTTTCATGCGAGTTATGAATGATGTACTCAGGCCTTTTATTGATGATTTTGTAATTTTATATCTAGATGACATTCTTGTATTCAGTAAAACATGGGAAGAACATTTAAATCATGTAAAGCAAACTCTAGATGTTTTGAAGCAAGAAAATCTCTATGTTAAATTATCAAAATGTGAATTTGGTAAAACATCTTTGAATTATCTGGGTCATATTGTAGGGGGTGGTGAATTGAAGATAGATCCCTCTAAGGTTGCAGTCATTATAAAATGGCCTAAACCGAAGTCTACTACAGAAGTTAGAAGCTTCCTAGGAGCAACACAATATTGGAGAAAGTTTATTGCTAACTTTTCCTTAATTGCAGCTCCCTTACATGCTTTGACAGGATTGAACAAGGTGTTTCAGTGGGGAGGAAAACAACAGAAATCCTTCGACACCTTGAAAGAAAAAATTAGTACAACACTAGTAATAGCATTGCTAAATCTTCAACAACCATTAGAGATAGAAATTGATGCCAGTGGTTATGCCATGGGAGCAGTGTTGATGCAACATGATAAACCCATCTGCTACCATTCTGAGACTTTTAATTCTGCAGTAGTTAATTATCCTACATATGATAAAGAATTGTATGCAATAGTACAGAGTGTAAAAAAATGGAAACATTACTTAATGAGCAAAGAAATAGTTATACATACTGATCATCAGCCACTTTAGTATTTGCACTCACAAACTAAATTGCAGCAATCAAGACACTATAGGTGGATGGGTTTCCTACAACAGTTTCATTTAGTCGTCAGGTTTAAAAATGGCATACACAATAAAGTTGCAGATATGTTGTCTAGACCAATCATAAATGCATCTACTATACTTAAGCATAACTCATTAATGCATGAAAGCTATATTGAACAATATGCTCAAGATATAGACTTTAAAGATGTATATGCAGCTTTAAGTAATGGAAAAAAGGTAGAAGAACTGGATTACTATGTTAAGGACCAACTCTTGTATCATTTTGGAAAGCTATGCATTCCACAAACTGAAAGAGTCAACATAATTAGGGAAGCACATACTTCTCTGGTATCAGGTCATTTTGGGGTAAGTAAAATAGTTGCACAGCTGCAAAGATACTGCTATTGGCCAAAAATGCATGAAATAATTTCTAGATATGTAAGAGGGTGTACCATGTGTGCTAAAAGCAAGCCCAACAATAGAAAACTAGGCCTGTACACTCCACTACCAGTTCCTTCCCGTCCTTGGGAAAGTGTTTCCATGGACTTTGTTGGGGGATTGCCAAAATCTAGAAAGGGACATGACTATTTATATGTTATTGTGGACAGGTTCAGCAAAATGTGTATTTTAATACCCTGTAATAAGCAGATTACAGCTGAACAAACAACGAAGTTGTTCTTTCAGCATGTCTGGGTGCATTTTGGGTTACCCACTTCCATAGTATCTGATCGAGACTCCCGATTTGTTGGGAAGTTTTGGTCAAGTCTGTGGGAATTGATGGACACCAAACTGAAGAAAAGCACAACCTTTCATCCACAGATAGATGGCCAAACAAAGGTAGTCAACCGGACAGTGATCCAGTTGCTCAGGGGTTATTGCAGTAAGCATCCCAAGCTTTGGGATGAACATTTATGTTATGTGCAACATGCTTACAACCGTGCTAAACATTCTTCTACACAGAGATCTCCTTTTGAGATCCGTTTTGGTTTTATACCAAGGTCTCCCTTGGATTTTGTCTTTGAAAAAGACAAGGCAGTTACTGGACACAGTGATGTGGACAAAGAAACCAGATTCATTGAACAGATCCAAGAAATTCACCATGCAGTGCAGGAATAGCTGGAAAAGAGCCAAGACAAATACAAGGCAAGGCATGATAAAGATCGGGTGGAGCACAGCTTCCAAGTTGGTGATCAAGTCTGGCTGTATATCAGCAAGGACAGAATGCAAGGTGAAGGAAAGAAGTTGAAGCCAATAAGGTATGGGTCTTTTAAAGTACTTGAGAAAATTGGTGAGAATGCTTTCCACCTTAATCTTCCAGCATAAATGCACATCTATTCAGTAGTAAATGCAAAAAATTAAAGACTGCTTGAACCTTCATTAATTGAAGATCCCGAAGAGCAAAGTCAATTGCCTTCCATTGACGATCTGTTGCTTGAATACCTCAATGAGCTGCAGGAAGATACAGTTCTGGACATGAAGGCGAGGACTACACGTAGAGGGGATGTGGAGTACCTTAGAATTGGACTCAAAGGTTCAAAACCCAGTAGTGAAAAATGGATAGAGATTGGGCAAGTGAGGCAGTTGTATCCGCACTTAAACGATGCTTGAAAACCAACTTTTGGTGGTCCAAAAGCCTTTTCAGTGGGAAGGCGTGATCCAAATCGATCTAAGAACACTCTCTAAGTCTTCAAAAACTCAAAAAATCATGCCAAAGACCAAAGAATATCACATGAGAAAACCTTTAAAAATGCGGAAAAACACTATCGGGAGGCAAAAATCTGTGAAATCAGTGAAAAGAAAGAGTATCGGAGGTGGAACAAAGTAATGCATAGTAGCCATCAGATCTGGCCGATCAACGGTCCAGATCTGAGTGACAGATCGCAATCGGCGGTGGCCTTCGACGGATATCAGCGGAATCCACATAAGACTTGCGACAACGATCAACGGCGACCTCATAGGAGATGTGATGGCGACTAGCGAGGTCAATGAGGACTATCAATCAAGCGTGTAGATCGATGACCCACGTTGCATCGCCAAATCGCAATCGGCAAATACAAAGGAGCGGGGCTTTATGTACATACGCATATATGCGATCCGATGGACCGGACCCGATAACATTATAAGCCATAATATATGGATCTTGAGATCCGTCAAACACCATTTTTAATGTATTTTTGTAGTTTCATTTGTTAAACGAAATGCGAAGGAGAAAGCGCCGATGCGATAAGCCGGACCCGAAAGGGTACCTTAAGGCTATTACATATAGTTTCAAGTCCGGAGGAAAGCCATTTCTAATGCATTTTCACAGTTTTTAATGTATTTCCAAAATACAAAGGGATGGGCCATTTCGATATGTGATGCCGACTTACAGGCGAACCCAATAGGAGAATAAGGTGGATTTAAGGACTTTTGAAGTCCGATACATAGAGTTTTGGTGGATTTTCTCAGTTTCAAATACATTTCACTGTGTTAAATAGAGAGCGACTGTTATAGTAGTTCTAGAGTCCCGAAGCATTCTTACGTTACAGAATAGGTGACCACCTCCCCTTTAGGCGTTATGTAATGATTGTATAACGCTAGAAGAGGGATTGAAAGCAAACAAAGGCCAGGGAGAATGAGAGCTGAGAACCTGAAACGAACAAGTAGCACAATTTTGGCTTTAAAAGCCACAGATAGAGAGCAAACAAGGACGAAGTATTGCAGGAAAATGTCGAGACAGAGTTAGGACAGAGACAGAGAGTGTTGGGGGAGTCTGTGCACTCAGGAAAAGCTTGAGAGGTTCAAGTAAAGCTCTTGTTTTTGCATATGTTGTGTGTGAGGCTCAAATTGAGCTCACTGTTGTAAAAACTCTGCTTGAAGACATAATAGAGAGGCCACCACTGAAGGCTGGACCAAGAGATGTAGCCCAAGAGTATTGGGTGAAATCCTCATTAAATTTGTTGTGTTATGTGTTGTCTATTATGTTTTTTTTTATTGCTTCATTGTCTGTGCATTTCGCAATCTTATTGATCCATTGCATAAAATGTCATAGACAAATCCATGCACATAAGTCTGTAATACCTTATTAATTATCTTAGATCTCATTATCAGATCACCTCTTCTAACTAACTTATCCCAAGTCAACATTATCCTTCTAGTAAGAATCCAAGGAAATAAGCTGCCTTGGTCGATATATTTTTCTTATGGATTTTCTTCCAAATCACCTGACTAAGAAGATTGGCTTAACCAACCTCTAAATGATAATCTTCCTTAATGTAAATATTCCTTTGGTATGATAATACCATCTGATTTTATCTCCTTCATTTAATATCTTGATGTTTCTTTGTTATAAATACTCCCAAAGACAGACCATTCAAAAGTTTCAGAAACAGCTGAGTTCTCTTCTTTAGGAATCCAACCCTGCATTGATCTTCCTCAGATGTTGTGTGCCAATAATCTAATATTGATTGGCAGTTTTTTGAAAGAATTATAGTCCTAAGTTCCTAAAGGTATATTTGATGTTGTAATTTTTGAAGTTATTTCCATGAGTCATCCCTGTTATGCGAGATTTATGACAGTGGACATAAATATCTCCCCCAGGTCTGGTGGACTGACCTAGAACAACAAAAAGACAAAGGACCCAATGTTTTCCTTAAAGTAAGTAGATGAAGGGTGAAACCTACTTGGAATATGTCGTATGTTTTGCTCCTTCTTTGGCTTGAATGCTCCAATCCTAACTCCAGCTTCCAAAATCAGAACCTGCACAACCAGACAACACAAGCCAAGAAACTATGAGATCTATGTAGCATCATATATCTAATTTATTCAAAAAATAAACATGGTATTGAAATACATGAAATAACGACATCACATAAAGGAAAATAAAGAACTCTTTGTATTGATATAAATGGAGTGAGTTACAACCATAAATAGGTGTTGATATTGTAGCAGAGCTCCTCCAAGTTGTTGACTTGTCCTTTCTTTGTCACAAAGTGCACCTCCAATCACCTTAAATGCATGAAAAGATAACTCTCACACTAGAAACATAAGGGTAGAATCACTCTCCAAAAGCCAACCCCTTGCATATGGAAGGTCGTAAATATATAGAGGAGTGAGGTAAGTTGGGAGTTCTTATTCTTTTACCAATATTCGGATTGAGATCCACTCTTGATGGGAGGAGGAGATCTAAGGGTAAGGGATGGAAACTCCAAGGTATGATAAGACAGGATTCGAAACTTATCTGAGGTAAATGGTTACAAAAGATCGTGGAAGCTTCTGGAAATGGAGGCTTTGATATTCTCTCTATTTTTCTCGAATTTCTAGAACCAATGCAGGTGTAAAGGGGAGCAACCTGTAGGTGATCAATGCAGGCCATAGGGCAACCTGTAGGTGAACGTAGTACAACAAGAGGCAAGGGAGCATTGGTCCTAAAACTGGCTCAGATGCTGCAGTTTAGGGTAGAAACTATGGGGAATGAGAGATTCATGCATATGGCTTCATGCAATGATGATGTAAAGGAGAATAGGATGTTGAATGATCCCATTAGGAGACCTATTGATCAGATGTGACAAAATAGCCTATAAAAATCCCAAAAAAGTGAATCATTTCCATTTCTTACTTCATGTTAGCTCTGCTGCAGTTTCGGCGTTTAAAGGTCCAGGCTCAGGACTGGTGGTTGGTTTGTGTTGAGAAAGGCGTTGGCAGTGGTGTTTCCTTCCTCCCTCCTTCATTAAAATTCTGCCCTTATCACTTTCTCCTCCTCTGTTTCCGCATCCTCTTACGTTCTCTTTATTTCCCCTAAGTCTCACTATTTCCTTCTTCCTATTTTTTATCCTTTGTAAATCCCGTATAAACCCGTTTGTTTTAACTCTCGAGCGGTTAACCATAACTCTTGCTAAATTAACCCTTGGTCGCTTGTGCAATCGCATCCGTTGATCAATCCGATCTAACGGTCTTCGCATTCTTCGCCCGCTTCTAAACCTTGTGCGATTCCCTTTTCATCCGGCCATCCGTCATTAGATCCGACGGCAATCGCGTCGTTCCCTGCCGTGACCTGCCTGCCCGTTAATCCGTGGGGGTGGTGGCTTTGTCTGTCACGCGTCACGTTTTGATTGCATCGCGTAGTGAGATACGGATACCGTTGAGCCCCGGAAGGTGGTGCGGGGAATACCGCCCGCCTCCCAAAACCGTCCTCCCGCCCGTTATCCGTTGTGCATCTCTTGTATGCTTTCACCGTCTGATCATTCCTGCCCATGATCCGACGGCCCAAATTTATTCATCCGTGATTTCTCCCGATAGCTCCTCTCGTAGTGATCATAGTCGTTGATCTGTACAATTCGATGGCTCGCGATGCTCTCCCCGCTCCCCTATCTTCCGATAGCTTCCATACGTCGATCTCCGCTGTTGAATTAGCTAATCCGACGACTGAGCTGCGTTCTTCTGATCAGTATGTTTCCGCCTCACTATTTGTTACATTCCCGACTGCTCACTGCTGCCAAAGAATAAAGACAACCAACTACCTGTACCCTACATAATAAAGTTTCACCAACTGCAATTAACCAGCAGCATGGTCGTGAAGGAAGCAGGACACCCTCGAGCAGTTCAATCATTTATCAGGCATGGAATTTCATCCATAATTCATTCTAGCTGCCAGAGAAGGACATTAGATAATCTAAAAGACCGATTTTTTCAGCAGACTGTATTAAAGATCATATCTAAAATTGTAAATGTGGTTGGTGATCCATTAAGAAACCTCCACGCATAGCTTAGTAGAGATATTTTGTAAACAAATTCTATATATACTCAGAAAAATGATGTAATCAGTTGATGAGTGTTAGATGAATATCATTATGTTGCAAGCTTCAACTTCTGGAGACTGTAACTACTTTGTAACCTGCAGAGTCTGGTCTTCATTTTCAGCTAATACAAGCTCCTTTTGCTGTTAATTGCTCACTTCCCACTTCTTCTTCTTTGTTCCAGGCTGTGCCTGTTATGCATTTATTCATTTGCTGTAGATGTTTAGCATTAGAGGGGTTGTCATCCCACCTCTGTGTTAGAATCTAGTTAGTATTATTGAATGTGTATGCAGGTTTCTATTGTTTTAATGCCAGAGAGCTGTCATCCTGTCTGTGCATTAGGAAATAGAATTTACAGGCCTTTTAACTGGTTGCAGTTAGCCATCACAGGGTCCTATGCATCTGCTGGTGTGGTTAGTCTTCTCCATTATCACCTTATCCTCAACTGTGAGTAATTGGTGGTTAAAAGCCTTGTAGTCTGGGGTGTTCACCCATGTCTGGGGTCAATCATAGTAGAAGTGGTTATCTGGATTGAATATGTTTCATTCATCCACCATTTATCCAACATTTTTGTTGAGTTTGTAATTTTCCCGAGCATCACTGATATAAAACCTAGGTGAGTTTCTTGGGGTGATAACATTAATTGGCGCCGTTGTCGGGGAGAGGAGAATCGAAGCTCAGCTTCCTTGGGAAACGACATAGCTTCAAGCTTTGATGACAGACAAGGTTTGAATGCATATTTTGGCTGTAATAATCTGTCTAGCGACTCCACTGGTGGAAGACCATCCTTTGGCGACTCCACATTGCAGTTCTGGTGCAGTTGATGAGGCATGCTCAAAGAAATCATTAAAATCCATCAGCTGAACCAGTGCCTGATCCTGAGAAGATAGTTAACCAGAAGAAATATCACAGTAAGGAGCATCAGAATCAGGTAAGCCTTGGAATTTTTATGTATCTCTGCCAGTGTAGAAATACCTTCAGAGATTCATACAGCTCCTTAGTCATTCATTTCCCTTTCGAACCTCAGTTGAAAGAAACATCCATGCTGTCCATCGTATTCCTCTGTCTCTGCTATCCTTTTCATTGATTCATTCCACTCAGTCCACTAGTGTCCCTTTCGTATACCTCAGTCATGGTAGGCTAGCAAGCCCTCACAAAGATATAAAGGATTGTTGCTGCTAGGTATGGACCCTTAGTCTTGCCTATCCCTTTGAATGCCATGCCTGCAGGAGATTATCAAGAATTTATGCCAAGGTTTACTGGTAAAGAAGGAGTATCAGCTGAAGAGCACCTCGAAGCCTTTTATAGCTATGCTGATAACCTGGATATCAATGAAGAGGATTTCTGGATGAGGGTTTTTGTTCAAAGCCTAGATGGGGAAGCTAGAAAATGGTTTAGAAATTTACCCCTAGGTCCATCGCAGACATTGATGCCCTAGATGATGCATTTTTAAAGCACTGGGGAAACAATAAAGAACTGCTCTTTTATCATGATGAATTTGGGAACTTGCAGAGAGAAGATGGTGAGCTGCTGTCTGATTTTAACATCAGATTCAACCACATGTACAGCAGCATGCCAGCTAAAATAAGACCTACCCCTGCTTCTGCCATGCTCACTTATGCTAATGCCTACGATTCTCAGTTCGGCCTGCTGTTAAGAGAAGGAAGATGCACTTCTTTGGCTGATATGAAAGACGTAGCCTTTGAAATAGAAGCAAACATTCTGGTTGCAGAGAGACTTGGAGGAGATGCTGAATGCAGAACGCAGGGAGGAGAGTCATCATCATCCTATGAACCTGAGATAGATCAATTAGCTAGGATGATTGATTTTTTTACCTCTGAAGTTTCCAAATTAAAGGCCGAGCAGTATTCTGAAGAAGCAGGAGCTCATTGTTCCATCTCTTTTCCAACTCCAAATCCATGTAGAGGAGCAAGTGAGCTATTGCAGATTTTGCAAAGAAACAGAGATGCAAACGAAGATCAAAGGGTGAAGATCCTTTGTCAAAATATAGTCATGGAAGAAGAGCTATACGAAGAGGAGGAGGAGGTCCATGTTTTGGAATTTTCTCCTTTCCTAACCAGAGCTGCATATGAAGAAGCGGTATCCAAGAGCACTGCTTATCAGTTTGTTGTACCTGCAAAACAACAAGCTTGTCAGCAGAAACAGCCAGCAGCAGGTCCTTTCCTCCAAGAATCTAAGCCCGAAGCCAGCTCATCTTCTCAGGGCTATGCAGATCTGCAAATTAGCCAGGCTGCTTTTGTCCCCGACCCAGTAATCAAAGAGGGAGAAGAATGCTCCCCATCATCTTTTGTTTCTCTGTCTGCTTAAAAGAAAAGCCCTCAAAGTTTCCCCTTGAACACTGAGGCAGAATATAATCCCATGCTCAAGGCTGAAACTGATCACCTCAATCTTGATATTATGAAACCTGCTCAGTTGGTCTCCACAAAGATTGAAAGGGCAATGTATCAGATGACAAAAGAAGAGGATGTGTAGTCTTGGAATTCCTCCTTCGATGAGGATTGTTCAAACAAAGATTCAGGAGCAGATTTTGTTTTTGTGTCCCCTGCACAGGAAATCGAAAGTTCATTATTTATATTAGTGGTGCAGGCCACAAGTGACAAAGATAAGTACACAGTAGCAATGATTATTTAGCAGGTGCACAAACGCTCCCATGAAGAACATCCAAGGAGGAAAATACACAGAGGGGAAATCAAATTTGATCCATATTTGCCTGTCAAGCTCAAATGTCTTAAATTATTTGAGGTGGAGGATCAAATAAATCATGTCTTGTTGATATATGATGAACCGGCTGATAGGCAAAAATTTGATGGCCCGGCAGATGGGCAGTTTTTGAAATTTTGAGTTTTTCAGCTTTAATCTTGTAATTGTGTTCCTTGTCATGTATGCTTAGTTGACTCCATGCCCAATGGACACTAGGCAAATGTTTTTAAAGCTGATTTTTGCATGAAGGCATTGGTCTGCAGTTCTTGAGACCTCGCAGGGAGGATCTCATCCCCACAAGGTGCTAGTGTTAGCTCTGCTACAGTTTCAACGTTTAAAGGGCCAGGCTCAGGACTGGTTGTTGGTTTGTGTTGAGAAAGGCACTGGTAGTGGTCTTTCCTTCCTCCCTCCTTCATTAACATTATGCCCTTATCGCTTTCTCCTCCTCTGTTTCTGCATCCTCTTACGTTCTCTTTATTTCCCCTAAGCCTCATTATTTCCTTCTTCCCATTTTTTATCCTTTGTAAATCTCGTATAAACCTGTTTGTTTTAACTCTCAGGCGGTTAACCATAACTCTTGCTAAATTAACGATCGGCCGCTTGTGCAATCACAGCCGTTGATCAATCCGATCTAATGGTCTTCGCGTTCTCCGCCCGCTTCTAAACCTTGTGTGATTCCCTTTTCATCCGGTCGTCCGTCATTAGATCCGACGACAATCGCGTCGTTCCCTGCCACGACCTGCCTACTTGTTAATCCGCGGGGGTGGTGGTTTTTTCTGCTGCGCGTTACATTTTGATTGCATTGCGTAGTGAGATACGGATATCGCCGAGCCCCGGAAGGTGGTGCGGGGAATACCATCCACCTCCCAAAACCGTCCTCCCGCCCATTATCCATCGTGCATCTCCTGTATGCTTTCACCATCCAATCATTCCTGCCCATGATCCAACGGCCCAAATTTATTCATCCGTGACTGCTCCCGATAGCTCCTCCCGTAGTGATCGTAGCCGTTGATCTATACAATCCGATGGCTCGCGATGCTCTCCCCGCTCCCCTATCTTCTGATAGCTTCCATACGCCGATCTCTGTCGTTGAATTAGCTAATCCGACGACTAAGTTGCGTTCTTCTGATTAGTATGTTTCCACCTCACTGTTTTTTCCATTCTCGACTGCTCACTGCTGCCAAAGAATAAAGACAACCAACTACCTGTACCCTACATAATAAAGTTTCACCAACTGCAATTAACCAGTAGCATGGCCGAGAAGAAAGCAGGACACCCTCGAGTAGTTCAATCATTTATCAGGCATGGAATTTCATCCATAATTCGTTCAAGCTGCCAGAGAAAGACATCAGATAATCTACAAGGCCGATTTTGTCAGCAGACTATATTAAATATCATATCTAAAATTGTAAATGCGGTTGGTGATCCATTAAGAAACCTCCACGCATAGCTTAGTAGAGATATTTTGTAAACAAATTCTATATATACTCAGAAAAACGATGTAATCAGTTGATGAGTGTTAGATGAATATCATTTTGTTGCAAGCTTCAACTTCTGGAGACTGTAACTACTTTGTAACATGCATCGTCTAGTCTTCATTTTCAACTAATACAAGCTTCTTTTGTTGTTAATTGCTCACTTCCCACTTCTTCTTCTTTGTTCTAGGCTGTGCCTGTTATGCATTTATTCATTTATTGTAGATGCTTAGCATTAGAGGGGCTGTCATCCCACCTCTGTGTTAGAATCTAGTTAGTATTATTGAATGTGTATGCAGGTTTCTATTGTTTTAATGCTAGAGAGCTGTCATCCTGTTTGTGCATTAGGAAATATAATTTGCAGGCCTTTTAACTAGTTTCAGTCGGCCATCACAGGGTCCTGTGCATCTGCTGGTGTGGTCAGTCTTCTCCATTATCACCTTATCCTCAACTGTGAGTAATTGGTGGTTAAAAGCCTTGTAGTCTGGGGGTGTTCACCCATGTCTGGGGTCAATCATAGTAGAAGTGGTTATCTGGCTTGAATATGCAGCATTTGTTTCATTCATCCACCATTTATCCAACATTTTTGTTGAGTTTGTAATGTTCCCGAGCATCACTGATATACAACCTAGGTGAGTTTCTTGGGGTGATAACACTTCCCATAAGGAATGTTGTTGGATAATGTGTTTGTTGTGCTAGGAAAGGTTCCATATGGAGGAGCCTAGATTGGAATATCGAATTCATACTTGTTGTTGAGGGGGAGCATTACCACCATATTTCTATCCCATAGTTTCCACCATAAATTGTTACTTGCCTAAAGCTAGAACCACCATGTCTTTGCTCCTAAACTATTTTGAGCATCTCCAAGTCTTTGAGGCCCAAAACTCCTTGGATATTGGTAGTACAATATTATCCTAGGAGAGTATAGAGTATTTTATTTCCATATAGGCTCCTACCCAAGGAAAATATCATTATAGATTATGAATTTAACAAAGGAGACTTTTTAGAGTAACTATAGCTGAGAATAAATATAAGGGCAGAGATTGAAAGACATATTTTAAAAGCTTTAGTTATCCTACAATGTTAGGAGAATGCACCATCCAAATATCAATCTTCTTGTTGAATTTTTACATAAAAATATAGTAGGGTCTTTCCTTGAGTGAATTTATGACTAAAGGAGCATCGAGGTATATAACAAGAAGTGAACAATTCTTATATCCCAGTAACTAGTAGACATGACCTTACACTGCAAGAGGGTATTGAATAAGAAGATTTCAAAATTTAGATGGCCCCAAAGCCTCCATAAATTTGTCTAAAACTTTATAAAATCCAAGGGCTTTACAAATTGTGGGAGTGCCCACTAACATGATGTCATCAACAAATTGTTGATGTGAGATAGGAATCCTCCCCAAAGAGCCGTAGGCCTTTGATTTTTCCATTAAAGACTATTGGTCTTAATTCTCTTCCAAACCACTCAACTAGAATTAAGAAGAGGAAATGATCTATATTGGATCATTATATTATTTTTCATCCATATTGATACTTTAGTGGAAAAGTGGAGGAATCAACTCATAATACCATTTTTATTGGCGGGTATGAGTTTGGAAAATTGGGGTTTGAAACCTTGCAAAAGTAGTTTAAGGCATAAAATGAGACCTTTTTTTAGAAAAAAAAAATAAAAATTGCTAATTAATCATAGAATCCTCTAGTGCTATTATATTCTGAGATACATTTCCAATGAAACGAGGATCACCTCAATCGTAGTTAGTATGAAAAAATTTATGCCACCCAAAAATTGACCTTCTTATTGTGACCACCATGTTTCGAGAGGATGCCACATCAACCATTATTATCCACAGAAAAGGGGATAAACATGTGATAATGATGAATAATACTCTAGAAGATTCAATATTTTAACTCTAGTTAAGATTTTAAGGAGTTAAACATAACCACTAGTAGGCTATTGAGTTGTGTTATAACTGGGCTACTAGGAGGAAAAGGGGTTCTATTCTATTCGAGTGAATTTGGTTCCAAAAATGAGCAAAGTAGTTGAGTTTGGATAGCAAGAGAGAAAATAGAGATGTTTTGTACACTTTAGTATCCCACATGCCACATATATCACTTATTTATGCTTGCAACCATTTTCCTTTCAGAGAAAGAGAGAAAAGTGACCTCACCTTCCAATTTGGTTTTCTCCAAAAAAGGTTTCCCAGATTATATCTTGTATCAATCATGTTTTGTGAATTTTATTTCACTATTCCATAGTTTATGCACATTTCATCAATTTCATGCATAAGCATAACATAATAATTAATGAATCTAGAAATCTAAGGAGAAATTAATCCTCATAACATATAATTTAGATTTTAAGCATAAATTTACCAGATATGTTGTGATGAATTGTCTAGTGGAATATCCACTACAAATTTTGTATAATACTAGTATTAAAGAAAGTTTCTTTGGGAATATTGTGGGTAGTTCCAAGGGATCTATATCAGTTAAGTCGAAAGTCACAAAACCCTATTCATGGCTGATGAATCTATGAATAACCTTCAAGATCCCATAGAGGAGAGGTTCACGTGGCTGAGAGTAAAAGTAGAAAATATAAATTATAATGTGAGCATCCTCATGGTGGCCCTAATAAATAATTTTGGTCTATTTGGAGAGTATGGAGGTTAGATTGGAGGGGAAATTGGCAAATCAAGAAGAACCACAGAGGGAACCTAAGAAAGAACTCGAAAAGGAACAACCTAGTTTGAGTGTCATGAACAACTCGCATTCCCTATTCAAAATGGAAGTGAAGGTTGAAATCAAGATATATAAAGGTGAGATTGAGACTCTGAAGTTAATTAATTGGTTTTATCAATTATAAGTTTATTTTAGTATTCATCATATAGAGAAAGAATAAAAGATTTCAGTTTCTCAACTAATATTAGAGGGCCATTCCATGGCCTAGTGGGAAATTCATAAGGATACCTTGAGATTGGAGGGAGATCCTTTGTTGATGAAATGGAAAGATATCGAAACCCCCATAAAGTCACAATTTTACACTATCAGGTGTGTAGAGGATTGGTCGATCCTGAGGCATTATTTCAGTTAGAAGTAGGGGCAGAGTGTATAGGAGTACACCACAAAATTTAGAAACATGGCCATAATGTTGGGTATATACACAAATAACCAAGATGTACTCCTCAAGTATATTTAGAGTCTACACATCTATATGTAAAAGAAAGTGATCTTATTCAAACCTAGATTGGTGGATGAGGCATGTGTACAGGCATAGTACATAGAGAACATAAGATAGAATAAAGGGAAATCAAGTGGGTTGAAGTAGAAAGAGCATTGAGAAGCTTCCAAGGAGAGGAAGAAGAAGTGGAAAGAAGGGAATGAAAAAATAATAGTAGCCACAACACCCCAGTGAAAATATTCCAACAACCACGCCAACCATCATAACATTGATAATCATACAAAGGAGAAGTGATTTACGTTTCATCCATAGCTCAATTGGAAGAACAAAAAAAATACTAAGAATAAAAGATATCATGGTCACTGATTCAAGAAACCAAGTGGAAAGCAGCTAAGACGTGGTGTTAGAAAACGGGATAATACTAAGAGGGGGAGTGAATGAGTATTATGACCAATTTTAACAATTATTAGTAGTATTTAATAATTTATAAATTAATAATGTAAAAAACAAATTAAGCACAAAGCAACATCATAAATAAGAATAAACAGATGAGGCATTAGATGTATGTGGAAACTCGTGAAGGGAGAAAACCAGAAAACTTATGTCTAAATATTGGTGTAGGCTGCAACCTACTATTACATCAATTTTTTTGGCTCCAACCTAAAGGAGACACCCATCCATTGTACAATCACCCACTTGAAGGAAGCACCAACTCCCTAATATTTACAGGCTCTAACCTAAAGGAAGCACAAACTCCCTAATATTTTACGAGAACAACCTAAAGGAAGCGCTAGCTCCCTGATTTTCAAGAACCCACTTGCAAGAGGCACTGACCCCCTTTCTTTACAAGAACCAACCTAAAGGAATCTCCAACTCCCAAATGTTTTGTAGGTGCCCATATGAAGGAAGCACCTACTCCCTGCTGTGAAGGCACCAACCCGTTGAAGTTTACAAGCTTTAACCTCAAGGAAGCACCCATTCCTTAATGTGCAAGCACCAACCTTCCTAATAAAACTATGAACCTATGTTTCACAACATTTTCAAACTAGATCCACAAGCATTTAACCCATTTAAATATTCTAATACAAATTATCCCTTTTTAGCAATCTACAATGTTAATCTCTGCAATTCCATCTCTCAAACCTACAATACCTATAACTTAGATATATTCAAACTTTCAACACTCTATAAGCCCTTTCTTTCCTTTCAGGCCTTCTGTAAACTCTTCTATACACTTTATAAACCTTCTCATCTTTGTCATTGCCATTCACAGGATTTTTCTTTTACACACACAATTGTACATTCTTACACGTACACAACTCAAATACACATTGGTTCTCTGATTCACTACACCTCCAACATTAATTTCATCTCTAATCCTCAATCACTTATGTCCCCAATATTTTATTACTCATACATTAACTCATCATCAAGACGTCTAACCTTTTTTCATTGTTTTCTTCATATAAAAATGTTTTCCCCTTCAAATTACCATGGGTATCAATCCATGGTATTTACCCATGGGAATTTTTTTTTTTCTATATCAAAAAAACAATCTATTTGATTACATCAATAATCCAAATTGTTTGATTGTGTAAGATAGTTTACATTGAAATATCAATTAACACTATTGATCAAGTATCCATTAAGAAACATAGAATTTTTTGCACCTTGTTAGAGCTCCTCATAGGAGTCACAATGCACATATCTAATTCTTGGGCCTCAAATTTTGTTGCCCAACATTTTTACTATGTTGTTGTATCTTGATGGCCTAATGGTCAATAACTTGCTTGGGTGCTAAATCCTAATCCAATGTGATGAGAACCGTAACCATGGCTCTATCCATAAGGTGCTAAGGCCTTGCACTCATCATTCAAAAAGGGACTTTCTATAGGCTTTTCTAAAGCTCCATGGTTGATACCTGATAGGCCACTAGTGCTCATCAAATGGTTCCTATGATCTAGACCCGTAACTAAACATAAGGGATCTTGGATCTCAACTTGGATCATGATACTACCACAATTTTCTAACCTTGTGTTTGATGGGTTAACAGGCCTTCGTGTGCTTTTCTATATTACACTTATAATAGTGGGTGGTGACCATAGTCTTGCAATACATTGCACATCAATTATTGTTGGATTGCATACACCATGCTTTATTCATTGGCTGATGGGGCGATGGGTGGTGGCCAATGGCCCCACCTTCATGTAATTACAAAATTAAAAAAAAACATTTAACACTAAAATCCTATGCAAAATTAGTCCTTGGCACAAATCCTAAGGAATCTGAGGTTTCCACATAAAGTCCACATGTAGTAGTTTTTATTCCCATGTGGCACTTTTTCCACCTCATCACTGCAATGTCACCCTATCACATCACACCATATTGGGTTTAATTTTTTTTAAAGAAATGGTACTTTGTATGCCTAGTATTATGACATCTCAATATGGGACCTACATGTCCACATCAACAACTTCAACCAATTAGGACTCACCACCTATGATTCTTCCATATGTTTCTATCTCACCTACCATGTGTCACATGTAAAACACTCACTTTTCCAACCATAAGTGTCATTTCCACCTCCCACGTGTCATCCTCACATGCTTTCAAGTTTGATGTCAAGTTGTCATCATGATGATGTCACCATGCCATATGTCATCCTTTCGGTGGTGACAAATGTCACCTAGAAATTTCCCACTTGGCCACTCAAAAACACCAAATATGAGTGACATGTGTCACCCTTCCATACTATTGCCACGTTTTCATTTCCACATCATCTTTCTAAGTCACTTACCATGTATGCGCAGATTGGACTGCCACCTGTCACCTTAAAAATTGTGTCAATACTCAATACTTACCACTCTTCGCTCGTTGCTACTATGTGCACCTTGTTTGGCTTGGTGGGTTGATAACCACTTGGGTGATTTATCCCGACACTTTGTGACCAAGGCATGGAACTGAGGGCTTTCCACCTTACCACCTCCCACTTATTTCTTGTTTCCCTTAGTTTTTGTTTGTGCATTGACAAGAGTAGGCGGTCTGAAAAGCACATAAGCACTTTAGCTTGTGCCCTATAGTTATGGTTTGAGACTCATGGCCTACCACTCCCCCACTTTCCACCAGTCACTGAGTTCCTCAATGAATTTTCTATTTCATTTGGGCATTGCAGTCACTCCTGTTGGAATAATGATCCTTTGGGAACCTTGCCTTAAACTTCCAAATTTCAACCTTAGTTTTATCACTATTCCTTTGGAGTTAGATCAATTTCCATATACCATTGGAAAGGTATTTGAGAGTAATATCCAACTAAACACTTATTCTTCTCATTATGTCTAAGAAAATGACAAGAAATTTCCTTCAAACATATAACCTTCATCCATGACCTCTATCTAGGCATCAACACTTAACATATCAATGATAAATTGTAACAATTGTAAGACACTTACCAGGATCACCCTAAACTTAACACTTGACATCAATGACAACAATTTTTCAACAATATCCTTTGGCTTGACATCAATGACTAACCTTTGACATTAATGACAAAACTTTTCTCAAAAATCTCCCCCTTTAGCATTGATGGAAAGACCACCAAAAATTGTTGGTCATTGATGGAAATAATACCACTTGGAAACACTCTTCTTGTTATATTGAAGGGATTTGTATTGTATTCTTAATCTCCCATTTGTATTCTTACTCTCCCCCTTTGCTATAGATGACTAATCACTTTTCACCTCATCTCCAATGTTTTCTTACTCTTCAATGTATCTCCAATGTTCTCTCATTCTCCCCCTTTGACATCAATGAAAAATGGCCTAGGTACTCTCTTTATGACCATTCTCCCCCTAAAAGGATATAAAAAGTTGCTTATTATTCTTCTTGTCACTGAAATCAATTTGATATTCAGCAGGATTACCATATCCCTATCCTTTAATCTTCACCCTACTCCCCTTAAGCTTGTACTATTTATTCCAATCCATGTCTTTTTCTTTGGTACAAATCCATTAAGTTGTATGATTGTACGAATCCAGACTAATGTGGCTTCCAAAACCAAATAGACTATTGCACTTCAAGTGGATCCAAATACCAAGATATCTCCCTTTGTATACAAATTGATCAAGTTGTATTTCTATTAATGTACAAATGATCCAATACATACTAGTGGTTGCTTCAAGAGCCAAAATTTTCTTATGCCTTAAACATGATACCAATGGGATACCAATTGTCTACTTATGCTCATGGCTATTGAGACCAATCATATTAGCTACTTAAATGAAATAAGACAAAACATATAATATTTGAAAACATTTCATTTCATGTTTTGCTTGAGTAATCAACTCTTATTAAACATATGCTACTGCTAATCACCCCTGAGCTTATGACATATTATTCTTTCTAACCTCTTGACCTATAGTTATCCTTGACAATATATGACATCTACCTTATTTTATTGTCCCTATTAGCTATTCCTATGGACATGTCTTTACTTCAATTCAACACCATCTTTGATTTTTTACTTTTCGACTCACCACTCTTCTCATGCAACTCATCCTCAATGATTTCTACCTTCATTATGTGACTTGAGGTGTTGTTGTGTACTCCTCTTGATACTATGTTGTCTCTTTTTGAGAGACTCCTCCTGAGCCAAGTGATTCATCATTGTATCAATTGATTAAGTCGGTCTCTAAATGGAATTTCTCCTACTAAGCAAATGTCTTTTTCTTTACTTTTCCTTGTTTGATATGAAAATATATGCCAAATTTATATGTCTTCACTGAATCTATGCTCCTCTTGTCAAGACTATGACTATTACCAATTGTTTTTCATGCACAATTACTATTTTTGCTACTACATTTTGAGAACAAGTCCCCTTATGCCTAGTCTTCCTTTAGTCAATAACATAATTAGCGACATTACTTTTCATATAGAAATACCATGATTTGTGTTAGATTTATATGTTGACTCTACTCAAATTGAATTTTGATATGATCTTATGTTCCCTTTGGCTCTTGCCACTTCAACTCATGCTAGCCACACATGCTAATTGGAAATGTGTATAAGTCACATGCCACACTTTCCATTGGTTCCAATTTCTTCCATGACTACACACTCTATTTTTGATCCATCCTATATTAATATGCATTTTGTTGAATTATTTATATGCATAAATGATCCAAAACCTTTTGCTTATAGATGTATTAAAGAATTACATGCATAAATTGTAGCTTAGCAATAGAAATTTAATGTGCACATGAGAGAAGAGGAGAAACACATAAAAGCATGAAAGAAGACAAGAGACTTGATAATGGAGTTCGTCCAATTTGGACTACGTCTCCGGGCCTTGCTCAATCAATGGGGAGGCCTTCATTCATTAAGTGGCATGAGAAAGAAGAGTACAATCGTCATTTACAAAAAGGAGTCACATACCTCCATTCTAGAAAATGTCCGAAAAATGGAGAGCTTTATTGTAGGAACTGGCATCACCATCGAGTTCCTGCCACTGAGAGGTGCAAAAGCGATATAAAACTTGCCTAATTCTGACACTGTACCAAAACTAACTCCCTGGAAAATGTGCTCAAGGCAAGGTTCCATCCCCTGTCACGAGTCTGCTCAGGGTTCCGCCACCTGTAATTCATCCGCCTCGAAGTACGTGTGTGCTCCCCCTTCCCGGTGCACTGAGAAATTAGGTTCATATAATGTTTTTTGGGCGGATTAAACAAGAAAATGGTTGGGCGCATTGGTTAAAATTAAAAATAGTTGAGGAGGGGTTGGGGGATCAAAACCCACCCCTCCCATTTTTAACACCATATATATTATTGTTTGACCGTTGGGGTGTCGGGTCCACTGTTTTGGTGGCCCGCGCCCCTTTTCCCTGGTGTCCATTTGTACATAGGAGAGGTGGAGAGGGGGGCGGGGTTGACAGCCCACGCCCCCCCACTATATTTAAATGCATGTCATTGTGTGGGCTCCGGGGTGGCGGGGTCATGGCTGCTCATCCCACTTAAAATATAGTTTTTTTTTACGGTGATTCCAGGGGCGGCAGGGTCATGGCCGCCCGCCCCATTTTTTAATAATTTTTTTAAACATAACCACCGCACCTTTTGGAATTTTCCAGAACCTTAAGCGGTAGAAGACAAATTAATGGACCCACAATTTCGCCCAGAAAACTAGTCAGATTCCGGTGCAGGTTCTTGCCAAATTGCGCCTTCCTTAAGCCTGCCACATGGGTAAGTCAACCCACAACTTTGACTGCTTCTATCTTCTTCATACGGACTCGGATTGGAGTGTCGTTCACACTGTTGGAATCAGGGTGACAAGAACTTCAATCTGATGTCAAGTTAATCGACTTTCTGCCACTTTGAATTTTGAGCCTTTTCCATGCCACTAGTTTCTGGAGATCCACCTAGATCAATCCTCCCCATTGAGGAGATTTTGGACTGCCAAAAGCTTTATCAGCCATTTGGAAAGTGAGGGAATTTTTCCCTCACTCTTTCTTTTTCCAACCATTTTTCCTTGCTAGGGTGAATCCCCTTGAAACCAACTTGAAGGTATTCCACATCTCCCCGTCATGAAGTCCTAGTTCTTCTGTCAAGGATGATATCTTCAGGCAACTCATCGAGATACTCTGGTGCAAAATCATCAGTTGTAGGAACTGATCCCACCTCTTTGGTGTCCATAATCAATGGTGGCTCATAAAGTTTTAAGTTTTCCACATTCACTATGGAGTACATTTTCATATATGTCGGCAAATCGAGATGAAAGGCATTGTTTCCAATCTTCTCCAAGATGGTGAATGGACCATACCAGATTGGTCGCAACTTCTTCCCTTCTCTCTTCATTCTGTCCTTGCTGATATGGAACCACACTTTGTTGCCCACATGAAATTGATGGTAGACTCAGTGTTTGCATGTTGAGCCTTGTACCAGGCTTGACTTTTCTCCAACCACTCCTATACTTCTTGGTGAATCAACTGGATCCGTTGAATGAACTGTTGTGCTTTGTCCCTGTTATCACGTCCATTGGAGTCATCTTCCCTTCCAAAGACCATATCAAAAGGATCTTTGGGTAGGTAGCCAAAGCATGTCTCAAATGGTGAACGATGCGTAGATGAGTGCACTGCTCGATTGTAGGAATGCTGCACATATGGAAGATGCTCATCCCATAACTTAGGTTTTTTCCCACAATAGCCTCGCAACAAGTGTACCACAGTGCGGTTGACAACCTTTGTTTATCTGTCGGTTTGTGGATAAAATTTCGTGCTTCTTTTCAACTTGGTGTCCATCATCTTCCACAAGTTGGTCCAAAACTCTCCGAGAAAGTGAGAGTCTCAGTCTGACACAATCGATGTGGGTAACCCAAAATGGACCCAAACATGCTAAAAGAAAAGATAAGCAGTTTACTCTGCAGTGAACTGCTTTTTACAAGGCATTAAAATACACATCTTACTAAAACGGTCAACGATGACATACAAATAGTTGTGACTTTTTCTAGACAAAGACAGACCTCCTACAAAATCCATCGACACAATTTCCCATGGATGACTTGGAATAGAGAGTGGTGTGTAGAGCCCGAGTTTTCTATTAGAGGGCTTTGAAACAGAACACATCACATATCCCTTTACATAGTGAGTCACAATGTTCTTCATATGAGGCCAAAAACAAAATCTTTGTACATGACACAATTTTTTTCAACACCAAAATGACCAGACACAAGGGAGGTGTGGGCCTCCCAGATTACATGTACCCTTTCTCCCGTGGGTATGCACAATTGCCAAGGTGATACAACAGTTTACCCTGCAAGTGATAGTTGTCCACCTGTGAACCATGGGTTAGTTTTGCATAAATCTCCTTAAAGTCATCATCGTTAGCATATTGTTCAGCATAACTTTCAAAAGATAACGAAGCATTATGCAAAATAACAGAAGCAGAAATAGGAGGGCGAGATAGCATATTGGCCACTTTGTTGCTAGTGCCCTTCTTATACTTTATTACCAGATGAAACTGTTGAAGAAAACCCATCCACCTGAAATGACGAGCTTGCTGCAACTTGGTTTGTGACTAAAGATACTGCAAGGGCTAATGATTCGTATGGATGATGGTCTCCTTGTCGATCAGGTAGTGTTTCCATTTTTTCACACTCTAGACCAAGGCATATAACTCCTTCTCATAAGTGGGATATTTTATCACAACCTAAGATAATTTCTTTGAATGGTAACATATTGGCTTCTTTTGTTGCATCAGTACAGCTCCCATGGCATATCCATTGGCGTCTGTCTCGATCTCGAATGGCTGCTAGAGATCCGTTAAGGCCAAGACTGTGCGGTGCTGATCTTTTCTTTCAATGCTTCGAAGGACTTCTACTGCTTTCCTCCCCATTGAAAGACTTGCTTTACACTTGTTAGTGTGTGTAAAGGTGCTGCAATAATAGAGAAATTGGCAATAAATCTCCTCCAATACTGTACTGCACCCAAAAAGCTGCGAACCTCGGTTACACTAGTAGGATTAGGCCAATTTACAATTGCTTCAACTTTAGAAGGATCAATTTTTAATTGACCATGACCAAGAATATGACCTAGGTAAACCAAAGAGGTTTTCCCAAACTCACACTTTGACAATTTTACATAGAGTTTTTCTTTTTTCAATACATCAAGCACTTTCTTCACATGGCATACATGTTCATTCCAACTTTTACTAAAGACAAGAATACAATCTAGATATACAAGAACAAATTCATCAATGAAAGGCCTAAAGAGATCATTCATGACCCTCATGAAAGTAGCTGGAGCATTGCAAAGTCCGAATGGCATCACCATCCATTTGAACAACCCCTGTTTAGTCTTGAAGGTGGTTTTCCACACATCCTGCTCTGCAATATGGACTTGGTGATAACAACTAAGCAAATCCAATTTGGTGAAATAGATAGCATTCTTTAACTGATCTATTAAATCATCAATGTGCGGGAGAGGGTAACGATTTTTCATTGTAATTTTGTTTAGTGCTCAGTAATCCATGCACATCCTCCATGTGCCATCTTTCTTCGGCACTAAGACAATCGGTGAGCCGCATGGAGAAGTGCTCGGTCTGATGACCCCTTGGTTCAATAGTTCCTGCACCTGCTTTTTGATCTCCTCCATCTCAATGGTCGACACCCTGTACATGTCAATATTTGGTAAAGGAGCATCATGCTACAAATGGATCTCATGTTGGATTTCCCTCTTCGGAGGTAATCCCCTTGGTTCCTAAAACATCTCATCATAATTAGAAATTAATTCACATAATTCCTTTTTATGCACATGATCACAGCCATGGAAAGCTTCGGATAATTCTGAATCTTTCCCCCTTACAACCATAAGCATGCAACCCTTACTGGAATTCACCAAACTCTTCATTTGTCCTGCACTTACAAGGCTGGAATTGATTTTAGTTTGATGAGCCCTTACAATATATTCTACCCCATATTTTGTGATTTGGTATTTGTTTTCATGACAGAAGAAGATTGCTTTTATATCATATAGGTATGGACTCCCTAACACCATGCCACAGATATCCAATGGTATCACATCAAGTTCTACCTCATCCACTAACTTAGAAGCGATCACAAATTTAACCTTGCACTGCTTAGTTACATTCAATTTTTCTTTATCATGTATCCATCCAAGCGGGTAAGGTTTTGGATGTGGTTTGGTTTCTAAGCCTAGCTTCTTTACCAAGGACTCTGAAATTAAATTTGCTTGGGATCCGGTATCAAATAGAGTTTCCACTTTTGTATGATTTATGACAACTCTAATATGAAATAACTCAATTCTCTTTTGTTCATTAGGAAGAGACTCATCTATTGAACTAGTGCCTTCATGTGATTCAGAATTAACATGAGGTGTAAGAGTACCTTTTGTTCCTGTTGCTGTGATCCATTTCATCTCTGGAATCGGATCCAAGGTCTTGCTGCACAGTTGCCACTGTCTTTTGCTTGCCTTTTCCTCCATACTTCTTTGGTCTCTTTTCTGGGTACAGTTTCCAACAATGATCGTCATCATGACCTTCCTTTTTGCAGTGAGTGCAATAAGGCCTTTCTCCTTCATCTTTCTTGGTTGATGTCGTCCTCTTCTCCTTTCCCTTTCCTTTCACTTTGGGTTTTCCATTTGGAGGTTTGAAAGGTGGTTTCTTGAAATGATCATCTCTTTCATTTTTTCCCCTGTTCTCAAGATGAATGGCCTTTACACTGGCCGAGTCAATAGTAGTTGGTTCAAACAATAATAATGAATGTCTAATGTAACTATGTAGTGATCCAATATACTTAGTTACTACTTCAGGTGAGTCAAGTGCAATGCCCAAATTAAGTGCTTGTTTTCTAAACTCCTTGGTAAAGCTTTGAACATCCTGACCTCTACCTAGCCTTAAGTATTGCCAATCCATTAAGGCTTTTTTCTTATAACCCAAGGGATAAAATTTCTCCTTTAATGCAGAAATGAAATTAGGCCACGAGGAAAGAAGATTACCCACACTCTTACTGCTTCGCAATTTTCTCTCCCACCAGATGAGAATGGTTCTACTCAGCCGAAGAGAGGCCAACTGGATCTTTGGCTCATCCTCTTCGATCTATTGAATCCTACAGTAGATTTCAATCTGCCTAATCCAGTTATGAAGCTTTTCTACATTACTTTCACCGTTAAACATGGGAAGATCAAATTTGACATCTAATTTAAAGAAAGGTTTTTTAGATGCATCCCTTGAATTTCTATGATGATGGTGATGAGAGGTTGAAGAACCTTCACTCGTGGAAGGAGAAGGAGGCGGTCCTTCTGCACCATTTCCATGCACTGAACCTTGTTCTTCTAGATTTCTCTCTTCTACTTTCTCCAGCCTTGAAAGCAACTGACTGACATTTTCTGCCATTGTATAGAAGGTTTTGTGGAAATTGCACTCCTCTTCATGACGAGCCTCTTCATCTGCTATGTTTCTCCTTCGATGTGCACGCCCCAATTTGGGATCAAAAGAGTTTAGTTTCCCTTCACCTCTTCGGAGCATGTTTCTTGTTAGCATACAAACATGCAATTCACATCTACAAAGACCTACTCTGATACCACTTGATCCAAGATATTTTGCTTATAGATGTATTAAAGAATTACATGCATAAATTGCAACTTAACCACAGAAATTTAATGTGCACATGAGAGAAGAGGAGAAACACATAAAAGCATGAAAGAAGACAAGAGACTTGATAACAGAGTTCATCCAATTTGGACTATGTCTCTAGGCCCTGCACAATCAATGGGGAGGCCTTCATTCATTAAGTGGCATGAGAAAGAAGAGTACAATCATCATTTACAAAAGGAGTCTTATACCTCCATTCTGGAAAATGGCCGAAAAATGGATAGCTCTATTGCAGGAACTAACATCACCATCGAGTTCCTGTCACTGAGAGGTGCAAAATCGGTATAAAACTTGCCCAATTCTGACACTAAACCAAAACTAACCCCCTGGAAAATGTGCTTAGACAAGGTTTCGTCCCCTGTCACAGGCCTGCTCAGGGTTCCGCCACCAGCAATTCACCCACCTCGAAGTACGTGCACGCTCCCCCTTCCCAACGCACTAAGCAACTAGGTTCATATAATGTTTGTTGGGTGGATTACCAAGAAAGTGGTTGGGCACATTGGTTAAAATTAAAAATAGTTGAGGAGGGATCGGGGGATCAAAACCCGCCCCTCCCATTTTTAACACCATATCTATTATTGCTTGACTGTTGGAGTGGCGGTCCATTGTTTTGGTGGCCCGCACTCCTTTTTCCCGACATTCGTTTGTACATAGGAGAGGTGGAGAGGGTGGCGGGGTTGAAAGCCCACACCCCCCCACTATATTTAAATGCATGTCGTTGTGTGGGCTCCAGGGTGGCGGGGTCATGGCCGCCCATCCCACTTAAAATATAGTTTTTTGTTACGGTGATTCCAGGGGCGGTGGGGTCATGGCTGCCCGCCCCATTTTTTAATATTTTTATTTTTTTTATTTAAAAAAAACATAACCACTGCCCCTTTTGGGAATTTTCTAGAACCTTAGGTGGTAGAAGACAAATTAACGGACCCACAATTTCGCCCAAAAAACTAGCTAGATTCTAGTGCCAGGTTTTTTGCCAAATTGCTCCCTCCTTAAGCCTGCCACATGGGTAAGTCAACCCACAACTTTGACTGCTTCTATCTTCTTCATACAAACTCAAATTGGAGTATTGTTCACATCGTTGGAATCAGGGTGACGAGCACTTCGATCTGATGCCAAGTTAATCAACTTTTTGCCACTTTGAATTTTGAGCCTTTTCCATGCCACTAGTGTGTGGAGATCCACTTGGATCAATAAACCTTAGACATTAATCATCAACCCGAGGCTCGAAACTATATGGTACAAACACAATATGTGCAGGACTAAAGCTTGGGCTATCTCGTAAGCATAACAACTGAAAATAACACTTGCATAATACTTCAAAGAAACAACTAAGTCTCAAGCTCTATACAAAATATGGGGTTCAAGCTCAGGTAAGGGAAATGTAGCATATATCTTTTACCTTATGTGTACTACGTTTCCATAAACTTACTCGAGCCAAGATGAATATTTAATAGCTCACTAAATCATCTGGTGCAATATGCTAGCAAATGAACAAAAATATGGTTTGGAAGATGACCTTAATGATTCTTTCAACCCATCACTAACTATTCTGGAAATAAAATGCATAGACATGAAAAAATAAAAACATGAAATAAATCTATTGTCTATAGCCTTACTACCCAAGAAGGGGCTCACCTTCTTTGGAAGTAGGCTACCTAAAGATCAATAATATGTCAACACCATTGCCATTTTATTACAATAAAAACCATAATACTATTATATTAAGAAAAATACTTTACATATCGATGTCTCTACTATACCTCCCATTACAAGATCTGACACATTATTTATAAGAAGAGCCCCCCAACTGTAGATAAAATAAATTCCTCTAATCTCATCGATCAGAGTACGAATGAGGTACATTTCCTTCTTAGAAGTGATGTAATGAGATCTACATCAAAAGTTATGATATCGCTTTGGTGGTTATGATTACCATCTCCATGAATAACAAGAATGGTTGAATTGTGTCTTTGTAATTAGCATAGTCACAAACCAAAAAATTCCTTGAATATGATACTTTATCTATGAGACTTGGCCTACCTCAACCCATTGAGACAAAGTTGCAAAAATAACCAAATATATTTCTATAAAATAACCATGATTAGATCCAAAGTTTATGAAGGCTAAAAACGAATAATGGACAAGTCCTAAAATATGTCTCTTTCTATCTTGATCACGTGAATCGATTAAAAACCTAGATTTGTTGATGAGTTTCCAAATTGTTTGATCATAAAGAGGGATTTGACCAAATCATTGACCAATATCCCATGCTTCTTCCTGAGGCTATGGGCATGAATCAAATAACATGAAACCATCTTGGGCCTCCGATCTACAAAACCCACATGCTCGATTTGCACCAAGATAGATGGACATATGACAAACTATGATGTAGGATCAAGAACTAAACTCTGTTAGCAGGAATTGAGCTGTGTGAACATTAACTCTTCATCTAGCACGAGAATTGTTCCTAAACATTCACCTTTATTAGTAAAATATTATTTAAACCTCCTTAAAACATTGAAAATAAAATAAATGCATAAATCAATTAACAATTTACCTTATCATGCTCAGGTTTATGATATTAGTCTAAATATGTACATATTGAAGGTGATAATGGTAGGAATTGGGTATAAGTATAGGTAATTATAGGGAAAAAGGTGGGTGGAACCATGTCAAATGGAGGTCTACCATTCCCCCACTCCATCCATTTTTCATTTCCTCATGCAAACAAAACCTCTAAGTGAAAGCCAAAATTTAATCAAAATTGTGGGATTGTAACTCTCTATTAGAGTCTTGACACACTAATCAAAATGTTCAATTTCCTCTCCCCTTCATTTCTGGCTTCATTAAATATCTTCTTTAGCAACCTGCTATGAACAACATATCTCTTGGCTCATTTGCACCATTCCTTGAACATCTTCTACAACTTTCTATTCTTATCAACTAGCTTATCATTCTTATGCTACAATTTAGAACCGTGAGCTTTTAGCATTTCATTCTCCTCTTTAATATTTAGTGTTTTGATTTCCCTATTCTTCTTCTTCAATACAGAGTGGTCAATTGAATCATATATTTTGTTTTTATTAGTAGAATAAACATCATTTGTCTCCATTACAGGGGGTTTAAACTAAGAAACAAATTTTGTACTTATTTCTACTACAAGGGTTTTAAATTGAGAAGTGAATTCTACAGGACTAAACTCTTCAACCCTAGGGGAATTTTCCTTATTTAAGTCACCATAAATGTTCGTTATTCCCCTTCTTCCTCTTGGTCCTGATATAAATTGGTATTTTTTTGTAGTTCCAAGCTCTTCTAAGGAGTGGAAGAGGGATGACTAAATCTTAACCTTTTTTCCAAACTATGTGTAACCCATCCATTAGTAATAAGGGTTTGATCTACATGATTTTCTATTATATCCTCACCGACCTTCCTTCTTCTTGTACTCTTAGGGTATGAGGAAAGGACATCATCTAGTTTATCACCCTTTACAACTCCTCCCGCATCCTTTACTTTAGGGTTATGTTGAGATTTTAATTCTTCGTGAACTATATTGGCCATAGTGAACCCATTTTGACCTAGGAAGTCAACCCAATTATCATTTATAATACTTAAATCATCTTCAATTAATAATTTGATAAGGTTGTAGTGGTAAATACCAACATAAGGGTTTTTAGGGGTCTTTTGGACCTTTTGTGACATCTTCTATAAGCTTTTCCATAGAAAATTGGGAACATTGATTTTTGACTTTCACGAAAATGACGCAATAACCTAATGTGATATAAGAATGTAACTTCCTACCTACCCTTAAAACTAAGGTATTTTTGAAAGAAAAATAAAATATTGCACCACTCGTCCTTAATCCAAGAACGAGGTACCCCTTTCACCCAATCAACATCTTGATGTCCTGGATTGAGAAATTACATGCTCAACTACTTGTCAATGGCCTTGTTTTTGAACCATTTTTCTCCTTCAAGTGGCAAACCATTCACCCAGGAAAAAATTCTTTCATTCACTATCATGATTAGGTCCCAAACATGTGCTACTTTACCATCAAATCCTTTTGCGAAATGAAAAGTGACTTTATCAACAAAACCTTGAAAATGTTTCTAACCTTTTTCCACTGACCTCCACTTGCATGAATTATTCTTAGGGAAATTTTCTAATTCCTCCATGGATGCTAGTTCATGGTGATCACACTTTGGTTTCCCCATGGTTCCTTAGAGAGTCTAACTTAGTAGAGTTAAGTAAACTCAATACTTTGGTTCCTCATAGAGTTTAAGTAGGCAGAGGTGACTCAATACTTTGTTTCCTCAGAGAGTCTAACAAAAATGAGCAGTGGTAAGGCAAATCAATAGTTGTTTTTACTAATTAACCTAAAAAAACACAAGGATAAATGATTAGAAATTGATAATTAGAAAAATAAGACTCATTCCAGTTAAATGATTGGTCCAACTTGCTTTAATTATGTCAATCATATAATAATTGCCTTATAGGGAAGTGATATGGAGATAATCGTGAAAAATGGTGATGGTAATGGTAACAGTCTCATGGTATGGGGATAATATTCATGATATAAGGATATAAGAAAGGAATATCCAATGAGTACAACATCAAATGAAATCATATCAACATAGTGAAAAGGGGATGAATGATGATTAAGGCAAATGAAAAGTTTGAAATGAAGACATTTCCATTTCATTAACTTGGTGTCATTGTGGATGCAATAGTGGGAAGTGTTCTCACTCTTTGATTTCCCTAGGCTGAAAAAGGAATCCAAGGGGGTAACCACAAATCACTTTAGACTAGAATCTAGCGCTTCTAGCCTGGAAAGGGCTCTCTCACTTAGGTCACTCAACAAAAAGGTCCCTATAATACTAGTGTATTCCCCCATTATTATTGTCATTGTAGCTCCTTATTATTAATTTTGTGTGAATATTGTCCCCATATTGTTATTATTGTGCCCCATATAAGCCCACTATTGTTATTGTTGTGCCCTTACATTATTATTTTTATGTCAGCTCTGACTATATTGTGACCCCTTAGACTCCTATATATAGAAAGGAGGTTTTGTCATTTGTATCATCCAAGAATTGTTCATCTGTGTAATGTAAAGGAGGTTTCCCCCTCGAAGAGGCTTATTTGGAAGTCATTGATCTATCTCTTCTTCTATTTTGTGAGTTGGTTGCATAAAAGTAGAGTTAAGGAAACTCAATAATTTGGTTCCTCGAAGAGTCTAACTAGGTAGAGGTAAGGCAACTCAATAATTTTTTTCCTCAGAGAGTCTAACAAAAAATGAGCAACATTAAGGCAACTCAATATTTGTTTTTACTAATTAACTTGAACAAACACAAGGCTAAATGATTAGAAATTGATAATTACACAAATAAGACTCATTCCAGTTAAATGATTGGTCTAACTTGCTTTAATTATGTCAATCATGTAATCATTGCCTTATATGGAAGTGATATGGCGATAATCATGAAAAATGGTGATGGTAATGGTAATAGTCTCATGTTATGGGGATAATCATTGTGGTATAAGGATATAAGAAAGGAATAGGCAATGATTACAATGTCAAATGAAATCATATCAACATAGTGAAAAGGGGATGAATGGTGATTAGGGAAAATGCAAAGTTTTAAATGAAGACATTTTCAGTTCGTTAAAGGTGTGGTTGTGGATGCAATAGTGGGAAGTGTTATCACTCTTTGATTTCCCTAGGCTGAAAAAGGAATCCCAGGGGTAACCACAAACCACTTTAGACTAGAATCTATCCCTTCTAGCCTGGAGAGGGCTCTCTCACTTAGGTCACTCAACAAATATGATATTAGGCTAGGTAATGAGCTCAAAAAAGTTTGATTTTTAGAGGTCTATTGATGAGAAAAGGGGCATATCCATTGGGCATGGAGTCATGTCAAATTAGATTTTGTCCAATGAAATGATGGAAAAATAGAGGGTTTTCTCCACAGGGGCAAGGTAGGAATCTTTGGTGGTGGATTTAGATCAAATTGTTGTAGGAGGTGAATGTAGAGAGGGTGAAAGAAAAACACATTAGAACATAAATTCATGGATGAATTCTAAAGTGTTTCTTTAAGCTGAAAACATTGATAACTTGGAAAACTAAAACAAAGCATTCATTAAAGATGAATTCTAAACCAATCATTTGGTTTTCCAAGCAATAAGATGCACATTAAAGAGATGTAAACACATATATAACTTAAAATACCAAAGGAGCACAAAGCCACCAAAATTCTGACTCCGGAATCCCTGTAAATTCTACCTTTGTATTTCATTCATTCATTGGAAAAAAGCTTTAAAAAATACAGTGCAAAAAGTCTTTCCTCTAATCTCAACCAATAGAACCGTTTACAATGTTTTTTTGATATATTTATACATCATTAAAGATTCGATCTCCTACCCTAGGTGGTCGAATTCATTGACCAAAACCAACTTTAACTAAATACATCCAAATACTAATGAATATACTGAAAAATAGGATTAGTTTCACCCACTACCAATCACTGTCTAATACATCATTGACTTAGAATATTTGAAACTCATCTTTAATTACAGATACTAAAATAGTATGCCATCTATCCATATCATCTAACTACTTCTAGGAGCCAAAATTCAAAATTTGAAACCAAAATAGAGTTGATTGTCCAGACTTGCAGCGCTTTAGGCAGACTCACAGCACACTGAAGTGGCTTCCATGCTTTGTATGGTTGCAGCCCCTATCTATCAAAAAGAAGAAAATGGGTATGCTTCAAATATCCCTGTGATGGTGTTGGTCCTCCTAAACCAAATTCAAAATTCTTGTAGACACCCCTTTGACCTGTACCCGATTTTCACAGCACACTAGTATGTTTTCGCAACGCCTTTAAAACTGAAACACATGGTGAATTTCCATTAATATGAAATGTTGGAAACATCAAAATAAGTGTTGGGACCTTCATATGAATCCCTCATGATATTAAAAACCTTAAACTTCATTATCCCACACTTGTCAAAATTTGTATATGAAAAGTGCATCAAGCCCCTTGCGATTTTGCAATTGTCATAAAAATTTTACCTATTCTGATCTCCTGAGAAAAAACAAGGTTTTGGAGCTGGGCTAAGGTTTGTTGTTGGAGATTCACCTTATTACTAGCCTCTGCAAGTAATTCCAACTTACCTCTCTTCCTCTTCCTTCCAGCTTCTTTGACTTCAGTGAGCTTGCTCTTCACCAACCTGAGTCTTCTTTTGAGGACCAAGTTTTGTACATATAATTTTTTTAATTTCCTATGTAGAGGCAAGTTCCACTTTAATTTATACTTAGCTTTGTCAAGTACTGGTATAACAACCTCTACCTCTCTAAACAAGGCCAACTTGTCCCGATGATCTTTCTCTGCAAGTTGATCTACTTGATATTGTAACCCTTCAAGTTGTTCCAATAGATTCTCAAATTCCTTTTGTTCATAAAAAACAACAGGCTGAACGATCTCCTTTTCTTGCATATGTATCTTAGCATCAAACCTAGTCCTAGGTCTTATAGAATGCTCAATTGGTTCCTTTAGCTCCTCGACATTAATGACCATTTTACCTTTGCATTTAGCAACATGTATCAATGTTTCCTTTGGTGGCTCTTCTCTTATGGGTTGGATAGTCTCTTGAGACACTTTATGCCTAAGCTCCTTATTCTCCTGCTGCAAGTAAGCTATTGTCACATGGGCCTTGTCCAACTGATCTTGTAACTCCCCAATTTTCTGGTCCTTTTCATCAATTTCCACTTCTCTTTGTGTGCTCTATGATTCCATGACTTGAATTGGTGATGATGGAGGAACCGTAGGTAATCTCTTGGTTGTAGCTCTAGTTCTTGGTACCCTTACTACCCTTTCTACCTCAGGGGATGTAACTTTCTCTACCTCAGGAGAAAATTGTAGCTTCTTAGCACTTTCTTACCAACCAATTTGCTTTTAGTCAAAGGTAACGTGACTGAGCTTGTTGCTGCAGGTGAAGCTTCTTTAATCACAACTACGAGAGTGTCTTTCTATGTCCTTTTATTGTTTGAATATTGGGCTTCCCATCATGAAGAAACCAAGAACTCCTACCATGAATTCTCTTTCTTCTCAAGCTCCTTCATTACCAATACTTTAGTAAATGAAAAATGGAACAAACTAGCCTCAACTTGAATTGCTTTAGTTTGAACTCGATCAACCATTTTACATAAACTCCTAAACAGATAATAGGGAAGATGCAAAGATTTATTTCTAGTAAAAGGCATTAAAATCCTAATGTGATAGTGACACACCTTGTTGAATCTCACATCACATGTGAAGTACCTTTGGATGACCTCCAACAGTTTGTTATGATGATCATGTAAATAGCTCCTTGGAACAGATGAACCATACCCTTTCTTATGTTTTGGCTTGAGGAAGTCCTTGAAAGAAACCAAATCAAAATCCATCCCTTTGAACCATTCCTCTCCACTCAAAGGTATCTCGGTGGCCTCAACTATTGATTGAGCTAGGATAGGAAAATTCATGCTTCCCACTTTTGCTTATACACCATCAAAACCCCTGGAAAATTCCTTTGTCAATTGCAAATGATATCCCTGAATTCTCTCACCGAATCTCATGCACCCTACTTATTCAAAATCCATCCTAATGGTTGGATCTTCATTAATGGTTGTGGTGTCTTGTGGTTCAAAACATACAATGGATCCCCCTTTGTATTTTTTTTCTTCTGGTGTTGACATGGTTTCACTTTTGTAGAAATGGGTATTTGAATTTATGAACAACTTGTTTGGGAAATAATGGAGGTGTTATGGCTTTTAAATATTGTGACAATATCTTAAAACACAACCCAACAACTTCACCAAGAATCACAACCACTGAATTTCTCAGGAAAACCCTAGAGGACTCAGAATTTTATAATTGTTGGCAAAAGATTAAACTAGGGACAATCACAACACGCTAGCCATCAAAGCAACGCTAAATAAAATTCGACCTCTAAACACCCTTAAGCATAATTTTTAAGGGAAAAAAAAAATAATTACAGTCTTTGGACCAAGAAAACAATTTGCATGCAAATGTTCTCAGAGTGAAAAGGAAAACTTGTAACAAGAAAAGAAGGAAATGTCTCACTATGTGGATTCACAATGGTTTGGAATGAAAACACAATGCAGAAGAGGAAAAAATGCAGCGAATCTCAGAAAGGCAGCGTTGGAAAATTTATCTTATTTATTTAGTCTAAAGTTGTGCGCTTGCTTTAACGTGAAATTTCAGAGTTCTAACATGATTGAAGGACAAAGGGAAAACTGAATTTGCACTTGTGAGAGGATTTGGATCGTCGAGATGCAAAAAATTGAACACTATGTGGATTTGCAGCACCCCTGCCTCCCTTTCGCAGCGAAATAACCAAACCTCTTAAGCTTTTTGATGCTGATAATGAAGATTTGAGCACTAAGGGATAATAATGTAGGTTCAAATGATCACCTTGGATGGCCTGGAGTGAGAGTGAACGTTCGAATTATTATTCTAGAGAGAAACATCATTAATGCACAATGTTTTTTCTGAAAACGCAACGCATTAGGAATTTAAATCACCATCCTCTAACTGTTATCCTTTGCTAAGCTCACATGTTTCCCTTTTGAAATGACATCCAAACTTATGTAAGCAAGTCTCCAAGTATGTTTCACGATCATTGCATGAATTCTTTGATGAAGACACTATTACCAAGCTTAGGTGGCCTACTAACTATGACCTAAGATGGGACTAAGCCACTCACACTAACTAAAGACTTGTGACATGATTTTTGTAACGTTTTACAAGTGACCAAATACCTTTCATGATTTCCCTTTGTAAGGAAAAACATAACTTTAGACATTGGCCTATTAATCAAAACAACAAACCTTACATGATACCCAATCTAGACCTATACCTTCTAATAATGATAATCAGTGATTCATGACTCATATTTACAATTTTGACCTTAGATACATTGCAAGAATAAGAAGACTAAGATTCCTAAACATATGACACTAACATAGGCTCCAATGGGGATGGCATCCTCCCTTTGATGTGCCAAGAACATTTTAGACTAGTAGCCTTATCCATTTGGTGCTTTAGTGACTCTTAACCAATTAACTCAGACTGACTTGACTGACTATGACTTTATTACATATGGTATAAACTCATAAGAAACTCAGGACCTTCGCTTCGGGCTTCAATTTATGATGGCAGCCTCCCACACCTATGGTACTGAAAATAAAGATGATATGTACAATGATGTGTTTAAACCAGCTGAAATCAAGTGAAATAATGTTTTATTATCCTTGCTATTTATTCTTTAGGATTGATTGATTGATTGATATCTCTCTTCTCTTATGAATTAGGCCTACCCAAGGGGTGTATATATACCACCTCAAATTGGTTATTTTAATTAGGCCACGGGCTCCTGTAGGTGGTCTCTCAGTAAAACTTGTAAACCCCACCCAAAAAATAGAGTTTTATTTTATTTTTTCAATTTAAAAAATGTATACGTTGTCATATTGTTCTGGGACTAGTGTATGTACATGTTTTTGTGTGGGCAAAGTCATGTATGGAATTTTAAATATAGTTTTTTAATATAAACTCAAGTCTACAAGGGTAAAGGGACTGCCTAGGGCCATAAAAGAGCATCAGGTCTACATGAGTGTTGAATGATGCTATAACAGATGCCCCTTAATATATGAGGTTAGAAAGGAACATGAGCCGTAATATATTAAGTATAGAGAGAGGAGTCTTTCGAAAACCTAAGAGGAGATCACTTGGTTCCATCCCATCAAATACCCGTGGAAGGAGTCAGAAAGAAAACTCATGTTTGAGGTGGGCATAACCATGCTAAGAAGTAATAAAGCATGTTTGTTGATAAAGTATAATGCAGATCCAAAATATTTACATAAGTGTGCAACATGAGCTAAAGAATACATAGTGGATCATCATATCATAGCCATGAAAGAACACAACGGAACTATGTCTCAGTATCACATAGAAGGAAGTTTGAACAATGACATTGTATAGTTGATCCTCATAAAAGTACCAAGTCGTGTGAGTGGAGTAGTGGTAGTACATAAACTCAGATACCAACATATATGATGTTGTTGAGAAAGTCTGCAGCAACATATAAAGTTGAAAGGTGTCACTGGCAGAAAGTTAAAGGATTTTTCAAGTGAACCAAGATGCTGACACAACCTGAGGTCTTCACCAACCTTGGATGGTACATTTCTACACCATGCGAATAAATGAGTTAAAGTTGACCATGTGAGAAGTCATTTGATTACCGGTCATTGATGTATACCATTAACAAATGTGAGACAACTCACCAATAATGATAATGAGTGTCAAGGTACCCTAGTACAATCTGACAAGTGTGAATAGATGTGATGAAGTCAAACACTTGAAAGAATCTACCAATCAGGAGACATTAATGTATTATCATTGTCGATAGTGAAGGAGTTTTCCACTAATGACTGCAAACCCTAAGGTACTGAAAAATAACTCTAGACCTTGTTCCCAGATCAATGAGTTGGAATCGATGGGAAACGATTTGCTGGAAGGAAGGAATTAAGGCATCCCACATCAACCAGCACGAGTGTAACTCGCAGACCAATAATTTTGAAGGACTCAGAAAAATAAATATGAAATAACCACCCTGAAGTACATTTCTAGAGTGCACAAAATAAATCCTCTGAACCAACCAAACACAGAGGTGAGGAATCCACCAATAGGGCCAAATGGAAACCAAGGTACTGCATGAATCCCAATGTGTGATATTATAAGCCGATGTCTAACACAAGGGAAACCACTCAGTCAAAGACCCATGATACTGATCAATGTTGAGAACAAGGTCACCTATCAAAGATGTAAATATATGACTCTAGTTCTACTCTCAGATCAATTTGTCGGAGTCGATAAGGGTATACCTACCAGCTAGAAGTCAATGTGAACCTTCTTAACTGACACGAGTAAAGGACCAAGTAATTGATGTGATACTGAGAATAACTTGACAGATCGGGTATGGCCGATAGAAATGAGTAAAGAGACACTTCAAAATGGTTGGAAATAGGTTGACTTCCCTTGAACAAGAGCACGAATTTATGTGACCTTATGGTAGCATAAAATACCTTTGTGTAAGTTTGAGATGTAGGAGGCACCAAAAAACTCTTGTATGAGTTAGAAGATTTAACCAATCGGTGGAGGACTAACTGAAAGACAAGGTTATGGCTTCCATAAATTTCTAACTAAGTCCCATCTTGATGTGAGAAAGACTCATTTTTAAGTGCTTTGCTCAAGGGACACATGAATAACACTTCTTGTCATCAAATGATGAAGAAACTGTCTCATTCCCGCTCTTTTTTTGGAATATTTAATTTTTTGTATTTTTCATATTATAAAGCTTGAAAAAGTATAAAAGAATGTCTATAGTATAGTGGAGAGGATGATTTTCAAGGGAAAGTGCAGTAGTTCCTAGGTTTGGAACATTCCTATGCTTAATGCAAGGTGGTGGATACTAGTCATCGACACTTGGGGAATGTTCCCTCCATGTAAAAAGGGTTTCAAGTTGCAAAGTCTAATGAATGCATGGCTTGATTTTGCATAAAAATTCATGGTCAAAAGTGGCTTATACATGAGTCCAATAAAGTTGGCTTAAGGCCAAAAGGGGTGCAAGTGGTCAATATGCAATGCAATAGTACAACTCCACACATGGGAGACCCTAGCGTATAAATCCATAATAAAAGTGGAGAAGAACAAGAATGTGGCTTAAACGCGCAGTCATCGTGGGACTAAATAGGATTCCTGATCCTACACAATATTTGCAACATGGGCAACATATGCTAGTGAGGTTCTAACTAGGAAGCCCATGGGAGGAAAGGCTCTACTCGATTACGTTACAATTTTACAAAACGACGAGTGAGAGAGGTTAAAAAATCACAACATAGTGGGGTCGACCCTATGGCTAAGTATCACAATATGAAGTCAAGATGCAAAATGCAACGGAAAATGATGTATCTTAACCTATATTTCAGTTTAGAGTAAAATACCTTCCATAATATGGCAACGATCGTGGAATCGAAATAGCAGGAAAACATCACTAAGTGATAAGAGAAATCTTTGTTACCCTGACAAATAGGCCCTTTCCAACACTTCAAGAAAAGGTAAAAAATATCATGAAATTAAAATAATAAAGTTAAAATGAACTTTATAAAAGTGGGTTTAAGTTTTTTTACTATAAAACAAAGTTTTGAACTTACCCAACTTCATTCTTACCATCCAAGTGTTGAGGAGAGAGCTTTTGGAGCAAACTTGAGCAAGAAAATCCAATCAACTTCACCAAAAAATTTGGAAATTGCAAACTCTAGGTAATTTTTGACCCCATTCTCTTTCATTTGGATCAAATTCTTAATTATTGAAACGATTTTTAGATTTATTAAATTAAATTTAGAATCGGTTATGCATATATGCAGGTCTAGTTTTATCGGGTCACGTATAGAAAGCCCTATACATCGTTTTTCAGAGGGAAATTCGTGTGTATACACGACTATATTTTACCAGAGTTGTGTACATGCATAACCAAATTTGCAAATGATTTTTTAACAGTTAAAATTGCCAAAATTTTCACAATTTCGATCATTTGGAGAGAAAGAGAACACATTGATGTTGATAGTTAAGTCTTGGAAGACTAAGAATTGTTGGATGGACATAAAAATTGTGGTTTTCTCAAGTTTTTCATGATGAAAACTATGAGAGCCCAAACTAGATTATTGGAAATGATAATCAATTATTTGGACCCAGAGCAGGAACATTTATTCATAGATTTAATGCCACTGCAAATTGAGGTGGAAGATATCTATTTCATCACATGCTTCTCCAGGAGGGGAGAAGCATTCAATTTGAAGGGCATGGCTAGCAGGGGCCTAAACATTGATGATTACAATGTTGTGTACTATGCACCAAATACAAACAAGGTTGGATCACAATTACCAATAAAAAATATCACCAACTTGGCAATAAATATCATCCTTTTCACAATTGTCAGGATATGAGGTTGAACTTCCTTCCATCAGGCTTCACAACCAATGATGTTTCTAACAGTGGAGTGCTTGAAACTAGTAATATATCATTAGTGCACAACAATCTTGGTCAACATGAAGGGCCAACTCACATCCTTCCGATAGGTGAACTTTTTTTTTTGCTATGGCACTGTTCTCTGCTCATTATTCTTTGAGTGAATCCCTGCATTACGACCCAGAGTAACATTCGTTATCAATAGTCCTATAGATCAAATTATTGCTAGATTGTCAGACTTGATGAGGAGACTTGGCAGAGGTGAAGTCACCTAGGCAACATTTGATGATGAGTTCTTCCAGTGGTGGGAGGAACAAATCGTACCATCTAGGACTACCCCTATGCAAGACTAGACTTCTAAGAGGACCTGAAGTTAACACTTCCCGAGGGAGATGAATGGGGTGACATTGGTAAGTTTTTTAACATATTCGATTTTTTTAAGGATAATCTATAGAAATTTAAAGTCCCTTTTCTGTAAAAGAAGAATCCTAACAATATTATAAAGATCATGATGCAAATGTGGGACTAGTGAGACTTGAAGGTCTCTCGAGGCATAGGAATCACAGTAGGGACGCGGAAGTCACAAAAACTGAGTCTAAGAGGGTCCTACGAGTAGTACAAAGGGACTTGTAAAGTTTGACTCGCCAAGTTCCAATGGCGGCAGTGGAGGACCTTCCCAAGGTTATACAGAGGAGGGTGGTTGGAGTACCACGAGAGTGGATGTGACTCTTCTGACGGGTGGAAAATGTCATCGTCTTCTACCGAGATGCTCATCCAGGGTAGGGCCCTCATAATTATATTTCTAGATAGACTAATCTTTTGATTAGAGACATGATCAGACATGAGCCCTAATTTTGCAGGACATTTGTCCACATTTTGTAATATTTTTAAATCTTATCTATCTATATATACAAATATTTTGGGATGGATTTATCATATATACAAATGATTAGTTGATGTTTTGATTTAATGTGATGACTGAATGATATGCCAATCCAATGCTTGATTAGATATAGAATAAAAAAATGTATTATCTTATCATGGAATATGAATGAATGTGATAAAATTAAATGATATTTGTAATAATATCACTCTCATAAATTGACGATGTAATGAAGGATCTCTCACATGATAAATGTTATTTAACTAAGACACCACTAGTTGTGAGTCCAAGTACACCACTAATGATTCAATACCATAAGATATTGCCTCAAAAAGTAAATTGATAACGACACTATATTCAACCATATTATTAGAAGTAGGACCAATACATATGCCTCTTGCGATCAACAACTGACCAAATGGATAATGAATTACCCATGATGTGGAAGCTAGATTCCTGGTGTGCCTAATGGAACTTTATGCGAATCCTAAGTACACTGAATCACCCATCGAAACTTGCTAAATAAAATTGAAAACGCCATTGTCACCACGATACTCATAGATAAAAACCAAAACTATACAATATTTACAAAACAAAGAAAATGCTCAGGCAAGAGCCTAAGCATAATACTTCTTGAGATAAAGCCCATTTTTGGGATCCGACAGCACATTCCCTTCAAAATCAACTAACTCATAAGCACCCTTCTTCAAGACCCATTTGACAATGAAAGGACCGTACCACATAGGTTTGAACTTTCTTGCCCCCAAGGTGTATTTATCTTGGTCATAGACCAAGACAAGTTCACCTTCATAGAAAACCCTAGGTCGAACAAACTTATCATATTAATATTTAACCATTTTCTTATTACCCTCTTTCATTATGGTAGCATCTTGACATTTCTCATCAAGATGTTCCAAGTGAATAAGGAATTCTTGTAAAATTGAGGTGTCTGGAAGAAGTTGGACTGCTAACTTAAGAGAAGGAATCTCACATTCTATAGGAAATATCGATTCCAAATCATAGACTAATTGAAAAGGAGTGAACCCCTTGGTAGTCTTGAGAGACATTCAATATTCCCATAAAGCATGATGTGACAATTGGACTTAGCTTGATTAATTTTCCTTCGTAGGATTGCCTTAAGGGATTTGTTAATGTATTTATCTTGTCCATTAGCTTCAATATAATAAGGAGACGAATACTCGTGCTGAAATCGCAATTTCAAAGCCAACTCAAACATCATCTTATTCTGAAAGTGACTTCCATGGTTAGTGACGATCTCTTTAGGGATACTGAAATGTGAGATAACTTGATTGAAAAGGAAAAGTGATGTTGTCTCACTATCGTTATTGAAGCATATCTTTGACCCACTTCGTAAAGTAGTCTACTACTACGATAATGTACTTGCCTTAGCCGAAATTGGGTGACAAGTTGTAAAATTGATTCCCCACTTGGTAAATGAACCGACATTGATGATAAGAAAGAGTGGAATTGGATGAGCACGCATTTTCTGAGTATGTATTTGATAAGGGTGGAATTTTTTGACCACTTCAATACAATATTTGAAAATCGAAGGCCAAAAATACCTTGCACGCAAGAACCTATAAGTTGTTGTAATCCCAGACAAAATACCACTATAAGCCCCACTGTGACAGTCATTTAAAACTGACTTAGCTTCTTCTAAGGTCAAACAACGTCTAAGGATTGAATCAACCCCATAACAATATAGGGCAACACCAATGATCAGATAACTCTTAGTAAGGTGATGTAATTTTTGGTGTTCGTCAAAGTCTGGAGATATATGATGATGTCACCATACAAAGGATCTTGCGAGGAGATGAGAAAAATATGTTCATCCGAAAATGATTCTTCATAAGTTAAATCTCGCTCACAAGGCAAATTCAAAATTAATTATGCAAAAACCAAAGATTTCTTTGATTTGGCTGACTTGAACTTGAGATATAACTCTTGTAAAATCACAATCCATTTGTTGTATTTTCCCCCAATCACTCACCTATTTAGGAAAAACTGGAATGTAACAGAGTCATTGAACAACATGCACTGTTGCTAAAGCCAATTTCTGAATGTGGGAGTATTGAAGTCCAGGATCGACTAAGCCATGACTTAGATAATAAATCACATGTTCTCTAAGGGCATCATCTTCCTGAAACATAACCATACCTATGGTTGATTTCGTTGTTGCGAGATACAAGAGAAATCTCTGTTGTAATAAGATGGACTCAAAAGGGGAGCATAGGTCAATGCATTTTTCAAAGCATCGAATGAGTGTTGGGTGAATTCGTCCCAAATAAATGGAACTCCTTTCTTGAGAAATGCATAAAACCTTTTGTTATATTTGTAGTTCATGATAAACCTCCTTAAAATGTTAGCTTTTCTTTGGAGACTTTGAAGTTGACAAATATTAGATGGGGGAGGAAACTGAATTATTGCCTCAACCTTGAAGGGATCAACTTTAATCACTTGATTAGAAATAATGAATCCCAACAATCAACTAGATGTGACAATGAAATCACACTTATTAGGGTTTAATTGGATATTATAGTGACGACATCTTTCAAAAACTAAACAAAGATGTTTTGGATGTTCCATTCTCTTGTGAGAGAGAGTAGTTAAATCATCCAAATAAGCCTTGATTATGTTCTTGATGTCATGGAAAGAATATGGCATAGCCCACTGGAAAGTAGATCCAACATTTTTAAGGCCAAAAGGAATTTTCCTATACGCAAATGTACCCCAGGGACAAATAAGCATTGTTTTATGCTGATCTTTAGGACAAATTTTTATTTGATTATACCCAGAGAATTCGTCCTTGAAGGAAAAAAAATCATTTCGAACACTCATCGAAAATATGATCTATAAATGGAGTGGGGAAATTTTCTTTTGGACGGGCTTTATTTAAATCCCTAAAATTGATTTATATGTGAATTGTTCCTTATTTTTTGTCCACATGGAATGGATTTGAGACTCACTTAGTAAGAGGAATAGGGTAGATGAAACTTGCTTTAAGCATATTCTCCTCTTCTTCCTTGATAACCGCAAATTTCCTAGGGTTGACTAGCTGAAGCTTTTGACGCACAGGCTTTGCATTTTTCGTAAGTCTTGATCTCATGCTGAACTATACTATGATAAATCCCAGGAATTTCCTCATAAGACCAAGCGAATACATCTCTAAACTCTTTGAAAAGGTCGGTATAAATTATAATATCTTCAGGGGAACAATCGGCTCCGATGAAGATATTTCAACAATGTTGGGATTCTTAGAAATGTTAACCAAAATATTTTCTAAAATATTAGCCATATTACCGTCGGAAAAAATATGTGTTGGATCCAAAGGGTTTAAAATTTTATGAACACTTCCATGAGAAGGAGGACTAGACAAACTTGATTTGACTTTATGCAGGTCTGGGAGAAAATAGGACAGATGATGCAAATCATCCCACAACCTCCCTACACCAGTCATTGCCTCCTTAAATGGTAAAACAATATCAAGGCAATCCATAAAAGTGGAATCAAGTGTCCAGATGGGCATTGCATCATCATCCAAATTCTCTGATGAAACAAGGATAGGATCATAATTTGCAGTATTAACAATGGCTTGATATGAAATTTCTGTTGCAGATATAAGATAAGCCATTCCACCAAATTTCCATTCTTTGAATGTGGCAGTAGGATGGGGAGAGGTCTAAGGATCCGAAAAATAATGAGTTATAAAAGAACATTATTGAGGGACCACCCTGGAGGATGAGATGACATTAATGTAAGCAACAAGAGGTGGAAGATCAAAAGTACACATCAATGAGGAATACATTCCAACTCCTAAATTCTCAATAGGTTGCTTAGAATTCTTTACTAAGGGGATAATGGAGTCAACATATGTGTTTGGGTCATTGGGAGAATAGGCTAACTGATCAACCGTAACAATTCTCCCTTCATGAGTAAAACATAGTATGTGAAACAAAGATGAAACTATGGTATCCATCGGATATACCCAGTTTCGAACCAATAAATGATTATAATCAAGATTGGCATCGACTATCTCTACTTCCACATTAACAACCTTTCCCCCTACATAAGTAGGGAAGGCAGGAAGGATCCCATGAGGCCTATGAGAATGACCATCGAATGCAATTAAAAGAGTAGGAGAGGGAACAACTTCAGGGGACCCGATATATTTCCAACATGAAATAGACATGACACATGTGGAAGCCTCTTCATCAACTACGATACAAAATATGGAATTCTTACGATATGTAGATTTAATTTGGAAATTCATATGATGAGGAGTCTCTTTTTGAAATTTGACATATCAAATGTAATCACTAGAGAGTTTTCGTGTCAATTGCTTTGATCGCAATGAGAAAAACACTCCTTTTTGCAAGACACAATTGGAGTACCTCTAATGTTGACATAAAAAAAGAGCTATGAGCTAAATCTTCAACAATGGAATCACTCTGAGCATCCCTAGTAGTTTGGATCATAAGTCAATCGTTTGAGGAGCCTTTTGACATCTGAGGTATAGGTTCAACTGCAGGCCTCTCTATATGAAGAGGTTCTTGATTATCGGAAGAAATTTTAGCCTTAGAAGATTATAGTTCTACATAATCATGAGATCTAGTTGAAATATCAACATGAGTCTTCACCATATACACATTCGATGTAGACTCCCCTTCCTGGTTTCCCCTTGTAGGGGTTCCAGTATTAGAATTCGCTCCATTAAGTAATTGCTGCCCTTGGGGGAAACGAGTTAGTAAGCACAGTATGGGAACTAGAAGAACCTTACTGGGCTAACAAGTGTTGAGCATCTTGAATCTTGGGGAAAATATGAGTAAGATTATCCCCACTACATATCTTACATAGGAATCTTACTTTCTTTTTGGACTCCTTCTTGCCTTCACCAGTGACCTCACTAGGTTTATTTGCATTCCCCTTCCCTCCCTTATCTTTATTTTTCCTATGCCCTTTCTTCTTCCCATTGGAATTAACGGACTAAATGACATTAAATTCTAAACTTTGAGAAGGGGGAGACATGGACAATGCAGTATATGTTGCAAAAGTAGATTGTAATGATATTCGCTATAATTGTCTCACTAACAAACTAGTCGTACAGGTATCAAGTGATACTACAACTCTGTCGGCATGGGGGCTTGGTTTCAGTTTGGAAAGATCAATTTTAGATCTAGGAGAATTAGGAAATATCTTATAGAGGACTCCAGATTAGGAATAAAACATCTCTAACTATTGGGCTCTAAAGATATCTTGTTCTTTTATGAACACTCCAAAAAGTGACACATCCTTTGATATTTCAGGCTGTAAATATTTCAAAAACCACTCGAGAATGAATTCATCAGGGATATAAGCCTTGATCAATCTCTTCCTTCTACACCACTCTTGAATGTGGTCAAAAATATGGGTGGCCTTGTCCTACTCAAAATTGGCCAGAAGTTCAGTTCTGGCATAATAACAAACAGGCAACTAAAATTGCTTTAGAAACATTGTAGCCAACTCACCAAATGTGGAAAACAACCCAATTTTCAATTTAATATGCCATTTTTCCACATTTCTAGTTAAGGTGTGTTGAAAGAGTCTCAACCTAATTGAATCATCAATCAAGGAGTTCGATGAGCACCATAAATGGAAGGTGGTTACATGGTCTATTGAATCCTCACTAGAATTCCCTTCAAAATTTTAGTATGTCTTATGGAAGTTTGGTAGGGATCAAGAGCCAAGTTGGGCTGTAAGAGATCAAATCATTAGTTAATTTTGAAATATCTAGAAAATTGAGAGTTTCCAGGAATGGTAAGCGTGGTGAGACTGCTAAATTCTAAGTTCCAAGAGTGGAATTCCCAAAATTTGAAAAAGAGTATCTTGGATTTTGAGAGGCACCAGGCTGCCAAGGATTACTCATAGAATAACCAAAACTATAAGGAAACCCTTTTTGTCTAGGGGTATATAGAGGGTATCCTCCCCCTACCTTAGAATTACTATCCATAGGAAAATTTCCTCCAGGTGGAACATTATATGAGGGGGAGAGCCCTTGCTAAGGATTCCAAGCACTAGACAAAGGAGGAAAAACTAGTGAGATAATAACAGTAGGGAAGGGCATACTCCCCTACTGACCAAATAAATGAGAAAGATTCTTAGACCCAAAACCACTATAAGAAGGATATACCAAGCCTTGGCTCCCTTGAAAAGGATTAATATTTTGAGCATATCCATAGAAAGGTATTGATCCTACATTCAACGATGGATTGGAAGGAGGAACATGTCCACTTTCAAATGCGAAACTGCGTAATAATGTGGAACCACTAGCCATCAAAGTCATAGATACCGAAGAATTAGAAGGTAAAGTTGATAAAATTGAGGGAATCCCACTATATGGAATTGCAAAGGGAAAATCACCAGTGAAAGGAGTAGAAGGTTGGATGCCCCCACTCGAACCCAGAATGGAGGTAGATCCAACAGCTACCATGCTAGGTGCAATAGTAGAGATAGAAGGAATACTCCTCCTATAGATGAACAAGGAGTATCCACACCGTTATATCGAAAACCATGCTAGTGCTACTATCATTGGCCATGAAGAAAGAAGGAGAGTGAAGATGGCTACCAGGTCTATGAGTCGGAGCACCCACGTATGATACAACATAAGGAATGTGAGAAAGAAGAGGATCTATAAGAGTCCCAGAGGAATCTAGAATGTCTTCAACTTCTATTTGGTCTTCCGACTGGAAGATTACTCTAGTAAGATCCAGAGCGTTTCTCCCTGAAATATGAATAGGATTAGGTCCTCCCTCTGAAATAGAAACCATGGGTGAAGGATTTGTCTTTGTTGCATTAACTTGTATCGGTTCAAAAGAACCAACAGAATTACTCCTATGCCTTCTCGGTGAAGGCTCGACACACATAGATGAAAGCCCACAAATCCTTCTAGATCGATGAACTGGTCGATCTACCACCTTTATATTTAAAGAAAAATTAAATACTCAAATCACCTAAGGCAAGCTAAGAGCATAGAGCACTCTCTAAAAATTCCTAAAGATAGAAACAAGAAAGCAACTTCCAAGTATTTCCACTCTGGGTGATTAGGAACGGACACTAAAATATAAGAAAGTGAATAAAATGACCTCTTGAAGTTAGTTTGGGATGATGAGTTCCCAAGCCTACCATTGAAGGTATCATAAGCACGTACGTTGACCTCCAAAAAATAGCCTGTGCCAATGCAAGTACCCAGGCTTCGTGAGGTCACCCTTTAGAAGTACTATGAAAGTGATACAATGTGTTCCTCAGGTACCATGGGCATTGCCCCTTATAGTCACCTATGTTGTCCCTAGGAAAGGAAACTAAGGTCACGAACATTCGTGGGCATGTGATCCAACAAGTAGGAGAAGGGGTATCTCTCTTTCCCTATCTTCACACGTCCTCGTGCTTGACTCATGTGTTAGAGGATATTTCCTCGACATCTTAACAACATTGGATTTATACTCATTAATCAACTTCTATATTTTCAGTTTGAGAGGCCTTGTAGAGTCTACTCTCCACACACCTATTCCAAGGCCCTAAAATTCCCTAGACTAGTTGATGTTGTTATGAAAAAAAGAAAAAGTCTAATTCATTTTAATTTAAGTGCTCATTTTAATTTCTTGTTATTTAGGACAAAGGGAAATGAAAGTGCAGTTGATGGTAATATGACGGAAAAGAAATCAATAGAAAACCTAGGCTACATGAGAATGCAACTCTTCCTTTTCTTCGATGAAAGAGATTTCTACAAGGGTTCTACAAGAAACTTAAAAAAGAAAAAACTCTCTTTTTTTTCTTTTTCAATTTGGCACTCACACATTCAAAATCTAACAAAAAGAACTAAATGATATCTATAATGCATCTAACCTAATGCACACTAGTATGCAAATGAAAGATTCAAAGAGAAATATAAAGGTGAGAAAGTATGATAAAAAAGATAAAGGCAAATGCAAACAACAAAGAGAAGCAAATCCCAAATCAAAGAACACTTCCCAAAGAAAAAAAGACATTTGACCTTACAACAACAATTTTCACATTTTCTAAATCCAAAAATACTATAAAACCAAGAAACAAAAGAAAATAAAGCAGCAAGAAAATGTTTTTATTTTTCTTTTAAGAATCTTGAAAAACTAAAAATTCAAAAAGGGAAGCAAATCAAAGATCTCAAAGCCAAAATCATGACGAACACCCAAGTCCACCTAGTCACAAATATGATCATAAATATTAAAAGACTAGTGCAAACCAAAGACTTATCACTTTAAGAACTTGGCAAAAAGATTCACTTCGACTCAGCAAATCAGAAGGACTCCAGTAAAAATTGAAATCTTTCATTTACCCAAGAATCTCAAACCATTTTTGAAAAACAAGAAAGAGAAAGCAAAAAGAGCTAACTTCTAGGTCACAAGGGAAGCAAATCAAAGATTGGGTTATCAAATACTTCACTAACAATAATTATATGTTCCAGAGGCACAAAACGACCAGATACCTCTCAAACAAGATTTGGAAGCCAACTTCAGATGCAAAAAGCTTAAAAAACCAAAAACCCTAGGTTAACACAAGCATTTCTCCAAAAAGAGGAAATACATCAGCAAAAACAGTTATCAAGGTGATTCCAAACCTCACAAAGATCAAGAAATATTAAATAAACTTGGTCAAAGCCTCCACAAATTTAGGAAACAAAAAAATTTCATTCTTTAGATTTGTACGTGACTATTCAGATACAGTTTAACATATATATTGTGTATGAAGCAACTAACGTATACACAAGCTTCTTTGGAAGAAATTGTGTATGTACGTGATTGTGTATAGCAAAAACACATATAAAAATCAAACAAAAGGAAAAAAGGAAATCCTAGATCTAAAATATCAGGTTGAAATACCAAATTACTCAAGATCTTAGAAGGCTGAAAAAACCAAGAAATAGAAAACTAAAAACCAAAGTCAAAGAAAACAACCCTTCTAGGAAATACTCGATGGTATTCCCGAGTGGAGTCGCCAATTCTGTTGGAGGGAAATAATCCCTAAGGATAGGGTTGAAATCCTGAACAAAGAGGAATAAATCAATCAATAACTAACACTCAATCCAACATGCCAAGCATTCGAATTATTAATGTTGGACTTGGGAACGTACCTAGGGGTCCTACATTTGACAATGTTCTTGTAGGGTCCAAAACCTATGCTTCCTCCAAGATGTTCAGACCTACAAATCAATCACAAAAACATATATAGAATACATAATTCAAATTACATGTGTTAGATACCTATAGTAATAGGTTTCATATTTCATGATTGATTATTGAAAATCCAAATATGCTCTGCTTTGCTACTACAAAGATCCCATATTTCCAGAAAATCAGAGGTGTGTGAAGTATTTCAAATGTTGATGACCTTATTTCAAATTTTGATGGATGATCCAACAGTCTAATCTGGATCATGCCATGTGTTCAATTTTGTGTTGTAGACTAGAGAAAGAAGTCTGTCCAAACTGTTTAATCTTGGCAGACAACTAGTTTAGGTAGAGAAGAAAAGGATCCCAACAGCTTAATCTGGGACCTTGGAAGAGATAAGGGTAGAAGTAGATAGAAAAAGCAAAAGAAAAAGCCAAAGAAAAGAAAAGGCAAGTAAGGGTCTGCAAGTCCAAATGCACCCTCCAAGAAGAAATAAAATGCTAGGCAAGTAGCTGGGTAGGTAGCAGGGGTTGCAGAAAGGTATCCCTATCATTGCAAGGTTGGTGATGGTGGGCAGCAAGGCAAAAGATTACAGCTGGAAGTATGACTAATTTCCCTCACTCCCCTCCAATTTCATTTCTAACATTCCCTCACTAGCCTGAGATTCATGAAAAAGACTAAGTTTTCATGGTGGTTCTTGATCTTTAAAAGCCACATTTCTTATCTAAAGTTCTTTTCATTTTGATCTACTCTTGAAACCAAGCTTGTTTCATATAAACTCAATGATTTCCACATCCACTTACCCCCTCCTCCACAACTAACACTAACCCTATTGTATAAATCCCAGCATTATCTACATATTCTCCTTTTGGCATTATAGCCAAGTAAATGGTCTAAGGAGACTTCAGTCCACCTGGGACTGTGGTCAACCTTGTCTTGGATGTGCTCTGACCCCTGGTTATGAGCAGAAATCCTGTCCCTCAAGCCCTTACCGTCTCTCTGCTGAAAGCGCACAAAAAACCCCCTTTTCCTATGAAAACCCCTGAAAAGGCCCAAAAAACCCAAAACTGCGAAAAAACCCACTAACCTATAGTTTTGCGCCCAAATATTAAATGGAATATTTTATTCCGCTGGCGGGACCCTTCCCCAACATGCTCGACCAGTCGGGAGGCCCGCCAGCCGTCAGATCTCCAGCGCCCAGATCTAAGGGTGGGCGGTCAATTTCAGATCTCGATGTGCCGACATTTAGCGTCCGGGGAAAGCGGTTTTACCTATCCCGTACAATGGACGCGTGGCGGGCGGTAAGGTTGTTCGGAGCCCTCCTCCCACTTACCGCCTTTGCCCAAAGGTGGTGCGGGGAACCCACTTACCGCCACCCCGTATACCGCTACCCCACACGTCATGCCTACACGTCATGTCCACGCCGCTCTGACGTCACCCCGCCGGTGCCCACCCCATCGTCCCTTGGTCCTCCACGCGGGCCCGCCTTTGCGCCCGCCCGCCACCGTGTCCTGCCGACCTGGCTAACACCTCAGCATCCACGACACCCCTCACCTGGGCCCCGCCATGACGTCATGCTGACGTCATCGGCGGAAAAGCGCCAAATTCATACTTTTGCCAAATTTACCGTTTTAAACGGCTAAACGCATATTTTTCGCTTATTTTGCATGCGAAGCTGAACTGGCCGTTGTCAAGCCTGCTGCCGCGAAACCTTGCATTCAACCATCAAATTCGACAAGTAAACCGTTCAAAGTTCGAGGCTTGACTGCATTAAGCCTTTGCAACCCAGCCCGCAAGCTTCCAGGTCGATTTACCAGGTATTTTGCCGTCTTCTCCCATTCTGCCCGTGAATTCCAATTTTCTGCAAAATCACCATTAAAGTCTGCTACAAACTCTAAATTTAGCTCTACCTAAGCACCCAAATCAGACATAAGCAACCTGTGCCATCCATTAGCCCCAATTTAGCTCTGTACAAACCAGCTCGCGGGTTAAAACTGCAGAAATCGCCCTGAAGTACCCGGCATTGTTCCTTTTTGCCAAGTACTGGTTACCTACACTCTTCCTGTACAAATACTAATACCTCAGTAAGCATTCCCTTAGACAATCCACATTCCTGAAAATCATCAGTACTTTGCTAGCTTCAGAACAACTTCACACCAGAAGAAGACATCACACCAATTGCACCTACCTGCTGCTCAAAGTCTTCAAGAGATTCATCAAAGCTCTGCATCCTGCTGCACACTTTCAGACTGTATCATGGCAGCATCTGCATCCTCCTCCCTCAGTGTCACTCCACTGAGTCAAACCAATAAGGAACTGGAAGCTATGCCATTAGTTGACAAAGACTGTCTCATAAATGATTTTGAGGGAAACAGAAACTTTTTGAAGACCTTTACCACACTAAGGGAAGACTATAAGGCAGGAGTTGGTACAGATGGGATATGGGAGTCAAACCTGCCCTATTACTGCCTCCCAGCTGTGAATGTTTTCCCTGAAATCATTCACTTATGTGCTCAAAATTATGATCAGGAGCACAGAGCTGTCAACACTCAGCTAGGGAGGATTTTATTCTATATAAATGCTGACACCATCAACAAAATGCTGCACTTTGAACAGACAGAGTTATTAGTCCCTTTCTCCATGAGATCTTTAATGGAAGCAGGTGAGAAGATGACCAGTGAGGAGCTGCAGAAGGTCACCAGGAACTACATGTGGCCTGAGAACCAGCCTACAGGGCCACCTCCTTATCCACATGAGCACTTCAATGACTCAGGCAGGCTGCTCCTGGACATGATAGCCTATGTGCTAGGCTACCAGAACAGCAAGCATGTGGATCTAGCCATGCTCGTAATGCTATCTGCCTACAGCCCACGACAACCCCCTGCCCGAAAGTACAACTTTGCCAAGTTCATAGCCAATAGGATCCATGATCAATTGTGCAAATTGGACAGACAAGGAGTCTTTAGATATTCAGCATACATCTACCACCTGTTCATGTATCATCACTCTGAAGCTTTCCCATGCTACATCAGAAGGCTGGACAACAAAGGGGAGAGAAGATCAGTCATATTCTGGACCTCAGTCTATCATGAAATCACAAATTCACCCTACAGCTATTGTGAATTTGTAGATCAGTTTGTATACCCAGTCTCCAGCATACTTATGAAATCCCCTCCACCTAGAATATCAAATGAGATCAAGAAAGCTTTACAGCTTTCTAAGAAGTACAAAATAGGTGATTGGTACCTATATGAACACCACACTGTGTTCAGAGTGTATGGGTGTGAGCTCTGTCCATACAGACTACCCAAATATGTTCCCATGAGATTATTTGCCTTGGAATATTACAGGCAGTTAATCCAATCAGACCTCACTCACTTCCACAGCTCAAAGAAAAAAGCACACCTTAACTTCAAAAATGAGCTGGGCCCTTTTATCATGAATAAGAAGGAAGGTTGGGAGGCTGCAGATTTGATCCTAAAAGACAAATATAAGTTGTCTTACAGTTTCCGGTGGGTCCCATATGACCCTCAAGGTTTCATCACTGCCAGGAGAACAAAGTACAGACTCCTAGCCATCAAACACTGCCACTATCCACATCTAGAACAGTATGCAAACTTACAAGAGTGGCAGTTGGATACCCTTGTTGAGAGCTTGTCTGAAGAGGAAAAAATAGCTAAAAATATGAAAGAACTTGAAAAAACTATTGACCTGGACTATGTGATCCAGGTACCTTTCAGGCTGCCTCAAACATCAGGAGGAGGGACCTCAGTTACTAGGACAGCGCCACCAACAACAGCATCAGGCTTGGATAAGGGAAAGGGAAAAATGGACGCTGAAGATGAAGAAAAAAAGCAGCAGTCAGAGCAGGGAAAGCAGCAACCAGAGCAGGAAACAGAGCAGCAAGAAGAACAAACTGGTCTGCCACAAACTGGGCTGCCAGAAACTACCTTATTGCAGACACCACCCCCTCAAGTGGAGCCCCTAACCACTTCAAATTTACAGACCCCGGCACATGAAGAAAGGGGGACCAAAAGACAAAGAGAAGAGTCCACTCCCCTCAGTGGATCCTCCCATCAACCAGAAGCTAAGAGGCAGAGGGCAGACTCCCCAGAAGTAGAAGACATTACTGAAGATGTCTTCAATGATACAGCCAAGGATAGGGAGGGCAGCCAACACACAGGGACTAGCTCCTTTCAGCAGGAGCAGAATTTACAGCTTGGCTTGGAGGTATCATCTTCTTCTCAACAAAGCCAGAAGCTCAAAGGTGTTAAGGCCACCTTCAAAGAAATCAAGGCAGCAAATGAACTATTGAGGGCTGAGGTTTACAAACAATTTATAGATGCCACTCCAGCCCAACAAGAAAGATTGATGTCGGTCTACGACTTCAAAGAGGAGAAGATGATATTCAGCCATTTCAAGCCTAAGGGGCCCAACCCAATGTCAACTGCTGATTTCATCAAAACAAGGGTGGAGGTCTTGGCCAAAGACATACATCCTATGGACCAAATTGAGCTCCATAAGCAGACTGGAGAAATGGTCTATGCCACCTTGGTAGATAAGGCCACACTAGCTCATGAGCTGAAAGAATCCTTGAAGCACACAAATACTCAACTGGATTTTGAGAGATTGTCTTCCAGGGCCAAGGATAACAGGATAAAATCTCTTGAAGAGATTATTGTTGATCTAGGGCATAACCCTAGTGACCCAACCGGGGTAAAAGCCCTCCTGAAGAAAAAAGAGGATGATCTCAATGCCATGAAGAGGAGATTGAAGCTGTCACCTACAGAACATCCTCAGACAGCTGAACTGCAAAAAGAAAAACAAGTTGATCAACAACTTGATCTACTATTGCAGCAGGATCAAAGGATCCAAGAGCTAGAGAAGGAGCTGGAGAAGTCATTACAGGACAAACAGGGAGAATCCACACTACCAACTCCCCCAACAGATTCTACAGCAGCAACAGGCTCTGGGGCAGCAGTGGCCCCTACAACAGCAAATACAGTTGACCAGCCCAGCATAGAAGAACTAACTAAGGCTGTTAAGCAAATGGAGCTACAAGCAGATGAGATAAGGAAGGCAAAAGAAAAACTGGCAGAGATAGATGCCAAGTATGACCAGTCTAAAATGACAGTGGCAGAACAGGGCAGACAGATCAAGACCCAAAAGGACAGAATCAAAGCCCTGGAGAAAGAGCTTGATCTCAAAAACACCATGGCTGAGATCAAGAGGATCTTATGGAATAAAATCACCCAAAACATGATTAAACAGTGGAAATCACTCAAAACAATCCATGAACATATGGATTTAATTGTGCAAGCTCAGATAGATATCCAGAGGGCTAAGACAGCACTAGGAAATAGACCTGAACAAGCTAGCCAACTGATAGACTTTCTGAACAGGCAAGACAAAGATGAGCTGGCAGCAGTTGGAATCACCAACAGAACGGAGGCCATCCTTATGGCCAAAAAGGTGCTAACACTCAGAGGATATGTGCAGACAGCAGAAAGGAGGAGCTATGAGATACAGACTGAAGTTGAAGACTTCAAGCTCAGAATGGGGATGCTACAGGCAAGAGGAATGCCTAGCCTATTGAGCGGTACAGGGAAATTGATCAACAGAGATCAATTTACAAATAGGATGGCCGCGTACATAGAAAATCAAATCACTGCATCCAGCAGTGCTTCTGAAGAAATTGTTCCTCCTACAGGACAGAGTCTGTACACTCAGCTTGAAGGGTCATTTTTTATTGAAAATGAAGTTAATCATCTATTTGAAACTCCTCCCAGTTTTTTCAAATACACAGAGCTTGATGAGACATTGATTAAAATGCGAAGGCATCAAATGCCCAAGGAGGACTGGTGGCAAGCCATGCTCCAGATTCTGCCACGGTAGTTTCAAAACTCCAGGTTAAAAGCCAGCTCAGGTCACCGCAAGACAAGTATAAAGTGGTCGGTGACTGGAAAATATCTAAAAAGTGATTCATCACTAACAGTGACAGCTAGCCACATTTTGAAACACACGCCTTCAGCCGACTACAACTGCTACAAATTCAACAGCATCTGACAGATTTTGACAGCTAAAGGACTAAGAGCTATTACTGCATTTACTTCTTCATTTACTTCTTTGGCTACTGCTCACTAGCAGTTGGCAGCATATTTATGAGGCATTTACTCTTCTTTCAGATATTTTTCCAAATGTAAATCTGTATATATACCCCCCTTAGTAACGCATAAGGGGTTGCTGGAATTTTCTCTTGGATAACTTCCATCTGCTGTAATATTTTCAGAGAATTAATACAAAGGAGGAATGGAACTTCCAGAAGCTTGGTGCATTTGATGTCTTGTGGTGAATGATGCCTGTTACAGGATTCCATGGGTGTTGCTTTAAAACTATAAGTATTTTCAAATCTTCTGTTATGTGTTTTTTAGAGTCTTTTGTTCTCTTTGGTTGTTTAAATGTCTTACACTTGATAGTAAGGTGAAAGAATAGTTTCAGGATTTAATCAAGCATTACCCTGAACTCAAACCTGAACTGTCATCTATGTTTTCTTCAGAAACAGTAATAGAAATTGCAATTCTTAACTGCTGCACTTCAAACTGTCTCTTTGCTGTAACAGACTATTCCCAGGGATTCAAATTATTGCCCCTGTGACCTCTGTTTTCTGCTCCAAATTCTGTCACTTGGAAATATGTAAACAATAAGTGGAAATTCTTAAATGCTTTCACTTCGTGCTGCCTGTTTCCTGTCACTTAGCCAAAATATGTTGTAACAAAGCACTCAAAAGGCCCTGTAAGTTCCATCTTTCATCTCACAGATTCAAACACATTAAGCCACAGACTCCATTGCCCAATGATATTCAACATATCTGAAAACTACATCACTGAAGTCTAAGGGAATTTCATCAACCGAAACACAAACATAACCTGTACTCAATACCTAGCCTAAAACACCATCACTGTAGATATAAATCATAAAGAGAGAGCCCTCTCTGATCACTGTCTGGCTAGAAACAGTGATTAAAAGATTGGTTAGTGGTTACCCCGGCCGTATTCCCTTGGGAGTCATAGGGAACAACCTGGGTGTTAACATAATTGGCGACTCCACTGGGGAATAAGACTATTCAATCACTATCTATCTTCCAAAGCTTTCATCAAGCCTGAAAATAGCCAAGACATCTTAGGACTGTTTCTCTAATACAGGGGCAGTCTTAGGGAAGAGCTAACTAGGGAAACTTATCCTAGCCTTGAAACATATATAGTCATTCCAGAGTTCTTATTTTGCCCTTGTAAATACAAAACTTCTGTATAAAGTTCTGAAAGAACACTTAGAAGCTGGCTCCTAAAAGAAACCCAAGGCATACTAGGGCACACCCTGACCCTGATCAACCCATCATTGTTGATAACCCAAATATCATCCCAAAGAACATAAGGAGACAGCACAAGCAAGATAAGCCTGCTGATTCAGATATAAGGTCAGACCAACCCATCCTCATTCCCACTCCTTGCAAAGTCCTTTTTCGTTCCACACCCAATTCCCCAAGTTCATCTTCAACCCCTCAAAGTCCTACCTTTCCATCTTCACCATCTGCACATACTCGCTCAACCAGTTCTCCTCTTGTTACCCATCCTATTAACCCCATCACACCTGTAATCCCAGTTGTCCCGTTTGTTCCTATCAACCTTATTAACCCTATAAACATGGCTAACAGATATGCACCATTGCAGATTCCAGCCAATGCTCCAGCTCTACCCCAAGACTACCAAACCAGACTCTCATTTTTTGATTCCCATGGCCCTTTGACGGCCATCCAGCATGCTAAAAAGATGCAAGACCACTTTGAGACCTATGAAATTGATGATGATAGTGTCAGGATGAGAATCTTTGTTCAAAGCTTAACTGGGGATGTCAGAACTTGGTTTAGGTCCTTAAATGCAAATTCAATTGCAACCCCTGAAGCTTTATACCAGGAATTTACTAACAGATGGGAGAAAAAGAGAGAACCCCACCACATACTTGGTGAATATAACACTATTAAAAGAGGTCCCCAAGAGACAGTGTTAGAGTATTGTGCCAGGTTTAACAACATATACAATGCTATCCCTCAGAACTTAAGACCCCCTCCTGATTTGGCCCTTTATAATTTCCCTGATGGTTTTGATTCTGATATGGCCTATCAGTTGAGAGAAAGAGACCCTCCAACCCTTGCAGAAGCTCAAAGGGTTGCAGTCACTGTAGAGGCCAACCTAATTGCCAAAAGAAACAGGGCAAAGCTGGAAAAGAAAACTGGCTTCAAAGAAGAAACCTCGGGTTTCGACCAAAAGCTAGATGCAATTCTAAATAGCATGAAGAGGTTGGGGGAGAGAGTGGAATCAGTGGAAAGAAAATCATCATGGGAGGCACCACAAAACAATCCTCCTAGAAACCCAAATTTCAGGAGAGCCCAAAACCCCAATATAGGAAAGACTAATGCTGACCAAGATATCAGACCCCCTTTTCAAGAAAATTATGCAGAAACTTCTACTGCAAATCAGCTAAATGAGGACCCTGAAATCAATTTAATAGGTCTGGATGGCAAAAATCATGTATTCTTAACCCAAGAAGACCATGAGGAGGATGAAAGCAATACATTTCAAACTAAGTCAGGGGAATCCTTTGATTTCAAACAAGGATATGACACTGCTGTCTATGAAGTCCACAAACAATACAAACTAAGGAGTAGGACTGTAAATGTAAATCAACCCGAAAAGATAAAAGAAAAACAGCAAACCAAAGAAAGCTCAGCCACTGAAACTGATCATGTGCCAAACTTGCCTACAAAGGAAGTAGTGGTTGAAGAAGTTACTGATCCACTGTCCCCATCAAAACAACCCATGGCAACCTTATCCTCTGAGCCTAACCCAAATATGGCCCCTCAAGACATCAATATTAGGGCCAGGTTCCAAAATCAAGAGGGAATCCCACCAGAAGATGTAACAAACAAAGAAAGAACTGCAACCCGTGACCCCAAAATGCAAATTGACAAACCCTTTGACTTAGGAGTAGAGATTGGCAAGTTAAAGGTAGCAATTCCCCTCTCAGAGTTAGCAAAGCATGACATGTACAAACAACAGATTAAAAAATCCCTTCAACTCACCAATAGCAAAGATGATGTAAATGTGTTAGATGACACTCCAGAGTTACTATTTGGTCCAGAGGTAGATGGAAAAACAGTAGTCACAGGGGTTTTACCGTTTTATGTCAGCTTACATGTACATGACAAAATTCTGTACAATGCAATGTTTGACTCAGGAGCCTCTCATAACCTGATGCCAAAAGCAGTCATGGAAAGATTAAACTTAGATATCACAAGACCATACAAAGACTTGTTTTCTTTTGATTCTAGTCAAGTCAAGTGCCTGGGTCTAATTAAGGATTTGTGTGTGTCTCTGGTCCAATTCCCCAACAAAACCATTTTGATGGATGTTGTTGTTGCTGATATCCCACCCAAGTATGGGATGCTATTATCAAGATCATGGGGAGCAAAGCTTCAAGGCTCCCTGCAATTAGACATGTCATATGCAACCATCTCTGTCTTTGGACAACCAAAAAGACTTTATAGGGAAACACTCATGAAGTATATGGTTAGCAGTGAAGAGAAACCCCAAAATTTCCCAATATATGCAGTTCATTCAGACATAGACTCTTACATCCTCTTTAATGACAGCATAGGCCTCTCGGACAGTCACATTAGCACGGAGACATTTAAACCAGAACAAAACATCATTCTAACAAGTAGCACCTGTAAAACATCAATCAGTACAACAAAACACTTTAGCTCTCCCCTAGGGGTCAAAGATGGTCATGCAAACGATGAAGCTATCCTGGAAAACAAATGGGAGAAGAAACCCCAACTCATGCTCACACTGCCATCCCATGAACAGAACCTCAAATCTCCTGAACAGCAAGGCATCTTGTGGGTCTTAGAATTTGATGGCTCGGTTAACAAGCTAGGAGCAGGAGCTGGAGTATGGATACATAACAAAGAGAGAGGCTATGCAACAGGCAAGGCCTACAGATTGAATTTTAGATGCACCAACAACATGGCAGAATATGAAGCTCTATTACTAGGCCTCAAGATTGCAAAATCATTACAAGCACCTAGCCTCTCCATCATGGGAGACTCTGATCTGGTCATTCAACAAGTAAAAGGAAACTTTGTCACTAATGACAAGAGGCTGAGATCCTACAGGTCTGCTGTAATTGAAATATTAGAGACCTTTCATGAGTTTGCTATCACAAAAATTCCAAGGGGCCACAACCTCCATGCACATAGCCTGGCAACATTTGCCAGCACTTTCAAATTCCCATTGGAACCCAACAACTGTTTCACAGCTGAGGTCAGGTACAGACCCTCTATTCCAAACAATGTCAGAGAATGGCAAGTATTTGAGGATGACATGCAAATAAACAATTTTTTAACCCTGCAACAAGAGTTCACTGGATTAAAAATTGATCTTGAGACAGCAAGTCAATCACAAATGCTTGAGACAGCAAGTCAATCACAAATATTTAATGAAGCATGTCAACCACATATACAGTTTCAACAATCTGCTCACCCAATGTCACCTAAGACAGCGAAACAACTACTCAGTCCAACCATTTTCAACAATGAAAACATTCAACAAATTAAACAAATGGACTGTGAAGAGATAAGTAACATTGAAACTGAAATCATACAACTCAAAGACAACTTCCTCCCAGTGGGCCTTACCCCATTAGAGGATATTTTTGACTCAAATGACATCCCTAGGAAGCCAAAGATGCAGCCATTAGATGCAAGAGTTGAAGAATGCAATATTGGTACTATTGAAAAGCCTAAGATAATAAAGCTATCTGCCTCTTTGCCCCCTGATCAAAAGCCCAAATATGTTGATCTCTTTAAAGAATTTCAAAATGTCTTTGCCTGGGGATATGAAGATCTCAAGTCCTATGACACATCTGTCATCCAGCATACCATCCCTCTCAAGCCTAATAAAAAACCATTCAAACAGAAATTGAGAAGGATCAATCCTGTGCTCCTTCCTTCCATTGAACAAGAGTTGCATAAAATGTTCAAAGCTGGTATCATAGCACCAATCAGGTTTTCTGAGTGGATTTCAAATCTGGTCCCTACAAGAAAGAAAACTGGTGAAATCAGACTTTGTGTAGACTTAAGGAATCTGAATCAAGTTTCACTCAAAGATAACTACCCTTTACCAAAAATGGACCACATCCTCCAAAGAGTAGTAGGAGCCTCAAGGATATCACTGCTTGATGGATTCTCAGGCTTCAATCAAATTTTAGTGCACCCTGATGATCAAGACAAAACTGCATTTACTACCCCATGGGGAACTTTCAAGTATGTGAAAATGCCATTTGGATTGAAAAATGCAGGGGCAACATTTCAAAGAGCAATGGACATTGCTTTTGCAAAAGAAATTCATGATTTCTTGGTCATTTATTTAGATGATCTTACACCCTTTTCGAAATCTGACCAAGAACATTTGAAACATTTAAGACAGATTTTCATAACATGCAGAAAATATGGCATCTCCTTAAACCCCAAGAAGTCTTTATTTGGTTTGGAAGAAGGGAAACTTTTAGGACACATCATTTCAAAAGATGGCATAAGAATTGATCCAAATAGGATACAAGCGATCCTACAAATGCCTCACCCTAGGAATGTCAAAGAGTTGCAAGGATTCTTAGGAAAACTCAATTTTTTAAGAAGGTTCATCCCAAATTTAGCAGAATTGATCAGACTACTAAACAATATGCTAAAGAAAGATTCAAAGGTTAAGTGGACTGTGGAAGCAAAGCAAGCCTTTGAAAGCATAAAATTGGCTTTAACCCAAACCCCGGTATTAACTAATCCTCAGTTTGACAGAGACTTCATCATTTTCTCCTTTGCCTCCCAGCATACTATTGCTGCTGTTTTATTGCAGAAAGATGATCAAGGGAATGAAAAGCCCATTGCTTTTTTCAGTAGAGCTCTTAGAGATGCTCCTTTGAAGTATCAAATAATGGAAAAACAAGCCTATGCCTTAATCAAAGCTATCAAAGATTTTAGGATCTATATCCTTTACTCTCATGTTGTGGCTTATGTGCCAAGTCCTATTGTCAAGGACATTCTCACCCAAGAAAACTTAGAGGGTAGAAGAGGAAAATGGATTGCAAACATACTTGAATTTGACATTGAAATAAAACCTACAAAGTTGATTAAAGGGCAAGGTTTGGCCAAGTTAATGACAGAAGCAAATTTCCAAGCCTTAGATATCAACCAACTGGACAGTGAAACAGAGCTGGCGACTCCAAAGATCAATGTAGCCTTTGAACAATCTCCTTGGTACTCTGATGTCTGTTATGTGTTACAAAACCTGTGTGCTCCCCCAGGACTGTCCAGAACTAAGTCTAGGTTTCTGAAAATGAAAACATCTAAGTTTTGTGTGATGGATGAGAATCTACTCTGGAAAAACCATGAAGGTATTTTGCTGCACTGTCTTATTGAGAGTGAAACTGACAACATCATGCAAGAATTCCATGCTGGAGACTGTGGTGGACATCTATACTGGAAGTCCACTGTAGACAAAATATTAAGGGCTGGTTATTACTGGCCCACTATGTTCTCTGATGTGAAGAAATTCACAACATCATGCCATAAGTGCCAGTTGTTTGAAGGCAGAAGACAGTTGCTGCCACTTCCTTTGAGGCCCATTTCAACAGAAAGACCTTTTCAACAATGGGGTTTGGATTTCATTGGGGAGATTCATCCCTCATCTTCAGGACAACACAGATGGATTTTGACTGCAACAGACTACTTCACCAAGTGGATTGAAGCTGCCCCATGCAGACAAGCAAATGATTCAGTGATCATTCAATTTTTGGAGAATAATATACTGGCTAGATTTGGCTGCCCAGATAAGATAATAACAGACAATGCTGCTGCCTTCAAATCCAAGAGAATGATAAACTTCTGCCATAAATTTCACATTACTTTGGGCCATTCTACAGCTTACTATCCTCAGGGAAATGGTCTTGCTGAATCATCAAACAGAAGCTTGATAAACATCATAAAGAAAGTGCTGGAAGAGAACAAAAAGAACTGGCACAAGAAACTAGTAAATGCTTTATGGGCAGATAGATTAACCACCAAAAGATCAATTGGTACCAGCCCATATGAGTTGGTCTATGGATTAGAGGCCAGATTTCCTTCATCACTAGGGGTGCCAGTTATGAAACTTCTACAAGAAAGTCAAGCAGAGCCAAATGATATGCAAAGAAGGATCAACCAGATAATCTGTTTACAGCAGACCAGAGAACAAGTTTTCAGCAGAGTGCAAATACTACAAGAAAAACTGAAAAAGGCCTTTGACAGAAGAACCAAGGCAGAAGACTTCAATCTAGGAGACAAAGTTCTAAAGTGGGATGCAAGAAGAGAAGAGAAAGGGAAACATGGGAAATTTGATTCTTTGTGGAAAGGACCATTTGCTGTCCAAGCAGTACAAGGTAATAACACTTATTTCCTTAAAAGTTTGACTGTAACTGAACTGGATGAAGGTCCTGTCAATGGCAGGATGTTGAAGCACTATTATGATGGTTCACTATGATAGGGATCCAAAGGTTCATTGTATATATGCAGGCCTACATATGTTTTTTTTGTTTGTAAAAAGATGTTTTCAAGTGCTGCACCTAGCAGCAATAGGCAGATAGAATCAAAGGTTCCCCAAGGAAAAGCACACAATTTTGACAGGTTACATGCATCAGATTCCAAAGATTAAGATGGACAGTCAAGGAACAAGGCAATCTGACCTGCTGTTCTTGGTCTTTCAAAAGAAAAACCATCCCCATGTGGAGCCACTGTTAGATACCTATAGTAATAGGTTTCATATTTCATGATTGATTATTGAAAATCCAAATATGCTCTGCTTTGCTACTACAAAGATCCCATATTTCCAGAAAATCAGAGGTGTGTGAAGTATTTCAAATGTTGATGACCTTATTTCAAATTTTGATGGATGATCCAACAGTCTAATCTGGATCATGCCATGTGTTCAATTTTGTGTTGTAGACTAGAGAAAGAAGTCTGTCCAAACTGTTTAATCTTGGCAGACAACTAGTTTAGGTAGAGAAGAAAAGGATCCCAACAGCTTAATCTGGGACCTTGGAAGAGATAAGGGTAGAAGTAGATAGAAAAAGCAAAAGAAAAAGCCAAAGAAAAGAAAAGGCAAGTAAGGGTCTGCAAGTCCAAATGCACCCTCCAAGAAGAAATAAAATGCTAGGCAAGTAGCTGGGTAGGTAGCAGGGGTTGCAGAAAGGTATCCCTATCATTGCAAGGTTGGTGATGGTGGGCAGCAAGGCAAAAGATTACAGCTGGAAGTATGACTAATTTCCCTCACTCCCCTCCAATTTCATTTCTAACATTCCCTCACTAGCCTGAGATTCATGAAAAAGACTAAGTTTTCATGGTGGTTCTTGATCTTTAAAAGCCACATTTCTTATCTAAAGTTCTTTTCATTTTGATCTACTCTTGAAACCAAGCTTGTTTCATATAAACTCAATGATTTCCACATCCACTTACCCCCTCCTCCACAACTAACACTAACCCTATTGTATAAATCCCAGCATTATCTACATATTCTCCTTTTGGCATTATAGCCAAGTAAATGGTCTAAGGAGACTTCAGTCCACCTGGGACTGTGGTCAACCTTGTCTTGGATGTGCTCTGACCCCTGGTTATGAGCAGAAATCCTGTCCCTCAAGCCCTTACCGTCTCTCTGCTGAAAGCGCACAAAAAACCCCTTTTTCCTATGAAAACCCCTGAAAGGGCCCAAAAAACCCAAAAACTGTGAAAAAACCCACTAACCTATAGTTTTGCGCCCAAATATTAAATGGAATATTTTATTCCGCTGGCGGGACCCTTCCCCAACATGCTCGACCAGTCGGGAGGCCCGCCAGCCGTCAGATCTCCAGCGCCCAGATCTAAGGGTGGGCGGTCAATTTCAGATCTCGATGTGCCGACATTTAGCGTCCGGGGAAAGCGGTTTTACCTATCCCGTACAATGGACGCGTGGCGGGCGGTAAGGTTGTTCGGAGCCCTCCCCCCACTTACCGCCTTTGCCCAAAGGTGGTGCGGGGAACCCACTTACCGCCACCTCGTATACCGCTACCCCACACGTCATGTCCACGCCGCTCTGACGTCACCCCGCCGGTGCCCACCCCATCGTCCCTTGGTCCTCCACGCGGGCCCGCCTTTGCGCCCGCCCGCCACCGTGTCCTGCCGACCTGGCTAACACCTCAGCATCCACGTCACCCCTCACCTGGGCCCCGCCATGACGTCATGCTGACGTCATCGGCGGAAAAGCGCCAAATTCATACTTTTGCCAAATTTACCGTTTTAAACGGCTAAACGCATATTTTTCGCTTATTTTGCATGCGAAGCTGAACTGGCCGTTGTCAAGCCTGCTGCCGCGAAACCTTGCATTCAGCCATCAAATTCGACAAGTAAACCGTTCAAAGTTCGAGGCTTGACTGCATTAAGCCTTTGCAACCCAGCCCGCAAGCTTCCAGGTCGATTTACCAGGTATTTTGCCGTCTTCTCCCATTCTGCTCGTGAATTCCAATTTTCTGCAAAATCACCATTAAAGTCTGCTACAAACTCTAAATTTAGCTCTACCTAAGCACCCAAATCAGACATAAGCAACCTGTGCCATCCATTAGCCCCAATTTAGCTCTGTACAAACCAGCTCGCGGGTTAAAACTGCAGAAATCGCCCTGAAGTACCCGGCATTGTTCCTTTTTGCCAAGTACTGGTTACCTACACTCTTCCTGTACAAATACTAATACCTCAGTAAGCATTCCCTTAGACAATCCACATTCCTGAAAATCATCAGTACTTTGCTAGCTTCAGAACAACTTCACACCAGAAGAAGACATCACACCAATTGCACCTACCTGCTGCTCAAAGTCTTCAAGAGATTCATCAAAGCTCTGCATCCTGCTGCACACTTTCAGACTGTATCATGGCAGCATCTGCATCCTCCTCCCTCAGTGTCACTCCACTGAGTCAAACCAATAAGGAACTGGAAGCTATGCCATTAGTTGACAAAGACTGTCTCATAAATGATTTTGAGGGAAACAGAAACTTTTTGAAGACCTTTACCACACTAAGGGAAGACTATAAGGCAGGAGTTGGTACAGATGGGATATGGGAGTCAAACCTGCCCTATTACTGCCTCCCAGCTGTGAATGTTTTCCCTGAAATCATTCACTTATGTGCTCAAAATTATGATCAGGAGCACAGAGCTGTCAACACTCAGCTAGGGAGGATTTTATTCTATATAAATGCTGACACCATCAACAAAATGCTGCACTTTGAACAGACAGAGTTATTAGTCCCTTTCTCCATGAGATCTTTAATGGAAGCAGGTGAGAAGATGACCAGTGAGGAGCTGCAGAAGGTCACCAGGAACTACATGTGGCCTGAGAACCAGCCTACAGGGCCACCTCCTTATCCACATGAGCACTTCAATGACTCAGGCAGGCTGCTCCTGGACATGATAGCCTATGTGCTAGGCTACCAGAACAGCAAGCATGTGGATCTAGCCATGCTCGTAATGCTATCTGCCTACAGCCCACGACAACCCCCTGCCCGAAAGTACAACTTTGCCAAGTTCATAGCCAATAGGATCCATGATCAATTGTGCAAATTGGACAGACAAGGAGTCTTTAGATATTCAGCATACATCTACCACCTGTTCATGTATCATCACTCTGAAGCTTTCCCATGCTACATCAGAAGGCTGGACAACAAAGGGGAGAGAAGATCAGTCATATTCTGGACCTCAGTCTATCATGAAATCACAAATTCACCCTACAGCTATTGTGAATTTGTAGATCAGTTTGTATACCCAGTCTCCAGCATACTTATGAAATCCCCTCCACCTAGAATATCAAATGAGATCAAGAAAGCTTTACAGCTTTCTAAGAAGTACAAAATAGGTGATTGGTACCTATATGAACACCACACTGTGTTCAGAGTGTATGGGTGTGAGCTCTGTCCATACAGACTACCCAAATATGTTCCCATGAGATTATTTGCCTTGGAATATTACAGGCAGTTAATCCAATCAGACCTCACTCACTTCCACAGCTCAAAGAAAAAAGCACACCTTAACTTCAAAAATGAGTTGGGCCCTTTTATCATGAATAAGAAGGAAGGTTGGGAGGCTGCAGATTTGATCCTAAAAGACAAATATAAGTTGTCTTACAGTTTCCGGTGGGTCCCATATGACCCTCAAGGTTTCATCACTGCCAGGAGAACAAAGTACAGACTCCTAGCCATCAAACACTGCCACTATCCACATCTAGAACAGTATGCAAACTTACAAGAGTGGCAGTTGGATACCCTTGTTGAGAGCTTGTCTGAAGAGGAAAAAATAGCTAAAAATATGAAAGAACTTGAAAAAACTATTGACCTGGACTATGTGATCCAGGTACCTTTCAGGCTGCCTCAAACATCAGGAGGAGGAACCTCAGTTACTAGGACAGCGCCACCAACAACAGCATCAGGCTTGGATAAGGGAAAGGGAAAAATGGACGCTGAAGATGAAGCAAGAAAGCAGCAGTCGGAGCAGGGAAAGCAGCAACCAGAGCAGGAAACAGAGCAGCAAGAAGAACAAACTGGTCTGCCACAAACTGGGCTGCCAGAAACTACCTTATTGCAGACACCACCCCCTCAAGTGGAGCCCCTAACCACTTCAAATTTACAGACCCCGGCACATGAAGAAAGGGGGACCAAAAGACAAAGAGAAGAGTCCACTCCCCTCAGTGGATCCTCCCATCAACCAGAAGCTAAGAGGCAGAGGGCAGACTCCCCAGAAGTAGAAGACATTACTGAAGATGTCTTCAATGATACAGCCAAGGATAGGGAGGGCAGCCAACACACAGGGACTAGCTCCTTTCAGCAGGAGCAGAATTTACAGCTTGGCTTGGAGGTATCATCTTCTTCTCAACAAAGCCAGAAGCTCAAAGGTGTTAAGGCCACCTTCAAAGAAATCAAGGCAGCAAATGAACTATTGAGGGCTGAGGTTTACAAACAATTTATAGATGCCACTCCAGCCCAACAAGAAAGATTGATGTCGGTCTACGACTTCAAAGAGGAGAAGATGATATTCAGCCATTTCAAGCCTAAGGGGCCCAACCTAATGTCAACTGCTGATTTCATCAAAACAAGGGTGGAGGTCTTGGCCAAAGACATACATCCTATGGACCAAATTGAGCTCCATAAGCAGACTGGAGAAATGGTCTATGCCACCTTGGTAGATAAGGCCACACTAGCTCATGAGCTGAAAGAATCCTTGAAGCACACAAATACTCAACTGGATTTTGAGAGATTGTCTTCCAGGGCCAAGGATAACAGGATAAAATCTCTTGAAGAGATTATTGTTGATCTAGGGCATAACCCTAGTGACCCAACCGGGGTAAAAGCCCTCCTGAAGAAAAAAGAGGATGATCTCAATGCCATGAAGAGGAGATTGAAGCTGTCACCTACAGAACATCCTCAGACAGCTGAACTGCAAAAAGAAAAACAAGTTGATCAACAACTTGATCTACTATTGCAGCAGGATCAAAGGATCCAAGAGCTAGAGAAGGAGCTGGAGAAGTCATTACAGGACAAACAGGGAGAATCCACACTACCAACTCCCCCAACAGATTCTACAGCAGCAACAGGCTCTGGGGCAGCAGTGGCCCCTACAACAGCAAATACAGTTGACCAGCCCAGCATAGAAGAACTAACTAAGGCTGTTAAGCAAATGGAGCTACAAGCAGATGAGATAAGGAAGGCAAAAGAAAAACTGGCAGAGATAGATGCCAAGTATGACCAGTCTAAAATGACAGTGGCAGAACAGGGCAGACAGATCAAGACCCAAAAGGACAGAATCAAAGCCCTGGAGAAAGAGCTTGATCTCAAAAACACCATGGCTGAGATCAAGAGGATCTTATGGAATAAAATCACCCAAAACATGATTAAACAGTGGAAATCACTCAAAACAATCCATGAACATATGGATTTAATTGTGCAAGCTCAGATAGATATCCAGAGGGCTAAGACAGCACTAGGAAATAGACCTGAACAAGCTAGCCAACTGATAGACTTTCTGAACAGGCAAGACAAAGATGAGCTGGCAGCAGTTGGAATCACCAACAGAACGGAGGCCATCCTTATGGCCAAAAAGGTGCTAACACTCAGAGGATATGTGCAGACAGCAGAAAGGAGGAGCTATGAGATACAGACTGAAGTTGAAGACTTCAAGCTCAGAATGGGGATGCTACAGGCAAGAGGAATGCCTAGCCTATTGAGCGGTACAGGGAAATTGATCAACAGAGATCAATTTACAAATAGGATGGCCGCGTACATAGAAAATCAAATCACTGCATCCAGCAGTGCTTCTGAAGAAACTGTTCCTCCTACAGGACAGAGTCTGTACACTCAGCTTGAAGGGTCATTTTTTATTGAAAATGAAGTTAATCATCTATTTGAAACTCCTCCCAGTTTTTTCAAATACACAGAGCTTGATGAGACATTGATTAAAATGCGAAGGCATCAAATGCCCAAGGAGGACTGGTGGCAAGCCATGCTCCAGATTCTGCCACGGTAGTTTCAAAACTCCAGGTCAAAAGCCAGCTCAGGTCACCGCAAGACAAGTATAAAGTGGTCGGTGACTGGAAAATATCTAAAAAGTGATTCATCACTAACAGTGACAGCTAGCCACATTTTGAAACACACGCCTTCAGCCGACTACAACTGCTACAAATTCAACAGCATCTGACAGATTTTGACAGCTAAAGGACTAAGAGCTATTACTGCATTTACTTCTTCATTTACTTCTTTGGCTACTGCTCACTAGCAGTTGGCAGCATATTTATGAGGCATTTACTCTTCTTTCAGATATTTTTCCAAATGTAAATCTGTATATATACCCCCCTTAGTAACGCATAAGGGGTTGCTGGAATTTTCTCTTGGATAACTTCCATCTGCTGTAATATTTTCAGAGAATTAATACAAAGGAGGAATGGAACTTCCAGAAGCTTGGTGCATTTGATGTCTTGTGGTGAATGATGCCTGTTACAGGATTCCATGGGTGTTGCTTTAAAACTATAAGTATTTTCAAATCTTCTGTTATGTGTTTTTTAGAGTCTTTTGTTCTCTTTGGTTGTTTAAATGTCTTACACTTGATAGTAAGGTGAAAGAATAGTTTCAGGATTTAATCAAGCATTACCCTGAACTCAAACCTGAACTGTCATCTATGTTTTCTTCAGAAACAGTAATAGAAATTGCAATTCTTAACTGCTGCACTTCAAACTGTCTCTTTGCTGTAACAGACTATTCCCAGGGATTCAAATTATTGCCCCTGTGACCTCTGTTTTCTGCTCCAAATTCTGTCACTTGGAAATATGTAAACAATAAGTGGAAATTCTTAAATGCTTTCACTTCGTGCTGCCTGTTTCCTGTCACTTAGCCAAAATATGTTGTAACAAAGCACTCAAAAGGCCCTGTAAGTTCCATCTTTCATCTCACAGATTCAAACACATTAAGCCACAGACTCCATTGCCCAATGATATTCAACATATCTGAAAACTACATCACTGAAGTCTAAGGGAATTTCATCAACCGAAACACAAACATAACCTGTACTCAATACCTAGCCTAAAACACCATCACTGTAGATATAAATCATAAAGAGAGAGCCCTCTCTGATCACTGTCTGGCTAGAAACAGTGATTAAAAGATTGGTTAGTGGTTACCCCGGCCGTATTCCCTTGGGAGTCATAGGGAACAACCTGGGTGTTAACAACATGCATAAGAATATGTTAGATCATCATAAATAGAAATTTAGACTATCATTCATAAGATGACAACATATATCGGGAACAAGACATGAGCTTCTTTATTGATGAAAAACAGTAAGTAAAAGATAGATATAACCTAATCGAGGTCAAAGTGATCTGATTTATAATATTATTTTTCAATGCTAAGATCTTCTTCAGATTATAAACAAAATGCTTTCATTGTGCTTAAGGATTCATGAATTTTTGCAAGTGAAATGAAGAGTTTTTATGTTAATTTTATAAGCAATTTAACATAAATCATAAACTGAATAGCAGCATAAACATATACAAAACATCATCAAAAACACATTACAACAAGCACATGATAAAGTAATTCACCCCTCCTTGGCTACATCTCTTTGGTCCAGCTTCCAATGGCTTGGGTCTCTCAATTATGCTCAAAAGTGTAAAAATTTGTGTTTACAATGCTCAAATGCTTATGAAACCTACTCCAATGAGTCCAGAATGTCAAAAAATGGCTATCTAGCCTCTTTTTGCATCCAATTTGGTGGAAAACTGAAGAATTTATGACTTCTCCTAGTTCTCCCAATATTCGCTCCACAAATTGCCCCATTTCCGGCATGATCCTACAAATTAGCCCCAAAAGCACGCTAACTGGACAAAAATTTCGCCGTGTGGCGAGCCACATTCTTTCGTTCGACTGTTCATCACAAATCGCAATCGGCAAGGACCGGTGGGCTTAAGGTTTGTGTATGTGGCAAGCGATTATGCGATTTCGATGTTCGGTGGTGAATCGGCGGGTAATCATAATGTGGGACCTGTCTTGTTGCGATATGCAATTGCGATATCGCATCACAATCTGAACCTACCAGGGATGATTCGATAACACCTCCCTTCATCGATGTGCAATTACGATCCATCGCATCACGCCTCCAACCAATTCTTGAATGCCTTCCCATCTACCCTATCGCATCACACATTAGATGTTTTGGGGCCAATTTTTTAACACTGACTGACCTGCAATTGTGATTTGCGACATGCGGGGGACAATGGCGGCTTTCCACTTGGTGCCTCCTCATTCACTGAAGGACCTTACCCCATCATCTAACCCTGCCATGTGTCCAAGTCAAACATGAACTTTGACTTGCTCTAACTTCTGCATATGAGCTCGGATTTGAGTGTTGTTCACATCATTGGAATCAAAATGATGAGCTCTTCGATCTGAAGCTAAGTCAATATTTTGACACTTTGATTTTTGAGCCTAATTTTGAGCACCTGATCACTCCTCCCAACTAGAAGTCTTCTGGACCCTAAAATATCCCGTTCAGTTCACTAGCAGGTGAAGGTACAATTCCCTCACCTTTACAATCTTGATCCATTGATCACTGAATTGGAACTCGTGATCTGCATGATTCTTTTCATGCCTTGCTGTGTACTTGCCTTTGTCCTTTTCAAGTTGTTCTTGCACTATTTTATGTACCATTTGGAGTCGTTCAATAAAATCTTTGTATTTTTCCATGTTACTATCAATAGCAACATCCTTCTTACCAAGATGACACAATACATTATGATGCAAATGGTAAATGAATTCCTCCACTTGATTCATATGACTCAAGCTTGAATATACATCTTGAAAGTATGCATTTTTCTGATCATAACTTTCATGTAAAACAAAATGATGCTCAAGGAAAGTAGTTATACAAACTATAGGCCTAGAAAGTACATCAACAAACTTGTCGCTTATACCTTTCTTATACCTTTTGACCGAGTGGAGTAGTAGAATAAAACCCATATAATGGAAGTGCCTTTGTCGCTGCAACTTAAACACTTTATCATTGAAAATTTCTAAATGAAAATAAATGGGCTTACCACATTACAAAAAGACTAAACCCATGGCATGGTCACATACAACAACCTGAAACTTAAATGACTGTCTCAAGTTTGGAAAAGAAAGTACTGGAGTTGTACTGATCATTTGTTTTAAAACATCAAATGCCTCTCGTTGTTTGCCTCCCCACTGGAAGACATTTTTCACAACTTCCAACGAATGCAAATGAACTACAATAGAAGAAAAATTAACAAAATTTATCCTCCAACATTGGGCTTCTCCCCAAAAACCTCTTATCCAAATGACTATCTTGAGCCTGCCTGCGTAAATTACGAGCAGAGAAAAGGCATCTACGGCTTCACGGGGATGTATGATTCTTTCACCTGTGTCTGTAGGAATGGAGTCAATACCACCACAGACTATTACGAATTCAATCTTGGAGAGGTCTAACTTCAGCTCACCTTCTCCACGTCCGACTCAGGCTGCCAAAAAGCCCTGGAGAACCTGAACGTGCTTGGAAGAACCAAATTCATAGCTCAAGTACATCAAAGAAGTTTTATCCAACATATACTTTGACATCTTCAGAAACAAATGTTCTTGACATATGACTTCAAGTATTTTTTTCTCGCACATGACATGTTCATAATGAAATTTTCTGAAAATGAAAATGTCATCCAAATAGATGATCCTATCTAGAAATGGCTTCTGTTAGTGTTGGTATCTGTATCCCTCCATCAGTGATCAAATTTCTCTTTTTGCATGCATATTAGGCATCCCATTTGATTAGTTGCATTCCATTAGGTCATGGATCAACTGATGGTAGTGGTTCATTATCAATTCCCTCATGGCATTTACCTGTTGGCCTGTTTTCACATGATTAGGTCATTTACTGTCATTTTTGTTTCATTTCATTTACCAAAATTAGTTTTATGGTTTTAGGTCTCACTAGGTCTAGGGTTTGCCACCATGGTCATCCAAACCTCAATAAAAATTCAGCAGGCACATGAGAAAGTTTTGTAAGTTCATAAGATCAAAAATTCACTAATGATATGCTCAATAAATGGTTTTTACCTCAAAACTCTGTTTTGAGGTGAAAACAGGGTTTTATATTCTTTATGTACAAATTTTATGTAATTTAAAGTGTTTTTTATATGTAATAAGTTCCAACTGCTGCCCTTGCTCACCTTGCCAACTCCAGCCACTGCAAACAAAAGCAAAAGCATCAATGCATCAGTTCATCAAGTGATCAAGAAAAGTCAATTCAAATGAAAAACAGAGTTTTAAAGCAAAAGTGACTTTGACATTAGAAAAGTGGGTTTGAAATAAGTAAAAATCAAAAGGCATCCATATATAAAGTGAAAGGAGTGCTATTCATCCATTTCATTGTGCAAGATACCCTTGGAGAGCTAAAATTGCGATTTTGAGGAAAATTGGACAAAGGATGTTTAAAAAACCTGTTTTCTAAGCAAATCTGCTTGGTGTTGTGCATCAGAGGCAGTGCGCTATGCATCAGACTGTGCTAAGCATCAGTGGGTTTCTGCCAGTGTTAATTTGCAAGGGCACTGCACATCAGGAGGGCGCTGTGCATTGGGCCCAGTGCGCTGCGCATCAGTCCAGAAGCTGCCAAAACATTCCAAAACGCCCAATAACCCAAAAAAAAGTTGCATTTCTTTTCTACAAGTCTTCATTGCAATTGAGCTGAATTTGATCTTCTACATGTGTTCTTCATGAGTTTTGCATTTTCAAAAGAAAACCCTAGCTTGTCTTCATTGTTTTCCATTTCATTTTACAATTTGAACTCCATAACTACAACCAACATCATTTTTCCCTTTTACACATTTCCCTAAATCAATCCATTAATCCCATTTTCCATATCCCACTCCCCTAAAAAAAACAACTCATTCCCTTCATCGAACCCTAAATCCCTCACAAAACCCTAGAGTCCCAAAACCTATCCCTTCATTTCCCAAATTCCATTTCCGATTAGTAAAATCTCTTCATACTCATCTCCCTTGTCTTCCCTCATTACCATTTTCCACTATATTATCATCACATCACTTCCCCAAGACAAGCACCAAGCACCATGGCAAGAAATAGTGAATCAAGCTATGAAGAAGAAACACTAAGTGACAGTTCAAGAGAAAGAAATGTACAGCCTAGGAGACCTCATAAGGGTGGAAAAGTTATCAGAGAAGAACCTATTAGCATGACTGAACTACTTGCTTAACCCCTTGCTACCACTTGTTTCAGATACCAGTCTTGCTTTGAGTTTTGTGAGATGGTTGAGAGGGTTAAGTACCATCATGAGTTAGCAAGGCAGTTTGTCATAAACATGGAGAATAATGTGGTACACCTTGCTGGGATCAATTTCACTCTTTCACCAGCTATTATTGCAGAAGCCACTAGAATGCCAGATGTAGGGGAAAAATGGAACAAAAGGCAGAATATCAGCAAGCAGCATTATGAACCATATATTAAGGCCAAATATCATGGTAAATTGAGCAGGGTGTTTCCTTTCAAGTTCTTGGAGGACCGATATGTTCCACTTATGAAACTTATCATCAAATAATTCACATGTGAGGGTAGGTTCTCCAGACTCTATGCCTGCCATATCAGATTACTTATGCACTTCACCAGGGTCAGAATGATGAGTATTCCATATTTCATATGTAAAAACATAGAGAGGATGACTGTGATTGCAAAAATGAAACCATACCCACAGTAGCTCAACAGTATTTATCACTTTGTTGTCATCAAAATTGTTGTTGTGCATCAGCTCACTCAGTTGGGAGTGTCATCGGAAACTTTCATCGCCCATGGAATCTTCAAGGGGCCTCAAATTTTTGCAGATTCTCAAGAGGAAGGTGAACCTTCCGGGCAACAAAAAGATCCTGAAAGCAAAACTGAAGAGGCTCACATTCCTGTGTTCATAACTTATGAGAAAGGCACCAGGAGGCTTTTTGCAGCTACCAAACGAGTATTATCTCCACCAGGGGTGGAAGGGGTCTCGTTTTCTTCACCGGATCACAGGAAAATGCTATCTTCACCTGGGGTGAAAGGGGCTTTGCCTTCTTCTTCAGCTAAACAGGTACAGGACAAGGACAAAGGAAAGCAACAAGTGCATGATGAAGGGCCTACTGAAGGGCAGGACAGAGATTTTGTTTTGGTTGAGGAAGATGACATTGATTTGGGCTCTCAAAGCTCAAGACTCAAGGATATGATCATCAAAGAGAAAGAGGCTGAAATTCAAGCCTTATCACTTGACCTTGAGAGGGCCAAATGGATCATTAAATTTCTTGAGCAAGAGAACAAGCAACTGGAGGACAAACAAGCAATCATGGAGCTACAAACAATTAGAGAAAATCGACAAGTGGCAAAAAGAAGAAAAATCAAGCTGACATCCTTAGAGCAAGAAATTGAGGCTGATCAAGAATCATGGTTGGAAAGAGTGAATATTCACCTTGAGAAGTTGCTTTATAAGGCAAACAAGGAGAAGAAAACGTTGTGCCACATGGCTTATCATTACTTAGCTCGGAATAAAATTTGCAGGACAAGGATAAATGGCCTAAAAGCTAAGTTGAAGAGAGCCTTAAAAGCCAAAAAGGAACAAGACAAACTTGAAATTTTGGCTAAAGCTTCCTTGGCTCAGCAAAGCAATTAGTAAGCTTTCCTCTTGCCAAATTTGAAGCAATTTTGAGAAAGTTTTGTCATTTCACAATTTTTAAATGCAAAACATAGGATTTTCATCTGATGTGCAGCGCCACCGGCGCTACGCATTGATTTGGCTAGGAATTTTGCAAAATGGCTTGCATTTTTGGATTCCTCATGGAAAAATAATGAAACCAAAAAAGTTTCATAAAATTTGGAGGAGATCTGGGTCACCTAAAGGGCAAAAAACACCTAAAAATGCCCTCTCTACCACTTTTTGGACTCATAGGAAATAGTCTTGGGAGAAATAATTTCTGAAGTGCAAAATGGACTCCAAATCCAAAAATTCTAGTTGTCCTAGAAAGTAGACAGGCAGAGCTTTCCAACAATATATCTTGGGCCAGATTTTGTGAAGGGGAAGGCCTTCAAACTCAGCCTTGAAGTGGCGCTATGCATGAGGCTCATGGCGCTGCGCATCAGGCAAAATTTTGCCAATTTTGCCTAAAAACTCATAATTTCGCCTAGTTTGCTGCCAGTTTGACTTTTTCTTCTCTCTTGGGTAAATTGATGATGTAATATGATGTAATATGATGTACCATGATGTAAAAATGATGAAAAATCACCTCATAGGGTAGATACATCAAGTTCCAAGTGGTTTTGAATTGTAATGAATTGGTTTCCTAAATTTTAGAGGCAAGCTGTTCCACTGCCTATTTTTTAGTTCCTAGTTTAGATCTTGTTGAAACAACTCCTTGACTCATCGATTCGACCCTTGATGGCTAGCATAAGTTGTTTTTTGCCTATATCTTGTACTTTCTTACTCATTTATCAAGGTTGGACTCTTGTGGATGCATTAAGCTACTTTTTAAATCACTTCTGCAATTTGGCAAGGAAATGAACCAGGTTTTTGCAGCATTTTGTGGGATTCTTATGGCAAGGTGAATTAGAATTGTTTTCTCCTCTGTTATTTAGTGTTTCTCTTATGTGCATATGTGCCATCGTCTATCTTTTTCTACATAACTAAATGAATCAAGATTAAAGGGTGGAATCCATTGGTGTTTCAGTGCTCTGCCTTGGGGTTTATTTAGTTTTAAATGTTTTCTGCTATTTGAAGAGGATTCATGAAACTTGCATGCCCTCTCCAACTCCTCACCAGTCTTTAAACTCACCATCACATTCATTTCAAAGTGTTAAAACACTTGCCTAACTCGCCCCACGGAAACCTCTGCAAATCTGAGTTGATTTCCCGGACCCAAAGCTGCCTTCTGTTGAGATTGCAACAAGATGATGGAGCTTAGTGAAAAGAGTCGCCTTCACTAAGTGGGCCCGCAGGCTATTTTTGGCGCAAGTCTATTTTTAGACTATGTCTATTTTTAGACATATGGATCATGTCTATGTTTATGGATGATTGATCAAGTTGGGAAAAATAGATGGACTTCTATTTTTGATGAAAGTGTGAGTGATCACAGTGTGAGTGATCAAGTCTATTTTTAGACTGGCTGTCAAAAATAGAAAAGTCAAATATTATTATCTCACAATAATATTTGGACTATAAACTTAATCTTATTCTCTTGGAGCACTTCAGTTTGAGCTACGGAAGTGGCACATGCAGCTGTCAGAAGGAAATTCGTTTTTCTTATGAGTCAGTTGAGTTGTTGCATGCATGACTTCAGTTAGAACTCAAGTGAGTTGAGTTTAGTGGACTGGAGGTACAGTTGATGGAGTTGTGTTCAGTTTAACTTAGTTAAACTGGTTGTAGTTAGTCTAACTGCAGATAGACTAATGATGAGTTGTTAAACTAATTATTAACTCATAATACAACTAAAGAATACATCAGTTAACTCAGTTGCATGTCAGTGCATGTTCAGTTCAACAGGGACAGGTGGTAGAGAATCAGATTGCTATCAGTTGTGACTATAGTTGTGCACCAGATCTTGCACAATCAAGGGATTGAGTATGCCAATGAGTTTTCTCACGTATTTGGCCCGCATTTTAGCCTTTGCTCACGTCCACAAAGTGTGAGTGACTATTTTGCAGGTGAAAATCGAGTTTGGGAAGCTATTCTCATCAGTTCTTGAGCAGGTATTGAGCAGTGGAGGCAGGCAAGCAGTGGAAGAGATTTGAAGATCAGATCTGAGCTGTATTGTGTGTAACAGAGGTGGAGATACTTGTGAGAAGTATTATGCTATGTAATGTTACATGACTCAATCATTAATATACAGATAGTGTGGGGTTTTTAGCGAGATGCTTTCCCCGTGATACAAACTGTGTTAATGTGTGAATGCTCTTGATGTTTTATTGTTATTGATGCTGCTATATTCTTGATCAACGTAGAGGAGATTATGTATTATACATGTTCCGCTTAAATTGTATGATCAGGATAATCTCTATTGAATATGTGTTAAATTATTCAAAATTTCTACATGGTATCAAAGCTAGATAATTGTAGAAAAAGTTTCTACATGGTATCGGAGCAGCTTGATTTGTAGAAGAGATTTTTACAGGATATCAAGCGAGGATTGATCATCAGATCTACTATTCAGGAAGTGTTTACATTCTATTTCTTCAGGCAGAGTCTGTAATTGGGCCAGGTAGCCTCTGGATTCATCCTTCCTTTGGAAGGTGAAATATCCGGTAAAAGCCCATACAGTCAATCTCTGTACGAGAAATATTTTGTTCTCACGAATTCTAGATTGGAAGCAGTTGAGTTGGAGCTGGTGGAAATTCGAATTTGCAGCAGTGTTGTTGAAAATGTCTTTCAACGGATTGCAAATGTTATTCCAAAGCAAGAGCGACCTGGCGCTCAAGGATAAACTCAGTAACAATAAAGGTGAGAATGGATCTTCATCAAAGGTATTTGATGAAGAGAATTGTGCTTTGGCTGCCAAAGCAAAGAAGGGGAAGAACAAGAAAGCTTCTCATTCCGGTACGAAAGGCAAGAAGCAGGACATGTCCAAAGTGAAGTGTTTTCACTGTCACCAGCATGGACACTATGCCACAAATTGTCCGCAGAAGAAGAAGAACAAGCAAGCTGCTGGATCTGCAGGGGGAGAGGCTTTAGCTTCTCAGTTTGAGCTTGATTTTTCATTGATCGCATGCTTGGTTTCAAGTGTGATGGGATCAGTGTGGTTCCTGGACAGTGGTGCGTCTTTTCACATGACGGGAGATAGAGATTTGTTCTCTGATCTGGAGGACAAAGATCTTGGAGTGCACATCGAGATGGGCGATGATGGTAGATACAGTGCGACCGGTATCGGTACCATTTCCTTTGAGAGGGAGTCTGGTAAACCCTTTGTATTGAAGGAAGTCATGCATGTTCCAGGATTGAAGAAGAATCTCATCTCAGTGGCGATGTTAGAAGACAAAGGGTATGATGTTGTTTTCAGCGAGGGAAAGGCCTTCCTGCACAGCAAGACAACTGGTGAGACCCGGAAGATAGGGGTTCGAGTGAGGAACCTTTATCAGTTGCATGTAGATGGATGCGCAGCAATGGCAGGCAAGGCAGAAGGATTGGTGAGCCGGGATGATGGCGAGTTGTGGCACAGGAGATTGGGTCACCTTCACCATGGAGCCTTGAAGATACTGCAGCAGATCACTACAGGGCTTCCTAAAGGCACACTTGCGCAGTCAGATCAATGCAAGGGGTGTACTTTGGGGAAGTTTGTGAAAGCCACCTTTCACGAGAAGGATAGTCGCGCCACGACGATCCTTGAGAGAATTCACACAGACGTGTGTGGACCTTTCTCAGTTGCTTCGACAGCAAAACACAGGTATTATGTGATTTTTGTTGATGATTTCTCTCGTAAGTGCTGGATCTTCTTCATGCAGAAGAAGAGCGAGACATATTCAAAGTTCTGTGAATTCAAAGCACTGGTCGAGAAGGAGTCGGGGAAGAAGGTGAAAGCTCTTAGGAGCGATAATGGTGGTGAATACATCTCGGACGAGTTCAAGGATTTCTGCAAGGCAGAAGGGATTCGTAGAGAGCTCATAGCTCCCCATAACCCACAGCAGAATGGGGTAGCTGAGCGGAAGAACAGAACGATTGTGGGTGCTGCACGGGCAATGTTGCATGATCAGGGCCTACCCCTTCACTTGTGGGCGGAAGCATGCAATACAACAGTTTATGTGCAGAACCGTTGTCCTCATAGGATACTTGGCATGAGTACACCCGAGGAGGCTTATTCTGGTAAGAAGCCTGATCTTTCTCATTTGAGGATTTTTGGTGCTAACGTTTACATGCATGTGACGAAGGATGCCAGAAAGAAGTTGGAGCCGACTGCAGAGGTTGGGATATTTGTGGGGTACACTGATACGCCCCACAACTATCGTGTGTATTTTCCAGACAGTGGTAAAACTGTTGTGCGACGGGATATAAAATTTCAGGAGGAGAAAGCCATGAAGTGTTCGCTTGAGAGGGAGCTACACTTGCATGCAGATGAGGAGCTATTAGTTCCTAAGGATGAGCTTCAGGACGTGGATCAGCCACAGGACGAGGTTCATGGAGTGGAAGAGACCACTCATGCAGCGCCAACCATCAGAGGGCGAAAGCGCTTGACAGAAGCTGAGCGACTGGCTCAAGATGCAGAGAAAGTTGTAGGACCACCTACAGCCCAACGCAGGCAGAGACAGTCACCTGATCGGTACACTGGATACATGGCTCTTATGAGCAAGTGTGTTGTGACTGAGCCATCCTCTTTCGAGGAAGCTGTGGAGGATCCCGCATGGGTAGACGCCATGGTGGAAGAGTATGATTCTATTGTCAGAAACAGTGCATGGGAGATTGTTCCTAGACCGGAAGGGAAATCAGTGGTGGGTTCGAGATGGATCTACAAAGTTAAGCAGGCAGCTGACGGGAGTGTGGAGAAGTACAAGGCAAGATTTGTTGCCCGAGGCTTTTCACAGATTGAGGGGATCGATTATGAGGAGACCTTTGCACCTGTCGCAAGGTATTCTTCCATACGGACGATTCTTGCTCTCTCAGCGCAGATGGGATGGCACATTCATCAGATGGATGTGAAGACTGCGTTCCTCAACGGAGTCATTGAGGAGGAGGTGTACATTGAGCAACCCGAAGGCTTTGAAGTCTTCAGCAGCGAGTCGCATGTGTGCAGGCTCAAGAGAGCGTTGTATGGGTTGAAGCAAGCACCACGTGCTTGGTACACACGGATAGACAGTTATTTCACAGGACTTGGATTCTCCAAGAGCAAGGTGGATCCGAACCTATACCAGATTGTGGTGGAGGGTAAGTTGCTTATCATTGTACTGTATGTTGATGATTTGATTCTAACGGGTGATGAGCTGTTGATACTGTCATGCAAGAAGGATCTTGCTACAGAGTTTGAGATGAAGGACTTGGGCCTCCTTCACTATTTCCTAGGATTGGAAATATGGCAGCGCAGTGGTGGACTGTTTGTTTCTCAGGGCAAGTATGCTCGGGAGATACTGGAGAAGTTCAACATGCATGGTTGCAAGCCTGTTGATACTCCTCTTCCTGGAGGTTGGAGGAAGGAGGATGCCACTTCGGGAGAAGAAGTGGATGCCACTGTTTATCGACAGTTGGTGGGGTCGCTGATGTATTTGGTCAATACACGACCTGATATATGCTATGCAGTTAACCAGCTTTCACAAGCTATGGTTAAGCCTACCAAGCTCTTCTGGAAGGCGGGCAAGCATGTATTGAGCCACTTGAGAGGCACATCGGGATATGGATCTTGGTACAGGCAGGAGGATGCAGATTGGGCAGGGAGCCCAACGGACAGAAAGAGCACATCAGGAGGGGTCTTCAGTATTGGATCGACAGTAGTTTCTTGGTACAGCAGGAAGCAGAGATCTGTGTGGATGAGGATGATCCTGGTCGGGTTTTTCGGGTCCAAGCACATCAGGTACCATCATATCAGAGATTGTGTGCAGCGGAGGATCATGTTACTTTCGTACATTCCAATGGAGGATCAGGATGCTGATATTCTGACGAAGGCTCTCACCAGGAGCAAATTCGAGTACCACCGAGGCAGGATAAGGGTTGCTGATAATCCATATCTTGTCGAGAGGGAGTGTTGAGATTGCAACAAGATGATGGAGCTTAGTGAAAAGAGTCGCCTTCACTAAGTGGGCCCGCAGGCTATTTTTGGCGCAAGTCTATTTTTAGACTATGTCTATTTTTATACATATGGATCATGTCTATGTTTATGGATGATTGATCAAGTTGGGAAAAATAGATGGACTTCTATTTTTGATGAAAGTGTGAGTGATCACAGTGTGAGTGATCAAGTCTATTTTTAGACTGGCTGTCAAAAATAGAAAAGTCAAATATTATTATCTCACAATAATATTTGGACTATAAACTTAATCTTATTCTCTTGGATCACTTCAGTTTGAGCTACGGAAGTGGCACATGCAGCTGTCAGAAGGAAATTCGTTTTTCTTATGAGTCAGTTGAGTTGTTGCATGCATGACTTCAGTTAGAACTCAAGTGAGTTGAGTTTAGTGGACTGGAGGTACAGTTGATGGAGTTGTGTTCAGTTTAACTTAGTTAAACTGGTTGTAGTTAGTCTAACTGCAGATAGACTAATGATGAGTTGTTAAACTAATTATTAACTCATAATACAACTAAAGAATACATCAGTTAACTTAGTTGCATGTCAGTGCATGTTCAGTTCAACAGGGACAGGTGGTAGAGAATCAGATTGCTATCAGTTGTGACTATAGTTGTGCACCAGATCTTGCACAATCAAGGGATTGAGTATGCCAATGAGTTTGCTCACGTATTTGGCCCGCATTTTAGCCTTTGCTCACGTCCACAAAGTGTGAGTGACTATTTTGCAGGTGAAAATCGAGTTTGGGAAGCTATTCTCATCAGTTCTTGAGCAGGTATTGAGCAGTGGAGGCAGGCAAGCAGTGGAAGAGATTTGAAGATCAGATCTGAGCTGTATTGTGTGTAACAGAGGTGGAGATACTTGTGAGAAGTATTATGCTGTGTAATGTTACATGACTCAATCATTAATATATAGATAGTGTGGGGTTTTTAGCGAGATGCTTTCCCCGTGATACAAATTGTGTTAATGTGTGAATGCTCTTGATGTTTTATTGTTATTGATGCTGCTATATTCTTGATCAACGTAGAGGAGATTATGTATTATACATGTTCCGCTTAAATTGTATGATCAGGATAATCTCTATTGAATATGTGTTAAATTATTCAAAATTTCTACACCTTCCTCATCTGATCCAGCAACCAACCATTAAAATAAATCAAAATCCTCTGAGCATATACCTAGCCTAAAATTAGTATTCGTATCAGTCATCTCAAGCCTTAATTGCCATATTTTCTTTGCGATTGACAAGGAGAGAGCCCTCTCCCAACCTGGTAGGGATAGCTACCAGGTTAAGCATGGTTTGATGTTACCCTAGACCTGCCTTCCTTCAGCCTAAGGTAGATTTAGGCGATAATAGCTTCAACTCACCTTTCTTCATATGCATAAAAGTAGTAGGAGCATGGCAAAGGCCGAAAAGCATAACAAGCCATTCAAACAAACCTTGCCTAGTTTTGAATGTTGTCTTCCCTATATCTCCTTCAACAACTCTACTTTGATGAAAACCACTTCTTGAATCACATTCAAGGAAATGCTTACCATTCTTCTCGGGTGGAAAAACAAGAGGTGCACCACACGGTAAAGGAGTAGGCTGAATGATCCTTTTATTCAATAATCCCTAGATTTGCATCTTAATTTCTGCGCTTTCCATCACTGACATCCTGCACATGCCAATGTTACGAAGAAGAAACTTTTGCTACAACTGTAACTCAGTTTGGATTCCCCTCTTGGTAAGTAATCCCTTTAATTCTTGAAACATTTCATTAGACTGGTTAACAACATCAACCAAATCAGTTTTGAAATTTGAATTACAACCATCAAACGCTTCATAATCAATATCATTCTTGGGTTTGATCATGAGAAGCACAAGATTCTTGCCTGAATTCATGAGTCTTTTGGTCTACCCTGCATTAACAATTGAAATATTTGTTTTTTTTATTGTGAGCTCTCACAACATATTCTACTCCAGCTTTGAATAAATGATATTTGTTTTCATGTATATGGAAGATAGGTTTTCTGTCATAAAGGTACGAGTTGCCCAAAACAATGCCACAGATATCTAACGGAACAACGTCAAGCTCCACTTCATCTATGAATTTTGCAATGATGGTGAATCTCATATTACACTTTCTCGTAACCTGTAATTGTGCATTGTCACACACCCATCCAAGTGGATACAGTTTATGATGTGGAACAGTTTCTAGATTTAAACTCTTGACAATGTTTTCAGAGATAAGATTGGCTTGAAAGCCACTATCGAACAGTGTATCAATCTTGTTATGTTTTGAGATCATCCTTATGTGAAAAATATATATTCTCCTCTTTTCATTTGGTGTTTCATTTTGCGAGTTTGAATAACTAGTGTTGGCAATGGATTCTTTTCCTTGAAACCCCATGGCTATGATTTTGTTTCATCACCCGATTTGGATCCCAAATCCTCTTCTTGAGTGATTGCAGTTGTCTTTTATTTTCCTTTGTTGTTGAATTTCTTTGGTTTCATTTCGAGATGAAGCTTACAACAGGGAGATTCATCGTGACCCTCTCTAGAACAATGTTTACAGATTGTTTTCTCTCCTTCCTTTTTAATGGATTCATTTTTCTTTCCCTTGAAACCCTTTTCTTTCTCTTTACCCTTAAATGGATTTTTACTACCTTCTTCTGAGATGTTTTTCCCTCTTGCCTCAAGATGAGTGGCTTGCACACACACATCATCTAGATTACTGGGATTAAACATTAAGATAGTATGCCTAAGGTAATTGTGTAAACCCCCTATGTACTTCAGCAATGTGTCCTGTGATTGTAAATCTACACCTAACATCAGAGACCTTTTTCTGAATTCTTGGGTGTAATCTTATACATTTTTACCTTTAAGATGTCTAATGTTATGCCAATTCATGATGGATTTATACATATAAGCTAGAGGGTAGAATTGTCTTTTGATTGCAGCAATGAAATCATTCCAAGAAATAGAGATCTTACCGTGTTTTTTAATCTCCTCTTGGGTCTTTGATTCCCACCATACTAGTGTTGCACCCTCCATTCTCAAGGAAGCTAACTGAATATTTATGTCATCCTCTTAAAGGTTTTGAATCCTGCAATAGACCTCCAACTAATGAATCCAATTATCAAGCTTCTCTGCATTCACTTCACCATTATACATGGGCAACTTGAATTTAACATCAAGTTTTAAAAAAGGTGATTTACCAGTTCCTTTTGAAGAATGATGATGAGTATGAGTAAGGGTACTGTTAGTGGAAGAGGATGAAGATGCTTGTGAAGAAGAAGATGAAGAAGATGGCGGAGAGGATGGAGGTTTTTCTCCATTTTCATTACCCCCTCCTAAAGAGCCCTCTCCTTTCAGAGGTTTGGAACTTTCCCCTTGCAACCTGGTATTCCTCTCTTCATAGAGGACCTTCACCATCTCTATCATATCAAAGAAAGCCTTACTGAAGGTCTTCTCATCTTCTGTCATGTTTGTAGGTTTGCCTTCATGAGACATGATCTTTGGAGTCTCAACTGCAATTTGAGGCTGAACTGGTGTTGGAGATTGTGTCAACCTTGATCTTCTTCCCCTTGACCCAACTTCAGGGCTTCCAACCAGCTTTCCTTCACCTCTTTTGAGTTTTAACCTTGTAAGCATGATAAACTTGCAAACAATTAAATCCTTCTTTCACAAAACAAAACATAGTTCTCTGATACAAAATTGATCTGATTTAGAATATTAGTTTGCAGTGCTAAGATCTTCCTCAGATTATAAACAAAATCCTTTCATTATGCTTAAGGATTCATGAATTTTTGCAAGTGAAATAATATTTTTTATGTTAATTTTATGAGAAATTTAACATAACTTGGAAACTAAACAATAGCATAAACATATGCAGAACATCATCAAAAACACATTACAACAAGCACATGATGAAAGAGTTCACCCCTCCTGGGCTACGTCACCTTGGTCTAACTTCCAATGGCTTGGACCTCTTTATTATGCTCAAAAGTGTAAAAATCTATTTACAATGCTCAAATGCTTCTGAAACCTACTCCAATGAGTCCATAATCTCAAAAAATGGCTATCTAGACTCTTTTTGCATCCAATTTGGTGGAAAACTGAAGAAGTTATGAATTCTCCTAGTTCTCCCAATATTCGCTCCACAAATTGCCCCATTTCTGGCATGATCCTACAAATTAGCCCCCAAAATGAGCTAATTGGGCAAAAATTTCGCCGCGCGGCGGGCCATATTCTGTCAGCCGAATGTTCATTGGAAGTCACAATCGGCAAGGACTGACGGGCTTAAGGTTTTTGTACACAGAGGGCGATTGTGAGATTGCGATATGGCGGACCCGATGACACTATAAACTAGAACCGATAAACATCTCTCATCTGGGAACTTATCGCAAATTGCAGTTCAGTGGTGAATCAGAGGGTAATCATAATGCGGGACTTGTCCTGTTGCGATATGTGATTGTGATATTGCATTGCAACCTCAACCTACTAGGACCAGTTCTATAACACCTCCCTTTGCCGATATGCGATTCTGATCCATCGCATCATGCCTTCGCTGATTCTTGAATGCCTTCTCGCTTGCCTTATCGCATTGCACCTTGACTATTCTGGGGCCGAATTTTTAATACTGACCCGCCTGCGATTGTGATTTGTGACATGTGGGGGCCAACGGTGGCTTGCCACTTTGCGCCTCCTCATTCACTAAAGGACCTTGCCACATCATCCAATCCTGCCATGTGTCCAAGTCAAACTTGAAATTTGAATTTCTCTAACTTCTGCATATGAGCTCGGATTTGAGTGTTGTTTGCACCATTGGAATCAGAATGATGAGCTCTTCAATCTAAAGCTAAGTTTATCAAGATTTTGACACTTTAATTTTGAGCACCTGATCACAAAGGCACTGACGAAACCTTCCTTTGCATCCATCCAACCCAAGCCATGAAGAAAACCTCTCTAATAAATTCAAGATGCTAGATAAGGAGACTGAGCATCATTGCAAAGGAAACTAGGGTTTCCTAGATATTGGGAGTGCAAGAGGCATGGGAAAGTAGATTTGATCTCAGGGAAATTGAGTATAATATTGATATCTCCCTTCTCTTATGAATTAGGCCTACCCAAGGGGCGTATATATACCACCTAAAATTGGTTATTTAAGTTAGGCCACAGGATCATGTAGGTGGGCTCTTGGTAAAACCAATACACCCCATCTAAAAAATAGAATTTTATTTACTTTTTCAAATTTAAAAATGTATACGCAATTATAGAGTTTTGGGACTAGCATATGTATGCAATTTTTGTGTGAGCAGAGTCGCGTAAGGAATTTGAAATATAGTTTTTAAATATAAAATCAAGTCTGCAAGGGTAAAGAGTGCTAGTTCTACAGGAGTGCTGAATGATGTTATAAAAATTTACATGAGGAGTAAATTGAAGGAAAATTGAAGGAAAATGAAGAAAATAGAGGTCCCAATGATAAAAATACTTGTGAGGATCAATTCACAACTTTTTGTCAGTTTTAGTTTGGAGCTCTCTTCTATTCTCTCATTCTCTCATACTTTTGCACAGTTAGAGAAACCTTGGAGACTTATTGGAGCATGCTTGGAGCACTCTAGTATTCACTTGTATTAGAGAAACAAGGGAAGGGAAATTAAGAGAGTGCAAGGGAATAGGTGGATCAATAAGTACAACTTGATTACTTTGCAGATAACAGGTTGCATGTGTGATTTCCTTGCTAATTTATGGATGCATGGTAGATGCATGTGGTATTTTGTTTATGTGTTTTCATTGTGTTGACAGTGTTGGACCTGCCAACATGTCAAGGGGATCTCCCCAGTAAGAAGTCCCAATTACACCTCAGACTGTTTGGTGTAGGAGTCCCAGCAGTGTGTCGTAAGGTAATGCCTTGACCACGATGTCGCACAGAGGCAAGTAAGATAACTCTGTCAGTAGCAAGGGTGTGACTGATGTAGTGAGTCAAAGAAGGTGTATGAGAGGTTCTAACACATAAAGGGGAGATGAGGGTGAAGGTGAGTTCCAGGTTGAAAGGGATCAGTCCCAACTCGGCTAGGAACACACAACACAAAAGGACATGCACAGCTTCTAGCAGAGCAATCCACTTAGATGTGACAGTCACAACATACAAGGAAAGATAACATGTACAACACTCATGGATTAGTCTGAGACAAGTGCAACGGTTGTTACAACAAGGTTCATGTGAAAGATCTGTTTGGTGTCCGGTAGAGAAGTCAACATGGACAAGACAACATTAACAACATATACAACACATTAACAACAAGATTCATATAATTGAATACAAATCATTTCATACACAAATAGGTAAGTTAAACAACATATATCATTAAGACAATTGGAGAAATATTCATGTGAGACAACATGGCTTGAGTAAGCCTTGCAAGACATCACTGACACTCGGTCCACTGTGATGAGACCAACTCTTTGACATGCTTGTGATGGTGAAGGTGGTGAGTTGATGCCAAGCTTGGTCATCTGTGATGGTGTGCATGCACCTCATGGTGACATCTTGTTGAAGCAAACTCTTGCCTCCGTTGCAACCGGTGCATTGGTTCGGCCCCTTCATCCAACTTGTCTGCTAACATGTGCATGGTCTTCTTGGGTATGGTTGAACCGGCAACACACTGATGCATAGTGTCTGTGTTGATCTTCAAGTGTGTGTTGGTGGTCATGTGCATCAACTTGCCGAAGTACATGTTCAACCCCAGTTGGACTTAATTCTTGTCTTCACCTTGGTGAGTGTGTTGAATGGGTTGGATTGCATGTGTGCACTCAACGACATGCATGTTGTTGAATCCCTTGCATGCGATCAACAACACTACTCACCATGTCTACTCTGTGTCAACTGTTGGGATGGATCCTTAACTTGTACGGGTGTAGTTTCATCCATGGGTGAATGTTGCACCCACTATTGTTCATGTTCCTGTTGCAACTAATTCGTCCCTTTGTGCAGCTTCACATTCTTTTTGAGTTGCTGCTTCAGCACACGCAACTCCTTCTTTGTTCCACATTCTACCTTCATGCGATCTTCATGTCGATCCGTCACTTCATAGCCAGAGTCTCCAAAGTTTCTTTCATCATCAATGGACCTGCTTGAGCTTACAACCTTGTTCTGCCTCCGTGTTGCCAACAACCCTCCTACATTCATTGCATTTGGTATGTTGTCTTCAGCTGTTGTTCGTGATGTTGCTCATTGTGATGTTGTTGTTGTCATATCTTGATGTCCTTGTCTACGAACAACTTGATGTCTTCGTGGGTAGGCAAGTCCATGGCCACTTGATCGACTGCATCCCCAAGTGTGCTCTGAACGATGTCTTCGTCTCTGCTCTCCTGGAAACCATTATACTGTTGGAAATAATACTGAGAGGGGGGGGGTGAATCAGTATTAGTCAGTTCAATAATCTTTTTCCTTTCATACTCAAATTTATACACGCTACTTCCATGTGGGCAACCAGCGTGTACACACAATTGTTTTTAAGCAAACAAGTGTATATCCAGCACACTAATGATTCAGTTAATTCATCATATGTTGATCTTTAGTATGTGCATCGGTACTTTATTAAACATTTAACAGTAACCATATGCAGTTAATAACAGAGTAAACCATCATGCATAAGCAACACACAAAAACACCAAGATGTAAGGTGGAAACCCAATGTGGGTAAAAACCACCTGCTGTTGTCATCTCTATCTTCTTTTAATAATAAGAAAATCTGTTTACAACATTGTACTGGTGCAAACTCATACCAGTACGTAGGCTTCTACCTGCAGAAGGCTACAACCTTCTCTCATTCTCCAGCTTCTACTAGAAGGGAGCTACAACACCCTAGCTCTTGTACTAGATGATATGTTTACTAGCACGTAGGCACCGACCTACAGAAGGCTACAACCTTCTCTCTTCCTCTAGGGACCACGTTTCATAAATTTTCATACTGGATACTCCTGGAACACAACATCATAATCTGAAGGCCACGTTTCATCCAATTTTCATACTGGAGCCATCAACAACATTGAAGCTCAAAATCAATCACCACTATAATCACTGAAACTGACAACCCATGAATCTCTCTCACACAACTGAATCAAACACTTACTGAACCTTTGTCACAACTGAATCAACCATTCATTCAAACTTAATCAAATTCAATCAATCAACTGGAACAGACAGATCATTGTAACCAATACATAGATATGAGTTCAGATCACTACATTATCATTCAGAATCAGTTGTAATCTTAAAACCATGCTTCAGAGTGTATACACTATTTCGCAGAAGCCAACCTGCATGTATACACAGCTTCCTTGAAGCAAACCAGCATATAGATGTGCAAACAGTTTGCTACACTTCCAGACTTCGGACATAATCACACATAGATTATAAAACATGTGTTAGCGATCAGATCTAGCCCATCCATTATCAGATCACATAATGATAAGTCATTATGATCTTGATCCATCATTATATTTCATCCATCAACACTGACGCTAATCACAATCAACCAATCTGAATATGCATAATACTATCACCAGAAAACAGTCACCAGAACCTAGAGCTTTGCATCAACAACCAGAACCAACTGTAACTTCAAACATCGTAGTTCATAAGGTATACGCTACTTAGATGTGTCTAACCTATGTGTATACGCGCTTTTACCAAAGTCAACCAGTATATACATCTATAAATATTCATTCATAATTTTGCAGCTATTCCAGACTTCAGTTATACCCAGATCATAATATTTATAGAACAACACATGCGTCAGTACACAGATCTATAATAACTATGATCAACCCATATAAAGATAATTCATTCCAAGCCTTAAGATCCTACTCCGTTGTTAGATCTTGTCCTCCACCAACCGCTAAGGTTCATCCTTGGTTCAGGTCAAGCAATGCACTATAACCCAATAACCTGCATACTAGATCTCACACTTCATCAGATATTCAATACTTCTGTGTCCTGGCCTAATGATCTTCTCCTCCTTTTATAGTTTCAGGCCTTTCTCAATACCATGGACCAAAACCACTTAGGACCAATACCTTGGATCAAATACCTAGGGTCAATACCTCAAAGCAAATACCATGAACCAATACCATGGATCAAAATACCATGGACCAAATACTTCGGACCAAAAATTTAGTTTTCCAAGGTATACACACTTAACCTTCTGTGAAAGTGCATGTGTACGTATACGCAACTTGTATACAATGAACCTGCGTGTATACGCAACTTGGTCAATGGTGAACTTGCGTATACCTCTCTTTCTTCATTCTGTGAAGACTGATCTGTCATTCTTTGTTGTTTACTTGCTATATTGTGATCTTTCATCTGAGTGAGTTGCCTTCTGAACTGATTCCTTGAAGCTACCCTTCATTTCATCACATCTTCTGAACTGATTCCTTGAAGCTGCCCTACATTTCATCACATATGTAAACATTATTGTCATGCATTCTGTGACATCTGATATCTCTTTTGTAGATTCATCTAGTTACCATATTCAAGAGAGTTGTTCTGCTACAAGTAGGTTGCCATCAAGTACAACACATACATCATAATGCCAACAATCTCCCCCTTTGGACTTGATGGAAACCATGTTGGTGTTGGTTACTGCAAGCTGTAGAAACTGTTAGAGATAACAAGCAACACCAAAATACTCTCCCCCTTTGACATCAAGGGCAAAGGGCGGACTAGGATATTCTCCCCCTTTGATATCAAGTCGGCAAAGGGTTGACAAAAAATGAAGACTTCCATAACTGAATAGCTGAAAAACATTTATCATGCTCCCCCTAAGCACATGCTAAATTCTCTAATAAAACTCCCCCTTTGTTCATGTTGAGATACACTGTATCATCCATGCTCCCCCTGAGCACATGCAGAGTCTGCAAATATTTCCAAGAAGAAAACACGACTCTATAACTCTACTATGTGAGTTTGACCTTCCTATCATCAATGACTCATACATACATCCATTCTCCCAACCAAGTGGGGATATACCAAACTTGACTCATCCACCCAACCAAGTGGGGATATATCAATTGTTTATACATGACTGAAATATAGAAATTATTACATCATCCTTCCCATGCATAGAGGGGGTACAAATTACATCATATGACCAAAAAGGGACTCATTAAAAGACTACAACAGATAGAGATAGATTATTACATCATGGTTTTTGATATGATCTTTACATACATGACATTTATAACAAAGACCAAATATCTAAACAAGACCATGATAGTCTTCAACAACTATCATACACCATGTATGATCTGCTCCATAAGCATCTGTCAACAACATCTAGACCAGCAACATGTATATGTCCATCATTAGTTCCCAAGATATGACAGTGTAAATATCATCAACCTGTGACAAAGTATGTCTACATATAGATATCAACTCATCCTCTTGATCTTATCAAGATCAACTTGCTTTGTTTCCATAACCTTCCATGAATCAACTAAGCACATGTCATATCTCCAAGCGGTAGCACCAAGTCATTCACATCATATATGTGAAAATACCATGAACATCATCCATGATCATAACATCATTTATCAAGAATTGCATGATCTTTCCACAAGAACCTTCAATATATCAATCATGTATCATCACTAGGGAACATCCCACATCTAATAAGCATTAACCATGATAATCAACATATGTGAGTATCAAATTATCATCATACGGTAAGAACTCATCGTCATTATGTGACTAAGTAATCCATGTCTTCGAATATCCATGTCTACAAATAGATATGTCTTCATGAGACCTACAATAACACCATTCTCTCGGCCAATATGCAACTTAAGTAATCATCCATGTATCCAGCATAGCAATATGTATCTAGCAAACCACAAGCTCATGGTCATTTGTTAAGATTTCTTGATATCCTCAATAGCAACAATCCTCAACCATGTGAGAGCCAAGAACTATAGAAATCTTACATCATAGCTACACCATATGAAATTTATGCATCTTTGAAGGCATGATGACAACAGCATAAAAGAGATGAGTGGTTCATCATCAAATAATGAAGTTGTGTACTCAAGCTTTGTACTTCTTCTTGTCCTTATGAAGATCATCATGTAAGCAACATATATGTACTATATGCATCATCAAAGAATCATCCATAAATTTGATCTGAATACCAATTATGTGACCCCAAGTATCATATGAGATTTTATCATGGGCAACTTATAACCATAACATAGCAAGATGTATGATTTAGCCATATAAGCATCATCATCATTGATTAGATACCAAGGAATTCTAAACATAATGCCAACAATGCTTTATTAGAAGCATAGCATGTTCTCCCCCTGAACCTATTCCACCTGTTCACTGTCAGATCTGATCATTGCATAGATCAGTAAGAAGTATCAAGGCATCATCATCAATCATATATACATCAAGTTATCAACAACTTGTGAGGATCAAAAGCACTTCTAAACAATATACAAACTGTAGTCATTTATCATCACGACAGAAAAGATAGCTAATAATTGTCTGAATCATATCAAATTAGTTTTTCTGAGTCTGTCCCACTGCATTTTTCTCAAACGACATATATGCGACTGTGCAGCTTCGAACTCGGGTATATATGCAACTTGTCTTCATGAAACTTGCGTATGAGAGTTAGAATATTGAAGTTTCACACCTTCAGCTCCCCCTGAGTCTAATATGTCTGAACATTGTGCCAAGCCATATTTTTCTGACTGTACTTCCTTCTTCTTCCATATCTTCGAGTGTGATGATGCTTTCTCCTTTTGGTATGGTGCCCAAAATTTCCTTCTGCATTCCTTTGCTATATGTCCAAACTTGTTACATGCATAACATCTTACATGTTTCATATTTCTTCTATAGCAGTCAATGGCTTTGTCACCAAGCATATTACAAGAAAAACAATATCCCTTCAAGTACTTGCAAGCCGATGATCTTGAACCATTCTACTTTTGCATCTTGCTGCAATATGACCAAGATTATGACATATAAAGCATTCGAAATTATTCATTTGAGGAAATAACCGACTATCATTTCCATGGTTAGGAGTAAAATATTTCTTTTGAAGAATTTCTTTCCTTGGTTGTTGATGGGAATGACCTCTCATCTCCTTGTTGAGGATTTCAGATTTTGCATTAGAGTTCCTTGTCTTACTTTGTGAACTAGGTTCACCTTCAACTGATTCATGAAAACCAAGACCAGTTTTGATGGTAGGAGACCTTTGACTACTAAGAATATCATTCAAGATCTTAGTACTAACTTGAAATCGTAAGAGCTTATCCTTTCTTCTAATTTATCTTTTAGAATATTTACCTCAACCTGATGTTGCTCTTCCTTTTCAAGATACTGCTTCTTCATGATTCCTTCAACTTTTCTTCCTTCTTCCATCTGATGCCTTATTCAAGAACTTCGTTTTCTTGTTTTCCAAGAGCTTGGAGTAGTTATTTATTTTGCTTATTTGATTTTTCAAGATCTTCTTTTAGCCAGAGGATCTTAGCTTCAAGACTTTCATAGTAATTGGATCTATCTATGAGTTTCTTGATTGTTGTGCTCCTTTCATGTACTTCATCTCTTAATGATGTCACTTCATCCTACAGCTTTTGACATTGAACTTCCTTTTCCTTGAATTGCTTCCTTACTTTGTTTCCTTCCTCTAGTTGAGCTTTTAGTTTGGTAGCTTCTTCTTTGAAGGCACATTCCCTTTTGTCCAATATATCTTGTTGATCTCTAATTTTGTCCGTAAGCCTTTTAAATTCTGCCTCTATTTGATATCTTTCTTCCTCACCCATAAGAGAACATTCAGTTGTTTCGCTATCACTTTCATCATCCTCAAATGGATGGAGAAATGTATCACCAGAGGATAACAAATTCATACCTGATAGTTATTTTGCTTGTTCATCTTCATTCTGAGGTGATTCTGAATCTAAATAGTTGCTTCCACATAATCCCCAATCGATTCTCCCATTGTCATAGTTCCTTTGAGATGTCTTCTTCTTCTGAGGCACTTTCTTCTTTAGTTTCTTTCCCATTTTTTTATGGATCTCCTTCAAGTGATCAAGCTTCTACCAAAGGACCTGCTCTGATACCAATTGTTGGAAATAATTCTGAGAGGGGGGGGTGAATCAATATTAGTCAGGTCAATAATCTTTTTCTTTTCATACTCAAATTTATATATGCTACTTCCATGTGGGAAACCAATGTGTACACGCAACTATGTTAAGGAAACAAGCATATATCCAGCAAACTAATGATTCAGTTAATTCATCATATGTTGATCTTTAGTCCATGCATCAGTACTTTATTAAACATTTAACAGTAACCATATGCAGTTAATAACAGAGTAAACCATCATGCATAAGCAACACACAAGAACACCAAGATATAAGGTGGAAACCAAATGTGAGTAAAAACCACCTGTTATTGTCGTCTCTGTCTTCTTTTAATAATAAGAAAATATGTTTACAACATTGTACTGGTGCAAACTCATACCAGTACGCAGGCTTCTACTTGCAGAAGGCTACAACCTTCTCTCGTTCTCTAGCTTCTACTAGAAGGGACCTACAACCCCCTAGCTCTTGTACTAGCCGATATGTTTACTAGCATGTAGGCATCGACCTACAGAAGGCTACAACCTTCTCTCTTCCTCTAGGGACCACATTTCATAAATTTTCATACTGGATACTCCTAGAACACAACATCATAATCTGAAGGCCACGTTTCATCCAATTTTCATATTGGACCCATCAACAACATTGAAGCTCAAAATCAATCACCATCGTAATCACTGAAACTGACAGCCCATGAATCTCTCTCACACAACTGAATCAAACACTTACTGAACCTTTGTCACAACTAAATCAACCATTCATTCAAACTTAATCAAATTCAATCAATCAACTGGAACAGACAGATCACTATAACCAATACACATATTTGAGTTCAGATCACTACATTATCATTTAGAATCAGTTGTAATCTTAAAACCATGCTTCAGAGTGTATACGCTATTTGGCAGAAGCCAACATACGTGTATACGCAGCTTCCCTGAAGAAAACCAACGTATAGATCTGCAAACACTTTGCTACACTTCCAGACTTCAGACATAATCACACATAGATTATAAAACATGTGTTAGTGATCAGATCTAGCCCATCCATTATCAGATCACATAATGATAAGTCATTATGATCCTGATCCATCATTAGATTTCATCCATCAACACTGAAGCTAATCACAATCAACCAATCTAAATATGCAGAATACTATCACCAGAAAACAATCACCAGAACCCAGAACTTTGCATCAACAACCAGAACCAACTGTAACGTCAAACATCATAGTTCATAATGTATACACTACTTATATGTGTCTAACCTATGTGTATACATGCTTTTACCAAAGTCAACCAGCGTATACATCTGTAAATGTTCATTCATAATTTTGCAGCTATTCCAAACTTCAGTTATACCCAGATCATAATATATATAGAACAACACATGCGTCAGTCAAGCCTTAAGATCCCGATCCGTCGTTAGATCTTGTCCTCCATCAACCGCTAAGGTTCATCCTTGGTTCAGATTAAGCAATGCACTATAACCCAATAACCTGCATACTAGATCTCACACTTCATCAGATATTCAATACTTTTGTGTCTTGGCCTAATGATTTTCTCCTCCTTTTATAGTTTTAGGCCTTTCTCAATACCATGGACCAAAACCACTTAGGACCAATACCTTGGATCAAATACCTTGGGTCAATACCTCGGACCAAATACCATGGACCAATACCATGGATCAAAATACCATGGACCAAATACTTCGGACCAAAAATTTAGTTTTACAAGGAATACGCACTTTTCCTTCTGTGAAAGTGTGTGTGTACGTATACGCGACTTGTATACAGTGAACCTGCATGTATACATAGCTTGGTCAATGGTGAACTTGCGTATACCTCTCTTTCTTCATTCTATGAAGACTGATATGTCATTCTTTGTTGTTTACCTGCTATACTGTGATCTTTCATCTGAGTGAGCTGCCTTCTGAACTGATTCCTTGAAGTTGCCCTGCATTTCATCACATCTTCTGAACTGATTCCTTGAAGCTACCTTGCATTTCATCACATTTTTAAACACTACTGTCATGCATTCTGTCACATCTGATATCTCTTCTATAGATTCATCTAGTTACCATATTCAAGAGAGTTGTTCTGCTACAAGTTGGTTGCCATCAAGTACAACACATACATCATAATGCCAACATATACTTGTATTGCTGAGAGGTAGATGAACACCTGGGATACTTGGAGACATGGAAACACTCATGGCAAGCAATCTTACAGTCGAAAACCATAATGAACATGAGAACTGACTTGCAACATACCTAGGTGCATGATAATGAAGGTTGCGCAATTTCGGCCGGGAGGTCGGAAGACCAACTGCCAAGACTGCACAAGGCACAGTCTAGGTTGTTGGGAGGCTAGCTGACTATTGGAACTATGCAATGCACAGTCTAGTCTGGCTGCTGACTATTGGGATTGCACAATGCGCAATTTCAGATGGGAAGGACTGCTGGCCTAAGGACAAATTTGCACAATTTCTTGGGCCAAGCAGCCACTATCCTCTAGAAATGTGCAAAACAGTCCTGGAGACCAGTGTTACGCAGGAATGTGCAAATCTAGAGAGGAAGGTGAGCCTTCCTTCCCTAGATTGTGAAATGCAACCTTGGTGAAGGCAGAGTCCAAGCTAAGGTTGGCCGGACTCACTGACGGGCAACTGAAAGCAACTAAGACAGTAAATGCATGGTGACACTAAGTGATAGTAGAAGTGATTGACAATGCATGCAAAACATGAATGAAAGATTCAAGAAACAGATCAACATGCATGTGGGTGAGGCAGTTCTTCGGTTGGGCGAACGTCCGTGCAAAATAGTTTCATGCATGCAACAGCAGTGAGATAGCAACGAAAACTGAAATAAAGCTAGTATATATGTAAATGACAGCAAGTGGTCAAATAAATCAAGCAAATAGTACTCCCACGAGTGAAAACACAAAAAGTGACATAAATGCATCACAAGGCATGGGAAGCGGGCTTACCCCAAAACAGCTGAGCTGAATGTACCGACTGCTCCTAGATGTGATGTGGGATGCCAAAGCTGCAAGATTAATGTGAGGAATGAGCTTTGCGGCATCCAGTTGATGATTTTTTATAACATCGAGGTTATGACGCTAATGCCATGAATCTAGGGGAAGCGACACTTGGTGGGAGGTTTTGGAATTGCTCCTTGCATGTAACCTCCAACTGCTAAACATAGATCCCTGAAACAAGGGATGCATTTTCATGATGCATTGGGAGAAGCAACACATGCATGTAAGGTTTTTTTTCTCAGTGCCGGAGGGAACCGGTCAACTCAGTTGCACATGCAAGAGACTACTCAACTAGTAGAGAAAAATGTGCATTTCTGGCTGGGATCTGGGTTGGCTGCCGAGGAGATTTGCGCAATTTCTGGGCAGAGCAGCTAACTACTACCCATATTTGTGCAAATTCTGGGCTGAGCAGCCTTGCTGGTGAAATTTGCGCAAATCCTGCTAGGAGTGTTGGCAGGCAGGATTGCTCAATCTTGGAGCCAAGCAGGCTGCCAGAGAGGATTACGCAATTTCTGGAGGGAAGGTTGGTTTCCCTCCAGAAATGCGCAATTTTCAAGGGAAGCTGCTCAGCCTACAGCTGGACGAAGTCCAAGTGAACAACCTATAAGGGGAATGGATCAAGTTGTGACCGACAGGTTGCCTTTGTGTAAGAAAGACATTGAAGCTTGTGAACTTGACGAAGCAAGGAAAGCTGTTGTGAAGGTTGGAAGGGAGGCTCCAAAACGAAGCTAAGGAAAAATTTTGAAGGGTGGTTATAGCCGTTACAACACATTGGCATGGAGGATTGCCTGGATTGACACTGGTTTTAGCCTTGCCTTGCCGTTTCATGGATAGCCATGGTGTTGTGGGTTTTTCCACTTGATTGTTTTATGGTTGGTGCTCATAATTCCTTATGTTGTGGGTTGGAAAAAATGCTCTGGAAGCCCTGGAATAACTTGGGTTGAGTTACTATTCCTAGATCCTAGGTTGGTAGAAACACTCTGGAGCCCTTGGTGGGTTGAGTTACTAGTCCCTAGAGTCAGCTTGGACAAATTCTCTAGAGCCTTGGAAGGTTGTGGGTTTATTTACTAGTTCCTAGAGCCCTGAACAACTTAGGTAGAGATTGATTTGATTGGTGTTAGTGATATTTGACTGTGAGGTGGAATCATTGGTTGAGGGTTGAGGTGGTTTGGCCTCTCGGAGCCCTAGTTTATTTTTTTGGTTTATTCCATGAGATCCCACATTTATGCTTGGAATATGGTGTAGGGTGATTGGTTGAAAGAGATATTTGGTTCAGCCCAATCTATGGGAAGGTGGTATATCAAAGTCCCTGACTTGGTTGGTATCTTCATATGTTAATAATAGTTATTATTCTATTATGATTCACGCAAATTTGTAGTGATTATGTTGATGATATTATATATGATTTTCCATGGTTTATATTTTGGTTATTTTCTGGTTATAAGTTGTTATTATGATGGCTATCTTCTATGGATCATATCATGAATTGTTTATCTATTGATTGGTTGATGAATGTACGGACTAATAAGTGTTTTTGCAACTATGTGGAGAGGTCATAGGGCCTTCTCGGTGATTTTTAGATGAATCTCAGACTTTTATGATCAGATATGCATTCATGACTTGTAGCTTACATGTTTTCCATGTGTTTGACGAAATGTTTGTTATGTTCTAGGTATTCTAGGAAAAGTTATGCCTTCAAGTTTCTCTATTTATCCTTTTTGTCATGTCATTAATGATTCTAAGAAGTTTCAGAGATTTCTAATTAGCGATCTGGAGGCTGACCTGGAATTGAGGCTCAGATATTGGGACCACACCTACTGAACTGGACAATTTGGGTGACAACTACACTTAGCCAAGCTTGTGAGTGCAGTTGGAGGCCTTCAACTACATGGAGGTCTTTTCATGCATGTAGTTGGGAGTTAAGTTGTGTGAAAAGGAGCCTCGGATCAAGGTTTAGTCACCTGGCTTGTTCTTTTGGCCCCTAAGTGTCCTTATAGCCCTGAGGAATGTTTTGAATTGTTAGTCGATGGTCAGTTGTACGCCCCACTTCCTTAACTGGAGCTAGGAGGTTAGGTCATGTCATAGTAACTCTTTCTCTCATGCTTACCTTGGCAGACCATTGAAATTGGGTAAATGTGGGAAGGGTGGTTATAGATTGGTATCAGAGCATCCAGGTTCAAGCACTTAAACTGGAGGTAGAATGTGTTTCCATGCATGCATGTCAGTTGTCTATGTGTTCGTTATGGATGCATTGTGATAGTCATTGTTATAGTAGTGTCATGCTTAGGTTGATGATGTTGATATTGAGATGATTGATATGTTGATTTCATTATATATACATATATCGTGCTAATTCAGATTGATTTTGTAGATGAGATAGCCTCCCTTTAACTTCATTGAGGTGTGTTGATTATGTTTATATTTGGTTTATTTGACATGGTAGAAGTAGAAGATCAAGATGACAAGAAAAATGGTGGACTATAGTTCACGTGATTCTCCCTATAGATCAGATGAACATCATGGCTTTGAGTACTCCCCTGACATAGCATATACATTGAGAATTTTGAAAGCAGATGTTAAAATATATAAGTAAGATAATGATGAGATCATTCAGTCACAGGAAAGACTTGTTAGGGCACAATAAAAGCAAGCATATTTTAATGCAGTCAGCCTTCAAAGTCTATCATATTTGTAGAGATAAGGGTCGCTTAGGATCAGTCATGGATAAGAGGAAAGAACTAATTGGGCATACAATCAGGATACTAGTTTGACAAGGATGACACAGTCAGAGATGGTAGGTTCCTGGATACACTTGACAGGAGGGGTAATGACTATGGGTTCTATTCTAGTTATGGTTCAAAGAGATGACATCGTCATCATCGTCATCATTTGTATAGGAGGAGTGAGAAGTAGTACTTTCCAAAGGAATTAAAGAAATAAAACCCTCCTACATTTGATGAATAAATGAAAGAGTCACAAGATGCAGAAGCTTGGTTGCTTGGGATGAGTAAATTTTTCACATTGCATCATTATTCAGAGAATATGAAAGCCAAGATATATACTTTAAGTATTAATGCAAAAGCATACATTAGGTGGGAATATGTGAAGAATGTCAGAGGCATTCAAGAAGATGAGCTAACTTGGAGTGAGTTTGAGAGACTTTTTAGGAAGAATCATCTATCTGAAAGATATTATGATGATAAGGAAAAAGAGTTCTATGAGTTAAAGATGGGATATATGACCAATGAGGAGTATACTAGCAAATTATTAGAGTTGTTGAGATATGTTTCTTATCTTACAGAGGAGAAAGAAAAGATTCAGAGATTCATTGGTGGGTTATCGGTATCATTCAAACACCTAATTGAGTTTGATGAGCCTAGATCATTGGAGTAAGCCATCGGAAGGTTGAAGAATTGTTATGAGCAATCGAAGTGCAAGGCTGAGTATAGGTAGGATTGTAAAGGTAATGAGAATAATAAAGGAAAGTGGGCTAAGAAGAGAGGAAAACCTCATGATAAGGAGATTGAAATACCATGCAAGAAATTCAATGCAGTTGACAAAGGACAGGGATTTTAGTATGAGGATCAGAACAAGGTGATGATAGGAAGCCTTTATAGTGTTGGACTTGTGGCAAGGATCATCACAAGAGAAATTGTCCATAGCATCAGGGTAGTATACTGTAGATTTACACTTCTTAGGAGGCATATACAGTTGGCGATGTTGGACAAAGTATTCCTTGGATTTATGCAGCATTGGATAATAGGGAGGTTGATCATCAGGAATCTATTATCAAGATGGAAGGTAACCTTTGTGATCATGTTGTTTTTATTTTGAACTGCCCTAGATCTATTTATAGTTATATAAGTCCTAACTTGGTGGATAAGTGTTGCTTGCATAAAGAATTGCATACAGAGTCTTGGTTGGTGCAGTTGGTTACAGGCACTAAGAAAATAGTTCATCATTGGGTAAGATCTTGTGCATTTAAGTTGAACGGTACGTCTACATCATCACACCTAAATGTTATTCCATTGGGATCATATAGTATCATGTTGGGTATCGATTGGTTGTACATTCACAAGACTAAGGTGGATTTCTATGATAAGGATATTGAGTGTTTGGATGATGATGGAGAGAAGAGAATATTACAGGGTAAGAAAAATCCCACATCAGTGAGAATGATTAAAATTATGTAGGAAAAGCACAATATTAGGAAAGGATGTGTATTGTTTGAAGTTCACATTTATAGTTATAAAGGTAAGGATGTTGAGGATGCGGAAGTATTGAAGAGGTATCTAGTTTTGCAGCAGTTTTAGGATGTATTTCCAGTAGAGATCTCTTAGCCAACGCCTCATAGGGAAGTCGACTTTTTTATTGAGTTGATGTTAGGAGTAGCACCAGCATCAAAGGCACCTTACGAGATGAGCACTCTAGAGTTATTGGAACTGAAGTTATAATTGAAGAAAATGGTTCGAAAGGGATACATTAGGCCAATTGTGTTGCCTTGGGGTGCACCAATATTGTTTATGAAGAAGAAGGATGGTACTCTATATGGGGGCTTCACTTAATGAACCTTTGACATAGCACGTGCATTCATGGCATACTAAAAAATACCCTTAATATGACTACATATTGGAAAATACGTCTAAAAATCGCTTTATTTAACCCCCTACCGGTATGAACCCAATACACCTTCCTAATTTAAAAAAAAAAAAAAACCTACTTTCACTAGATATTGTAGGTATCCATTTTTTCATTAACATATTTATACCCCTTTATATTTTTTCATTAACTTTGAGCTCCATTTTTTATACACAACATATAAAAACCCTTTACCCCCTATTATATGCTCAATATATTATGTCATATTTTCCTCAATATATATCCCTAAATATGAATGCACGTGGTATGATATTTCTTCCCCAGTGAATCCCTTGTGGTACTCTCAAGTTGGGTATTGACTACAAGTAGTTGAACAAGGTGATGATTAAGAATAGGTACCCTTTACCGTGGATTGATGACTTGTTTGATCAATTGAAGGGAGAAACAAACTTCTCAAAGATTGATTTGAGATCGTGGTATCATCAGGTATGCATCAAAGAAGAGGACATCTACAATCCTCTTTCTAAACTAGGTATGGAAATTATGAGTTTGTTTTGGTTCCTTTTGTTTTGACTAATTCTCCAACTACTTTAAGGTATTTGATGAATAGTGTGTTGCATCCTTATCTGGACAAGTTTTTGATAGTATTCATTGATGTTATATTGATATCTTCTAGGAATGAGGAAGAGCATGAAGAACACTTAGTAACAATCTTGAGGTTGCTAAGATAGCATCAGTTGTATGTAAAACTTAGTAAATGCAGTTTCTTTTAGACAAAGCTCATTACTTGGGACATGTGGTTTCCAAGGAAGGTATAGTAGTGGACCCAGAAAAAATCAGAGCTATCATGGAGTGGGAAACTCCTAGGAATGTGGATGAGGTCAGATCATTAATGGGATTAGTAGGTTATTACTGGAGGTTCATCATGAACTTCTCACATATTTCTTATCCTATTACATCCTAGCAGCCAAAAGGGAAGAAGTTTGAATGGACAAAGGAATGTGCAACTAGTTTTTAGCAGTTGAAGTATTTGCTTACAAATGATCAAGTCTTGAAGATTGTAGATCCAAATAAAGGGTTCATGGTGTGTACAAATTCTTTTAAAAGAGGACTTGGTGGAGTTCTGATGTAGGAAGGACAAGTAGTATGTTATGAGTCAAGGAAGTTGAATGAGCACGAGCAGAATTATGTGACGCACGATCTTGAATTGGCAGCCATAATTCATGCATTGAAGATGTGGAGACATTATCTTCTTGGCAAGAGTTTTGTCTTGATGAGTGATCAGAGTGGGCTAAATTACTTGTTTGACTAACCTAATATGAATTCCAAACAAACTAGGTGGTTGACTATGCTCAGTGAGTTTGACTTCGAGATCAGGTACATTAATGGTAAAGAAAACAGGGTTGCAGATGCTCTTAGCAAAAGAGTACATGTAAATCACATTGCAGTTATGAGTTCATATGGGACAGATTTATAGGATTGGATCTTACAGGAATTATAACCAGATGACAAGTACTAGCAGCTTAGGCATAGGTTACAATATCAGGGTACAGGTGAACAAGATGTGGATTATCATCTCACAGCAAGTGGCTTGGTTAGATTTAGGGACAGGATCTGTGTCAGACAACAGTGAACTCAAGAAGCTTATCTTACAGTAATTTCATGTCAAGCCATATTTAGGTCACCCGAGATATCATAAGACATTTAAAATGGTTAATAAGTTCTACCATTGGTCGAATTTGAAGAAAGAGGTGGCTAAGTTTGTTGTGAGATGTTTGGACTATCAGCAGGTAAAAGTAGAGTGTAAGCATCTAGGTGGTTTATTGTAGTCGATTTTGATTCCATAATGGAAATGGGAGGTCATTTACATGGACTTCATTACAAGTTTACTGAGGAAATTGAAGCAACATGATTCTATTATGGTTATGGTTGATAGGCTGACCAAGGTAGCTCACTTCGTTCTAGTGAAGTCTACAGATTCAACTAGTGAGATAGCCCATATCTTCATCAGTGAGATAGTGAGGTTGCATGGTAATCCTAGGAAGATTGTGTCAAACAGAGATGCTAAGTTCACTTCCAAGTTTTAGAAAGAGTTGTTTGTAGGTGTGGGGACATAGTTTCCCTTCAGTACATCTTATCATCTACAGAGATATGGACAGATAGAGAGGGTCAACAATATCCTTGAGGACATGTTGAGAATGTATGTTATGCATTAACAGTGGAAATGGGAAGAGTATCTTCCACTGGTGGAGTTTGCATATAACAATGGGTATCATAAATCTTTGAAGATGAGTCTATTTGAGGCACTTTATGGGTGGAGTTGTAATACTCCTATCAGCTAGAGTGATCCATTGAACAGGGTGTTGATTGGACCAGATATGATGGCAGAGATGGAACAGGAAATGCAAGTTATTAAAAAGAATCTAAAGGCAGCACAAGACATGCATAAGAGTTATGTAGATCAACACAGGGTATTTAAGGAGTTTCAGGTGAGGGAGCATGTGTACTTGCACATCAATCCCAAGAGGATCTCCTTGAGGATTGGATCATGTGCCAAGATGGCACCTTGGTATTGCGAGCCTTTTGAAATCCTTGAGAGGATTGTGTTAGGGTCCTATAATTTATAGGATCAAATGATGATTGAATTATTTCTTTCAGTATTTCAGTTTGTAAATAATATTGAATACTGCAAATGATTTCCAAAAAAGACAAAAAAATGAAAAGAGGGTATAAATAGAAAAAATAGAAAAAGAAAGAAATGATAAAGAACCACATAAAAAATAATAAATGTGAAAGTGATGCCAGTTGAAGTGCCACTGATAGGCCAATGCTTTTATAGTGAATAAATTCATGAAATTGTGTGCAGCTTGTTTAAAATGCCACAAAACTTTTGTTGTTTGAAACATACCGTTTAATCATGTTCAAGAAAATTTAAATTTATGTCAAATAGATTAGAGTGAATAACTTAGCAAAACAATGCAATCTTAGCTGAGATTAGATAGGTAGAATAGGTGAATAAATTAATCCAACAACTTAATCTGGATTAATGTAGTTGGTAGATTAGTTTAGTGATTTGAATAGTTATTCTTAGTCCTTTAAAAATGGAAAAATAAACAGGGTTTTCACTCTCAAAGGCACCCTAATTGGTCAAGTTAGACTAGTTTAGGAAAAATGAAACTCATGTTATGAAAATATTTTTGTAATATGTTGCTTAGTCCAAATTTTGGACTTTATGGTAAAGATATGTGCATATCAAATGCAGTGGGCCACTGACATTAAAATCCTCTCACCTTACCTCTCCTGATCTCAATCGCCTTTACATCCAACAACCCTTAAGCCTTTTCAGACCCCCCACTGTGATTCTCTTTAACGGCAGGGGGTGGGGTTCGAAAAGTGGTTTCCCCACTGCAGCATGTCCTCCCCTTGTAATTTCGGACCCTCCTCCTCAACCACAAACAACTATCACCCCCCTCTGAAAGTTGTTTCTTCCATCCCGTTGTTTCCCACATTCCCGCCAACATTCATCTTCCACGAATCTGCTCAACTGTCATTCCACTACCGCCATGTATTCCATCCTCCTGTCATTTCCTTCCAATAGCCCCATGCCTCCGTCTGCCTATCCTAAGCCGCCGCGTTGAGGACCATTATGCCAATTTCCTTGCAACTCCCTCTCGTTGCACCCTTCCCGTTTACTGAGTAAATGAAGTTCCCAACAGACGTTTATCCAATGGTCCTGCTCTAGTTATGAGTCTATAAAGTTCCATTTCGCTCGTGCCTCACATCGCTTTTTCATTTTCCTACTATCACATTTCTCCTTCCCTCTACGTTCTCGCTTATCAACAACTGTTTACAAAGATATTCCCTCCGAGTTTTTTCTCGTGAAATTTATTGTGATGATCTGCAAATTCCCTCTGTCACTTTCTCTCACTTTCATTCTGTTACCACTATGGCCCCAAAAAATGCCACTGTGGTGAATCCTAAAATCACCCCCTCTATGGATTTAGGCCACATCCCCCTTGCTAACCAAGATTACAAGATTGCTAAGACCTAGTGTGAATTCGATTTGTTCGAATTACGTTGTTGGTTCCGTAACAATTACCTTGACTAGTCTGACGAAATCATTCTTTGGCAGTCTAGACTCCCCTTGTTCATTTTCCCCCAGTCTTATTGTTTCCTTGAATTATTACTCAAGTGTCATGCCTCTTACCTTTCAAGTAAGAAGGCTATCATCTCCCCCAATGGTGAAATCATTTTCACCACCACCTCTGAAAGTATAAACCAAATGTTGCAGGTCCCCTAAAGCGACTCTCTGACTCCCTTTTCCTTCAAAGTTCTTAAAGAAATATACCAAAAAATCAGCTTTCCTCAGAGAACCAAAATCTTTGAGGTCTTCCTAACATATGTTTCTCAACTCCCAAGAAGAAACCCCCTTATCGCTCTTCTATTTTCCCTCAAAGAAGTAGGAAAATTATCTTTGTCTTGTCATACTTACTTGGTTACTATTCAGATGAATGGGTAGATGAGCCTATTTTAGGATTTCTATCCACTCTTTCTACAGAGGAAGGGCTATCGGTCACCTTTGACTATGATCACTTCCTTGTTGATGTAATTCATGAACAATTCCTTTAATTTATAAATGAAGGAATGTTCATATATTCTTCAATTATCATATTCATGTTCATTTTCTTCCAGACATATAGGTTTTCCTTTGCAGTACAGAAGCTCGACTAGCAAGGAGAGCCTCAGTCCATTATCTTATGGACCTCCATGATCGGAAAACAATCACAAGAATTCAGTTTTACATAATTTATTGATCAGTTTTTGTATCCAACAACTTGTTTACTGAGTGGCCAGCAGGTTCCAAGAATCAATGAAGATATTGAAAAAGTGTTAAAGCTCAATGAACAGGTGAACGTAGGCAATTGGTACCTATACCAATAATTTACAGAGATTACTGTTTATGGATCAAATTTTCCACCATATAAGCTGCCCAAGTACCTTCCAATGAGGATATTTGCCTTGGATTACATCAGGCAAATAATCCACTCAAACAATATCCATTTTGTGGAAGCCAAAAAGAAGTCTTAATTCAAAATTAAGACACAAATAGGACCTTTTATCTATAACAGTAGAGAAACAGGAGAGGAAGCATACCTCCTATTGAAACAAATGAAATTTACTCTTAGTTCTACATGGTCTTATGACCCCTTTGGGGTAATTTCTAAGCTAAGAGTGGAACAAAAGGCAACTCCCTATGTGCATACCCAAAGACCAGAAATAGAGAAATATAGGAACCAACAAAATTGGGTAGAGAACATATTACAGGAGGCCAAAGATCAAGTGCTTTCCAGTACTGCCTCCAAGACTCCCATACCCAAAGAAAAGACCGAGAAGAGACCGAGAGAGGAAGACTTTCCTTAAGTCACAAAAGTCTCAGCCAAATAATTTAATATATATAAAATAATGTTAAGACAGGCTCTAAGATAGAATTCCCACCACTGGAGGAAACATAGGGTACCATCATACTCTTGAGCTTTCAAACTTTTAAGTTTGATAGCAGTACCATTGATTCTCCATCATCCTCGACTACTAAAGAGATTCCATCTACAATACCTCAGACACCAGAGTCATATACAAAACATAGGCAGCTGGATATTTTCCAGAGATATAAAGAGATTAAACAGAGGAATGAATCCATTCGTGACAACATCTCTGCTCAATTTAGGAAGCAGTCTTCCTCAATCTAGCATAGGCTCATCTCAACCTATGACACAGAGAAGGGGAGAATTCACATGGCATTCCTAGAGGCCCAGGTTCGACAACCAAAATCAACAGCTGACTTGAAGAAGACTAACTTCAAGTTTGAGACAAAAGATGTTCAACATTTGGATCAAATGGACATGCACAGGCAGACAAGAGAAATGGTCTACTCAACCTTCACACATACTGCCCTCACTACTTCCAAACTACAACTTTCATTAAACAATGTTCAATCTAATCTTAAATTAGAGAAAGTTTCCTCTCTTGCTAAAGACAACAGAATTAAATATTTGGAGGAAATGGTGATTAAAGCAGTGTTTGATCCTGGAAATTCAAAGGCCATGGAAGAAATTATCAAGAAGAAGAATGTTGACATAGCAGCCCTGAAGAAGAAATTGAAGTTTCCTGCAACTGAAGATCCCCAAGCAAAGGAGTTAGGAGAGACAAAGTTACAGAAAGAAGAAATGCTCAAGCTACTAGTGGAGCAGAGTGCACAAATCAAGGAGATGGAAGTAGAGATGGATAAGATGATCAAAGAGAAGGAGTAGAGCTCTCAACTAGCATTGGTTCCTCTTGATGCAGTACCAATTTCATCCCTACTTCAAACAAGTATTCCTACAACAACTACAATAGTAGGGTCATCCTCTTTTGCAGTACCTCCTTCTTCAACTCCAGATGATTCAATTAAGTTGGATGAATCCCTAGAAAACATGTCTATACAGGGAGAAGAGATAAAGAAACTAATACCGGAGTTCAAGGCATTACAGGAGTAGAAAAAAAGATTTGCGAATTCCCTCCTAACAGAAGTACACAAATCCTAGACACATTCCCAGAGATTGTAGCAGATGGAGAAAGACGCTTGTTATAGAAAAATATGGGCACTGCAACCCAATCATACTTGTCCATAAACCAAGGGCTTCTAAGTCCCTAAAAGTGTTGTTTCATACCCTAAAAGAGCAAGGTCAGCTGATTACATCATCTCCCAGAAGTTATCCATGAGAAACTACTCAGAACTGGTCAAAGCAGGACCATACAGACTGCCCAGTGCTAAAAGTGCAATGCATCTCACCTACCCCATGCAAAAAGTGTGATGCATAGTGGAAAGCCCTTCTATAGGGTGTGATGAGCAAGAGCAGACAAATGGCACAAGCAGTTTGCTAGGTGGAACCCAGAGAATCTTCTAGAAACTGCTCATTTGACACTTGCCTCTTGAATTCGCCCAGGGATGAGTAAGAGATCTGAAATCTCCATGTGGAACCAAGAACTATCAGTGAAATGACACTAATCAAAATCCCAGAAGCTGACTCACTCTCCTGTAAACATCTATATATGGATCCCTCATCCAAGAGATCCAAAGGCTGGAATTTTGTAATTTGCAAGGAAGTGTTGTTAGTTTCTCTTTGAAGACATTGTTGAGTGATCTTGCTTTGTATGAGGTGAAGAGGGCTTTCATGCTGGGAGAATGACGTTGGGTCAGGCCAAGTGGTTTTAATTCTCTCTTCTACTACTTTTACTAATAAAGATATTTGATTTTTCCTCCATATTCTTGTGTATCTCTGAATATTGTGTTGATATATGCATTTGTATGGTCAATATATATCTGATCCTATATTGTTTACAGTGAAAGATCTCTATGCTTTGATGGTATTATGCTGCCATGAATCTACAGGTGTTCTTTGAAGTGGGACAATTAAGGAAGCATGAGCGAGATTCTGTCAAAGGCAAAAGGAAACAAGCAAGGAGCCAAGTGGAAGATTGATGTTGGTACTCTCTGCTTCTTTCTCATCTCTCTCTCATAAAGGAAAAACAAGTGACTTTAATCTGTTTGTTTCTAAGATAGCTACCCATCTTAGTGAGACTAGCAGCTTTGAATAGACACTAGATTTCCTGATAACAAAATGGTGACTCCGCTAGGGAGTGATTAGTTTGATTGCTTGTCTATATTTGTTTTATTCATAAACCACAGACGGAGCCTGAAGTTAAGCCAGCTAGCCTTCGAACTGCATTTGCTATGCAAGTGAAAAGTAGATCAACGCTACTTCATTCAATCTCCAAGTTTGTTTATGAACTGAACAACTGACTTGAAAACATCCTAAGTGCCGTAGAGGTAGCTTAAGTAACCTCATTAGATCAGCCCTATACTCTGTAGTTACTGACTACCATTTGTTCAGCCTAAATCCCTGGACTAAACTGCAAACTGTGACCAAAAACCAAGCTAAAGTCTCATGCACCCTCTGCTTTAGGCAAACTGGATGCATCACACCTCCCATGTGCAGTAGGGGGATCCATCCCTGTTTCCCTTTGTTACAGGTGTGATGATTAGACAAGACTAGATCTGCCTCCATATTTTGGTTTTTTCTTCACTGTCTTCAGTTTTATTCAGGAGTTTTGTTGTCTATAATCAGTAGACCATTGTTGAAACCCCCTTCCTTTGCATCATTCAGCCTCCATTGTACAAATATTTTTGAATTTTTTTATGTATTTTTCGCCATTCACAGTTCTCATTTACAAAATAGTATCTTAATCGAACTGTCGTCTTTTGATTTGAAAGTGTCGCAAGTGTCGTTTGCAGTCAAAGAAAAGAATCCTACTGTTCTTGATAATCGATTACACTGTTACTCTTGTATTTGATCTGAATTTATAGTTTTTCAAGTGTCGAAAGTAGTTTTCAATTCAAAATCGCAAAGTGTCGTCATTATCTTCCTTTCATTTTTGAAGAGAAATTTGTCAGTACTGTCGCTTTGAAAAGATAATTCAGATTTGTACTCAGCATTCTTTTTGTCATTCACACATTAAGAAAGCGAAAAACAAATACATGCATGTGCATTTGCATTTAGACTGCTTGTTGGTTTGATTTAGGACAGTGCATCTAGTGTGTGCTCTATACTCTATGTTGAAAGAATATCATTTCTCTTTCCTTAGTAGCTAGGATTTTCATCGCAAAAAGAAGATTAAATGATTGTTTATCATCTTAGATTGCATTTTAGGAGTTGTATATCTACATCACACGGTGAACCTTAAAGGAAAACTTCTTAAGAAAGATCAACTGTAAAATAAATTCAATGAACATAAAAACGCTTTGGAACCTAACGCACAACATCTAGAAGTCTAGGCTAGAGACGTATTCCGGCGTTGTAAAGCTTGGTAACTGTCACTTTCATCGTAGGTTGGGTGATTCCTCCTCTTTGAGACGATAAGTGCCAGTACGGACTTGTGCTCCCATGTACCGTCGAGTATATATTGGGAGACCACAATAGGCTATATCATTTATCCTTAGGAAGCCGTGTCTGTCGCCCGATCGATCGCAATGCATTGAACACAGCATTTGGGAAGATTGATTGCCCTACCGTAAAAAGTATTTTGTAGCTTTGCGATTGGTTTGGTAATCCCTCTGTCTAGATTTCCAGAGTAGTCTCTTTCGTTCCTTTTCAGACTCCTTAAAGGAAAAGGTCCATTTGAGCACTTGTCACTTCAAGCTCATTAAAAATCGAAGGCGACTAGAGTCATCTTTAGCTTTTTCTCGACTCTTGAAAATTGAAAAAGCAAGTTGTGTCAAAGCGTCTAAAATTTATTTTAATCGGAATAACATCACTATTCCCTCGTTGGTCTTAGGTTGAGAAAATGGAGTCCACCAACCAAGGATTTCCCCTTGGGGGAAATCCTAGTCGTTTCTCCTCTTGGGGAGATGTTGGTGCACCTGATATGGCCACTTTTTCCCTTCCAAGACTGACAATTGGCCTACTGTATGGCTTTTCTTGACCTTTGTCGTTCAAAGCACCGTGATTCCTGAGAAATCAAATCAGCAACTAGATGATACCAGAGTTCCCCCCCAACCTTCTACTTCGTTTGTCTCTCCATCTCCTTCTTCCTCTTCGCTTGGTGAAGATAGTAAAACTAAAATCCAACTAACTGAGAAGAAGAAGAAAGGGAAGGAGAAGAAGAAGAAGAAGGAGCCAACGACAAAAGGGGGCACCCGTGCATCATCTAGCAAAAATCCACACACTGCATCGTCCAAACCTAAATCTCCATGTATCATCTGCAAAGGAGACCACTATCACCAAGTTTGTCCCTACATCCCACGGATCTTAAGGGACTGGTCTCCCCGCTTGCACAATCCGGTGTCGTCAACCTTTGACGATCATGTTGAGAGTACACCGTCAACTAGTGAAAACGAAGTCACCGGACATAAGGGAAAATCCAAATTTCCCTGCAAACTGTGTGAAGGCGATCATGCCCTCCAACGTTGTCCCTTCCTGGACGAAGCTAAAAGAGTCTTGGATAATCGTCCTGCGTCACCGCAGCGACTTCCTCCTGGATACAAGAAACTCTTGCCGAGTCCATTGCTAGTTGAAAATCTGACTGACACACCTTTGTTGTCGGTCGAAGCACCTATCATTGAAGATGAACCCTCTAAGTCCACATCGGACCAAATTCAACAGGTCGAGATGGCAGTCGACCCCATCTTGTCTTCAGAGGAGTTACCTTTAGATGATACAGTCACCAAAGAGAATGAGGACGACACCGTTCAAATTCTCTTTGTAAACACAGACTCCGATGAACATGGGGGCAATCTACCCATTCCTTTACCGTAGGAAGGAAGTTCATCAGAGTTATATCCGACTGTTTATTCGGTCCCACCTCCAAGCAACCTAGTCATTTCCTTTTATTGGAACCTACTAGGCAGACCCCGTCTACCGTCCAATGTACCATTCTGAATCATTGTACAAGCTTATAGAATGGTCATGGTCGGTACTATCATAGATGAGGGGGCTTCTGTGAGTATCCTTTCCTCAACTGCTTGGAAAGCGATTGGTTCGCCATCGCTTATGCTTGATATGCGAAACCTGACAGGCTTCGACAAAGGAACCAGTCGACCGTTAGGGATCCTTCCAAATTTGCCTATAACTTTGAGAAGGAAAACCATTTATATGAACGTAATGGTAGTCCAAGGACCTTTAGATTATAATATACTCCTTGGGCGCGACTATATTTATAGCATGGGAGCCATTGTCTCCTCACTCTTTCGAGTAATGTGTTTTCCGCATGAAGGCAGAGTGGTCCAGCTCGTAGACCAGCTTTCATTCCCCGGCTCACACATAGCTAATAGTCAAATTCCATTCGTAAATGGTCTTTTCATGCAAGGAATGTCTCATCATTCTCCAGTCCGTCCACCTGAAGAGTGCGAGTAATTCGGTGGCGATGACTGAAACCCAGGGGGCATGCACCCTGGTCTGCTTCGGTCAGGAAAACCTTGGGTATAGTGTAGGTTTCCACGAAGGATATATGACTAGTCTGACACACCTGTCCGTATAGGAAAATGGGATTAGACCGGAATAAGATTCCCTCATCAAAAGTTATGTGAGTGGAGGCGACTGCGCCACTTACCTTTGTCTATTTCAATAGACATCGCCAAGGAAGTGTTTTGTCTGCGATGTAGATGGAGCAAGCTTGCAAATGTGAGAACTTTCATATGGTAATCTGGAAACTCTACTTCGCTATACCTGGGGGCATGCAAACCTTTTGTGCGCAAGTGAAAAGTGACCAACGTAATGCTAACCCTATAGTTCTACTAACTTCAACTGCTTAAGTTAGGTGTTGGCCTAATCAACCATTCACGTTTGTCGAGACCAATGGAAATGGTAGAGTAAAGGATATGTTTTCCGACGGGAAACTATCCTACCTAACCGTAGTAGTTCTCTAACCCCTAGGACAGTAGTTCGTCATTCCTAGCTTGCACAATGAAAGGAGTTGGAGCATAATTTTGAATGGCGCAAGCTCCCTAAAAAATGAACCTATCGATGCGACATCCTTATTATACGACTGGCGCAAGAAGTTTTACATGAAGTTCAAGCTCGTTAAAAATTAAACCTAGCAATGAGCATATGTTCCACCAGAGTTTAAGCTCATTAAAAAATGAACCCACTTCCAGTAAATAACCATTGAGATCGAAGTATTCTCAGCTCTTGAGCCTTGGTCGTGTTCTTACCATCACCTCCACTCTTTTTTAGCCGATCATACGCCTCCATTTGATTGTTTACCCCTTTTGAGGAACATTTGCGACAAGTGATCCTATCAGCCACCTTCTTTACACTGCCGTGATTGAAAAGTTCCAAACATTACCTGGAATTAGTTGTTATGCGAAAACATCACTTGTTCCTCAAAAAACGAGTCTCCTTTAAGCTCTTTTCATCTGACTCGTAAAATATGAAAAGATTGCTAAGCGATTGGCCTCTCCAGCGCATTAAAGTGATTGTAAGTGCCATCCCTCCTCTAGATTTTAATCTTTTTGGACCTGAGGGATTATTACACAAAAATATCGATCGTTTGTCTTGTTCGGCTCATTAAATTATCGAAAAGTCATCCCTTTCGCATTGTTTTATACTTTTTCAACTTAAGGGATTATACTACGAAAAAAGAATATTGCAGTCTCCTTTCCGTCTCTTTTCAGACTGTCTAAAATTGAAAATAACCGAGTTATCCTTGTTGTTAAACTCGTTAAAACAATAGCGACAAACTTGTCCATTCAAACAAGAGCGAGTTTCACTGTCGCTAGGCTCATTAAAACATAGCGACGGGTTTGCTCGAAGGGCAAATTATAGAACAAGCATATGTTATCCTCCTCAAGCTTGACACAAATAAAGAGGTACTGGTCAGAAATGACTAGGGAAAAATTGGGAAGAAAACTTGAAGAAACTTTATTGGTAGCTGGTAGCTCTTGAACATGACACTTTCACTCCATCACCATGATTGAGTCAGGTTGGGTTATTCTGTTCACCAGTCATATCACCATTGGTCCACCATACCATCCACTTTTGGGGTTAACGCTACCAATCCATTTCAGTGTCGCCAATATGTTCAAGAGAAGTCGCTCAGAGAATTCACGTACCCAGTTGTGTCTCATCCACTGCAATACCTTCACGCTTCAATCTTTCATGACTGCCACCTTGAACCTTGTATCACCAGATCGTTTTCACCTCTATAAAATCATTTGTTCCGTTCCGTGTCGTAGATGTGGGATCCATCAATGCCCTCCTACGATGAGTCACTTCTTGTCGACATCAGCTCATTATCCAAGAAGCCGACTTAGGAACAACCCTTTCAGTACTTTGAAGCTTGCATGCCTCAATGGCAAGTTTCTCACTTCCGGCGATAGGTTTATATTAATGGCCTTCGACTGAAAGATTTTGTGTGGTGTTCAACATCAACTCATGTATTCACACCACGTGAATTGTACTGCAGTACCTTGAGGGTCATCATCATCATCGGTGATTCCTCTCACACATGTTAACAGCTTGCATCATTGGTTGGTAATCAGGTGATGTCCTTCCATGTTCGCATCAGAACATCTTTTCACATGGATCGACTTGTACTTCAGGCGAAGATTGGACGAGTTTCGAAGACCCCAGATCTAGTTTCATCCATCCGGGCTGCGATATATTTAGGAAAATAAAGACATCAAATGTACATCATTGCTGCATAGATAATCATCCAAACTAAGGGATGATGGCTCTACCAGAATCATCAGTCTGCACACAGACGATTTTTGTCCTATGTACATGAAAATGAATTTATCAAAGCCGAGCATGGGAATGCCCGCCTCAGCTAGATCATGAAAAATATTATGAAGATAATGTATTGTATTGTATCTTATTACAGGTCACCTTCTAGTTTGAAAAACCTTGGATCCTCATTATAAAGCATTTCACCCGACATCAAAAAGGATTTATGACCTCATACTTTAGGGGGCAACTGTTACAGACAAATTTGGGCATTGCAACCCCAATCATACTTTTCCATAAACCAAGGGCTTCTAAGTCCCTAAAAGTGTTGTTTCATACCCTAAAAGAGTAAGTTCAACTGATTACATCATCTCCCAGAAGTTCTCCATGAGAAACTACTCAGAAATGGTCAAAGCAGGACCATATAGACTTCTCAGTGCTAAAAGTGTGATGCATCTCACCTGACCCATGCAAAAAGTGCGATGCATATTGGAAAGCCCTTCTATAGGGTGCGATGAGTGAGAGCAGACAAATGGCACAAGCAGTTTGCTAGGTGGAACCCAGAGAATCTTCTAGAAACTGCTCATTTGACACTTGCCTCTCTGAATTCGCCCAGGGATGAGTAAGAGATCTGAAATCTCCATGTAGAACTAAGAACTATCAGTGAAATGACACTAATCAAAATCCCAGAAGCTGACTCACTCTCCTGTAAACATCTATATATGGATCCCTCATCCAAGAGATCCAAACGCTGGAATTTTGTAATTTACAAGGAAGTGTTGTTGGTTTCTCTTTGAAGACATTGTTGGGTGATCTTGCTTTGTATGAGGTGAAGAGGGCTTTCATGCTGGGAGAATGATGTTGGGTCAGGCCAAGTGGTTGTAATTCTCTCTTCTACTACTTTTACTAATAAAGCTATTTGAGTTTTCCTCCATATTCTTGTGTATCTCTGAATATTGTGTTGATATATGCATTTGTATGGTCAATATATATCTGATCCTATATTGTTTACAATGAAAGATATCTATTCTTTGATGGTATTATGCTGCTGTGAATCTATAGGTGCTCTTTGAAGCGGGAAAAGTAAGGAAGCAGGAGCGAGATTCTATCAAAGGGGAAAGGAAACAAGCAAGGAGCCAAGCGAAAGATTGAGGTTGATACTCTCTGCTTCTTTCTCATCTCTCTCTCGTAAAGGAAAAACAAGTGACTTTAATCTGTTTGTTTCTAAGATAGTTACCCATCTTAGTGGGACTAGCAGCTCTGAATAGACACTAGATTTCCCGATAACAATGCTGCCATGGGTAATACCTTAGCCAGGTCAAAGAAAATATTTGGAAATATATCAATGAAGATATGATAGATATCTGGCCTTCAATATAGATTATATTTGAGCAACAAGAATTGATTGAAAGGTCTAATGATTCCATTGAACAAATCAAAAAATAGTTGGGTGACAAATCCAGTGAAGCTACTGAGCTCATAAAAGTCCTTAACTCTAAAAACAAATAGGAATTAGAAGAGCTAGAGATTGAAGATAGAACAAAAACAATATTGGAAGTCAAGAAGTTGCTAACTAAGAGAAATTTGGTGAGACAACTTAAAGAAAATTGTCAAATTCTAGACACTGGTGTACAAATATTCTTTAAAAATATCGAACCTCTCTACAAAAAGGGACTTCCTAATTTATTAGTAATAAATGATAAGTTCAGTATCTGGTCTGATTACAATGAGAAAATAATGACCAAGGTAAAGAGAGTTCCAAGGTTACAGGTGGAAGCGTTATCATATGACTTTGACATTCTTGGAAGCATTACCATATGACCTTGACATTCGGTATGAAATGAAACACATATTCATTTCCAAACCGACATTTGCTAAATACACTTAGGTCGATGAAGTTTACAGAAAGCTACTGAAGAAAAATATCCCAAGTGAGCAGCGTTGCGATAAATTATGTGAATTACTGGAGTAAGCAGTGGATTCGATTATATAGCTCAGCATCAATAGCACAACAAAATTCAAAGGGCCAGACAGTCAACGATTCCACTAATTTAGTGCCAGCACTACAGGCAGTTCGAATTTTGCTAAATATTTGTAATAAGTTAGATAGATTCATTGTTGGAATTCCTAAATACATCCTAGTAAGTTTTGACAAGATATTTTGTAAATATCTTATAAATACTTCTCTTTTAGAAGTATCAAGGGTTGATTACTGCGTGGATTTTTGCATTCCAGAATGCTATTGTAATATTTTCTATTTGATGGGTTGATCAGTAATAAAGAGGAAATTCTTCATAGGAATCATGTGTTAGATTATTTGGTGATGTGTTTCTTACACTGTTAATGTTTTACTACTTTGTTTCCATACTTGTGTTTTCTGAATCTAAATTATTTTATAGAAAATTGATGAACATAATATGTTGAAAAATACGCTCTGCTTCTGGCTGAAAATAATTTCTATGTTTTCTTCTCATATAATGTTAAGGAATTATTTATTGCTCTTTAACTTCTATTGAACTTATATCTTTTATTCCATTCCATTTCACTTAAATAGAAAGGATCTAGTTAGTTTAGCTACCCTTCCCTGTGAAACTCCTTTCTAAAAGTTGAAACAGACCCCCTTTGAACTATAGACTCCATAGCCCACTAGAAGGTTCAGGTACTTAATCAACCAATCAATTTAAAACCAAACTTCCAACAATCATAACTAGCTTAATGTTTAATACAACAAAGTTAAATCTTATAGAGAGGGCCCTCTCTGAAGCTAGCAGGGCTATATCCCAGCTTCCAAAGTAGGTTTGTGGTTACCTTTGTGATTTTCTTCTGCAACCTCGGAAAATTACAGAGTGCTAACATTCTGGCGACCATAATGGGGACTTGAAAAAATCCTTCATTTCATTTCATAAGGTTAATTTCCCTAGTTCCTAAAACTTTATTTCAGGAAGAACAATGATTCAAATTTAAGAAATAAAGGATTAGAGGTTGTTCATCACTTTTAAGATTTGCCTCCAAAAATAATTTATACCATATCTAATCCTAATCTAGAACCACCTAAAATTTTAGATGATTGTGAAAAAATTCTAAGAAAAAGATTTTAGGTCCCTATACTACTAGTGTAACCCCTTATTGTTATTAGTACAACCCCCTTATTATATTATTGTGCCCATGTAGTCCCCATATTGTTATTATTGTGCCCCATAGAAGCCCACTATTGTTATTATTGTGCCCTTACATTATTATTTTTATGTCGGCTCTGATTATATTATGACCCGTTACACTCCTATATATAGAAAGGAGGTCTTTTCATTTGTATCATCCAAGAATTTTTCATTTGTGTAATGTAAAGGAGGTTTCCCCCTCGAAGAGGCTGAATTATAAGGCGTTGATCTATCTTTTTGTGAGCTGGTTTCATAACATTTGGTATCATAGCTTTGGATTCTAGGGTTTCGCTGCTCTAAACAGGTCATCGTGGAATTTTTGCTATAAATCTTTCGCTACAAAGTTTCAGAAGCTAAAAAAAAACCATTTGAGAAGAGATCGGTCTGAACCTCGACTTCAAATTTCAGATCCTCTCATGCTATATTTTCGAAGATATATTCTGAGGAAGTTAGGGTTTTTGCAGACACTCGGATTACATTCCAAATAGGCCAACTTGGAAAAATCATCATAACTTTCTCTCTGAGCATCAGATTGAATTTTCGTAAAAAGTTACAGAAAGAGGATGAAATGTAGTTTTTTTTGGTACCCTTTTCAGAACCTAAGGTTGAAACAGGGACCTGTGGCATGTCGTACAATTTCGCTCTACTGAACAAGTCTATAAGCAGGTCACCGTGGGAGATTTGGCATAGCTCTTCCTTGGAGAATCCAATCTTGATCAGACTTGCGGGGTTAGAAATAGGACTCAAAGGGCTATTATAGACCGAAATTTCAGAACTGGAATATCTGAAATTATAGAGTTACATTCATTTCAAGATCGAGCTCCTAAAATCAAGAAAAAGCGAGATGAGGAAGTTTGATGGCAAGGATCTGGTAAATTGGATACTACAGATGGAGAAATATTTTGATCTACATGGTGTACCACTGTTACAAAAGGTATGTATTGCATGTAATTATTTAGAACTGAATCAATTTTTATGGTATAAAGGGATTTTTTCTCGTAAACCACTTGTCACATGGTCAATTTTCACGGAGGAAATGATAGCACATTATGAGGATACAAAGAGAAACACCTTCTTTAGCCAATTGATAAATCTCAAACAAAAGTGTACAATGGCAAAGCACATTGAGGACTTTCAAAATTTGTATATAAGGGTAAATGATATTCCAGAGAAGCAAAGGATCGATGTCTTCATAGGTACTTTAAAGGATAACATTCAACATGAGGTTCGTGTTTGGGAACCTGATTCTTTGGAGAAGGCATTCAGGTGGGCAAGAAAAATTGAAAGTGAAATTATGGAAACAAGGAATTCTACCCCTCACAACTATAAAGATGGAAGTGTTGTTTATCCTAGCCTTCCACAACCTACAAGGGTGACACCACAACAATTGGAAGAAAAAAGAGCAAAAGGACTTTGTTACAATTGTGATAATGAATACATTAAAGGTCATAAGTGTGTTGCGAAGAAATTATTTTACATTGAGTATGAAGAGGAGGAAGAAAAGGATCGAGAAACATCAAAAGAAGAGGATATACACTAGGAACCAACCCTAGAGAAAGGAGAAATGAATCCGACCATATCTTGTAAAGCATTGGCAAGAATTACCACTCCTCAAACTCTGAAGATAGAAGGACATATCAAGAAGATAAAGGTTCAAGAAGTGAAAAATCACATCGAGAAAGAAGAAATGAATCCGACCATATCTTGTAATGCATTGGCTGGAATTACCACTCCTCAAACTATCAAGATAGAAGGACATATCAAGAATAAAAAAGTTCAAGAAGTGAAAGATCACATCGAGCTTCAAGAAATGAATCCGACCATATATTGTAATGCATTGGAAGAAATTACCACTCCTAAAACTCTCAGGATAGAAGGACATATCAAGAAGAAAAAGATTCAAGAAGTGAAAGATCACATCGAGCATCAAAAATAAGTTCTCCAACTTTTAAAGGATAACGCCACGTTGGTGCAAAATCCAATGAAACAACAGGAAAATCAACATCGCAGTGAAATAAGTTTTGATGTAGGCGATTGGGTATTTTTACGACTACATCTCAAGCAAGCTATTTATGAGAAGAAAATTTTGGCAATATTACATGCACTTAAGAAATGGCGACCTTACCTAATGGGAAGACACTTCAAGGTAAAAATGGATCATGATAGTCTTAAATACTTTTTAGAACAAAGATTACCTTTAGAAGAACATAAAAAATGGATCACAAATATGTTGGGTTATGACTTTGAAATCATCTACAAAAAAGGGAAGAAAAATGTTGTTGCATATGCACTCTTGAGAAAAGATGAGGATGTGGAAGCATTGTTTTGTGCTATTTCTATTATCCAACTAGATTGGATAAACGAAGCAAGGGATGAATGGAAGAATGACGAAGAAGTGTGGCCACTCATTCAAAAGTTGCAAATATTCCAATTCAAACAATATTGCTAGAACTTGATGAGGAAGTATAAATCATATTGGAACGGAGCAGTCACAGAAACAAGAACCCGACAGCTATGAAATCGATCAATTTCAGAGTATCTCATCAAGTGGAAGAACTTACCCGCTGAAGATTCCACATGGGAGGACAAGAATTTTATACCGAAGCATCAAGAACTACTCAAGCGTTGAGGACAACACTTTTTGAAGGAGAGGGGCATGTTAGGTCCCTATACTACTAGTGTAACCCATTATTGTTATTAGTACAACCCCCTTATTATATTACTGTGCCCATGTAGTCCCCATATTGTTATTATTGTGCCCCATAGAAGCCCACTATTGTTATTATTGTGCCCCATACAAGCCCACTATTGTTATTATTGTGCCCTTACATTATTATTGTTATGTTGGCTCTGATTATATTATGACCCCTTAGACTCCTATATATAGAAAGGAGGCCTTGTCATTTGTATCATCCAACAATTGTTCATTTGTGTAATGTAAAGGAGGTTTCCCCCTCTAAGAGGCTAAATTAGAAGGCATTGATCTATCTATTCTATCTTTTGTGAGCTAGTTTCATAACAAAATAAGTTTAGCTGAAAGCCAAGGAAGCAATAGCCCCCTTTCTAGGGAAAATTCCCTTCCTGAAAACCTCGATACCATACACGATATTCAGTTTGACTTACGTTTTGAACACAGTCTATTCAGGACTAAGTCTAAAAGTTTTGTTAATCAGATAGTGGTTGATGAATCTATTCTTCTGCCTTATAAACCTGTAGAACCATCTATTGAACTTGATTTGGATCAGCAAGCTCTCTAGGATTTTGACAAATTACAGGATCTTGTATCAACACTTGATCAAGCTGTGCACCAAGCATATATTCAACAATCTGTTGAAATTTCTGCTCTTACTATTGCATCATCATCTTACTCTTCCCAATCAGTTCATCCAACATCAGTTGGGCCTACCTCTTCTGTAATTTCTACTACTCATCCAGTAGTATCACGAACAGTCACCCAACCTATTCCCACAAATCATATATCTACACTTCCCTTAAGACCACGCATTGTTCCACTAAACATGGTTGCTCGTTATGCCCCCCTAGTTTTACCCGCCCAGTTGCATGATATGCCCCTAGACTATCAAACAAGAATTCCCCAATTTGATAGCACTGGTCCTGTCAATGCATAGCAGCACATAGATAAAATGAATGATTTCTTCGAACTTCATGAAGTAGATAAGAATGATGTAAAATTGAGGCTTTTTTCCTAGAGCTTAGAGAAGTAAGAAAATGTTTCAAAAACTTAGCAGCAGGTAGTATAGTTGACCTTTCTATTTTTCACCAATCTTTTCTAAATAGGTGGGAAACTAAAAAGAGCCCTCTACAGATCCTTAATGAATACAAGAACCTTAAGAGAGGACCAAATGAAACTGTAGATGAATGTTGTGATAGATTTAATAAGGTTTGCAATGCAATTCCGGCTGTCGTTAAACCTCCCCCTATCTTGGTCCTGATACATTTCCCAAAAGGATTCGATGTTGATATCCCCTATCAACTCAGAGAAAGAGATTCCATGACCTTAGAGGAAATGCACTCAAAGTTGAGGCTAATTTATTAGCCAAAAAAGCTAAATTAAAATATGACAAAAGGGTGACTATCAAAGAGGAACCTTCATATTATTCTACCACTGATTATAAAATAGACAGTCTACTAAGAATAGTGGAGAAAATGACCGATAGAATAAGAATATCTGATAGGGCTCCACTTAGAGAAAACCAAACTGGTCAAATCAAAAACCCAAACTTTAGAAGAAACCAACCCCAGATCAAACAAAGGGACCCAAAAGGTCCAAATCAATAGGTAAGACCTCCTTTCCACGAAAAGTTTACAGATGAGGAGGCAGAGATAGTCGATGACATAGATGATACGCAAATAAATTTAATGGGAGTTAATGATAATGACTCAACTTTTCTTACTCAAGAAGAACAAGACCTTTTTTTGTTATCCCAAGATGAAATAGAGCCTAAAGAATCAGAAGAGTATAAAAAGGGTTTTGAAAATGCAATTATGGAAGTCCATAAACAATACAATTTGAGGAGTAGGAAAACATCTGATGCTCCACCTTAAAAGCCAGCTGATACACCTGCAAAGAACATTGAAATTCTTGCGAGAAAGAATCATGATGTTCCAATCCAAATAAGACCTGATATTTCATCCAAATCAATTCAAACAAATGATCCCTCCACTAGCCAACCAAGAGACATATCCCAAAAGGATTTGGCTGATAAAAAAAAAACTGTCAATTTAAACAAAACTCAGACATCATTTAATATAGAACATGAATTGGCAAAGCTCAAAATACCCATTCCCCTAATAGAACTGATGAACAAAACGACATACAGATCCCAGGTAATGAAATCTTTAAGCATAGGAGAAAATACTGATATAGTCAATGTATCAGATGATCAACTTGAAATATTGTTTGGCCTGGAAGTCAATGGTAAACTTCAATATGGAGATGTTCCTCCATTTTACATTAGCTTAACCATTCATGATAAAATCTTACACAACATTATGCTTGACTCAGGGGCCTCTCGTAATCTCATGCCTAAAGTAATTGTGAAAAAATTAGGATTAGATATTACCAGAAGATACAAAGACCTCTATTCATTTGATTCCAGTCAAGTAAAGTTCCTTGGACTTATTAAGGATTTATGTGTCAACTTAGTCCAAATACCAGCTAAAAGTGTGGTAATGGACATAGTTGTTGCTGACATACCTCCTAAATATGGCATGTTGCTTTCTCGTTCATGGGGAACTAAACTACAGGGAACCCTCCAAATGGATATGACCTATGCTACAATTCCAGTTTTTGGTCAGAATAGGAGATTATATAGGGAAAAACTCATGAAATTCATGGTCACAACTCAGGATAGACCTAATAATTATCCCTTATATTCTGTTCATTCAGACCTTGACTCATTTATCCTATATAACGATGGAAAAGTACAGGAACAAGTTCCTGATCAAAACACTGCATTATGTCATGATAAGGAATATCAAACATTAGTCAGTGAACAAGATAACTCAAATGAAACTTTATGGAATTTGAGTTTTGATGGATCTGTTAGAAAAGAAGGGTCAGGAGCTGGTGTATGGGTTTCCAATTCGAGAACTCATCACTCAGAGGGTCATTCCTATAAATTGAATTTCCAATGTTCTAATAACATAGCAGAATATGAAGCCTTAATCTTAGGGTTGCAGCTTTTAAACAAGCTGGGTGCTAAATGAATTTCCATTCATGGATATTCTAAAATGGTAATTAAACAAATCAAAGGAGAATATTCTACAAAACATCCTAGGATGAGAGCTTATAGAAATGTTGTGTTGGATTTCCTAGATTCTTTTATTGAATATAGTTTGTCTGTGGTTTCGAGGGATCAAAACATTATGCCTGATGGTCTTTCTACTTCACCAAGTCCTTGCAAAATACCATTTTGTCCTACTTGCCAATATATTGTCGAAGTGAAAAATGGACCTACTGTACCTGATAACATTAGTTACTACCAGGTTTTTGGAAATGATGCCCAGATTGAGAATTTTTCGCAATATAAGGATGAATTTGAAGATGCTTATATAGATTCTGAAATTGATTTTGAAGATATTGTACATAATAGAGTGAATAAATTAGAATTGAATGAAATAGATGAAGAGAAACAAGAAACATAAATTTTACAGTTGAAAGACAATATCTTGCCTAGAGGACTAGTTCCATTAGAAGACTTGTTTGACTTTAATGATGTAGCTAAGAACCCAAAATTGAACCCACTGGAGCTAGAGTTGAGGAACATAATTTTGGAACTCAACAAGAACCTATGATGATCAAACTGTCCAAATCCTTACCCCCAACAGAAAAGTTGAAGTACATTAAATTGTTCAAAGAATTCATTCATGTCTTTGTCTGGAGTTATGAGGATATAAAGTCTTATGACACCAACAATATACAACATAAAATTCCCTTAAAAGAAGATCATAAACCTTTTAAACAGAAATTAAGGAGAATCAACCCAATGCTTATGCCTCTTATTGAAAAGGAGGTTAAAAGAATGTATGATGCAAAGATCATAGTGCCACTAATATATTCTAAGTGGGTGTCTAATTTGGTTCCGACTAGAAAAAAGTCTGGGGAAATCAAACTCTGTGTTGATTTTTGGAATCTGAATAAAGCTTCTTTAATGGACAATTACCCTCTGCCCAAGATGGACTACATTCTGTAGAAGGTGGTTGGATCCAGCAAAATTTCTCTGTTAGATGGCTTTTTTGGTTATAACCAAGTCTTAGTACACCTAGACGATCAAGAGAAGACAATGTTTACTACACCCTCGGGCACTTTCATGTATGTGAAAATGCCTTTTGGTCTAATGAATGTTGTTGCCACTTTTCAGAGAGCAATGGATTTCACCTTTGTCGATGAAATGGGTCACTTTATAATTATATATCTGGATGACATCATTATTTTTCTGAAAATAGACGGGGAACACTTAAATCACCTAAGAAGAGTTTTTGAAAAATATAGGAGATTTGGTATCTCCCTCAACTCGGACAAAACATTGTTTGGTTTACAAGAAGGAAAATTGTTGGGACATATAATTTAAAAGGAAGGAATCAAAATAGATCCCAGCAGAATTGAGGCTATATTAAAAATTAATACCCCTAGAAATGTAAAGGAAGTTCAATCTTTCATCGGATAGATAAATTTTCTGAGGAGGTTCATTCCTAATCTAGCAAAACTTTTAAAGAATATAACCAACATGTTGAGGAAATACACTAAGGCGAAATGGAACATTGAAGCTAAGTATTCATTTAACAAGGTAAAACAGGCTTTAACTCAGCCTCATGTATTAATTAGTCCATATTTTACAAAAGACTTTCTGATTTTCTCATTTGCTTCTGAGCACACGATTGTTGCAGTTCTCTTGCAAAAAAATAATGAAGGCCATGAAAAGCCTATTTCTTTCTTTAGCAAAGCTTTGAGAGATGCATAATTAAAATATGACATCATGGAAAAACAAGCTTTTGCCCTGGAAAAAGAAATAAAAGAATTTAGAGCGTATATTCTCCATTCACATATAATTGCCTTTGTTCCAAATGCAGTAGTAAAATATATACTAACCCAAAATGATCTTGATGGGAAAAGGGGTAAGTGGATTGTTGTTATATTAGAATATGATATTGAAATATGACCCACCAAACTCATGAAGGGTCAAGGGTTAGTAAACTTAATGGCCAAATCTAACTTACATGCTTTGGATATAAATTTTCTGGCAATTTTCAATGAACTAGATGAGCTGGCAACTCCACAGGTAGCAGAAGATTTTGCTACCTCTCCCTGGTATGCAGGCATTATTTATGTTCTACATTATTTACAAGCTCCTCTTGGTTTGACTAAAACGAAAGCTAGATTTATTAAACTTAAGCTGTCAAATTTTGTATTCTAGATAAAAATATGTATTGGAAAGATGTTGCTGGTGTTTTACTAAATTGTTTGTTGAAAGATGAAGCAGATAAAGTAACGCAGGAATTTCATGAAGGAGACTGCAGTGGACACCTGTACCAGAAGACTACTGCCAACAAAATCCTGAGAGTAGGTTATTATTGGCCCACTTTATTTTCTAATGTCCAAAAAAGAGTCACCTCATGCCACAAATGCCAAATATTAGAAGGGAAAGGAAACTATTGCCTTTACCCTTAAAGCCCATATATGCTGAAACTCCTTTCCAACAATATGGCCTTGACTCTATAGGAGAAATTCACCCTACCTCTTCTACCCAACATAAGTGGATTCTTACAACCACTTATTACTTTACAAAATGGATAGAAGCCATACCTACTAGACAAGCCTCTGATGCAGTCATCATTAAATTCCTAGAAAACAATATCCTTTCAAGGTTTGGATGCACTAGGAAAATTATCACAGATAATGTTGCAACATTTAGGTCAAAGAGGATGGTATATTTTTGCAAAAAATATCAGATAACATTGGGACATTCTACAGCCTATTACCCTCAGGGAAATGGACTGGCGGAATCTTCTAATAAAATCTTGGTTAATATTATTAAAAAATTATTGCAGGAGAACAAGAAATCATGGCACAACAAGCTCGTAAATGCATTATGGGCAGACAGACTTACTACCAAGAAGGCAATAGGCATGTCTCCATATCAACTAGTTTATGGAATAGGTGTTGTTTTTCCAACCTCGTTGTGAATTCTTGTTTTGAAAATGATTCAAGAATTAGAGGTTGAACCAAATGATCTACAAAGGAGAATAAATCAAACAATTCACTTGCAACAGTTAAGAGAGGAGTTCCAAAACAAAACTTAGTTGATCCAGGAAAGCATCAAAAAGACTTTTGACAAAAGAACTAAGGCTGATGATTATCAGATTGGAAATCATGTTCTGAAATGGGATTCCAAAATAGAAGAGAAAGGAAAGCATGGTAAGTTTGACAATCTATGGATGGTACCTTACATTATTCATTCTTATAGAGGTAATAGTTCATTTTTTCTGAAGGACATGGATGGAACAAAGCTACCAGGAGGACCTGTCAATGGCAGGAGCTTAAACATTATGTTTTTAAAGAGTAAAAAATAGTTTTTATCACACTCATAGTAGATACCATTTATTTTGTACTGTCATGATTGGGTAGCTTATGTCTGAAAGCTGAAGCCCGTGGAGAAGGCGCTAAGCTTTTAGTCATTTTTCCACCATAACTACAACAAACACAAAATATCAGATGCATTCAAACACTAAAGATAAGGATTCAAGGCTACTAGTCTACTGTTCTTGACACCTCACAAGGAGGGTTCCATCCCTAACTGGAGCCATTGTTAGGGTCCTATAATTTATAGGATAAAATGATGATTGAATGATTTCTTTCAGTATTTTAGTTTGTAAATAATATTTCATACTGCAAATAATTTCCAAAAAATATAGAAAAATGAAAAGAGGGTATAACTAGAAAAAAAAAAAATGATAAAAGAACCCACAAAAAAGAATGTGTGAAAGTGATGCCACTTGAAGTGCCACTAGTAGTCCAATACTTTTATAGTGAATAAATTCATGAAATTTTGTGCATCTTGTTTAAAATGCATCCTTCCCGTTTCCTTAGTAAATGCAGCTCCCAACAACTGTTTATCCAACGGTCCTGCTCCAGTTATGAGTCTATAAAGCTCCATTTCTCATGCGCCACACATCCCTTCCTCATTTTCCTACTATTACATTTCTCTTGCCCTCTACGTTCTCTCTTATTGACAACTGTTTACAGAGATATTACCTCCAAGATTTTTCCCGCAAAATTTATTGTGACCATCTGCAAATTCCCTCTATCAATTTCTCTCACTTTCATTTTGTTACCACTATGGCCCCCAAAACTGCCACTATGGTGAATCCTATGCTCACCCCCTCTATGGATTTAGACCACATCCCCCTTGCTGACCGAGATTACAAGATTGCTGAGACACAATGTGAATTCGATCTATTCGAATTACGTTGTTGGTTCCGTGACAATTACCTTGACCAGTCTGACGAAATCAGCCTTTGGCAGTCTAGACTCCCCCTATTCGTTTTCCCCCAGTCTTACTATTTCCCTGAATTCTTCCTCAAGTGTCATGCCTCTTACCTTTCAAGTAATAGGGCTATCATCTCCCCCAATGGTGAAATCCTTTTCACCATCACCTCTGAAAGTATAAACCAAATGTTGTAGGTCCCCTACAGTGACTCTCTAACTCCCTTTTCCCTCGAAGTTCTTAAAGAAATATACCAGAAACTCACCTTTCCTTAGAGAGCCAAAATATTTGAGGTCTTCCTACCAGAAGATTCTCAACTCCCCAAGAAGAATCCCCCTTATCCCTCTTCTATTTTCCCTCAAAGAACCAGATAGATTATCTTTGTCTTGTCATGCTTACTTGGTTACTATTCAGATGAATGGGTAGATGAGCCTATTTTAGGCTTTCTATCCACTCTTTCTACAGAGGAAGGGCTATCAGTCACCTTTGACTATGGTCACTTCCTTGCTAATGTAATTCATGAACAATTATCATGTACATGTTCATTTTCTTCTAGACAAACAGGTTTCCCTTTGTAGTACAGAAGCTCGACCAACAAGGAGAGCCTCAGTTCATTATTTTCTGGACCTCCATGGTCAGAAAAAAATCACAGGAATTCAATTTTACAGAATTTATTGATCAGTTTGTGTATCCAACAACTTGTTTGTTGAGTGGCCAATAGGTTCTAAGAATCAATGAATATATTCAGAAAGTGTTACAACTCAGTGAAAAGGTGAAGATAGGCGATTGGTACCTATACCAATCATTTACAGAGATCAGAGTTTATGGCTCAGGGTTTCCACCATATAAGTTGTCCAAGTACCTTCGAATGAGGATATTTGCCTTGGATACATCAGGAAAATAATCCACTCAGACAATATCCATTTTATGGAAGCCAAAAAGAAGTCTCAATTTAGAATTAAGACACATATAAGACCTTTTATTTGTAACAATAGAGCAACAGGAGAGGAAGCAAACCTCCTGCTGAAACAAATGAATTTCCCTCTTAGTTTTACATGGTCTTATGACCCCTTTGGGTAATTCCTAAGCTGAGATTCGAACAAAAGGCAACTCCCTATTGGCATACCCAAAGGCCAGAAATAGAGAAGTATAGGAACCAAAAGAATTGGTTAGAGAACACATATCAGGAGGTTGAAGAGTAGGTTCTTTCCAAGACTACCTCAGAGACTCCCATACCCAGAGAAAAGATTGAGAAGAGACCGAGAGAGGAAGACTCTCCTTCAGTCACAAAAGTCTCAGCCAAAGAATTTAAGATATATACAAAGAAGGTTAAGACAGGCTCTAAGATATAATTCCCACCACTGGAGGAAACACAGGGTACCATCGTACTCTCTAGCCTTCAAACTTTTAAATTTGATAGCAATACCACTGATTCTCCATCATCCTCTACTACTAAAGAGATTCCATCTACAATACCTCACACACCAGAGTCATCTACAGAACATAGGTAGCTGGATATTTTCTAGAGATATAAAGAGATTAAACAGAGGAATGAATCCATTCATGACAACCTCTCTGCTCAATTCAGGAAGCAATCTTCCTCAATCTAGCATAGGCATTCTTACATGCCCAGGTTCCACAACCAAAATCAGCAACTAACTTCAAGCAAGCTACCTTTGAGTTTGAGGCAAAGGATGTTCATCCTTTGGATCAAATGGACATGCACAAGAAGACAAGAGAAATGGTCTAATCAACCTTCACACAGACTGCCCTCATTGCTTCCAAAATACAACTTTCATTAAACAATGTTCAATCTCAACTTAAACTGGAGAAAGTTTCCTCTCTTGCTAAAGAAAACATAATTAAATATTTGGAGGAAATGGTGATTAAAGCAGGTTTTGATCCTCGCAATTGAAAGGCCATGGAAGAAATTATAAAGAAGAAGAATGTTGACATAGTAGCCCTAAAGAAGCAATTGAAGCTCCTTGTGAATGAATATCCCCGAGCAAAGGAGTTAGGAGAGATAGAGTTACAGAAAGAAGAAATGCTCAAGCTACTGGTGGAGCAGAGCGCACAAATCAAGGAGATGGAGGCAGAGATGGATAAGATGATCATAGAGAAGGAGAAAAGCTCTCAACTAGCAGTGGTTCATCTTGATGTAGTACCAATTTCATCCCTACTTCAAACATGTATTCCTACAACAGCTACAATAGTACGAGCATCCTCTTCTGCAGTACCTCCTTCTTCAACTATAGATGATTCAATTAAGTTGGTTGAATCCCTAGAAAACATGTCTATACAGGGAGAAGAGATAAAGAAACCAAGACACGAGGTGAAGACCTTACAAGAGAAGAAAACAAGATTTGAGAATGCCCTCCTAACAGAAGTACACAAATCCCAAACACTTTCCCAGAGATTGTAGCAGATGGAGAAAAACACTGCCATGGGTAATACCTTAGCCCAGGTCAAAGAAAATATTTGGAAACAGATCAATGAAGATATGATAGATATCTGGCCTTCAATGCAAATTATATTTGAGCAACAGGAACTGATCGAAAGGTCTAATGAAGCCATTAAACAAGTCAGAAAATAGTTGGGTGACAAACCCAGTGAAGCTACTGAACTCATCAAACTCCTTAACTCTAAAAACAAATAGGAATTAGAAGAGCTATAGATTGAATATAGAACATAAACAATACTAGAAGTCAAGAAGCTGTTGACTAAGAGAAATTTAGTGAGACAACTTGAATAAAAGTGTTAGATTCTGGACACTGGTGTACAAAGATTCTTTAAAATGATAGAACCTCTCTACAGAAAGGGACTTCCTAATTTATTGGTAATAAATGATAAGCTTAGTACGTGGTCTGATTACAGTGAGAAACTAATGACCAAGGCTAAATATAGTTCGAAGGTTACAGGTGGAAGAATCAGCATGACAGGAAAAGCGTTCTTGGAAGCGTTATCATATGACCTGGACATTCAGTATGAAATGAAACACATATTCATTTCCAAACTGACATTTGCTAAATACACTAAGGTCAACAAAGTTTACAGAAATTTATTGAAGACAACTATCCCAAGTGAGCAGCGCTGGGATAAATTATGTGAATTACTGGAGTAAGCAGTGGATTTGATTGTACAACTCAGCATCATCAACACGACAAAATTCAAAGGGCCAAATAGTCAACGATTCCATGAATTTAGTGCCAGCACGATAGACAGTTAGAATTTTCCTAAATATTTGTAATAAGTTAGATGTATTCAGTTTAGGAATTCCTAAATACATCCTAGTCGGTTTTGACAGGATTTTTTGTAAATATCTTATGAATACTTCTCTTTTAGAAGTATCAAGGGCTGATTACTGCATGGATTTTTGCATTCTAGAACGCTATTGTACTATTTTCTATTTGATGGGTTGATCAGTAATAAAGAGGACATTCTTCATAGGATTCATGTGTTAGATTATCTAGTGATGTGCTTCTTACACTGTTAATGTTTTACTACTTTGTTTCCATACTTGTGTTTTCTGAATCTAAATTATTTTACAGAAAATTGACGAACATAATTTGTTGAAAAATACACTCTGCTTCTAGCTGAAAATAATTTCTATGTTTTCTTCTGATATCATGTTAAGGAATTCTCAATTTCTCTTTAACTTCTATCTTTTCTTCCATTCCATTTCACTTAAATAGAAAGGATCTAGTTAGTTTATCTACCTTGCCCTGTGAAACTCCTTTCTAAAAGCTAAGACAAACCCCCTTTAAACTATAGACTCCATAACCCAATGGAAGGTTCATGCACTTAATCAACCAATCAATTTAAAAATGAACTTTGAACAATCATAACTAGCTATTGTAGTGGCTACAACCACCCTCCAAACATTTTCCTTAGCTTCATTTTGGAGCCTCCCTACCAACCATCCTTAGTAGCATGTCTTGCACTGTCAAATACACAAGCTTCAATGGTTTTCTAGCATATTGCCAGCCTGTGCATGATAGCTTGTTGCATTCCCCTCACAAGCTATTTATCCCGACTTGGTCCAGCTGCAGGCTGAGAAGCTCCCTCAAGAGATTACACAATTCTAGAAGGGAACCAACCTTCCCTCCAGAAATTGTGCAATCCTGACTGGCAGTCTGTTGGGCTCTAGAATTGTGCAATCCTACTTGTCAACCTTCACTGGAAAAACTACGCAATCTGTCCAAGCAGGACTCCTTAACCCAGAATTGCGCAATTTTGGGCAACATTCAACTGCGTAGCCCAGAAATTTGCAATCCTTCTAGGAAACCAACCTAGCTCCCTCCCAGAAATGCGTAAATTTTCCCCTCAATTGAGTTGGTTGTTGCATGTGCCATGGGTTGACCAGTTCCACCTGAGACCGAGAAAAAATTATTTGCATGCATGGAATGCTTCTCCCAAGGCAGCATGCAAAGGAATCCATTGATTCAGGGATCTATTTTTAGCAGCTGGAGGTTACATGCAAGGATCATTTCAGAAACCTCCCGCCAAGTGTCGCTTTTCCTAGATTTGTGGCATGCATGTCACAACCTCGATTTTATCAAAAATCATCAACTGGACACTGCAGAGCTCATTCCTCACATCGACCTTGCATCTCTGACATCCCACATTGCATCTAGGAGTCGTCGGCACATTCTGCTCGGTTGTTTCGGGGTAAACCCGCTTTTAATGTCTTGCGCTACGTTTCTGTTGCTTTTTATGTTTTTCTTTGTGTGAGTGTTGTCTGTTTGATTTCAGTGAGCGCTTGTTGTCATTTTGATGCATGTTATCTTGTAGAAGCACCATTTCAGTTTTCATTCGCATTTCACTGTTGTCGTATGCATGACACTGTTTTTGCACGAACGGTCGTCGTTGCAGCGACTTGATTCACACACATACATGCTTCCCCTTTTTATGAATCATGCACTTGTTATTTTCATGTATGATCATTCAGTCTTGTTTGTACTCACCTCATCATGCATTCAGACTTCTCATGTTTTCAGTCGCCCATCGGCCGACTTCTGTTGCCTTGGCCCGGACCGTGGCTTGCCCGACTAGTACTGCACATTTCCGGAAGCAAAGGCTCTCCCTTCCCTCTAGAAATTGCACAAATATACCCCAGCATTGACCTTCAGGATTGCATTGCACAATTCTTGGAGGTAGTGTCCTGCTAGCCCAAGAAACGGCGTAATGTAGTTTGCTGGTTGCATGTCACTACTGACTGAAATTGTGCATTGCGTAGTTTCAGTCCTCAGAAGGCCAGGATGGACTATGCATTGCGTATTTCCAGTAGTTAGTCAGCCTCCTAATAGCCTGGACTGTGCTTTGCACAACTTTGGTAGTCAATCTCCCGACCTCCCGACGGAAATTGCGCAACCTTCACGATCAATCACACATGTATGTTGCAAGTTAGTCCTCAAGTTTGTTTTGGTTTTCAACTGATAGATTTCTTTCCATGAGTGTTTCTATGTCTCCAGATATCATAGGTGTTCATTTTCCTCTTAGCAACATAGGTACAATGGCTTTCCAGGAGAGAAGAGTCGAAGACACCATTCAGAGCACACTTGGGGATGCAATCGATCAAGTGTCTATGAACTTGCCTATCTATGCAGACATCAAGTTGTTCATGGACAAGGATATCAAGATGAAATGACAACAAAGTCACAACAAGCAGCACCATCAACAACAGCAAAAGGCAGCACACCTGCATGCAACGAATGCAAGAGGAAGGTTGTTTACAACATAAAGGCAAAACAATGTTGCAAGATCAAGCAGATCCACTTGTGATGAAAGAAACTTTGGAGACCAAGGCTATGAGGTGACTGCGTGACACGAAGATCACACGAAGGTAGAGAGAGAAACAGAAAAGGAGTTGCATGTTCTGAAGTAGCAACTCAAGGAAGAACAGGCACAGCACATATGAGAGAATAAGTTGCAGTAGGAACAGGTACAACAGAGGGTGCAACATGCATAGACGGATGAAACTACGCCCACACAAGTTATAGATCCATCCCAATAGCTGGAATGGAGAAGACGAGGTGAGATCGCATGCAAGGGAATTCAGCAGCATGCATGTCATTGTGCACACGCATGCGATTCCACCCATTTGGCACACTCACCGAGGCGAAGACAAGAAGCAAGTCTGACTAGATCTGAACATGTACTTTGACAAGTTGATGCGCATGGTCACTAGCACACACTTGGAGATCAGCACAGACATTATGCATCAGTATGTTGTTGGTCTAGCCACACTCAAGACAATGGTGCACATGCTATCAAACGATTTGGACAGAGGGGCCATATCAGCGTACCCGGATGCAACAGAGGCAAGAGTTTTCTTTCAGTAGGACATCACCATCGAGCGCACAGACACCATCGCGGACGACAAGGATGTCAAAGAGTTGGTCTCACCACAATGGTCTGAGTGTTAGTGATGTCTCGCATGGCTTGCTAAAGCCATTTTGTCTCACATGGGTACATGTGAAAATTTTATGTAACGTCTTGTCAAGTGGAAGTTCAAGTGTCGATAGTTGAATGTAACAATCATAGAGTAGTTGAAGAGTCATGAGGATAGACGAACGGTCACAAAGGGGAATGTCAAGGGTCACCCCACCCTTTGCTGTAAATATAACCTCATAACTCATTGTACAGGCTTTTGGCCAACCAAGATTCTAATAGGAGTATCTTAGAGAAAGCTTGGACAGTATTGTAATGAGCCTTGGCTTCTCCACTGTACAAAGCTAGTATATCTCTTTAGAGGAGTAGGTGGTTGTGGCTGTAACGTTCCACTATCGGAACTAGTGGCTGGACATGGATGTATTGTATGACTGGAAATTACACTTCTTAATATAACAGAGCCAACACGTTTCATGCATATGTCGTATTGTATTCCAGCAATCTTGTTTAGTCTAAATGGTATATGTATATGTTTGCTTACGCATGCATGTATGGTCTATTCTATATAAGTATGTATGAATCTTACTGAAATGTGCTGATTGGTTTAACCATCACTTTGGATTTCTCTCTAACTATCTTTCTAGATTGTAATGCATTTTCTCTCATGTGTTCCCTTCCAAGCCGCGTATTATTACAATGTAGAAAACCCTATATATTCACAAGCTCATGTAATCTACTAAAACAAGAGACAAGAATTTACTTCTACTCTTTACAACGGAAGCCCATAAACATCGAACAAACAATAATCAATAGAGGAAGAGAATGAAAGGCACATTACACAATAAATATCCAGGGAAAGCCACATCTCAAAACCCCACTATTTGTTTTGTATTAATCCAGAAATCAAGATGAAATTACAATGCTTGTTCATTATAGAACAATCCCAGCACTCAACAAATTCAATCTCCAACTCATAAGCAAGATCAAGTCCAAATCTTATCCAATTCACAAGCTCTCCAAGTCTCTATTCCAATGTGTAATTCTTATGGAGGATAGCTTGTATTTAAAGGGAAATAAAACCTCTAAAAATAGTGCAATCCCTCAAGGATCAATTCCTGAATGCATGCATTATCAGTGCAACTCAGAAAAATCTAAAACAAATAGTACATTGTCCCTACACTCTAGTCTCAACTGGGTCTTTCTCAGAATCGACATGCATGAGTTTCTGACGGTGGAATCTTCAGTTAACTAGAGTGGCACTAATTAGGTCACTGGTGTCCCAACTGACTATTTACTCACTATTAGTTCTTGAAACTGATTGGAACTAATTTAACTGGACTTAACTCAATAAACTGAGTTAACTAATTACAACTCATTCATAACTCATCCTGAACTCCTATAAGTTAGGGAGAACCTATACATGTCTTCTAAAAGACTTCAAATTCGAATTTCCTAAATTAATTAATTTAATTAAACTTAATTAATTATTTTCAAATTGCTATGAGAAAAATAATTCTATTTTAATTCACAGTTTAATTCAAGGACAAATTAAAATGGAATTTCTTGTTGCCATTTCTCAACACTCCCTCTCAACAAGAAATGGATTATCCACTACCTCGATCCTGTCTTTGTCAAACTTGAATTTACATCGTGGCAATGCCTTTTTCAAGATGTTAAAATCTTGCTCCTCCGTGGGAATGTAATCTAACAACATGATCCGCCTCAATACACAATCTCTGAGATGATGATACCAGATATCTATATGCTTGGACCGATCATGAAAAACTAGATTTTCATAGAGTTTGATACAACTCTGATTATCACAATAAATCACTGTCGGATGCTAACCAAACAAACCAACCAGGATCTTCCTCATCCAAATAGCCTCACATGCTGCTTGACTTGCAGCCATGTACTCTGCCTCTGTCGAAATGAGTGCAACCGATCTTTGTTTCCTGATGTACCAAGAAATTGTAGCTGACCCAATACTAAATATCCCTCCTGATGTGCTCTTCCTGTCAGATGGACTCCCCACCCAATCTACATCGGTGAAGCCTTGAAGCTTCACTCCCTCTGTCTGTTTGTACCACAACCCAAACTGGGTAGTGCCTTTGCGGTATCTCAATACATGCTTTTTTGCCTTCCAATATATCTTGGTAGGCCTAACCATCACTTGACTAAGTCGATTAACTGCATAACACATATTTGGTCATGTGTTCACCAAAGATATGAGTGAACCCACAAGCTGCCTGTAAATAGTAGCTTCCACTACTTCTCCTGAAGTAGCATCCTCCTTCCTCCAGTTACCATCTAGAGGAGTCTCCATGGGTTTACTGCTCTCCATGCGAAATCTCCTAAGTATCTCATTGGCATACTTGCCTTGAGAAACAAACAACTCCCCATCTCCTTGCCATACCTCCATGCCAAGAAAGTAATGCATAAGCCCCATGTCCTTCATCTCAAACTCTCTTGCAAGGTCCTCCTTGCAAGATTTGATGAGCTTCTCATCACCTATTAGTATGAGATCATCTACATAAAGTACAATGATCAAAATATTACCTTCCACCACTATGTGATACAGGTTCGCATCTGCTTCACTCTTCGTGAAGCCCAACCCAGTGAAGTAGTTATCTATCATGGTGTACCAAGCACGGGGTGCTTGCTTCAACCCATACAATGCTCTCTTGAGTCAGCACACATGTGACTCACGGTCCAAGGTTTCAAAACCTTCGGGTTGCTCTATGTACACCTCTTCCTAAATCATGCCATTGAGGAAGGCAGTCTTCACATCCATCTGATGGATCTTCCAACCCATTTGTGTTGATAGTGCCAAAATAGATCTGATTGACATGTACCTTGCAACATGAGCAAAGGTCTCATCATAGTCAATCCCCTCTACCTGTGAAAAGCCACGGGCCATAAATCTGGCCTTATGCTTCTCAACACTACCATTTGTAGCTTGCTTTACCTTGTAAAGCCAATGGGATCTCACAACTGACTTGTCCTCTGGTCTTAGGACCACATCCCAAACACTATTTCGAACTATGGAGTCATATTCCTCCACCATCACATTAACCCAAACTAGCTGATGCACTACTTTCTGAAAGGAAGATGGCTCTGTCACAACACATGCACCCATAAGTGCCATGTATCCAGTGTACCTCTCTAGTGACCTCCTCTGTTTGTGCTGAGAAGAGGGTGCTCCCACATTCTCCTGTGCATCATCTAACAATCTGTCAACCTTTCTAGTGTGATTTATTCCCTCTCTGGAAGACTCTGCTTGAGTGGATGTCTCCACTCTCAGAACCTCTACATGTGGCTGCTCCACATCAATCTGAGGCTCCTCAACCTTAGGAACTAAAATTTCCTCCTCCACATGTAGCTCAAGCTCCCTCTCAAGGGATACTTGCATGGCCTTCTCCTCATCAAACTTGACATCCCTGCGAACCACTGTCATCCGACTGGTTTGCATGTACACCCGATAGTTGTGGGGAGTATTAGTGTACCCCATAAAGATCCCTAACTCTATTGTTGGCTCAAGCTTCTTCCATGCATATTAGGTCACATGGTAATAAACCGATGACCCAAAAAACTTGAAGTGACCAACATCTTGTCTCTTACCAGAATAAGCTTCCTCTAGTGTTTTACTCTCAAGTATCCGATGTGGGATACAGTTATGAACATAAACCATTGTATTGCATGCCTCAGCCCACAAGTGTAGTGGTAAGCCTTGATCATGCAACATCGCCCTTTCTACCCCTACTATGCCCCTGTTCTTCCTCTCGGCAACCCCATTCTGTTGAGGGTTATGAGGTGTCGTCAACTCTCATTTAATCCCTTCTGTTGCACAGAAGTTCTTAAACTCATTGGAGACATATTCTCCACCATTATCACTTCGTAGAGCTTTAACCTTCTTACTGACTCTTTCTCAACCAATGCTTTGAATTCACAAAACTTTGTGAATGTTTTGTCCTTTATCTGCATGAAAAATATCCAACATTTACGAGAATAGTCATCTACCAATATAACATAATACTTGTGTTTGGCTATGGATACTGTCGAGAATGGTCCATACACATCTAAATGGATTCTCTCCAAAATAGACTCTGCTTGATTGTCTATATTTCCAAAGGAAGACTTGGTGTATTTTCCCAAAGGACAACCCTTGCATGTATCAACTTGCTCAAGCGTACCTTTGGGAAGACCAGTAGATATTTTCTGCAATATCTTCAAAACCCCATGATGCAAGTGGCCCAATCACATGTGCCACAACTCGCCAACATCTTGGATCAACACCTTTTCTTCTTATGAACTCAAAGAAACACAATCCTCTACCTCTATCTTATAGAGATTTTGAACTCGAATCCCTATCTTCTTTACTTAACCCATGGCTATGTGTCGAAGGAATGCCTTTCCTTTCGAAAATATCACATCATAGCCTCTATCCTCAAGCATGGCAATGGATACCAAGTTCTTCTTCAGCCCGGGTACATGCATAAAATTATTCAAGGTGAGTGGAGCCGCATGCTCCCTTTGAAAATGAATAGTGTCCACACCAGTAACACTATACTTACCATCATTACCCATCTTGATATGCATCTTGAGATATTTCTTGTTTAGTTCATTGAATAACTCTTTGTCGCCAGTCATGTAGAAAGAAGCTCCACTGTCTAAGTACCAGACACTTCCCATCATTGAAGACACCATGCATGAAATGAGGGAAAAGTCCAATTCGAATTGGGAGGCCAAAGCCTCACCCTCCGCTCCTTCTACGGACTTCTCCTTTGACTTCTTCAATGGATAGTTTGTAGCAAAGTGACCCATCTTGTGACAATGAAAGCATTTAACTTTTGTCATGTCCTTCTTCTTACCTCCATGATAAGAATATGATTTGGAACGAGAAATTTTACCTTTCCCCTTCCTTGCCTTAATTACTAAGGCATAGTTCTCTTCATCATCAGTCTTTGATGAAAAGCCTTCCCTGGTGTTCCTCCTAATCTCATCCTGCATCAAATCCGACCATAGTCGTTCCCAATCTGGCAGCTTCTCCTAACCATTGACAGAGTCCTGATAACTATAAAAACTCTTTGGGAGTCCAAGAAGAGCAAGGCTCACCATATCCTCCTCGGCAACTGTGATTCCAACACTTCCAAGTTCATCCCGACATTGAGTGAACTTGGTCAAGTACTTTGGAATCATCTCGCCTTTCTCCATCTTGATTTTATGAAGTTTATCCTTTAGTGCCAACTTCCTTTGATCATTGTTATTCTGATACAAGTCCATCAATGTTTTCCACATAGCATGCAGAGTTTCCTTGCCATGGAGACTCAAGACAATGTGGTCTCGAACTCCCTCAAGGATTATCTGCCTTGCCTTTGCCACACACTTCTTCCATTCATCCAACTTCTGTGCATCCATAGCTACTAGCTTGGGGACTTCTTGATCAATGAATTCATTCAAGCAATTATCTTCTAGCACAACCTCCATTCTATCCCTCCAGGCTATAAAATTCGAGCTGCCTTCCAAGGCATACTCAAAACTTCGAAATCTCCTCTAGAGAGCTGATTTTAAATCAACAATATCTCCCTCATCTGAACTCTGATTCGGTCGATTTATTTTTTGAATTTGGGTATCTTTTCCCAAGGAATCCAAATCTTCAATTTGTTTATGAAAATTTTGCACAGAAATTCTCTGCAAACTCACGGCCCAAAAAAAAATCTTGCTCCGATACCATGTAGAAAAACCTATAGATTCACAAGCTCATGTAATCTACTAAAACAAGAGACAAGAATCTACTTCTACTCTTTACAGCAGAAGCCCATAAACATCAAGCAAACAATAATCAATAGAGGAAGAGAATCAAAGGCACATAACACAATAAATATTTGGGGAAAGCCACAACTCAAAACCCCACTATCTGTTTTGTATTAATCTGGAAAATCAAGATGAAATTACAATGCTTGTTCTCTCTAGAACAATTCCAACACTTAGCAAATTCAATCTCCAACTCATAAGCAAGCTCAAGGCCAAATCTTAGCCAATTCACAATCTCTCCAAGTCTCTATTCCAATGTGTAATTGTTATGAAACCAGCTCACAAAAATATAGAAAAGAAATATAAACGCCTTAGAAATAAGCCTCTTCGAGGGGGAAACCTCCTTTACATTACACAAATGAACAATTCTTGGATGATACAAATGACAAGACCTCCTTTCTATATGTAGGAGTCTAAGGAGTCATAATATAATCAGATCCGACATAACAATAATAATGTAAGGGCACAATAATAACAATATTGGGCTTCTATGGGGCACAATAATAACAATATGGGGACTACATGGGCACAACAATATAATAAGGGGGTTGTACTAATAACAATAAGGGGTTACACTAGTAGTATAGGGACCTAACATGCCCCTCTCCTTCTCCTTCAAAAAGTGTTGTCCTTAACGCTTGAGTAGTTCTTGATGCTTTTGTATAAAAGTATCATCCTTCCATGTGGAATCTTCAGTGAGTAAGTTCTTCCACTTGATGAGATACTCTGAAATTGATCGATTTCGTAGCTATTGACTTCTCAGTCCTATGAATGCTTCAGGTTCCAATATGATTTTTCCTTCCTTGTCAAGTTCTGGAGATATTGTTGGAACTGGGATCTTCGACAACTTTGAATGAGTTCCCACCCTGTAGAAAATATGTTGTAGGTTAACCCGATAATGCAATATACATCAAAGCAAAATACTATAACCTACTTCTACTCTCAATTTGCGTAAGCTTAAAGATCGAGCTAAACAGTATAACCAAAAGAAGAAGGATCAATGCACAATACACATGAAAATACTTTGGGGAAAGCCTCAGCTAAAAACCCCACTATCTGTATTATCATATAAGGTGGAAATACATAGGAATTATACAAAGCCTTAGCTCTCACAGCTAGTCAGCTCTCAGTACAATCCCCACAGACGCTCACATGCAATATTGGCTTCTCACAAGCCTTCCTCTCTGCCCTCCAAGATCCTATTTCCTTGCGTTTTTCCTTTGGGATGATCTCCTTCAACCAAGTGGAAAACCTCTTCTACCCAGTGGATGATCACTCTCACACACTGTCAGAACTGCGCAATCCTCAAGGAATATGATTCCTTCTACATGCATGAGTTTTCTTTATAGAAACACATGAAACTGATAGTACATTATCCTTGTCTTTAATCTCAACTAGGTCTTTTTCAGAATAGACATGCATGAGTTTCTAATGAGGGAATCTTTAGTTAATTGGAGTACACTAGTTGAGTGCATGCATGTATCAACTAACTGTTAACTCTCTATTAGTTCCTCAAACAGTTTGGAAATAATTTAACTGGACTTAACTCAGTAAACTGAGTTAACTAATTACAACTCAAATATAACTCAATCTTATCTCCTTAATTTAAGGGATACCTCTTGCATGACTTCAGAAATACTTCTAACTTGAATTTCTCCAACTAATTAAGTCAAAATAACTTAATTAATTATTTCCAAGTAGCTGTTAAGACTAAATTCGATTTTAATTCACAATTTAATTCAAGGAAAAATTAAATTGGAATATTCTTATTGCCACATTTCAACACTCCCTCTCAACAAGAAAGGAATTATACTGCAGCAACATGATCCTCCCATCATCATCAGCTTGCTTTACCTTGTAAAGCCAACGAGAACTCACAACTAACTTGTCCTCCGATCTCGGAACCACGTCCCAATCACTGTTACAAACTATGGAGTCATACTCCTCCACCATAGCATCAACCCAAATTGGCTGCTGACTGCTTCCTCAACGGAAGATGGCTCGATCTCAACACATTCCCCAACAAGGGCCATGTATCCAGTGTACCTCTCAGGTGACCTCCTCTATCTGCGCTAAGAAAATGGTGCTCACACATTCTCTCTCGCATCCTCCAACAATCTGTCAGCTTCTCTTGTGCGCTTCCATCCATCTTTGGAAGACTCTGCTTGAGTGGATGTCTCCACTCCTGGAACCTATGCATGCGGTTGCTCCACATCAATCTGAGGCTCCTCCTCCTTAGGAACCAACAGTTCCTCCACAGCCTGTAGTTGGAGCTCCCTCTCAAGGGAAACTTGCATGGCCTTCTGCTCATCAAACTTGAGATCTCTGTGAACCACTGTCCTCCGACTGGTAGGCAATTACACCCGATAGTTGTGAGGTGTATCAGTGTACCCCACAAGTATCCCCAACTCTGCTGTCGGCTCAAGCTTCTTCCGTGCATCCTTTGTCACATGGCAATATACCGATGAGCCAAAGATCCTGAAGTGACCCACATCTAGTCTCTTACCGGAGAAAGCTTCCTCTGGTGTCTTCATCCCAAGTATGCAATGCATGCTTCTATTCTGCAAATAGACTGCTATGTTGCATGCTTCAGCCCACAAGTGAAGTGGTAGGCCTTGGTCATGCAACATTTCCCGTGCTACCCCTAGAATAGTTTTGTTCTCCCTCTCGGCCACCCCATTATGATGTGGGTTATGAGGTGCTGTCAACTCTCGTTTAATTCCTTCCACTGCACAGAAGTCCTTAAACTCTTGAGAGACATATTCTCCACTGTTGTCGCTTCTCAATGCCTTGATCTTCTTCCCTGACTCTTTCTCGACCAAAGCTTTGAAATCACAAAACTTTGTGAAGGTTTGGTCCTTCTTCTACATGAAATAAATCCAACATTTACGAGAATAATCATCAATGAGAATCACAAAATACCTTTGCTTCGCTGTGGATGCCGTCGAGAATGGTCCACAAACATCAGTATGAACTCGCACTAAGATAGCCTTCGCTCGACTGTCTTGATCATGAAAGGAAGACTTGGTGTATTTTCCCAAGGTACAACCTTTGCATGTGTCAACTTGATCAAGTTTACCTTTGGGGAGTCCTGTAGATATCTACTGCATTATCTTCAAAGCCCCATGATGCAAATGGCCTAACCTCTCGTGCCATAACTCGCCAATGTCTTGGATTTGCACCAATTCTTCTTTCGTACTCAATGCTGCATAATCATCTACCTCTAGTTTATAGAGATTCTTCACCCAAATCCCTATCCTCTTGGTTTGACCCATGGCTATGTGTCTTAGGAACACCTTTCCTTTACTGAAGACAACATTGTAGCCTTTTTCCTCCAACATTGCGATCGATACCAAGTTCTTCTTCAGTCCAGGAACATACTTCACATCTGTCAAGGTGATAGGAGCTCCATGCTCCCTCTGAAAAGCAACAATGCTCACTTCTGAAACACTATACCTTCCATCATCACCCATCTCTACGCGCATATTGAGGTCTTTCTCCTCCAAGGTACTAAATAAACTTTTATCGCCGGTCATGTGGAATGAGGCTCCACTGTCAAGATACCAAACACAACCCATCATCGATGACACCATGCATGCGATGAGGCTAAAGTCCATTTCGAACTAAGAGGCTAATGCCTCACCTTCCAATCCTTTCGAGGATCCCTTCTTGGACTTCTTCGATGGGAAATTAGTTGCATAATGTCCCATCTCGTGACAATTAAAGCATATCACTTTAGACTTGTCACCCTTCTTCCCTCCATGAGAAAAAATTGATTTGGAATGGGAATCCTTCCCCTTCCCTTTCCTTGCCTTACTCACTAAGGCCAGATTTTCTTCATCATCATTCTTTGATGAAGAATTGTCTCGTGTGCTCCTCCTGATCTCCTCCTGCATCAGATCCGACCACAGTCGTTCCCAATCCGACAGTTTCTCCCTTCCATTCACAGAGTCCTGGTAGCTATTCCAACTCTTTGGAAGGCCAAGGAGAGCGAGGCTCACCATATCATCATCGACAGTAGTTATTCCCACATTTCTAAGCTCATCTCTGCAGGTGGTGAGCTTGTTCAGATATGTGGAAATAGTATCGCCCTTCTCCATCTTGATTCTTTGAAACTTATCCTTGAGTGCCAATTTCCTCTGGTCACTACTGTTCTAGTATAGGTCCTTCAATGTCTTCCACATTGAATATGGAGTATCCTTCCCATGGAGACTCGAGAAAATATGGTCTCAAACTTCCTCAAGGATGTTCCGTCTTGCCTTCACCACACACTTCTTCCACTCAGCCAACTCTTGTGCATTATTTGAAGCTGGATTTGGGTTTTCTTGATCAATGAATTCCTTCAAGCCATTGTCTTCTAATACAGCCTCCATTCTATCTTTCCATGTTATGTAATTCAAGCTACCTTCCAAGGCATACTCTAGTCTCAAGCCATAGAACGCCATTGGCCAACCTTAAAGTATGATATGAATTCGTTTGCACCTACAACCCCAAACTTCAAACTTCAAATTCTCTTCTCAATATATTGTTCACTACTCCAATAAACTTAGCTCCGATACCATGTAGAAAATCTGTTGTAGGTTAACCTGATAATGCAATATACATCAAAGAAAAATACTATAACGTACTTCTACTCTCAATTTGCGGAAGCTTAAAGATCAAGTTGAACAATAGAACCAGAATAGAAGTATCAATGCACAATACACATGAAAATACTTTGGGGAAAGACTCAGCTAAAAACCCCACTATCTGCATTATCATACAAGGTGGAAATACATAGGAATTATACAAAGCCTTAGCTCTCACAGCTAGCCAACTCTCAATACAATCCTCACATATGCTCACAGGCAATCTTGGCTTCTCACAAGCCTTCCTCTCTGTCCTCGAAGCTCCTATTTCCTTGTGTTGTTGCTCTAGGATGATCTCCTCCAACCAAGTGGAAAACCTCTTCTACCTAGTGGATGATCACTCTCACACACTATCAAAACTGCGCAATCCTCAAGGAATATGATTCCTTTTGCATGCATGAGTTTTCTTTATAAGAAAACACATGCAACTGATAGTACATTGTCCTTGTATTTAATCTCAACTGGGTCTTTCTTAGAACATACATGCATGAGTTTCTGATGAGGGAATCTTCAGTTAACTAGAGTACACTAGCTAAGTGCATGCATGCATCAACTGACTGTTAACTCTTTATTAGTTCCTCAAACAGTTTGGAACTAAATAAACAGGTCTTAACTCAGTAAACTGAGTTAACTAATTACAACTCAAATATAACTCAATCTTATCTCCTTAATTTAAGGGATAACTCTTGCATGACTTCAGAAAGACTTCTAACTTGAATTTCTCCAACTAATTAAGTCAAAATAACTTAATTAATTATTTCCAAGTAGTTGTTAAGACTAAATTCGATTTTAATTCACAATTTAATTCAAGGACAAATTAAATTGGAATATTCTTGCTGCCACATTTCAACACACCCTGCTTCGCCATTCTTCCATTCATCCCTTGCTTTGTTTATCAAATTTGGTTGGATAATTATACCAACCTCTACCATTTCTGCAACCATATGTTTGATTTCACTCATTTGGGCATAAGGATATCTATAAGGCCTAATGTTTGGAGGAAAACTTCTTGGAATCAAATGAATAGCATGATCATGATCTTCAATACGTAGGAGACCTTTGGGAGTCTCAAATACCTTGGAATGATTGTCCAAGACTTTTTGGAGATCTGGAGAAATAAATGATTTCGATGTGGGAACCATTAGCAAACATAATTGTGCAATTACACCTCGTTGTTCTTTCTTTAGAAGTTTTTTCATTCTGTTAGAGCTGATTATCTTTCATGGTTTCCCTGTGATATCCCTTAATTCAACTTCCTTTCCTTCCAAAGAAAATTTCATGAAAATTTCTTGAAAATTAAAAGCTATTGTACCCAAGGATTGTAGCCATTGGACTCTTAGTACAACATCAATACCACCCATTGGAACAGAAAGCATTGGGCTATTCAATACATATTCTCTCATGGATAGCTTGATATTATGGCACTTTCCAGAGCAATTTATGGTTCCTCCACTTACAATCGTCACTTGACACTCTGGTGCTGGATATAGGAAGCAATTCAATTCCTTGGCTATCTTACAATGAATAAAATTATGGGTACTACCCGAATCAATCAACACTATTACATTTTTCTACTTGATATGCCCTTCTATATTTATAGTTTGAGTGGTAATTCCGACCAATGCATTACAAGATATGGTCGGATTCATTTCTTCTTTCTCTGGGGTTGGTTCCTGGTGAGTATCCTTTTCTTTTGATGTTTCTTGATACTTTTCTTCCTAATATTTCACTGCTTCAACCTTCTTCTTCTTGATATGTCCTTCTATCTTGAGAGTTTGAGGAGTGGTAATTCCTGCCATCACAATACAAGATATGGTCGGATTCATTTCATCTTTCTTTGGGGTTGGTTCTTGGTGTATATCCTCTTCTTTTTATGTTTCTTGATGCTTTTCTTCCGCCTCTTCATAGTCTATGTAGAATAATTTCTTCTCAGCACACTTATGACCTTTAATGTATTTGTTATCACAATTGTAACAAAGCCCTTTTGCTATTTTTTCTTCCAATTGTTGTGGTGTCAACCTTGTAGGTTGTGGAAGGCTAGGAGAAACAACACTTCCATCTTTATAGTTGTGAGGGGTAGACTTCCTTGTTTCCATAATTTTGTTGTCCACTTTTCTTGCCAACCTAAATGCCATTTCCAATGGATCAGGTTCCCAAAGACTAACCTCATGTTGAATGTTATCCTTTAAAGTCCTTATGGAGACATCAATCCTTTGCTTCTCTGGAATATCATTTTCCCTTATATTCAATTTTTGAAAGTCCTCAATGTGCTCTTCCATTGAACACTTTTGTTTGAGATTTATCAATTGGCTAAAAAAGGTGTTTCTCTTTGTATCCTCATAATGTGCTATCATTTCCTCCGTGAAAATTGACCACGTAACAAGTGGTTTACGAGAACAAAGCCCTTTATACCATAAAAATTGATCCAGTTCTAAATAATTAGATGCAATACATACCTTTTGTAATAGAGGTACACCATGTAGATCAAAATATTTCTCCATCTGTAGTATCCAATTTACCGAATCCTTGCCATCAAACTTCCTCATCTTGTTTTTTCTTGATTTTAGGAGCTCGACCTTGAAACGACTGTAACTCTGTAATTTCATATCTTTAAGTTCTAAAATTTCGACCTGTAATATTAGTTTGAGTCCTCTTTCTAAGCCCGCAAGTCTGATTGCAACTGGATTCCTGAAGAAAGAGTTATTCCCAATCTCCTGCGATGACCTAATTATAGACTAATTCAGTAGAGAAAACTTGTACGACGTCCCATGCGTCACTGTTTCACCCTTAGGCTCTGCAAATAATACCCAACAAACTAAAATCCATCTTCTTTTTGTCACTTTTTACGAAATTTGAATCAGATGCTCAGTAAGAGAGTTATGATGATTTTCCCAAGGTCACCGTTTTAGAATGTAATTCGGGAGCTTGCAGAAACCCTAAATGTCTTGCACCGTATCTCTAAAAATATAGCGAACCAAGATCTAAAATTCGGGCCCAGGCTTCACCACGCTTTCGGCTCAAATGGGTTTTAATTTCAGAATCTAAAATGCCGTAGAAAACAAATTATAGCGAAAATTCCACGATGATCTGTATGAGATGGAATTCTAGAGCTTGCAAAAACCCTAACTTCCTCAGATCATATCTCCGCAAATATAGCGCGGCAAGATCTGAAATTCGGATCCGAGGTTCGAAACAATTTCTTCTAAAATGGGTTTTTTTTGTATCTTCTAAAAGGTCACAGAAAAATAGTTATAGTGAAAATTCCATGAAGGCATATTTGGAGCAATGAAACCCTAGAATCCAAAGCTTTGATAACAAATATTATGAAACCAACTCACAAAAAGATAGAAAAGAAAGATAAATGCCTTAGAAATAAGCCTCTTCGAGGGGGCAACCTCCTTTACAATACACAAATGAACAATTCTTGGATGATACAAATGACAAGACCTCTTTTCTATATATAGGAGTCTGAGGGGTCATAATATAATCAGAGCCGACATAACAATAATAATGTAAGGGCACAATAATAACAATATGGGGACTACATGGGCACAAAAATATAAATAAGGGGTTGTACTAATAACAATAAGGGGTTACACTAGTAGTATAGGTACCTAACATTAATTCCTATGGAGGATAGCTTGTATTTAAAGGGAAATAAAACCTCTAAAAATAGTGCAATCCCTCAAGGATCAGTTCCTGAATGCATGCACTAACAATGCAACTCAGAAAAATCTAAAACAAATAGTACATTGTCCCTGCACTCTAGTCTCAACTGGGTCTTTCTCAAAATCGACATGCATGAGTTTCTGATGGTGGAATCTTCAATTAACTAGAGTAGCACTAATTAGGTCACTAGTGTCCCAACTGACTGTTTACTCACTATTAGTTCCTGAAACTGTTTGGAACTAATTTAACTGGACTTAACTCAATAAACTGAGTTAACTAATTACAAATCATTCATAACTCACCTTGAACTCCTATAAGTTAGGGAGAACATATACATGTCTTCTAAAAGACTTCCAATTCAAATTTCTTAAATTAATTAAGTTAATTAAACTTAATTAATTATTTTCAAATCGATATGAGAAAAGAATTCTATTTTAATTCACAGTTTAATTCAAGGAAAAATTAAACTGGAATTTCTTGTTGCCATTTCTCAACATACAGGTTTCCAAGGGGTGCACTCACCCCACTTTCCGTGTGTTAGAATTGTTCATACACCTTCCTTGATTTGCCGCAGCTATCACACCCTTGCTACGAATAGGGAAATCTTACTTGCCTCTGTGTGAAACGCATTCAAGGCGATACCGTACGACCCACTGCTAGGACTCCTACACCAAATGGTCTGAGGTATAATTGGGACTTCTTACTGGGGAGATCCCTTGACATGTTGGCGGGTCTAGCACCATCAACACTAGCCTAATATTTAATACAAAAAAGTTAAATCTTACAGAGAGAGCCCTCTCTGAAGCTGGCAGGGATAGATCCCAGCTTCCAAAGTAGGTTTGTGGTTACCTTTGTGATTTTGTTCTTCAAACTCAGAAAATTACAGAGTGCTAATAGATTGGACCAATGCTAGTGAAGGAACATGAAGTTTTCCATGTTTCATTGCTCAAAAAGTATGTGAAAGATGTTGATCATGTGATTGATTGGTCTGTATTGCAGGTGGAGCCAGAAGGAGAATTCCACCCAGAACCTCAGTGCATTTTGTAGTGAAAGATGCTCATCCTCTAGAATTGAGCAATTGAGCAAGTTAAAGTGTACTGGAAGCACTTTGGGCACGATGAATCTACATGGGAGATGGTTGATCATATGCGGGCTATGTATCCTTCTTTATTCGTTGGTTGAGCGGATGCATTATGATTTATGCCTATAGATGCATATGTATGTAAATACCACATTGAGCTATCTTATAAAGCTCCAATAAGAGGTATGGTGTTCATGATATGATGGTCATGGTCTCAGAAGTATGATATGATGTAAATGTTGCATCAAGTTGTGTTATAAAGCTCCATGGGCAACATGTGTTTTATTGGTTTATAAGTGTCATTGAACACTAAGGACTACGTTCCCCCAAGGGGGAGGGGTTTGTAGCAACCCTTGGTTGATTTCCTATGTAAATAAAAATAAGACCAAGGTTGTGGGACACGTACTCCAAGATGAATGTTGGTAAAACATAGCGATGGGGATCAATGGTGATTAATTAATGTCTATTGAAATTGGAAAAGGAAAAGTGGCAATAATTGGCATTTTATTTATGAAATAAAGGAAAATAGGAGAAAAGGGATATGAAAGGTCACAAATTTGCATGAGGAGGAAATTGAAGGAAAAATGAAGGAAAATGAAGAAAATAAAGGCCTCAATGATAAAAAGGCTTATGAGGATTAGTTTACAGCTTTTTGTCAGTTACAGTTTGGAGCTCTCTTCTATTCTCTCATCCTCTCATAATCTTGCACACTTAGAGTAATCTTGGAGCATTCTTGGAGCATGCTTGGAGCACTCTAGTATCACTTGGATTGAAGAAAGAAGGGAAGGGAAAGAAGGAGAGCGCAAGGGAATAGGTGGATAAAAAACTACAACTAGATTGCTTTGTAGGTAACAGGTTGCATATGTGATTTCCTTGTTGATTTATGGATGCATGGTAGATGCATGTGGTTTTTTGGTTATGTGTTGTCACTGGCATGGAGGATTGCCTAGATTGACAATAGTTTTAGACTTTCCTTACCATTTCCTGGATAGCCATGGTGTTTTGGGGTTCTCCACTTGGTGGGCTCCAGTATTGCATCAATAATGTTGCAACTCCTGGAACTCCCTTCTTTAATTTTATCAACCCGGTAGTTCGTAACAAACTTGGAAGCGACGGTGCTGTATGCACAAGTACTAGCTCTTGCCGCAGCTGTCACTTGGTCAGCTGGCACAAGTCCACTAGGAGCTTAAGCCAACTTCTATGAGCTCTTAGAAGAACCTTTTTAATTGATGGATGAAAGCTAACTTGAAGGAAGCTAATCTATTTGTGAAAAGAGATTGAAAAACTGAAGGAAAACGCAAACCCTAGCAAACCCTAATTCTACCAGCTAGTCCTACTGATGCAAAGGAGATAATGCAAACTACTGAAAGAGATGCCATTACTTCTATGAAGTTAAAATACATGTGTCTAGACTACCTCTATCTGAAGAAAACATCTTTTTGTATTTTTGAATAAGTTATTAGAATTATCATGCATGTGCTTTTAACTGGCTTTTGACTGTGCAAGGGTGGATCAAGGAGGAGAAATGCTTGTTAGAGGTCGAGAAGGTTCAGAGAGGGTCTAAGGAGTCCCTAACACCCTTCCAGAGAGTTTCACAAAGTTTGGCTATTAGGAAACCTCATTTGTGAGCTTCTACAGGAAGTCTGCAGGGGTTCTACAGGATGTTTCAGGAATTTCTACAGGATGTTCAGAAATTTCTATGGGATGTTTAAAATTGGATTTTGGAGGATGGGTGAGTGAGGGAAGATGCATGGATGGATATGGAGGTAGGATAGGTGTCTGAAGTGGCCCAGGGACTGGTGGATGGAGTGGTGAGAAGGTGTAGATAGCTAAGTTGGCTCAAAGAAGGCTTAAACAATGCTGTACAAAAACTAGGGTTATGTGAGCAAATGTGGCAAATGTGAGGTAAGGATTCTAAGTAGAGGGTGGAGTGGATGGTGTTGATGGAGAATAAGCAGATGAAGGAGTGGTACAGGTGCTCTGCAAGATGTTTTTCCAATCTGAACCAACAAAGACTTGTAAATTCAAAGACCTAGTTTCGTTGACCTAATTTGCTAGTTGTCAGTAAAGAGAATGAACAGAAGTGTGACCTGCAATGAAACCATGTATTTTAACTCAGGAAACTAAGCAAACGAAAGTCTGAACTTGTAACCAACTTCTACACATGAATATCAAACACTAGTGATTGCATGGCAAAGCAAAATCAGTGTTTTTGTGGGCAGCAAAGTCATCCAAGTCACAGCTCCTAATCCCACTGAGGGAGAGGTGAAACCACAGATGTTTGATGGCCCTTTTCTTGAAGCTTTTTATGTTAACAACCTATCAACTAAATCTGAGCATGAAAAGCTATTTTACTCATCAAAAACAACCTAAATAAGAAAACAAGATTTAAATCTAAATAGTAGATTGTATTCTAAGAATGCAGCAAAGACACATGAAAGTAAACAAAGGAGGTACTGGGCACTTGAGATGGGCCCAACCCCAAGAGCTACAGCCTCCTAAGAGAGATTTAGGGCTGGTGCAAAGCTGGATTCATATTTATTGATCAAAAGAAATGTTACATTCCAAAAACTGTCCACAAGGAGAACTTGAAAATGTGCTGAAAGCAAAGCTAATCTACTGCCTAAAAATCGAACTACAAAATGACTACAAAATGAATACAAAATGACTAACTACTGGCTAACCAAAATGAGGCCCTAAGCCTTCTTATTTATACAAATTGAGGACCCCAACAGTCCTCCTAAACTTTAGGGACTCGGCTGCCCAAAACTTGTAGTTAACAGCAGTCCTACTTGACTTGCTTGGCTGCCCTTGTGATAATTGATTTGGTGGCCCTTGAACTCCGAGCTGATGGTGGAGAATTCAAGGTAAGGACCCATAAATGAAGGGAACACCTTCCTAAAAATCCTCTCCATGAATTTGGCTGCCAAGTGCTCATTTCAACCCTTGATTTTGTCTCCAAATTGACCAAAAAGACTACACAAAGCACACATTAGACTTGTTGGCATAATGACTAACCCAATTCACTCTATTAGCATAAATATAATAAAAAACATGCAATAAACTAATGAGAATGGTGGATTAAGTCGAATTAGGAGGTTGAATGAGCCCAAATAATTACCCATTTTTGGGGCTCATCACCACTTGATTGTTTTCTAGTTGGCACTCATAATTCCTTACGGTTGTGGGTTGGAACAAACGCTCTGGAAGCACTCGAACAACTTGGGTTGAGTTACTACACCTGGAGCCCTTGGTGGGTTGAGTTACTTTTTTATGGAGACCTAGACAACTTACGTAGAGACTGATCTAGTTGGTTTTAGTGATGTCCGACCGTGAGGTGGAATCATTTGTTGAGGTTGAGGTGGTTTGGCCTCTGGGAGCCCTCGTTTGGTTTTATTAGTATATGTTATTTTTTGGTTGCATCGGAAGTTATCTAGCCTTGAAAATTAGTGGAAAGGCTAAGGCACATGATTTCTAAAGAACCCAGAAACGGTTTGGTGAAATTCCATTTGGATTGTACTTTATTAAAATAATTAATATTTTTAATGGAGTTCCTAAGTCTAAACTTAGGGAAATTAAAATATTAATGGGTATTAATTAAAATATGGGTGAGAATGATCTAGAAGGAAGATCAAGTCATGTTTTAATATTAACTGTTGATAAGAGAATTAATCTTGGACGTTGAAGACTCAACAAGAAGAGTATAAAATGGAGGCTTGGGGTTCATTTGGAAATACACATAGAGGGAGAGAATTGATTTTTGGGGCTAGGAAGCTGAGAAATTCAAACTAAGTGATCATTCTGCAGCAGAGGGGTAGTGAGAATCTGGGAGAAGGACTTTCAAGAGAATACTGACAAAGAGGTGGAGAGAGCTTGCTGAGAGGAAGTGTAATAGCCAGGAGAGGTGACGCAGAAAAATTGCCTGTCACGCAGAATCCAGAACTGCCGGAACTACCGGGAACTGTCGGAACTGTTGGAACAGCCGGGAGAGCTGACACAAAGGGCAGAGAAGGTAATGCAGGGCTAATGCAGAGATAGCACAAAAATAACCGGGGTTAGCCAATCTTGTGCCAGATAAGCCGGGTGAAGTGAGGTAAAACTCACTCAGATTTTTCGCCAATTTTTCTCTGTAAAGGATTGCTAGATGAGCATACTATATTTGTATTCAAATATTTCTCTTGCATAATAATAAACCCTCAGAACTGTTGCATTGATTTTCCCGCATTAGGTTTTTCCAGGGACTATTGTGTCCAAAAATAAGTGTGTCCTATGTATCTTGTTCCTTGCTTTGTTTTCTGTTTCATGAAATCAAATATTTAATTAGTGTAGGCTGCATAAGTAATTTTCTTTAGTATTCAGAAGAATAACTTGATGAGTGTAATTTAAAAATCAAGTAGGTGAATTAGATTCAGATTTGTTGCAATAGGGGTTCCTTCGAGTCTAGGAATTTTCACATGGTATCAGAGGATTTATTTTGAAACAGGAAGAGCAGATCTAGTGTTGAGCAGTGAGGCTGAAAGTTGCACTTAGCAACAATTTGAATCCCCTTGAAGGGATTGCACAGTCCTTGCCGGAAGCAGATATGAGGAAATCTATCTCTGAGTGAGATGATAAAGAGGTATGATTTCCAATTCGTGAGTTTGTAGAGGTAGAGGGAGTGACGCAGAGCCTCAGTGCAGTGTTTGAAGGGCACATTTTTTGTCGGGGTAGAAATCCGCTGGAAAAGAATGAAGACACGTAGAAGGTGAATTTTCTCCTTAGAGAACTTTTTTCCAGAAAGTTAAAATTTCTCACTCGCTGAGCAGTTGAGCAGTGCTACGAAGTGACTAGAGGATTTAGTTCGAAAGTTGGGTGAGATGGAATCGCATGGGCTCAGAGATCAGGATAGATTGGACGACTCCTCCAACTATTTCATATGGAAGACCAAAATATTAGTTGTTCTGGAGGAACATGATCTCGAGGCCTACGTCAATAGTGTTGTAGCTGTTCCTGCTGACAATGATCAAAAGAAGAAGTATAAGGCCGAGCAGGGGAAGGCAAAGAGGCTCATTCTCGATGGAGGTCTAGATCATGTTGTCTGACACTTGCAGGGCAAGGATACGACCCGTGAGATGTGGGAAGCCTTGTCTTCTCTGTATGAAGGCTCTTTCGAAGAACGAAAGATGTATTTAGAGAAGAAGTTGCAACAAACTTTGATATAGAAAGGAGAAGGGGTGAACCTCTATCTTCAATGTCTTCAGGACACTAGAGACCAGCTTGCTGTAGTGGGGTCCACTCCTCAGAAAACCACGATGATGAGGATAGCCCTGAATGGAGTCTCAAATGAACGACAAGTTTTCATCCAAAGCATATTGGGAAGAGAAAAACTACCTTCATGGGAGGAGATGTGGGCCACTCTTCAAAATGAGGAGTTAAGGAGGAACCTAGTGAAGGTCAACTTCAATGGAAGTAGTGGGAGTGGCACAAAGACGAAGGAGGAGGAGGAGAACATAACTCTAGCATTGAAGGCACAACATAAGCCAAAGCAAAAGAAGGACATTTCATAGGTGAAATGTTTCAGTTGTGGTGAGATGGGCCACTATGCATCCCAGCGTCCTTTGAAAAAAAAGGACAAGGATGAGAAACATGATCCTAAGGCTACTTCAGCAACGATTGACAAGGAAGAGTATGCCATGAGTGCCCACGCATCTCCAGGAGGGAGATGGGGTGATTTTGAGCTGTACTCAGGAGGAATACATGTGGGCAGGATCCTTGAGGAGTCCACCTCTTGGATCAATTCCTTGCTACGGGAGCCCAAGATTCAACAATAGCGAGATGGACTTAGCGTCAGATGATGTAGTGGATTGTTTAGAGGACAGATGTAGTGGCTTGGGACCAGGGACTGATCAACGTAGAGCAAGGTTGGCAACAATGCAATTGGCACAATGCATGAGTCAGCAACAACGCAGAAGATTCAGAGCATCAGAGACTAGCAGCAGTTAGAATCCAACATTCATTGTGTTATGTTGAACACAGTTAAGCTCAACTAATTTTAGATGTTTTTCAATTGCTTCTCTCAACAACTGAGTTGCAATACAGATGCAGTGTTAGCGGTGAACAATGTAAACTTTGAAACGGGAACTATAAACTCAAAACGGGAACTCTAGCCAAAAAACCCCAAAAAAACATCAAAAACAGTGCTAAAAACGAAAAGTGTGTATACTAGAACGATGTTTTTATTTTTTAGGCGTTAATTTTGAACATGTTTTAAAAATGGCAGTAACTACGAACTTTACTATGAAATTTTCGTGCAAAATATAGCTTCAAAATGAAAGTGATGATACTGGAATAATGATTTTTATTTTTTAGGGTCAATTTTCAACATTTTTAAAAAATGCTAATAAAACCAAATTTTTATGTGTCAAACAAAGTTGTTTATGAGGAAAAAAAACACATTAATGTTTTTGGTAGAATATCTTTTTTCTTTCCTAAGTATAAATTTAACATGTTTTCAACCATAACATGCTAGGGTGGGCGCCACAGCGCGACTCGTCCCCTACCTCTAACCCCCCTCTCGACACCCTTACTACCTTCACCCACAACCCACACCCCTGGCCCCTTTAATCCCTACTAACTCAACCCAACGCCTGCCCGAGCGCCCTCACCCTTCCCCCTGCCCGGCCCGGGCGCCCTCTCAACCCCCGCCCCCCCAACCCTCCCAACCCCCCCGCCCCCCCCCCCCGCCGGCCGGGGCGCCTTGCAACCCTCCCCGCCCGGGCGCCCACACAACCCCCCGTACCCAAACACTCTCAACGCCCCCCTCCCCTGGCCCGGGCGCCCTCACCCGCCCCCAGAACCGACCCCCCACCCGGCTCCGGCGCCCTCACCCGCCCCCCGGCCCTGGTGCCCTCACCCACCCTCACCTGCCGACCCACCCGGCCCGAGCACCCTGCCAACCCCCCCTCGCCCGGGCGCCCACACAACCGCCCGTGCCCCAACCCTCTCAACCCCCCCTCCCACCAGCCCGGGCGCCCACAACCGCCCCCCCACCCGGCCTCGGCGCCCTCACCCACCCCCGGGCCCGGGCGCCCTCACCCACCTTCACCCGCCTGCCCGCCCGGCCCGGGCACCCTCACCTGCCCGCCCGCCTGGCCCGGGTACCCTCACCCGCCCCCTCGCCCGGCGCCCTCACCCGCCCCCCCACCCGGGCACCCTCACCGGCCCGAGCACCCTCACCCGCCGGGCCCGGGCGCCCCCACCCGCTTGGCGCCCTCACCCGCCCGCCTCCCCCGCGTGCCCTCACCCGCCTGGCACCTGCCTACCAGCCTAGGCGCCCTGACCCACCCTGCCTCGGCCGCGCCCCCGCTTGGCAGGCGGCAGGGCGATTCCCGGAATCACCCCGTCACCTGCCGGGGGGCGGAGCGAGCTGCACGGCAGGCGGCAGGGCGATTCCGGGAATCGCCCTACCGCCTGCCAGGCGGGGGCGTGGGCTGCCCGGGTGACGCCTGGCTCCGCCGCGCAGCGGCGCGACCCGGGCGGCCTGCGCCCCCGCCAGGCAGGCGGCAGGGCGATTCCGGGAATCGCCCGGGCGAGCGGGTGAGGGCGCTTGGGCGGGCGGGCGAGGGCGCCGGGCGGGTGGGCGGGCGAGCGCGCCAGGGCGGGTGAGGCGGGTGAGGGCGCCGGGCGGACGAGCGGGAGAGGGCGCCCGGGCGGGTGAGGGCGTCGGGCGGGCAAGGGCGCCCAGGCGGGTGAGGGAGCCGGGCGGGCGGGCGAGGGAGTCGGGCAGGAGGGCGGGTGAGGGCGCCCGGGCGATTCCCGGAATCACCCTGCGCCGGGCGGGCAAGGGCACCCAGGTGGGTGAGCCGGGTGAGGGTGCCAGGCGGGCGGGCGAGGGCATCGGGAGGGCGGGCGGGCGAAGGCGCCCGGGCGGGTGAGGCGGGTGAGGGCGCCGGGCGGGCGAGGGCACGGGCGGGCGGGCGGGTGAGGGCGATTCCGGGAATCGCCTGGGCAACAGGGCGATTCCGGGAATAGCCCGGGCGACCTCAACCGCCCGCCCGCCCGGCGCCCTCGCCCACCGGGCGCCCTCACCAGCCCGCCCGCCGGGCTGGTGAGGCGGGTGAGGGCGCCGGGCGGGCGAGGGCAAGGGCGGGCGGGCGGGTGAGGGCGCCCGGGTGGGTGAGGGCGATTCCGGGAATCGCCCGGGCGAGTGAGGGCGATTCCGGGCGGGCGGGCGGGCGAGGGCACCTGGGCTATTCCCGGAATCGCCCTGCTGCCCTGGCGGGTGAGGGCGAGGGCGCGGGGCGGGTGAGGGCGCGGGGCGGGCGGGCGAGGGCGCCGAGCGGGCGTGCGAGCGAAGGCGGGCGGGCAGGTGAGGTGGGTGAGGCTACCGGGCTGGCGGGCGAGCGAGGGCACCCGGGCGGGTGAGGCAGGTGAGGGTGTCAAGCGTGCAAGGGCGGGCGGACGAGGGCGCCTGGGGGGGCAAGGCAGGTGAGGGCGCCGGGCGGGCGGGCGGGTGAGGGCCGCTCGGGTGATTGCCGGAATCGCCTTGCCGCCTGTCGGGGGGGGGGGGCGCGGCCGAGGCAGGGTGGGTGAGGGTGGCCGGCGGGTCAGGGCGCCCGTGCGAGGGGGCGGGCGGGTCAGGGTACCTGGCGGGCGGGCGGGTGAGGGCGCCGGGGCGGGCGGGCGGGTGAGGCTGGTGAGGGCGCCGGGCGGGCGGGTGTGGCGAGTAACGGCGCCGGGCGGGCAGGCGAGGGCGGGCGAGGGTGGGCGGGCGGGCGAGGGCGGGTGAGGCGAGTGAGGGTGCCGGGCGGGCGGGTGGGCGAGGGCGCACGGGGGGGTGAGGCGGGTGAGGGTGCCGGGCGGGCGGGCGAGGGCGCCGGGCGGGCGATGGCCGAGCGGGCGAGGGCTGGTGAGGCGGGTGAGGGCGCCGGGCGGGCGAGCAGGCGAGGGCGCCCGGGCGGGTGAGGTGGGTGAGGGTGCCGGGCGAGCGGGCGAGGGCGCCCGGGTGCGCGAGGGTGCTGTGCGGGCGGGCAGGTGAGGGCGCCGGGCGGGCGAGCGGGTGAGGGCGCCCGGGCAATTCCCGGATTTGGCCGGGCGCCCTCACCCGCCGGCCCGCCCGGCGCCCTCGCCCGCCCGGCGCCCTAACCCGCCGGGCAGGTGAGGGCGTCGGGCGGGCGAGGGCACGGGCGGGCGGGCGGGTGAGGGCGCCCGGGCGATTCCCGCCCTCACCCGCCCGCCCGCCCGGCGCCCTCACCCGCCTCACCCGCCCGGCGGGCGGGCGGGTGAGGGCGCCCGGCGGGCGAGGGCGCCGGGCGGGCGGGCGGGTGAGGGCGCCCGGGCGATTCCCAGAATCGCCCGGGCGCCCTCACCCGCCCGCTCGCCCGTGCCCTCGTCCGCCTGGCGCCCTCACCCGCCTCACTCGCCGGGCGGACGAGGGCATGGGCGGGTGAGGCGGGTGAGGGCGCCGGGCGTGCGGGCGGGTGAGGGCGCCCTGGCGATTCCGGCGGGTGAGGGCGCCGGGCGGACGAGGGCACGGGCGGGCGGGCGGGTGAGGGCGCCCGGGCGATTCCCAGAATCGCCCGGGCGCCCTCACCCGCCCGCCCGCCCGTGCCCTCGCACGCCCGGCCCCCTCACCCACCCGTGCCCTCGCCCGCCTGGCGAGTGAGGCGGGTGAGGGCGGCGGGCGGACGAGGGCACGGGCGAGCGGGCGGGTGAGGGCGCCCGGGCGATTCCGGGAATCGCCCAGGCGCCCTCACCCGCCCGCCCGCCCGGCGCCCTCACCAGCCCGCCCGCCGGGCGGGTGAGGCGGGTGAGGGCGCCGGGCGGGCGGGCGGGTGAGGGCGCCCGGGCGATTCCCGGAATCGCCCGGGCGCCCTCACCCGCCCGCCCGCTCGTGCCCTCGCCCGCCCGGCGCCCTCACCCGCCCGGCGGGTGAGGGCGCCCGGGCGAATCCGGGAATTGCCCGGGCGCCCTCACCCGCTCGCCCGCCTAACGCCCTCGCCCGCCCAACGCCCTCACCCGCCCGCCTGCCGGGCGGGTTAGGCGGGTGAGGGCGCCGGGCGGACGAGGGCACGGGTGGGAGGGCGGGTGAGGGCGCCCTCACCCGCCCGCCCGCCCGGCGCCCTCTCCCGCCCGGCGCCCTCACCCGCTCGCCCACACGGCACCCTCGCCCGCCCGGGCGCCCTCGCCCGCCCGCCCGGCACCCTCACCCACCTCACCCGCCCGAGCGCCCACACCCGCCTCACCCGCCCTCGCCCTCCCAGCGCCCTCGCCCGCCCGCCCGGCACCCTCACCCGCCTCACCCCCCGTGCGCCCTCGCCCGCCCGCCCGCCCGGCACCCTCACTCGCCTCACCCGCCCGCCCTTGCCCGCCCGGCGCCCTCGCCCGCCCGCCCTTGCCTGCCCGGCGCCCTCGCCCGCCCGCCTCGCCCGCCCGCCCTCGCCTGCCCGGCGCCCTCGCCCGCCCACCCTCGCCTGCCCGCCCGGCGCCGTTACTCGCCACACCTGCCCGCCCGACGCCCTCACCATCCTCACCCGCCCGCCTGCCCCGGCGCCCTCACCCGCCCGCCCGGCGCCCTCGCCCGCCCGCCTCGCCCGCCCGCCCTCGCCCGCCCTCGCCTGCCCGGCGCCCTCGCCCGCCCACCCTCGCCTGCCCGCCCGGCGCCGTTACTCGCCACACCTGCCCGCCCGACGCCCTCACCAGCCTCACCCGCCCGCCCGCCCCGGCGCCCTCACCCGCCCGCCCGGCGCCCTCACCCGCTTGCCTGCCAGGTGCTCTGACCCGCCCGCCCCCCCGCACGGGCGCCCTGACCCGCCGGCCCCCCCGGCCACCCTCACCCACCCTGCCTCGGTCGCGCCCCCCCCCGGCAGGCGGCAAGGCGATTCCGGCAATCACCCGGGCGGCCCTCACCCGCCCGCCCGCCCGGCGCCCTCACCTGCCTTGCCCCCCCAGGCGCCCTGGTCCGCCCGCCGTCCGGCGCCCTTGCACACCTGACACCCTCACCTGCCTCACCCGCCCGAGCGCCCTCGCCCGCCCACCCGCCCGGCAGCCTCACCCGCCTCACCTGCCCGCCCACCCTCGCTCGCCCGCCCGCTCGGCGCCCTCGCCCGCCCGCCCCGCGCCCTCACCCGCCCAGGCGCCCTCGCCTGCCCGCCCGCCGCCCTCACCCGCCCAGGCGCCCTCGCCTGCCCGCCCGCCGCCCTCACTCGCCCAGGCGCCCTCGCCTGCCCGCCCACCGCCCTCACCCGCCTCACCCGCCCGCCCGCCCCGGCACCCTCACCCGGCTGCCCGCTCGCCCGGCGGCCTCACCCACCTCACCCGCTCGGTGCCCTGACCCGCCCGCCCCCCTGCCCGGGCGCCCTGATGCGCCCTCCCCCCCCCGGGGCGCCCTCACCCACCCTGCCTCGTCCGCGCCACCCAGGCAGCCCCCGCCCCGGCCCGGCAAGCGACAGGGCGATTCTGGTAATCGCCCTGCCGCCTGTCGGGCCGCCCGGGTGGCGCCTGCCTCGGCTGCGCCACCCGGGTAGCCCGCGCCCCCGCCTGGCATGGCGCCAGGTGAGGGCGGGCGGGTGAGGGCGCCGGGCAGGGGGCGGGTGAGGGCCCCCGGGCCGGGTGGGGGAGCGGGTGAGGGTGGGTGAGGGCGCCCGGGCCGGGTGAGGGTGCCAGGGCTGGGTGGGGGGGCGGTTGGTGGGGCGGGTGAGGGCTACCGAGCCGGGGGTGGTTGAGAGGGTTGGGGCGCGGGGGTTTGTGTGGGCTCCCGGGCGGGTGGGGTTGGCAGGGTGCCCGGGCCGGGGTGGGGGGCGGGTGAGGGTGGGTGAGGGCGACGGGGTAGGGTTGGGTGTCGGTTGGGGGGGCGGGTGAGGGCGCCCGGGCTGGTGGAGGGGGGGGTTGAGAGGGTTGGGGCGCCGGGGGTTGTGTGCGAGATTCGCAGACATCAAAGACCCATTAGAAGAGGAAAATGAGCAAAAGGAAACAGAAAATATTGTGGAAGAAGGCAATGATGAAGCTCTAGAGGACGAAGAGTTTGGATTATGTGACATTGTTGATTAAATTTAAGTTATGCTTGTAAATCAAGCTTTGCAATGTTTTGACTTTGACATTTTATGAGAAGAATAAACACTCAATTAGGGTTGTTATACGTTCAATATCTGTAATATGTGATTTTCGCATTGATTTTTAAGTTAATCATTATTTTTTGAAAAAAAAAGTGATTATATTATTTTTTTGACATGAAATTCATAAAAAAAGCTATTATTTAACCATTTTTATTTAAAATTATCATATAAAAATTGCGATTTTGACATGTCAATTCTAGCAAAAAATTATCAAAACGTGTAGTTTTTTAGTTATATTTATGTTAAAAATGGTTATTTTTATGTCCATTGTTAAAAAATATTGTTTTTTAGAAACAATTATTTCATGTGGATTGAAAAATTAATTAAGGATGTATAAATATGTAGAATATCGAAAATTCTAAATATCGACCTCCTAATTTAAAAATGCAAAACAATAAAAACCTCACTAAAAAAAAAGTTAAAATTAAAATAAAAAACAAGAAAATGTGAAGAAAACGACCACTTCAACAATGATCAAATTTAGAAAACAATTATTTACATTTTATACATTAGAAAATTTAAAGCCAAAAAACAGGTCTTTTAAAAAAAGGGGGTGATGCGGAATACTCACTTTTTTAAATCAGCATGAAAATCACTATGATTCTAAAACGTAATGTACATAAAAAAATTAAAGTGCCGAAAAGTATGCTCTAAGAAAAACATGTTTGTTCTGCATCACCCCTTTTCAAAATCAGGTCACTTTTTTGCTATCTCTACGAAACGGGTAACAGTATCAGTTCCCGTTTCAAAGTTTACATTGTTGGTGGTAGTGCTAGCAGCATAATAGATGCAACGTTTGAGAGGGAGCTATAGTACAGATGCAACAATGAAAGTGGCAGTGTCATGGGAAGCAGTATAGTACTAGCAACAACACAATGTTGGTGGAAGCAACAGTGCAGAGAGGAGGTGCTTCAGAAACAAAGCAACATGCATGTGGACATTGTTGCTAGAGCACTTTCCTTGCTAAGAGGGAGTGTTAGTTTTTGGTAGCATCGAAAGTTCTCTAGCCTTGAAAATTGGTGGAGAGGATAAGGCACATGAGTTCTAAGGAACCCATAAACCGTTTGGTGAAATTCCAACTGGATTGTATTTTATTAAAATAATTAAAACTTTTAATGGAGTTCCTAAGTCTAAACTTAGGGAAATTAAAACATTAATGTGTATTAATTAAAATATGGGCTGAGAATGATATAGAAGGTATATCAAGTCATCTTTTAATCTTAGCCATTGATTAGAGACTTAATCTCGACTGTTGAAGACTCAACAGAAAAAAGTATAAAATGGAGGTTTGGGGTTCATTTGGAAATACACATAGAGGGAGAGAAGTGATCTAATGTTCAATTTCCGGGGCTAGGAAGCTAAGAAATTTGAACTAAGTGATCATTCTGCAGCAAAGGGGCAGTGAGAATCTAGGAGAAGGACTTTCTGGAGAATACTGACAGAGAGGCAGAGAGAGCTTGCAATAGCCGGGAGAGATGACGGAGAAAAGCTGTTTGTCACGCAAAAGCGAGAACTGTTGGAACAGTCGGAACTGCCGGGAACTGTTGGAACAACCAGGAGAGCTGACGTTGAGGGCAGAGAAGGTGACACAAGGATGATGCAGAGCCAATCCAGAAATAGTCGGGGTTAGCCAGCCTTGTGCCGGATCAGCCGAAATTCTGCTGGGTGAAGTGAGGTAAAACTCACTCAGATTTTCCGCTAGTTTTTCTCTGTAAATGATTGCTAGACGAGCATCCTAGATTTGTATTCAGATATTTCTCCTGCATAATAATAAACCCTCATAATTTCTACACCATTTTACCGCATTGGGTTTTTCTGGGGACTATTGTGTCCAAAAATAAGTGTGTCCTATGAATCTTGTTCTTTGCTCTGTTTTTTATTTCATGAGATCAAATATTTAATTAGTGTAGGCTGCAGAAGTAATTTGCTTCAGTATTTAGAAGAATAACTTGATGAATGTAATTTAAAAATCAAGTAAGTGAAGTAGATTCAAATTTGTTGCAGTAGGGGTTCCTTCAGTGTAGGAATTTTCACAGTATGTTCCATGAGATCCCATATTTAAGCTTGGAATGGCGCGAAGGTGATTGAATGAAAGAGATATTTGGTTCAGCCTAATCTATGGTCAAGTGGTACATGGAAGTCTCTGACTTGGTTGGTATCTTCATATGTTAATAAGAGCTATTCTTCTATTGTCATTCATGTATATTTGTAGCAATTATGTTGGCGATATTATGAACGACTCGCTATGGTTTACATGTTGGTTATTTTCTGGTTATATGTTATTTATATGATGGGAAGAATCTATGGCTCTTATCATGAATTGTTTAGCTATTGATCGGTTGATGAATGTATGGACTAATAAGTCTTGTTGCAGCTATGTGGAGAGGGCATATGGCCTTCTTGGTGTTTCTCAGATGAATCTCAGACTTTCATGATCAGATATGCATTCATGACCTATAACTTACATGTTTTCCATGTGTTTGACAAAATGTCTATTATTTTCTAGGCAATCTAGGTCAAGTTCTACCTTCAAGTTTGTATATTTAGCCTTGTTGTCATGTCATTAATGAATATGAGACATTTCAAGAAGTTATGGGCAATGATCTGGAGGCTGGCCTGGAATTGAGGCTCAGATCTCGGGATCGCACCCTCTGAACTAGACAATTTGGGTCACAACTTTACTCAGGCAGGCTTGTGAGCGCGGTAGGAGGCCTTCAACCACATGGAGGCCTTGCCATGCATGCAGTTGGGGGTTAAGTTGTGTGAAAATGAGCCCCAACTCAGGGTTTGGTCACCTAGGTGGTTCTTTGGCCCCTCAGTGTTCCTATAACACTGAGGAATGTTATGAGTTGTTAGTTGGTGGTCAGTTGTAGGCCCCACTTCCTTAACTGGAGCTAGGAGGCCAAGCCATGTCATAGTAACTCTTCCTCTCATGTTTACCCTAGCAAGCCGGTAACTCTTCCTTCCTACCCCTGGTGTGCCCAGGGTCAGGGACCCATACTACATGTCCTCCATAATCTCAAAGTTTAAATGGGACCGTCTTTCAACCCTGCTTGAGTCTCAAGCATGTAAATTTCCTTCTTGTATATGGCTGAACATCATTGAAGTAAGTGGCAGCTGAATCATGAGCAAAGAGTCTCCCTATTTTTTGACCCTATAGATTAGAGCCACCTCCCCACTATCTACACTGCATCCTCTGTCTCGGCGGCATAACTGAGACACAAGGGTCACACCTGGAGCAACTATTGTGAACCCCTATACCTACAAAGAAATAAGAAAAAGGAATAGACCAACCTTCTAAGGACTAGGTTACCAACCCATGATATTATCACTGAAACTCCAGAAACAAAACTTAGACTCAGTAGAAGGCCCTGCAAGAGAGACAAAGGGCACTTCAACCTCAACCAAGGACTCACTCTCCAATACCATTAAGCATAGGAGTTGACACCAATAAAATTTAAGACCACAAACACCTATGGAACACAACCCTCCCCTATATTCAACCCACAGTGGAAATATCGGCCACGAAAAAGACCTTACACACCACGACTAAAGAACTTAAACCTGACAGATCTCATATGACCAAACTTAAACCAATTCTATAAGCCCCGAATTAAAATTCATAGGCCAGATGGTAAACCACCCCAATCCCAAACCACATGCAAATATTGAAATTCCAGACCCAACAACAAAACCCTAGGACCTCAGACTGAGATGTAATGATACAACAAAGGAAAGAAACTAGATGTAGAGAGAGAACTACCTGGACTACTGCGCTACAAGGAGCGATTGACGCCAATGCCAACCCACCAACAAAACGAATTCCAGGCAACCATGCATGGACTAGGGTAGCCATAATTTCCCATTGATTCTTCCTCCTTTTACGCAGACCATCAATATCCCCGCTTAACACCTTACAATTAGAAACTAAACTCAACACCATGCTCCTCACCAACACGACTTAATCAAAGTGCATGCAGCGGGAGGCTGAGGATCGACCCTTACACCCACTCAAACCACCAAACAAGCTAGACCCAAAATCGCTATAGAACCCAAATATATTAAAAACGCTAACTAGAAAGTTGTTATGCACGCGAGGCAGGCTGTGTCCCCCCTCCTTAAATGCCCATCACGTCTTGAGAAGTGGCAAGCACTGCCTCTAAACCCCATATCCACCATATTGACACCCTATTAGAGGAAAGGCTATAGATTATCATCATCATATAACAACATTTTTCAACCCCTCCTTAAATGCCCATCACGTCTTGCAGAGACTCCTCTAAAGCCCCTTATCTACCAATAGATTCATCATCCTATAACAACCATTTTTAAAAAATATTTATATTTCAAAAATATATTTGATTCATTAATTTATCTTACATTTATTAACGTTACTATTTTTAAATATTTAAATGATTAGCGAAATTTAATTTACATTTATTATTATTGTTGTTAAATATTTTTAATGATTAGGCTAGTTCGGTTGGATTTAATTTTCAAAAAAATACCAAAAAATATTCTTTTCTTGTGAGGAGGCGGTGTCCGTTATAAAGTTCACAATATAATAATAAAAAATATTATTTAAATGCCGCGTAGACCCAGCCTGTCAGAGAGTTATTATTATTTAAAAAAAAATCAATTTTTTTCCAAGTGAGAAAGTTTCGAGTTCGAATCTCCCGGAGAAGTCGGTTTAGGAATTTTCTAGTAAAACCCCATATACAAAAATTCGCAAAGAATGGAATATAGAGTCCATCAGTTTAACGTTAAACGGCAGCCCAGCTGACCTGTAATACATGAATTACTTGTTTTAGCGTGCATTAGGGTTTGCAGGCTGGAGTTTAATGGTGAATCTTGATCCGCAATTTCTCCTTCTTAAGTTAACTTCCGCTTTTTGGCTTCTTCTGGGAGACTTATTTGAAGCAAGATTTCATTTGGTTTTCATCTCTAACTTTTAAGTTTCTTTTGTGTCTTTCACGGGGTTGTTTTTCGGGGCGTGTACGCGTGTATAAACCCACGGGACGGTTGAGTTGCTTCTCGATAAAGCAATACAGGCACTGCTCGCGGGGCTTCCAGGTTATTCCGCTCGTCCGCTCTTCTTGAACCATCCACAGAGGGCATCAGAATCTTTGTAACCCTCTATAAATAGTGTGCAAGCGTGGCTCGTTTCTGTTTTGATTTGGCTTTCCAGGAGAGCGATCTCTCTGTACAGTGAGATAGGTTAACAATGGCGAAAACCCTTAATGCACCATATGCCGACCTGGAGATGGGGAGCACGTCGCTCTACCCGACTCAACCCTCCGAAGAAATTCAGCTCCGGTGGGCTTTCATAAGGAAAATATACTCGATTCTCACTATCCAACTGCTACTCACCATTGCTGTTGCTAGCGTTGTGGTCTTCGTTCGACCGGTCGCGCATTTCTTCGTCTCTACTCCGGCCGGGCTCGCTCTGTACATTTTAGCTATCTTTATTCCCCTAATCTGTAAGTGCCTCTCTCCTTTGCCTTCTTTTCCTGTTTATTTTGGGGGAATCTTCCAGGGTGCTGATTTCTAATTCTTTTACCTTCTGCTGCAGTGATATGGCCTTTGTATTACTACTCTCAAAAGCATCCTGTAAATTACTTCCTTCTCGCAGCATTTACGGTTTTCATGGGATTTTCTGTTGGATTAACATGTGCCTTTACAGCGGGTAAGCCTGTTATTTGAATCTTTTTTTTTTTTTTTCCTGTCGGTTACTCTGGAATTCAGTTTTCTCTGTTTTTTGAAAAAATTGTCTATTGTTTTTCTTGTTTCTTTCTTCTTTTGGCTGTGGCTCTGTTAATTTATTGTATTGATGTGAAGAAATATGAAACAGGCTATTATTTTTTCTGGTTTCTTTCTTCTTTTGGCTGTGAATTTATTGTATTGATATGAGGAAATGTAAAACAGGGAAGATAATATTGGAATCGGCCATTCTCACGGCTGTGGTTGTTGTGAGTCTTACGCTCTATACATTCTGGGCAGCAAGGAGGGGGCATGATTTTAGTTTTCTTGCACCCATTCTCTTCGCTGGATTCATGGTGTTACTTGTTTTTATTCTGATTCAGGTATTATTAATTACGAGTATTAATTCTGATTCAGTTATTAGTTTAGGATGCTATGGGGATTGAGTTTGTATGCTTGTTTTGAATAAATTTCAGATAATCGTACCGCTGGGAAGGCTGTCGGTGATGATATATGGGGCTCTGGCGTCCATTATATTCAGCGGGTTCATAATTTATGACACAGATAATCTGATAAAGCGGTATTCATATGACGAATACATATGGGCGGCCGTTGCGCTGTATTTAGACGTTATCAATCTTTTCCTTTCTCTGCTCACGCTCCTGCGCGCCTCTGACAGTTAATCAGATCCACCTATCTGTACAGAGAATAATTTATTCTTTAAATTTGTATATGATTAATTACACTCTGGCTACCCTACTCTATACAGGCTCAGAGTAAATTAGCACGGAATATCTTGTTTGGTTTGTACAGACCAAGCTGAATGATCATCCATCTGTAACTTAGTTGGGAGTTTTTGAAATTGCAGATACTTTTTCACTGTTTTTAAAATTGTTAAAGTCGAAAAATAGAAAATATGAAAATATAGATGAGTCTTTGGTGGTGAGGCGGTGAGATTGATTTAATTGGGTGGAGGATTTTAAATTTGCTAAGATGTTTTATGCTTTTCAGGTAACAAAAAATTTAGTGGCTGAGGTGGTGAGATTGATTAAATTGGGCACAGAAGCGAGGTTGTGAGATTGGTCTAATTGGGCTAACAAGTTAAATATGTTAAATTGTTTAGTTTTTTTTTTTTTTTTTTTTTCCAAATTCAAATTGAAAAATAGTATATTAAAAAAATTGTAACCGGAAGAAAGGGACTTGCATTTTTTTTCAGGAGGGCAGCTTTGAAAAACTGTTCAGAAAAGTTCTCTACAGATTATAATTATCATATTTTGTCTTTTTATTCTATATGACCTGTATAGCAAATTGCTATTAGTATTCTAATAATTAAAACAAATAAACTACCCAGAAAGCCATAAAAACCAACAAACTAACAAAAGAAACATAAAAATTAACACAATTGAAGAAAAACTTGTTATATGAGGTTGAAAGTTTTTCTTAATATGGATTATTATTTTGTTTTTTCTGTCTAAATGTATTTCTGTTTTGAGATCACAATACAAATAAACATATTTGTATTTTTTTTCAAGAAGAAAAAGCGATATAAATTATTAAGAGAATATAAGAAACTTGATAAGGTACATAAGCTACAAAAAGTAGCAGCCTGTGAGGCCTCAAAAGAAAGACGAACCCAACAGACATAAGTTTACATATATGCTAATTCAGAGATATGCAAGAGAACACCAGACACATAAGACCATATTACAAAATGACTCTAAGGAGCCAGTCACAGATTCAGGCAGAATACACAATAGCAAAAGCTAGAAACCTGTTGCAGGCTGAAAATGAATACACAATAGCAAAAGCTAGAAACCTGTTGCAGGCTGAAAATGAACCTATATATGCTAATTCAGAGATATGCAAGAGAACACCAGACACATAAGACCATATAACAAAATGACTCTAAGGAGCCAGTCACAGATTCAGGCAGAATATACAATAGCAAAAGCTAGAAACCTGTTGCAGGCTGAAAATGAACCTGAAAAGGCCCAGGCAGAATATCTTGTAATTCCTCCTTTTCCACGCATACCATAACATAATGACCAGAAGGATACGCGTAGACTCCTCTTGCCTGCCCCACCACTCGAACGCTGCATGGATAGAAATAAAAACCAAGTGAGGAAAACCAAAAGAGATGGCTAAGTCATACCAGATTTGTTGGGAGGCTTTGCAATGAAAGAACATATGAAGATTTGTCTCATCATCAGTTTCACACATTGAGCACTTACTTGGGCCATGCCAGCTCCTCTTCTTCAAGTTATCCCATGTCAAGTTTTTGTTGTTATAAACTAACCAAGTTATCCCATGTCAAGTTTTTGTTGTTATAAACTAACCATGAGAAGAGAATCATTTTAAGAGGGCATCCCACTTTCCAGAAAGTCATCCGGAATTTTGATCTTGAAGACGTGGCCTTTGCAACTACAAAGATCAGAATAAATATCTTTAAAGAGCTCTCATATGAGAGTTTGAAAGAGACCATGTTAAGTGATCTTTTAGCCTTGCACGTTTAATCTCGCTTACTACTAAGGTCGCTTTGACACTGTTCCAGGATGTACACAAGTCGGCTTTGACACTATTCCAGGATGTACACAAGTCGGTTGGCAGACCAATATCAGAGGCATCCTTCCATAGGGTGAAAGGCCTCTCCAATCAGAAATGAGCTTGTCCCATGTAAAATAACCCAATCTATGAAAGATACTGTGCCATATAGCAGATCCTTGTTTGGCTCCAATAGCATCTGTTTTGAACTAGTGTTCTATATTTCTGCCTTAATATATTTTTGCTTTACCGTATTACTCCATGGACCATCCCCGAAGATTCCCCTCCACATCGATTTACATACCAGAGCTCTCCCAAACAGCCTTAGATCCATTAGACTCCATCCCCCGAGATGCTTAGGCAATGAGATGCTGTCCATTTTGGATAAATGAAATTTGCTCTGTTCAGATTTGGCTCCCCAGATAAAGTTAGCCGTGATCTTGGTCATGTTTTGAATGATGCTAGCCGGGAGGAGAAACAAATGTGCCCAGAAAATCGCCAACTGCAACAAGACAGATTGAGAGAAGATGACTATGCCTGCCAATGATAAAGATCTATGTTCCCACCCCGATATCTTCTTAAAGAATCTATCAATCAGCCATTGCCAATCATTCCTTGAGTAAGTTTTTGCTTCAAGGTGAAATCCTAAATATTTGAGTTCGTCTTTAAGCGATTTTGTTTCTATGCCAAAAAGCTGTGAAATCCAAATGACCATATCCATGTTGGTGTCATTATGGTATAGAAAAGATTTTGCCTTGTTTATAAAAACCCAGATGCCCTTTGGAATCTCTCAAGAATATCTTTTAAGCATATCCATGATGATCTACATAACATTGCAAATAAAAAGATATCATCAACAAAAAGGTTATGCTATATGAAGTTGTGCCTGTAGATCTTAATCAGTTTGCATTTGTTTTTAGCAACCGCTTTGTTGATGCGGGCGTTCATCGAATTCATGGCCAAAATGAACAAGAGTGGCGAGGGGGCAGCCTTGATGCAAGCCTCTCTCAGCTTGAAAAAAGTGATAAGGAATGCCGTTTATAATAACCGCATAGTTAACATTTGCTACACATGCCATGATCCATCGAATGGAGTTGGATTTTAGAGCAATCTTTGCCAAAAGACTTTCAATAAATCCCCAATCTAAACAATCGTAAGCTTTTTGCAGGTCAATTTTCATAATGGCAACCTCTATATTTTGAGAGAACATAGAGTGAAGGCATTCCTGAGTATTGGCCACAACATCCAAAATATTGTGCCCCTTCAGAAAAGCATGTTGGTTTGATGATAAACAGGAAGCCAACGTATATTTGATTCTTTCAGCGATAACCTTTGTGATGATCTTGAAGGAGATATTGCATAGAGAAATCGGTTTGAAATCATGAAAAGAATTTGGCACACCCTTTTTTGGGATAAGGGCAATCAGAGTAGAAGTAGTAATATGGTGAATACTACCAGACATCCTAGACGCTTCCACGATCCTCAGAAAATCCTGTTTGATAAGGTCAAAAAAGTGGACGAAGAAATCAATTGTCCAGCCGTCCGGGCAGGGCTCTTGTCTTTTTTGAATGACTTCATAATTTCAAGAAGCTCATCTTCAGCGATAGGCTGGAGCAGGGCCTCATTCTTCTCATCATCAAACATTTGCGGAATCAGATCAATACCCCATAGAATGTCCCGAAATGCAATGTCCTTCCCTCTGCTAAATTGTTTCTTGAAAAAACTGATAGCCTGCTTTGTAATATCTTCTTGAGAAACAACAAAACCTCCTTTTTCATCCCTTATCTTCCATATGGAGTTTTTAACTCCCCTGGCGTTTGCATAATTATGAAAAAACTTAGTGTTTTTGTCACCTTCCTAAAGCCATAAGGCCCTGCTTTTAAGCGTCCAAAAAGATTCCTCTTGCTTCAACAATTTAAATTTTTTCCTTTCCAGCTCTCTTATGTAGCACTTCAACCTAAAAGAGCATGTATTAGAATCCGCTAATTGCAAAAGAGTGTCCAACTCTTGTTGAACTGATTGAAGGTCTCGCTTATCTTTCTGCCTTTTTTGAATTTGCCATTTTTTCACTAACTTTCTGATCTCTGTCATCTTTTCTCTGAATGTTGAAAAAGGGGGGACCTTATCCCTTGCTTTTAGCTCTTTTCATGCATTGGAAATATATTCATTAAATGCTGGATCCTGTAAGAGATTTCTGTTGAACTTGAAAGGATATCCCTTTTTGAATAGCTTTTCCGGCCAAGTTAAAAGAATGGGTCTATGATCCGATACTAGTACATTTCCACTGCTGAACAGGGCATGCCCACCTTGTCTAGGATGCTGATATGTACAAGAAATCGATCAATTCTTTTAGCAATATAGGCCTTATTAGATCTGCCATTTGTCCATGTCGGCTCCATCTTTGGGGGAGTGATATCCACCATATTTCTGTTTAACAGCTCGAGCTTAATGGAGTCAGCAAGTAGGTCCTTTTTCTTTCCATAACCCCAACATTCTTCTGAGCTTAGAGTTACATTTAAATCACCGACAATTAGGAGATGTTCGATTTCAAACATGTCTGATGAGAAGAAATTATCCCAAAAAGGAGCTCTGTTTTTGTATGGCGCATAAATATTTAAGATATTAATAGGAATATCTTTACCCCTAATGGATGCCGATATGATAATCCCAGCAAAACATTTATAAGCTTTTGCTCTTACTCGCGAAGGATCCCAAAGAGTTGCTAGTCCCCCTGATAAACCTCAAGCCTCTGTAGCTACCATATACCAAGATGGAAGCATTTTCCTGAAGTAAGAAATGGTATCTTCACCATTGTGCATCGTTTCCTGAATAAGAATTATTCCAGCCCTGGAAGAGAAGAAGAATTTCTTTAGCGTTAAGAATTTGGGATCAATGTCGAGACCCCTGATATTCAAAGAAACAATTGGAATCATTTGGATGATTCACCAGCCATGCTTGCTCTAAGAGGCTGTGAATCTGGCATATCATAAATAGGCACCTCAACCAAAGAAAGATTTCTGACCCCTCTGTCTGTGACAGTAGTTCTTCCTCTAAAATGCCCGCTGCCACCTCGACTCTTTTTCCTAACAATTATTTTTTTGTAGAGTCCGGGCTGATGAAAGGCGAATCTTGGTTCCTGGGCTTATGGATCGTTAAAGGCTCCAATTCAAGAGACTTTCGGTTGAGTAGGAGATCCAAATCACTGTCATAAGGATTGACTGGGGATGATGCAGGTGAATTTACAGGGGTGACCGACACACAAGGCTCCTTTCCTTTTAAATGGGATAGGAGACTTTGATCAGGGGGAGGAGATAAAGACGATATAGGAATGGGGATAGAACCAACAGAGAAATCCTTCACCTGCATGGGACTCGGGGATGGAATTGCCTGATCGTCTTTTGGCTCCGAGATAGGAGAGCTTTGAAACACTTTAGGACTACTGATCAGGGGACTATTGGGATTATCAGGACTGCCAGGTTTGGTTCGAGGGAAAAGGGGAGGATCCTGGGTTAATATTCGCGGAGATGTAATAGATTTAAGGAGATGGCCTTCCTTCTTTTCTGAGGAGGAATCACTAGTTGATAAGGCTTGTCTGCTCGTCTTTTCCCTGAGTAGTCTATTTTTATAAAGCTTGTGGCTAGGGCAGTTCTTTATTAAATGGCCAGTTTTATGACAAGCTGCGCATCTGAACGGAATGCCCCAGAAATCCAGTCTTTGCTTGACAATCTGATTTCTCAAAGCAATCTCAATATGGTTTGGCTATCCCCTTCTATACGATTTTTCTATGAGGATCCAAGCTATTCTTTTATCCTTTTCGCCTAAACACCATGGGTCAACATAGATAAATCTACCTATAGAATTGCCAATCTCCTCGAGGGTTTCCTTTGACCATAGCTCTAAGGGAAGGTTTGGACATTTCACCCATATGAGATTGTTTGAGGGTGTATTGTTCAGCGGGTTGAAGCCAATATACCACCTATGCAGAGCAAAAAAACTCCTTTTGAAGACCCACGTACATCTTTGAATAGCTTCGGCATCAACAACGTTTAAAGTGGACGCAGTACCACTCCTTCATAAGGCTTGAAATAACAAGAATGTATCCTATCACTGGTTTCCAATTAAAAAAAAAAACCTTATTTATGATTCTTTTCTTGCAAACTAAAATTGCTCATTGAATGCCTCCCGATCATGATATGTAAATGTTACATTCTAACTTGAACACTTGTGAGGATCTTACTTGTGAAAGTATGGATCAACTTGATTTCATTTACGCACTTGCTCATTGAATGCCTCCGAATCGTGATATATAAATGTTACTATTTTATAAACATTATAAAGTAACATTATTGTTGCGCCATACTTTCAAAAGTAAGATCCTCACATCTAACATTATAGGGTAATATAACATTTATAAAATAATGACATCTAACATTATAACGTTATAATGTTAGATGTCATTATTTTATAAATGTTATATTACTCTATAATGACATCTAACATTATAACGTTATAATGTTAGATGTCATTATTTTATAAATGTTATATTACTCTATAATGTTATAAATGTTATATTACCCTATAATGTTAGATGTGAGGATCTTACTTTTGAAAGTATGGCGCAACTTGATTTCATTTATGCACTTGCTCATTGAATGCCTCCGAATTGTCATATATAAATGCCTTTAAATTGTCATATATAAATGTTACTATTTTACTTTATAATGTTAGACATTATTATTTTATAACGTTAGATGTTATTATTTTATAATATTAAAGCACTTTATAATGTTTGACGTTATTATTTTATAATGTTAAAATACTTTAGAATGATATAAATATATAATATGACTATAAAACCATTTCAATTGCTTTTTTTTTGGAGAGAATATGATTTAGAAATATATTTACAATAAAAAGTAATATCAATGATATAAATATATAATACAACTATGAAACCACTGCAATTGCTCTATGATTTAGAAATATATTTACGATAAAAAATAACATTTCAAAAAGGTGATATGCTAGGATTTCATGATTCTTTATGAGAAAAAGGTTAACATTCTCTCTCGTAAATTCGAGTAATAATACCATATAAATACTCAATAATAATACTATATAAATGCAACATACTGTGAGTAATAATACCATATAAATGCAACATACTGTGTACCAAAAGGATATGAAAAATAATACCATATAAATGCAACATACTCTAGTACCAAAAGGCACATGAAATGGATGACAAACCATTTAAATGTTTGAAAATTCAATCTAAAACCAAGTTGCATGCAAAAGAATCCATTTATCTTTTGCTAGGTCAAATGAATGATCATCCAAGTGAGGGACATGAAAAATAATACCATATAAATGCAACATACTCTAGTACCAAAAGACACATGAAATGGATGATAAACCATGAAAATACTTGACAATTCAATCTAAAACCAAGTTGCAATGCAAAAGGCTCCGAAAATGCTTGACAGTTCAATCTAAAACCAAGTTGCAATGCAAAAGGATCCATTTATTTTTGCTAGGTCGAATGACCATCCAAGTGAACAAGTGGTTCAATTTGTCACTATTGAACATACTCATTTTAACATACCGATCAAATAAAAAATCACCATTTTCACTCAATTTTGAAAAATAGTGATTCAGAATTAAAATCACCATTTTTCACTCAATTTTGAAAAATGCTGATTTAGAATTTTTTTTTTTTTAAATGTTAGTGATTTAACAAAAATCACTCAATTTTGAAAAGTGGTGATTCAAAATATACTTATTTTAGCATATTTTTGCCACTTTAAATTTTTTTATGTATTAAGTATGAACAATTTTTTTTTTAAATGTTAGAGATTTAACAAAAAATCACTCAATTTTGAAAAATGTTGATTCAGAATACACTTTTTTATGTATTAAATATGAACAATTTTTTTTTAAACGCTAGTGATTTTATGAACAATTTTTTTAAATGTTAATGATTTTCATGCTATTTTGAAAAGATTTTGGAAAGTTTTTAGAGGGCTTATATATCAAGTGTGAACATTTTTTTTATTAATGATTTTCATCTTGATTTGAAATTGAATAGATTGAAAAGCGTTGATGAGCATCAACCCTTTTTGTTTAAAGGGCTTAGTTTTTACACTTCAAAATTTCTAATGAACAACCCTTTTTGTTTAAAGGGCTTAGTTTTTACACTTCAAAATTTCTAATGAAATTAAATGTGGTTTTTTAAATGTTGGTGATTTTCATGTTAGTAATAAAACATTTTTTTTGTTAGTGATTTTCATCTTGATTTGAAAAATTGCTGATGAGCATCACGCTTTTTGATGTTAGTAATAAAACATAAAAATATACAAAAAAAAATTTAAAAAAATAGAACAAAAATAAAAAAACATGACAAAAAAAATAAAAAAACATAAAACATAAAACAGATAAATAATAAAACATATATATATAGATATATATGGCAAAAAAAAAAACAAAAACATTGACAAAATAAAAATAAAAAGAAAAAGAAAAAACCTATAAAAATGTAAAAAAAAAACTAAAATTAACTTGTAAAAATAAAAAATTAACAAAATAAATAAATAAAATTAAAAAATCAAGTTAAAAAACAAATAATGAAAAAAAAAAAATTAGAACAAATTAATTAAAATAAAAAATATTTAAATTAAATAATTTAAATAAATGAAATTAAAAATAAAAATAAAATTTAAGAGTTATTTTTTAAAATGAAATTTATAAAAAAAATAAAAATGAATAAATAAATAAATTAATTAAAAAAAAAATTCAAAACAATAAAAAAAGTTATATAAAAAAAAATTCAAAACATTATTTTTTTAATTAAAATTAAAAATTAAAATTAAAAATTAAAAAAATAGAAGAATAAAAAGAAAAAAACATTAAAAAAATAAAAAATAAAAAAATTAACCCTCGGTCCTCCCCATTCCCCTCGCCTCCCTCTTGCCCCATCGATCCCTTCCACTCTCCCCTCCCTCCCTTCCACTCTCCCCTCCCTTGTCCTGCTCACTCCCTCATCCTCGGCTCGATGCTCCTCCTGACCCCTCACTCCTCCCTCACCTCCGCTCCCCCCTCCCTCGCGTCCCACGCTCCCTCACTCTCACTCCTCCTCGCCCCTCCTCTCCCTCTCGCCTCTTTTCCCCCACCGACCCCTCCTCTCCACCCTTAGTCTTCCCCTCGTCTCCCTTCCCTTCTCACCCTCGGCCCTCCCCCCGACGCCTCACTCGTCCCTCCCCCCGACAACCTCTCCTCCCCGCCTTCGGTCCTCCCCTCTCCCCTCCCCCTCAACCCCTGTGTTGCTCCCCTACTCTTCCCACCCGACCCGACCCCCCAAGCCAGTGATGATTTAAATAATTTAAATAAACAAAATAAAAAATAAAATAAAGAAATAACATAAAATAAAATTTAAAAAAATAACAAAAATTAAATAAAAAATTATAAAAATTAAAAAATTACATTAAATTAAATTAAAATTTAAAAAATTGAAGTTAAAAAAAAATTAACCCTCACGCCCTCCTCTCTGCACCCTCGGCCCTCCCCTCTCCCCTCACCTCCCGTCCCCTACCTTTCCTCCCTCACCTCCCACCACTCCGCTCTCCACTCCCTCACATTCCCTCCCTCACCCTCGACCCTTCCCCCCGACCACCCACCCCTCCTTCCCCTCTGCCCCTCCCACCAATCACTTCATCCCCTCCCTCACTCTTTTCTCCTCCCCACCCTCGGCCCTCCCTGCAACCCGTCACCCTTCCCTCCTCCCTCGACCCCCCTTCGCCTCCCCACTCCACCCTCTCCACCCTACCCTTGACCCTCCCCTCTTGCCTGCCCCCCTCACCTCCCCTGCCCTCCCCTCCACACCCTCGGCCCTCCCCTCTCCCCTCCCCCCTGACCCGCCCTCCCATCCCTACCTACACCCCCAACCAACAGCCAAGAGGTTGATTCCCGGAATTGGCCTGCGGTCCCTTGGCCGCTAGCTTTGGGGTCTGGGTGGAGAGGGGAGAGGGGGGCCTAGGGGTTGGGTGGGGGTAACGAGAGAGGGGAGGGCCGAGGGTGGAGAGGGGAGGGGAGTGACAGAGGGAGTGGAAGGGGAGAGTGGAGAGTCGAGAGTGAGGAGGGGAGGAGGGGCGTGAGAAGGTCAATGTAGGGGAGGGGGGCCTTGGGGTTGGGTGGAGGTAACGAGAGAGGGGAAGGCCGAGGGTAGAGAGGGGGGCCTGGGGTTTGGGTCGGGGTAACGAGAGAGGGGAGGGCCGAGGGTGGAGAGGGGAGGGGGGTGATAGAGGGAGTGGAAGGGGAGAGTGGAGGGCCGAGGGTGAGGAGGGGAGGAGGGGTGTGAGAAGGTCAATGTTTATATATATATATATATATATATATAATTGTTTTTTTTTAATTATTTATTTTTTAATTGATTTATTTTTCAATTGTTTTTTTTTTTAATTTTCATTTTTTTTTGAATTTTGTTTTTGAATATTTGTAATTTTTTTTTTGTTTTTATTTTATTTTACTCGTTTTTTTTTTTTTGATCAGGTAAGAGTAGGACCTTCTATTAAACTCTGCCAAATATACATAATTTACAAGGAGCCACACACCCGCTCTGCGAGCGTTCAACAATCAGCTGGGCAGGCGAAGCCAAACCAAACACCCAAAATTAAGCGAAACCTAAACCGGAAATCTGGGGAGAACTGCCAAATAGAGCACAAGGTCATCTGGCAGTGCTACCGTGCATCAAATGAGCCCAAAAACCATGGAGGGCACACCCATAACTTGCCGTGGGTTCACAAGAGGTCCCACCACAGGCCAACCAGAAAACTGAAAAACAGACCCGGCGGGAGTTAAAAGCATTACACTCTAAACATATTTCGAGTCAGACCAAAACGTATAAACAATCACCACCGTTGATCCACATACGAAGATCCAATGGTCACCGTGGATATTGGAAGGATGAGAAGCGAGTGAGTTAACCACCCAATGGGGGTGGTTTTCTCTCACCTTGCTCTGCCACACGTCACTCAAAGAGTGGAATCGGAGCCAAACACAGAAAAACCGAAAACCATTCAGACCCTGCCCGATATACCGCTTGCGGTACTGGACCAGTTGACTCGCGGAAAAACCAAACACGTCCTTTCGCCACATGTTGTCCCTTAATTCCATCCAGCAAGTAGTACTTGAGCCAATCCCATTCACTTGGATTCTCTATCAACCACCACCTAAGCCAAATGATGAGGGCTACCCCATCCTATGGAGTTGTCCGAGTCAAACCTTTCATCATTCAAACAAAGGGAATCTAGACTTTGGAAAAAAACCGAACCAAGGTGGGTTAGATTGTGTGGAGCTCACCAACCTCCCGCTATTCTTCAGGGTCCCTTTGATCCAACTTGTTAGTCCATTGTTCCATATCCTGGGTAGCTTGACAGAAACAGTCCTCTTGCAATTTACCTGGGGGAAGCGAATCCCAGGCATACCTAGAATCCCTGTCCCTATTTGTGACTCCTTCATTCGCCAAACGATTCGTTAACATGTTAGCCTTCCTTTTCACATGAGAAAATCTAACAGTTTTAAGGGTTCACAGGTGAGAATAGATGCAGTAAAAAACCTGCAAGAGCCTCCAATGCTTCGACACTTTATCTGGAGAGGTTCCATTGCTAATTTTCTTAGCAGCTCTAATAATTAATTCCGAATCCGCTTCAATTATAACATTGTGTAAACTTGAATTCACCAGGATTTCCAAGCATTGCTCTAGTGCCATGAGCTTAGCCATGTTGTTTGTGGCCTTCCCCAAGTGGCCATGGAAGATTGTTTGTATTTGTCCTTGATCGTCTCTAATGGAACCCCCAAAGCCCGCTGAACCTGGGTTGCCCTTAGCTGCTCCATCAATGTTAACCTTTAAGAAACCCTGAGGAGGGGGCTTCCAAATGGTAGCACACTTGTTTATAAGGCTTGATGCCTTCATTATTCCCAGAGGACTGATAGACTGGAGACCCAAGTGAAGTAAAATTCTCTCCTCATGGGGTAGGGGAGGATCTTTAGGAAGGGTCCTCAGCAAGCTTCTTACTGTGTCTTTGAGCTGCCTTAGAATTTTCTCAATTATATGTTGGGGCTTGTTTGATTTGTTTTTGAAGATTCGACTGTTGCATTCTTTCCACACATTCCAGATGATAAAACCTAGAACCAGAATCCAGGCTTTATTAACTATCTCATTCCCTGAGAAGTTCTTCCTCCAGTTCTTTAGAGTGTTGGATATGTTGAGACTATCCGTATCAGTTTGTCTAAAAATAACACTCACCCAGTCTGACACCTTTGAGGTGAAAGGACAGAGGTTGAGAAGGTGTTCAATCGTCTCCTCATGAGCGCCACAAAGGTAACACCTGGAAGGACCAATGAAGCCTTTCTTGAGGAGATTCTCCCAAGTTAAGATCTTCCTTTGATGCACTAGCTAAATGAAAAGCTTTATCTTCATCCAATGCGGACTTTGCCAAAGTTTCTTCCAGATTTGATCAGGATTCACAAAGTTAAATCCTATGACTTCCTGTTTGGCCTCTTTGAGGTTAAAGTTTCCTTTAGTGTTCTTACCCCATCTTAATTGATCCATTGAGGAAGAGACAAGAATCCTTCTATGCTCTATCTCCCGGGTGAGGGCTTCTGCCTTGGTCTTCAGCTGATTTTCATCACTGTATCCAAGATCCTTCCACTCCCTCCATTTCCCTTTTACCAGAACCATACATTTGTTGTCTGTGTCACTTTTGAGATCTGCAAATTCATCCCTATAAAGGTCGGGTTCTTGTTGCCAATTGTCATCCCAAAATTGAGCAAGATCCCCTGCTCGAATTTCCCAAAAACAATGGGGCTGAACAATGCTTTTATTATTCTAGGCAAGGTTCCAAATATGGGAGCCCCTAATTTGCCCTGACATTCTAATATGATCCTTCTCCTGCCAGTGCTTGGCATATTTTTGTTTCCAAAGCTTAGCCCAGAGGGAATTCGGTTCCTTAATCCATCTCCACCAAAGCTTGGCTCCTGAGACTCTACTGAGGGTCTTAGGATCATGAAGCCCCAATCCACCATGGATTTTGGGCTTGCAAAGTTTGTCCCAGGCTACTAAAGCCCACTTCTTTTTCTCTTCTCCTCTGCCCCATAGAAAGTCCCTTTGTATGATTCTTATTGCTGCTTAATACCTTGAGGAGCCGGAAGAGCTGAAAACATAAAATTGGGAATGGCCTGCAAGACCGCCTGTGTGAGCACTAGGCGCCCTGCCAGATTTAGTGATCTACATGTTCATTTTCTGATCTTGTCTTGAAGTTTAGTTAAAGTTGGTTCCCACACTTTATTGCTTAGCGATTTGTCAGTAAGGGGAATGCCAAGATATTTGGAAGGTAGCTGTTCTCTTTGGAATCCACGAATTCTAGTAATATTTCTCTGAATATCAATATTAGTGTTAAAGAAAAAAAAATTGGACTTGTGAAGGCTTACCTCAGTGCCTTCTGCCATAGCAAAGTCATTTAATATGCTTTTGATTGCTCTGGCCTCCCTGACTATAAGTATGCCCTGCAACATTGTGTCATCAACAAATTGTTGATGAGTGCTTGCCTCTCCATCCATGGTGAGTTTGATACCTTGAATTCTTCCTTCAGCATTTTCCATTTTAATTGCTCTATCCAGCCCTTCCATCATGAGGACGAAGAGGAACGGTGAAAGCGGGCCTCCTTGTCTGAGCCCTCTGGAGGGAGTGAAGGTCCTTGATGGAGCTCCATTAAGCAAAATGGAAAAACTGGTTGAGGTAACTAAAGCCATGACCCATCTTATCCAATTTTGATCAAAACCATATGATTTTAGAATTTCTCTTATGTAAGCCCAACTCAATTTGTCATAGGCTTTCACGAGGTCCTACTGAATGATCATACAAGCTTGTTTGTTGTTTTTGAGAGAGTGCACTACCTCATGAGCTTGGATGATATTGTTGAGGATTTGTCTTCCCTCCACATAGCCTATTTGCTCCTCCGATATGAGGGAGGGTAGAAGTGGTTTGAATCGATTGGCTATATATTTGGAGATAATTTTATACACCACATTACATAAGGCTATGGGCTGAAACCCATCTCGAGTCATGGAATTTTCCTGTTTTGGAATCAGAGCTATGAATCATGCATTCAGAGCCTCCAAAACATTTTTGGATCTTCTTGAGTCTTCCACAACCTCGAGGATGTCATGTTTGACAATTTCCCAACAGGCTTTGAAGAAGTCTACATTGAATCCATCCGGGCCTGGTGCTTTTCCACTCTGCATTTCATTTATCACTTCACTGACCTCCTCTTCCGATACTGGCCTGTTGAGATTGTGGTTGTCCTCTCTGGTAACCAGCTGAGGGATGTACCGAGTGAAATGATCAATGAACCTAGATCTGTCCTCCAGTGGCTCCTTTGTAATTTTGCAGAAGTGTTGCACAAGGACCGATTCCATATCATTGTGAGAAACAAGCTCAATGCCTTGAGAATCTTTGATTTTTGTGATTCTGTTGTGTGCCCTGTGAGCCATAGTGGTTTTGTGGAAGAATTTTGTGTTTCTTTCTCCCTCTTTGATCCATTGTATCCTTGATTTCTGCCTCCAGAAAACTTCTTCTTGTAAGCATCTATCCTCCCATCCTTCCTGCAGAGAGTTAGTTAATTTTTTCCACTCTTCGGTGAAGCCATCTATGATGTTGATCTGATTGATCTCCTCGAGCTTCAGTTCAGTCTATTTTTTGGCTTTGAAGATGTCTCCAAATTCATTTTTGTTCCAAACTTTAAGACGAGATTTGATATGCTTAAGTTTCTGCTGGAGCATATACATTTTTGTTCCCTGAATATTCAACTCCTCTCTCCACCATTTATCAATGTAATTAGTGAAATTAGGGTGTGAGAGCCAGAAATTTTCAAACTTTAAAGGTCTGTTTCTTGGAGTGCCCATAAAGGTAGCTTCCAGCTGTACAAGCCATTGACCTGATCCTCCAAAGGGAAGAATGGAGGCTGTCATGGCAGGTCTTGAGAGAAAGAAGTCCTCTGAAATCATGAACCTATAGAGTTTGGAAGCAACTCGATGAAACCCTCCCCTTTTGTTGTTCCAAGTGAAGGTTCCGTTAATTGTTTCAGTGTCCACTAGCCTCATGTTCACAATGAAGTTCTGGAAGGCCATTAAGTTGTTGCCTAGCTGTCTAGTACCTCCTTTTCTTTTCCGCAAGAGATCTTATCATATTGAAATCTCCTACAACGATCTAGGGAAAGATGGGATGTCTCGCTCTTAGTTCCTCCAGGGAAGTGAGAATCTTGAGTTTGTCTTCTTTCTTTTTAGATCCATAAACATTTGTAATCATGTACATCTCCCTGTCCCCTTCAGGTTGACATATCAGGGAGATATAGTTCCTGGATGCTTCCGAATCTAGAATTCCAAATTTCTGTGGGTCCCACAAGGTGAGAATCCCCCCACTGAGTGATTTGCCTTAACCTCTAAATACTCATATTTAAATAACCACTTATTATGAATATTTCTTATCTTTTCCATTGAACATTTTGTCTCCTGAATGGAAAACCATGTCTGGTTTTTCTTCTTTCATTTTGTTACTAAGATTTCTTTGTTTCCTCCTATTCCCTATTCCTCTAATGTTCCAGGTTGTGAACTTCATTAAGAAAGGTTAGTAAAGGAATAACTGGTAATATCTTTCATCTTACCTAAGTTGATCAACAATTTTCCACATTCGTTCAACAGTTCATTCTGTCTCTTTCTTCCTCTTTTCCTACCCAAGTTCTTTGGAGAATGTTCCTGAGAAGTCTCCATTGTAGAAATTTTGAATAATTTAACACATATTCAACAGAGATTATCTTGATCATGTACTATTGCGGAATACATACACAATACATAAGCTCCTCTACATTGATCATCAATATAGCAGCATCAATAACAATAAAACATCAAGAGCATTCACACATTAACACAGTATGTAACCCGGGGAAAGCATCTCGCTAAAAACCCCAACTATCTGTATATTAATGATTGAGAACATGTAACATTACAAAGCACAATGCTTATCACAATAAATCTAGTACTAGCTCCACCTATTATACACAATACAGCTCAGATATGATCTCCAAATCTATTCCACTGCTTGCCTACCTCCATTGCTCAATACCTGCTCAAGAATTGATGAGAATGGCTTACCAAACTCGTATTTCACCTCAAAATAATCACTCACACTTTGTTGGACATGAGCAAAGGCTACAATACTGGGCAAATACGTGAGCAAACTCATTGGCATACTCAATCCCTTGATTGTGCAAGATCTGGTGCACAACTATAGTCACAACTGATAGCAATCTGATTCTCTACCACCTGTCCCTGTTGAACTGAACATGCATTGACATGCAACTGAGTTAACTGATGTATTCATTAGTTGCATCATGAGTTAATAATTAGTTTAACAACTCATCATTAGTCTATTTGCAGTTAGACTAATTACAACTAGTTTAACCAAGTCAAACTGAACACAACTCCATCAACTCCACAATCAACTCCACCAAACTCAACTGATTGAGTTCTAACTAAAGTCATGCATGCAACAACTCAACTGACTCATAAGAAAAGCGTATTTCCTTCTGACTGCTGCATGTGCCACCTCTGTAGCTCAAACTGAAGTGCTCTAAGAGAATAAGATCAGGTTTATAGTCCAAATATTATTATGAGACAATAATATTTGACTTTTCTATTTTTGATAGCCAGTCTAAAAATAGACTTTGATCACTCACACTATGATCACCCACACTTTGATCAAAAATAGAAGTCCATCTATTTTTCCCAACTTGACCAATCATCCATAAACAACAACCTGCAATCCATAGACATGATCCATATGTCTAAAAATAGACTTGCGCCAAAAATAGCCCGCGGGCCCACTTAGTGAAGGCGACTCTTTTCACTAAGCTCCATCATCTTGTTGCAATCTCAACACTCCCTCTCGACAAGATATGGATTATCAGCAACCCCTATCCTGCCTCGGTGGTACTCGAATTTGCTCCTGGTGAGAGCCTTCGTCAGAATATCAGCATCCTGATCCTCCGTTGGAATGTACGAAAGTAAAATGATCCTCCGCTGCACACAATCTTTGATATGATGGTACCTGATGTCAATATGTTTAGATCTATCATGAAATATAGGATTAGCCGAGAGTTTAATGCAACTCTGGTTATCACAGTAAATCACAGTAGGATCCAAATGAGAACTGAACAAACCAACCAGGATCTTCCTTATCCATATAGCCTCGCATGCAACCAAACTTGCTGCCATATACTCGGCCTCCGCTGAAATGAGTGCCACGGATCTCTGCTTCCTGCTGTACCAAGAAACTGTTGTCGATCCGATACTGAAGACCCCTCCTGATGTGCTCTTTCTGTCCGTTGGGCTCCCTGCCCAATCTGCATCCATGAAGCCACATAGCTTCACCTCATCCTCTTGTTTGTACCACAAACCATATCCCGATGTACCTCTCAAGTAGCGCAATACATGCTTGCCCGCCTTCCAGAAGAGCTTGGTAGGCTTAACCATAGCTTGTGAAAGCTGGTTAACTACATAGCATATATTGGGTCGTGTATTGACCAAATACATCAGCGACCCCACCAACTGTTGATAAACAGTGGCATCCACTTCTTCTCCCGAAGTGGCATCCTCCTTCCTCCAACCTCCAGGAAGAGGAGTATCAACAGGCTTGCAGCCATGCATGTTGAAATTCTCCAGTATCTCCCGAGCATACTTGCCCTGAGAAACAAACAGTCCACCACTGCGCTACCATATTTCCAATCCTAGGAAATAGTGAAGGAGGCCCAAGTCCTTCATCTCAAACTTTGTAGCAAGATCCTTCTTGCATGACAGTATCAACAGCTCATCACCCGTTAGAATCAAATCATCAACATACAGTACAATGATAAGCAACTTACCCTCCACCACAATCTGGTATAGGTTGGGATCCGCCTCGCTCTTGGAGAATCCAAGTCCTGTGAAATAGCTATCTATCCGTGTGTACCAAGCACATGGTGCTTGCTTCAACCCATACAACGCTCTCTTGAGCCTGCACACATGTGACTCGCTGCTGAAGACCTCAAAGCCTTCAGGCTGTTCAATGTACACCTCCTCCTCAATGACTCTGTTGAGGAACACAGTCTTCACATTCATCTGATGAATGTGCCATCCCATCTGCGCTGAGAGAGAAAGAATCGTCCGTATGGAAGAATACCTTGCGACAGGGGCAAAGGTCTCCTCATAATCGATCCCCTCAATCTGTGAAAAGCCTCGGGCAACAAATCTTGCCTTGTACTTCTCCACACTCCCGTCAGCTGCCTGCTTAACTTTGTAGATCCATCTCGAACCCACCACTGATTTCCCTTCCGGTCTAGGAACAATCTCCCATGCATTGTTTCTGACAATAGAATCATACTCTTCCACCATGGCGTCTACCCATGCGGGATCCTCCACAACTTCCTCGAAAGAGGATGGCTCAGTCACCACACACTTGCTCATAAGAGCCATGTATCCAGTGTACCGATCAGGTGAATGTCTCTGCCTGCGTTGGGCTGTAGGTGGTCCTACAACTTTCTCTGCATATTGAGCCAGTCGCTCAGCTTCTGTCAAGCGCTTTCGCCCTCTGATGGTTGGCGCTGCATGAGTGGTCTCTTCCACTCCATGAACCTCGTCCTGTGGCTGATCCACGTCTTGAAGCTCATCCTTAGGAACTAATAGCTCCTCATCTGCATGCAAGTGTAGCTCCCTCTCAAGCGAACACTTCATGGCTTTCTCCTCCTGAAATTTTATATCCCGTCGCACAACAGTTTTACCACTGTCTGGAAAATACACACGATAGTTGTGGGGCGTATCAGTGTACCCCACAAATATCCCAACCTCTGCAGTCGGCTCCAACTTCTTCTTGGCATCCTTCGTCACATGCATGTAAATGTTAGCACCAAAAATCCTCAAATGAGAAAGATCAGGCTTCTTACCAGAATAAGTCTCCTCGGGTGTACTCATGCCAAGTATCCTATGAGGACAACGATTCTGCACATAAACTGTTGTATTGCATGCTTCCGCCCACAAGTTAAGGGGTAGGCCCTGATCATGCAACATTGCCCGTGCAGCACCCACGATCGTTCTGTTCTTCCGCTCAGCTACCCCGTTCTGCTGTGGGTTATGGGGAGCTATGAGCTCTCTACGAATCCCTTCTGCCTTGCAGAAATCCTTGAACTCGCCCGAGATGTATTCACCACCATTATCGCTCCTAAGAGCCTTCACCTTCTTCCCCGACTCCTTCTCGACTAGTGCTTTGAATTCACAGAACTTTGAATATGTCTCGCTCTTCTTCTGCATGAAGAAGATCCAGCACTTACGAGAGAAATCATCAACAAAAATCACATAATACCTGTGTTTTGCTGTCGAAGCAACTGAGAAAGGTCCACACACGTCTGTGTGAATTCTCTCAAGGATTGTCGTGGCGTGACTATCCTTCTCGTGAAAGGTGGCTTTCACAAACTTCCCCAAAGTACACCCCTTGCACTGATCTGACTGCGTAAGTGTGCCTTTAGGAAGCCTTGTAGTGATCTGCTGCAGTATCTTCAAGGCTCCATGGTGAAGGTGACCCAATCTCCTGTGCCACAACTCGCCATCATCCCAGCTCACCAATCCTTCTGCCTTGCCCGCCATTGATGCGCATCCGTCTACATGCAACTGATAAATGTTCCTCACTCGAACCCCTATCTTCCGGGTCTCACCGGTTTTCTTGCTGCACAGGAAGGCCTTTCCCTCGCTGAAAACAACATCATACCCCTTGTCTTCTAACATCGCCACTGACATAAGATTCTTCTTCAATCCTGGAACATGCATGACTTCCTTCAATACGAAGGGTTTACCAGACTCCCTCTCAAAAGAAATGGTACCGATACTGGTCGCACTGTATCTACCATCATCGCCCATCTCGATGTGCACTCTAAGATCTTTGTCCTCCAGATCAGAGAACAAATCTTTATCTCCCGTCATGTGAAAAGACGCACCAATGTTCAAGAACCACACGGATCCCATCACACTTGAAACCAAGCATGCGATCAATGAAAAATCAAGCTCAAACTGAGAAGCTAAGGCCTCCCCCCCTGCAGATCCAGCAGCTTGCTTGTTCTTCTTCTTCTGCGGACAATTTGTGGCATAGTGTCCGTGCTGGTGACAGTGAAAACACTTCACCTTGGACATATCCTGCTTCTTGCCTTTCGCACCAGTCTGAGAAGCTTTCTTGATCTTTCCTTTCTTTGCTTTGGCATCCAAAGCACAATTCTCTTCATCAGCTCCCTTTGACGAAGATCCGTCCCTGGTACTCCGCCTGATCTCCTCTTGCACAAGATCTGACCATAGTCTTTTCCATCCTGGAAATTTCTCCCGACCATTGACAGAGTCTTGATAGGAATGCCAACTCTTCGAAAGACCAAGGAGAGCCAAGCTCACCAAGTCCTCATCATCGACAGTAACCCCCACACTTCCCAGCTCATCTCGACACTGAGTGAACTTCGTGAGATACTTGGGAATACTGTCACCCTTCTCACATTTGATGTTTCTGAGTTTATCTTTGAGCGCCAGCTTCCTCTGATTGCTCTTGCTTTGGAATAATTCTGTTAATGATTTCCACATCAAATATGGAGTAGCCTTTCCATGGAGGCTGGACACAATGTGATCCTTCACGCCCTCCAACAGAATCCTTCGACATTTTGCGATCTTCTTTTGCCAAGCATCAGCTTGAGTAGCATCAGTAGGCTTTGGGATATCCGTATCTATGAACTCCTTCAGCCCGTTATCATCTAATACTGCCTCCATCCTGTCCTTCCATGCAATATAGTTTGAGCTGCCCTCAAGAGCATACTCCAATTGCAATCCGTTGAAAGACATTGCTGCGTTGTCACCAAGAAAAAAATACTGCTGCAAATTCAAATTCCACCAGCAACCAACTTAACCGCCTCGGATCTAAGATTTGTGAGAACACATATTTCTCGTACAGAGATTGACTGTATGGGCATTCACCGGATATCTCACCTTCCAAAGGAAGGATGAATCCAGAGGCTACCTGGCCCGATTACAGACTCTGCCTGAAGAAATAGAATGTAAACACTTCCTGAATAGTAGATCCGATGATCAACAACTCTGATACCATGTAGAAATTTTGAATAATTTAACACATATTCAACAGAGATTATCCTGATCATGTACTATTGCTGAATACATACACAATACATAAGCTCCTCTACGTTAATCATCAATATAGCAACATCAATAACAATAAAACATCAAGAGCATTCACACATTAACACAATATGTAACCCGGGGAAAGCATCTCGCTAAAAACCCCAACTATCTGTATATTAATGATTGAGAACATGTAACATTACAAAGTACAATGCTTATCACAAGAAATCCAGTACCAGCTCCACCTGTTACACACAATATAGCTCAGATCCGATCTCCAAATCTATTCTACTGCTTGCTTGCCTCCACTGCTCAATACCTGCTCAAGAATTGATGAGAATGGCTTACCAAACTCATATTTCACCTCAAAATAATCACTCACACTTTGTTGGACGTGAGCAAAGGCTACAATACTAGGCAAATACGTGAGCAAACTCATTGGCATACTCAATCCCTTGATTGTGCAAGATCTGGTGCACAACTATAGTCACAACTGATAGCAATCTGATTCTCTACCACCTGTCCCTGTTGAACTGAACATGCACTGACATGCAACTGAGTTAACTGATGTATTCATTAGTTGCATCATGAGTTAATAATTAGTTTAACAACTCATCATTAGTCTATTTGCAGTTAGACTAATTACAACTAGTTTAACCAAGTCAAACTAAACACAACTCCATCAACTCCACAATCAACTCCACCAAACTCAACTGATTGAGTTCTAACTGAATTCATGCATGCAACAACTCAACTGACTCATAAGAAAAGCGTATTTCCTTCTGACAGCTGCATGTGCCACCTCTGTAGCTCAAACTGAAGTGCTCCAAGAGAATAAGATCAAGTTTATAGTCCAAATATTATTATGAGACAATAATATTTGACTTTTCTATTTTTGATAGCCAGTCTAGAAATAGACTTTGATCACTCACACTATGATCACTCACACAGTATAAAAATAGACTTTTATCACTCACACTATGATCACTCACACATAGTCTAAAAATAGACTTGCGCCAAAAATAGCCTGCGGGCCCACTTAGTGAAGGCGACTCTTTTCACTAAGCTCCATCATCTTGTTGCAATCTCAACATCCATCATCTTGACCCCGCTTGGCTCCTGGCTTTAATGATTTATTTTGACTTCAGCTCCCTTCGCTTGTGACCTCTAGAGAAAGAGTTGTTGTACTCTATCATAGTCCTCTTTTGGCAGGGAGTCCACCCGTATGTTTTTTCCTTGTTCCAGAAATTTCTCTAGATCCAGATTTTCCCTATCCAGGATCTCCTATAACTCATGGTCCTCTGTTCCTGCTTCACTTGGAGTCATTTCTTGGTCCTTACTGATCTCCATCAGGCTTGGTAGATCATCCTTTTGCTGGTTGTCTACTGTGATATCCTCCATGTCAGCTTTCTTATCCTGTTCCTTTGTTGCATTCTCCATGTCCTGGACTGTCTCCTTATTCCCCTCTTCTTCCTCTAGGATCTTGAAGCTGTTTTGTCTTGTATGTCTGTCCTCATTTGCCTTCTTGTATGGATGCTTACCCCCTTTTCCTTTATTTCCGACTTTGGTGAAACCCTCGTGATCTCTCTCCACAATGGTTTTTTGGTTATCTTCCCTATTGATTGTGGGACAGTCTCTATATAGATGTCCATGTTCATGGCATTTGCGGCATCTAAATGGTATGTGCTCATAGTCCACTGTCTGCACCCATTCTTCATCATATACTTCTAAAATGATCGCTTCTAGAAGGGCTCCAGATAGATCCATTTCCACACATATTCGGACAAAAGAGGTATATCTTCCTTTCAAAGTTGCCTCTGAGATTTTTAGAAAATGTCCCAGCTTGTTACCTATGGTTTTCAAAGATTCTGGCAGCCAATAATCTAGAGGAAGGGAATATAGTTTGATCCAAACCAGTACTTCCGAGACAAAGTTCATCATCGATGGCTGCATGTAGAGCCCTGCTGCAGCATAGAAGTAGGGCCCCCCTTCAAACACTCTATCTTTGTCCTCTAGGCTTGTGAACACTACTGTGAAAAAGCCCTTAGAACCCAGATGTAAATGTATTTCTCCCTTTGGCTTCCAATGGATCCTTATCCAGACATGTAATGCCCTCTCCATTAGCCATAACCCCATGAACTTGCATATGATTGCATGCTCCGTCATATGATCTCTATGAGCTTGTATCACTGGGTCGCTTAATACGACTCGTGGAATAATGCCTGACTTGGGCTTGCAGACTCCAGTGGTCTTACTAGAAGCCGACCCTTCACTATTTCCTCCATTCCCCTTTTCTTTTCTCGTTTCCTATTGATTCCCTTCCTGATCTTGATCTCTGCTTCTTCCCGATGTCCCCTGACTTCATGTTTCTGAGATCTTGTCTAGTGGTTTTTTGAAATGTTTCTTTTCCCGCATCCTAACTCCCTCCCGAGACTGCTCGGTTGTAGGAGGGAGCAACACTCCTCCCTGCGCTCCCCGCCATGGTACCCTGAATCCGAAACCCTGTCTTCAACTCCAACCCTAGCTTCTAGATCGCGCAACGTTTTTCCTCCAAGTTCCGTCGGGCGACTCTCAGTTTATTCGTTTTTTTATTTTTATTTTACATGGTATGGTTAATTTTTTTACATATTATATATATATATATATATATATATATATATATTATGTCATTACTATATATATATATATATATATATATATATATATATATTTTAATGTTTTATTAGTTGTTATTAGTTTTTATTTTTATTTTTTTCAATATTTGAATTTTTGCATTTCTATATATTTTTTATATTTGATTTTTTTGTCATGTGTTTTTTTTTCACTTGTTATTATTATTATTATTTTTAATATTTGAATTTTTGTATATATATATATATACCCAATCCCATTATGTGCAATTTGATAGTTGATTTTAAATTTTTCGTTATAATGGATCGAGACTGCCCCACAATGTGTTAATTTCATGGTTGGTCTTTAAGTTTTCATTACAATGAGTTGAACTCATCTACACTACGTGTCAATTTGATAGTTGATTTTTAATTTTTTTTTGCTATGTTTCAAGTTCTCTTAGGTTAAAATTTCAAAATCGCGATACATTTAGCATGTTTTTAAAAATTACCCTTGGTACAATAACTCTTTCATTCAGATGTTCACTTTTAAAAGTTTTTTAGTCATAAATTTTTTCCATAATGTCATGGTTGAAATATTTTGAAAATTTAAGATTTTTTTGTAGTCATAATCTTTGGTTTTAATTCCATAGTTGAAAAATTGTCAAGATTTTAATGTTTTTTCTAAGTTGTGATATTTTATCTTTAATGTTATGGTTGAAAACAGTTATAAATATTTTTTCTTAGCACCATGCTTGAAAATTGTTGAAATTTTAGGGTTTTTCAAAGAAGTGATATTTTAAATTTAATGTCATGCTTAAAAATCATAGGAATTTTAAGGCTTTTCAAAGATGTGATATTTTATCATTAATTTTATGCTTGAAAATCATTGGAAATTTAAAGTTTTTCGGAGTCACGATATTTTATTTTTAACGTCATTATTAAAAAATGTTGAAAATGTACCCTAAAAAAAAGATGTTATTTTGGCATCAACACTTTTCGATTTGAAGGTGTTTTTTGCACTAAACAAAACGACTTTTACTGTTTTTTATTGTTATTTTAAAAAAATATTGAAAATTTATTCTGAAAAAAAAAATGGTGCTGCAGAATTAACACTTTTTATTTTTGGGTTGTTTTTTCATGTTTTTTTGGGATTTTTGGGCTCGAGTACCCGTTTTGAAGTAAAAGTCCCTGTTTGATTAGCAACTACGTTATTGTACTTCCTATTTCAGGGGGCATGAGAGTACCATTTTCTTTTCAATGTTGGTTACAATATTTGTCTTCCCTTGAGATTGAATTTTTTGGTAAGGCATGTATAATTGTTTGGTTATTGACGACCACTCCCAAGGATCAATCCATTCATAATCAATCTTCAATTTTGTTGGTTTGTTTCTTTTGGAATATTTCGCTGACAAATTATTTTTCTTATTACTATTGTGACAAGGATGGAAATCAAAATAATGATCGGCCATGTGATTAGTGTGATTTTAGTGTTGGCATTTATCTTTTCATTGTTGCTCGATGTTTCTTTATTCAAATAATAACCATTAACAAACTTGATTGGTTTTGAATAATTTGGAGTTTGCAAGTTTTTGTCATCTTTATCATATCCTAGCCCATGTTGATTTTTATTGCATTGAATTTTCCCAAGGTCTAATGATTGGCTTGGAAAGAAAAGGTTGAACTTGATCATGTAGAACTTCATCATCTTTTACACTTGCAGTTGTATTGCTAAATGGCTTCAAATCATCATCTTCACCAATATCTTCATCTTCATAATTATCCTTAAAAAGAGGATTGTTATGTACCACTATTAATTCAAAATTATTTTGTTGAAGTTCTCATCTTGAAGAAATTGAATTTGATTTGGAAGAAGATCAACTTGAGCTTTCTTTACTTTCAAACAAATTGTCATTGACCGGGGAGTACTTTTGCTTTGCATTTCATGGTCGCTTGGATACCACCAAAAATGGCACCCAAACTAGTGATGTTTACAATGATACGAGTTTCAACTATTAAACCTTGTCAACCTTGACTCAAAATTTAAATGATTCAAAAGGGTGTGAGATTCAACTGAGAGTACACCTAGTACAATTCAAATACAACTTAATTTTGATATTGACACTTACAAAGACATTATTGCAAGTTACATAAAAAAATAGAAGAAATTGAATTGATGTTGGTGTCATTGAATGTTGATGTGGATGAGAACTTGATGCTTAATTGATTGCTAACTTAAACACTTGATTATGGTCTTTATAGTGACTCAATTGCAAGGGCTTTAATTATTTATTGCTTGAATAACATTTATTGTGCACCTTGCTTGTTTTGTACTTTATGTGTGCTTCATGATGGATTGTAAATATGATTAAAAAAATCGTAAAGTAACCATGAAAAATCACCATCACGCACTATGAAAGGTGTATATATGATACCCTTATTTAGATTTCAGTGTGATTTAGAACACATTGCCACAAAAAATAAATTTTTTATTTTGATGGTACTTTGAACCTTTCAATTGATCTCTCTTTCTAAAAACTATTTTTTATTTTGATGGTACTTTGAACCTTTCAATTGAGCTCCCTTTCTTGAAATTTCTGCCTACAAAATTTAGTTAAAGATACTATTCTTTCTCCTTTCTCATGAAATGTCCCTAATCCCTAAACACAAGTCTTTCCTTGTTCTCACAAGAGTTGGTCTTGTAAACGAGGTAGATGAAGCAAATTGATAGCCAAGTGTTTGCCTCACAACGATATCAATGCCATCATAGAGCTCTATGTTAGGCACACCTTGCCAGAATATGCTATGGATGCTCGTTTAGTGATATGTCACTGCTATGCATGTCCTCATAGGATCCTTCATGAAATCCAAAGAGATTGGGAATTTAAAAGGTGGGAGAATTAAAATCTTGAAGGGTCTTCTACCTCTCAGTATAACAATTTCTCAAATTTGGTCTAGAAATGAGCTAAAATAGCAGACAAATAGGTTCCCTTTGTCATGGTTGGTGAGGTACTCAAAAAGAAAATGTAATCAAAAGTTAAGTGAAAATTCATACACAACATCAAGCTTATTGAAGGTCAGGTGCCATCAAGTAGAATTTTTAAATGGATCATTCTAGGTCTACGCTAGATAATTTTTGATAAACTCCTAAGTCCCAAAAAGACATATTTTGTTTGTATTTTTTTGAAATTCAATCCGATCCCAAATACAAGGGAAAAAGAGCATTGCACAAAATAGTTCATTAGGGTAAACACTACAAGATCCAAACCAAATATGGCCCATTATCCCACCTTGATAACCAATTTCCATAAAGTTGAATCCACGAGATAGCATTGGGGTTAATACTTGCATATAGGTACAATATGTCCTTTCATATCCCTTAAATATTATTTTTTAATATCAACCTGTCGAGGAATTGGTAAGTAACTAGGTAGAATTTCATCCTCAGCTTTGATAGGGATTTGAATGAGATGGGTGGCATTAACATCAACTATTCTTTGAGCTGCTCATGGAAGTTACATGAGACATTATGTGGAGTCTAATGGCTTTTACTTGGTTTTATGTGGCTTGTCTTAGACCCCTAGCATATGCAAGGTGGTTTTTTTAATATCAATCTATTGGGAAATTGGTAAGTAACTAGGTAGAATCTCACCCTCGGGTTTGATCAAGAGATTTGAATGAGATGGGTGACATTAACATCAACTATTCTTTGAGCTATGCATGGAATTTATGTGAGACATTATGTGGAGTCTAATGGCTTCTACTTTGTTTTACATGGCTTGTCTTAGACCCCAAGCATAAGCAAGGAGTAGTCCTCGTCAAAGATCATAAACTTTGGCTTGTCATAGGCCTTTTTGGCTTGTCATAAACCTTAGGCATAGGGTATGTCCACCCTCCCTTTGAGATCATAGCTAATCCCTTTGCACCTATTACCATTTTATTAAATACAAAATATTAGGAAAGTTGGTACTCGCTAAAGTTCCCTACACATTTTTTTACCTTAAAGGACTCCATAATAGATAGGGTGTAACCAAATGAGTTATCCCTTTGGATTTCAATTCTACGTGGAAGTAGATTACTCTTTGGTATTTCAATCAATAACAAAAATATTAATAAAAACAATAAATGTATTTTATGGTCAGTTGGAAATAGCTTAAACTTAGATAATATTAGCACTAATTTTATTTATTTATATATTTATTTGTAAATAGATAAATTAGCAACTAGGTTGGTCTTGTAATGGAGGATGAATTATGCTTGGAGAATTAGGGTTCGGGCTACCTATGGGATTTTTTCCAGCATTGCCTGCGGTTCGTGGTTCGAGATTCACAATGATGGATCACTATGGAATGGAGGTGTGGAGCTTAGCCTCCTTCAAGGTAATGAGTGACAACTGAATATAGTGAGTTTGGAAGTAGATTTGTTGTTTTCCTATTGCAGATCAACCATAGTTTCCATGTTCATATGACAGCTTAGATATGAGGTTTCTTTTGGTATGCGGCGGGGATCCATTGTTAAGGATCTACAACTATGGGAGTTTCTCCAAGACTGTATTTGCGGAGGTGACCTATCAAAACTAGGGAGGCTGTGGTGGGCATGTCCATCAAGGTTACTGTATGACTCTTCTTCATACTTGTTTTATGCTCATATTTGTGGTTATACTCCGACTTTTCCCTATTGAAAGTACAATATGCATAGGAGTAGTCAGACATTGTTATGACTGACCCACTTTTACAAGAAATTCATTGTTCTCATAGATTTGAGAGGGAAATAAAAAAGGAAGATATGGAACAAGAGGACTTTTAGATTGTCATAAAAAATATATGTAATGTCCCCTAATAATAATAATAATAATAATATAAACAAATAAATGATAAACAATAAATAAAATATAATAACAGTAAATAAATAATAAATAATGAAAATAATATAATAATAAGAAATAAATAAAGTAGTAAATAACAATTATATATATATATAGTAAAAATAAGTAAATTTAACATAAAAGTAAAATAAAATAAGAAAGAGTTAAACTAAGAGAAATATAAAAATAGTAAAAATAAGTAAAGATATCAAAACGTAAAAAGGAATAAAATAAGAAAGAATTAAATTAAGAGAAATATTAAATTAAGTAAAACCTAAAATAAAGAAATAAAAGTTGCATTGACACATGGAATGTGTGCATGCGTCCCATTTCCATTGTTTGGTCTATTTAATAGACGATGAAGAAGATGAGATTCATCATTCCTTCCTTCATTCTCGGGGGAGAAAAGTGTTGTGAGACAAAAGATTCCTTGGTAGTAGTACGTTGATTGAGGGCTCAGGGGTGGCCAGATGTAGAAAGATTATGTTTAACTGAGCTTACGGTTGAGTGGAGAGTCGTTCTCAAAACTATGTTGCAGTTAGTAGGATTCAAATAGCGTTGAACTCCGAAATCACAAATAAAGAATATCATTGCTACAGGTATGTTGACTCTGCTCATGTTTTTCGAAATTCTATGATAATTAGTCAATATGTGCGTGTTGATTATTAGTCATATAAATTGATGTAATTATTTGTATATTTTAAATCGAGGTTGTTACATAGCCCTCGGGGGTGGTCAGTTATATAAAATTTATGTGTAATTGAGCCTACGGTTGGGTGGAGAGTCATCCCCAAAACTATGTCGTGGTTAATAGGATTCAAATATCGTTCAACTCTGAAATCACAAGTAAGGAATATCATCGCTCAGGTAAGTTGCTTCTGCTCATATTTTTCGAAATTCTATGATAATTAGTCGAATAGCTGCGTGTTGATATAATAACATTTTGAGTGAGGTTTATATTTTGGTCAAGTTTATATATGTATAAGAGATAAATATTTGTATTAAAAAAAGTGGAAATAGATGATTTTTGTAAAAGTAGTTGGAAGATTATTAAAAAAATAAAAATTATATTTGTGATTTGAAAAAAAGAAAAAAAATATTGATTAGAAGTACATTGTATGAAGCTTTATAAAATTACTATGAGTGATGTATTTGATTTAATAAGAAATTTGAGTGTAAATTAATAATTAATAAATAATTTATTTGAATATTAAATAAAAAATAAGAGAAGATGAAATAAAGGAAGGAAAGATGTAAGGATTGAGATCATATTTAATTACTTACATTGGAGGAGAAGTGAATAAAAAAAATCCTATTAATAATGATGTGGATTAGTTGGTTAAGTAAGATGAAGTGATTGAAATTTTGGATTCATGGTGAATATTGATAGTTGGTTGGTTGACTTTTATCTAAGGATGTAGCCTCTTGAAGAAGGAAAGAATGGTAGTGAAATCCTAACTATGAACATTAGGAAGTGATCATCCAATACAAAGTAACATTCAAGACTAATAATAGGCTAAATTTGCCAAGTTATATGTGCAAACTAGGTGTGGAAAATCATATTTGAGTGAATTAAAGTAGATTATATACAAATTGATTGTTTTGAAATTAATGTAAGTCATGTGTATCTTAAAGAGGTTGTATTAAAAAATAGCTATAGGAATTGCATTATCACTAAGATATTTATGTTTGCACTTCTTAAGATGCACACCTTTTAGAGTGATGCATTGTGGAAAATTTCGATGCCTGCTGGTTATACTAGTTCAACAGAGGGCGTAGGGCAAGCATGAAGTAATAAATAACTAAATAAATATAATTTAAAATGATTCAACTTAACTTCGAGACGAAGTTCCTTAAAGAGGGGGAGTATGTAATACCCCATAATAATAATAATAATAATAATAATAATAATAATAAATAATATAATATAATATTATGATATAAACAAATAAATGATAAACAATAAAGAAAAGATAATAATAATAAATAAATAATAAATAATGAAGAAAATATAATAATAATAAATAAATAATAAATAATAAATAATAAAGAAAATATAATAATAATAAATAAATAACAATAGTAAATAACAATACTAGATTTTTAAATAATTATATATAAAAGTAAACTATAAAAACAGTAAAAATAAGTAAAGTCAACAAAAAGTAAAATAAAATAAGAAAAAAATAAACTAAGAGAAATATAAAAATAGTAAAAATAAGTGAAGTTATCAAAAAGTAAAATAAAACAAGAAAGAGTTAAAATAAGAGATATATAAAAATAGTAAAAATAAGTAAAGTTATCAAAAAGTAAAAATAAATAAAATAAGAAAGAATTAAATTAAGAGAAATATTAATTAAGTAAAACTTAAAATAAAGAAATACAAGTTGTATGTTGACACATGGAATGTGTGCATGCGTCCCCCTTTCCATTGCTTGGTTTATTTAATAGACGACGAGGAAGATATTCATCATTCTATCCTCCATTTTCGGGGGAGAAAAGTGTTGTGAGACAAAGGATTCTCCGACAGTAGTACGTTGATTAAGGGCTCGACAGTGGTTAGTTGTAGAAATATTATGTGCAACTGAGCCTACTGTTGGGTGGAGAGTCATATCCAAAAATTTGTTGCGGTTAGTAGGATTCAAATAGTGTTCAACTCCAAAATCACAAGTAAGGAATATCATCGCTATAGGTAAGTTGCTTCTGTTCATGTTTTTTGAAATTCTATGATAATTAGTTGAATAATTGTGTGTTGATTATTAGTCATATAAATTGATGTAATTATTTGTATATTTTAAATCGAGGTTGTTACAATATAGATGGAAAGTCCTCCTTATTCTAGATCACGAGCTTGGACCCAATGCAAAAGTTGAAGAAGTGCATCGAGAATAAGCTAGACATTCATGCAAACTTATAATGCCTCCTTTTTGAAGGAAAGATGCTTTGGGATTTCTACCAGATTAAGGATTACCAGATCTCCAAAAGATCAACTATAATCATGAATTGGAGGATGTGTGGTGGTGCCCCGGGATCCAGAAACCTAGGGGGATCTGTCTCTTACAAGGATTCCACACAAGGGAAGGGTTCCAAAACAATGGATCCACCTCATCGTCCCAAGGCCTTACAATGTAGAATAAATGAAACAAGTGCATGCCATGGAGGTTAATCTAGCAGAGGTAACCCACATTTATTCTGATCTCCATTCTAGTGTTGTGATCTATAGGTTCAATGGTTTCTGGCCTAGATTTGATGCCTTACACCAATAGGACTTCTCAGCATGGACCTCCAATTGTGACATCTACATATGGTCCAGGGTTTCTTTATTGTTCAATTTGATACTTAGGAAGATTTAGAGAAAGTATTGAATGAGGAGCCATGGATTTGGGGAAGAGATGGGCTTTTCATCACCCCCTGGTCCCCAAACTTTAATGCCACAACTATGGTGATCTCAACAATGTCGATATGGGTGGGACTACCAAACCTCCCCTTTCCTCTCTAGAACTACAATGTCTTAAAGGAAATTAGGAACATGTTGGGAATATTCAAAAGATGGGCCGTGAAAGAACGAAGAATGGTTTATTCACCTTCGTCAAAATATGTGTAGAAATAGACCTTAGTAAATATCTCCTAGACCGTATTCAGGTGAAACAAAAAATGTATAGTCAACCCAATTGTTAGATTATGAAAATATGACATTCATATGTCGTCTTTGTTACCAAATAAGGTATGTGCAAAACACATGCTCTCAGGCAAAAATAGTACCAAAAAAAGAAAAAGGGACAGATTTGAATGACCAAACGATGACAAATTTATGAGCCATACCTCTCATTAGAAGAAGAAGAAGATACCATGGAGAACGCTACAAATCAAGTAGAAGGGGGTGCTATGGATGAGAATGGAAACACAACCCATATACAAAAGGGTATCGAATTAGAATATATCCAAGCACCAAAACAATAGAAAAAGGAGGCATGCAACAAAAATGGGACCGAGGGTACCAAGAGAGCTCATGTTTATGAGAGCTCAGACTCAGACAAATGAAATCCACAACAAACATCAATAAATAAACTAGCAATGGTCCTAGCTAATCCCAATTCAGAGGGTTGGAAGAAGGTCCAAAAAAAGAAAGACAAAAAAGAGAAGTTGAGTGATTATTTTCACACTTAACTTCATCATATTTTATGTAATTTTTACAATTTCTTTATTTCTTATAAGTCAAAAGGCTTATCTTACCGAATGCTTTCAACATCTAAATAATGTAATTTTTTTCCTTGTTTCTAGTTGAATAAAATTACAATTTTTTCCTTGGAAAAAACTAAGTTGGCCTTATACTTTCGTGAAACAGGGTTGATTCCAACCACTACTACTATAACTTCTAGGTACCCCACATAACACTTCATTTTCATTGCCATCATTAATTGATTTTCCTTTACACAATTTTTGCTAAAATATATCCAATTTAACATTTGAAAATAAATTGATATCATTAAAATTTAAAAAATAAACAAAGCTTTAAATTTATTAAAAAATTAAAAGTATTATAATTTTAACTTTAATAATTTATAGATTCTTTTAAATTTTAACTTATTATTATTTAAATTCCAAAGTCATCACTAACTTAATAAAAATTCCAATGTTGGCACCCAACATTCTGCCTCAGAACAAAAAAGCAACCACATAAACATATTTAAGTTATACTACCAGGATTTCCGCTTGAACTATGGTTAAAAGAAGTCCTCATTTAGGTGGAAAATACCCTTGGCATATTTATTTTTCTAGAGAAAGCCTCCTTGCTGGCTGTAGACAAACAAATGGCATGGATTTGGGTTGGAATGAATACCTCTCAAGGGTTACCGGAGTCTATAATTTTTTTTTGGGCTCAGAAGAAGATCATCCAACCATGGGATTACTGGAAAGTTACTTTCAGATGCATCATATGCATAGAAGTATGCCATTTGGCCAAATCTTGTGAGGACATCTGAAGGCAAGTTCATAACCTTTGAATATACCAAAAATTGCCAATGTCAGATATCAAGTGCCAAAGTCACCTCCAAACATTACATGGTCATCTCAAAGGAATGTAGAGGATGGGTTAGATTCATATACAAAAGAGGCATAGGAGCCAACATCACAGGCACCAAGCCCTGAACGCATAAATTCCATTCCCATTGGTCATCCTGTAAGTGAAAACAAGAACATGAATTCCTCCTTGAGCTCGGGAGACACTCAACTTGATTCTTATAGAGACAGACGTAAGGACAAACCAGGGAACCAATTCTCCTTCCAACCAAGGCTCTTCTGGTGAACCAGATCGTGCTAGTAATTCTATCATTGATGCTAATACTCTTATTCAAGATTTGTCTATCGAGGATACTTTGCTGCTTGATCAGATTGAACAGATTTCTATGAACAATATTTATTTTGTTGTTTCTCAGAACCCAAGTCAAAACTTAACACAAACCCATAATATTAAGACTCAAAATCCAATTTGATTAAACCTTTCTGCCCATCAACTTCCAAATCCTAATTTTACTCAAACCCTCACTTTTTAGAACCAAAACTTGAATTCCTTCTACCATTATGCTCGTCACTTTAATAATACTTCCATTACTAAGCACCATATCAATCTGATTATGAGATTAAATGGTAAACCCAGTTCAATATTATTCCATTCTGAAGTTCATGCTTTTGAAGCTAAGCCTCTGATGATGGCATCTCTTCCTCCTAACAGATATACTCACGTCTCCCCTCCTCCAGTGCTCTCCTATAAATATGCTTTGAAGCTTTTGCCTATCCCTTCTTATGAAGGGGTTACTCCTGTGGTCAATCCTTCAGCCAAACCCTCTTTCTCCTTCCAAAATTTTATTATTAGAAATAAAAAGGTAAATAAAAAAGCACTTGTTAGAGAGGAAAACCTCTAAGAGGCTATTCAGGGAGGTTTAGGTCTCTCAACCCCTACAGAAATAGAAGATGATACAAGGGCACTTAAAGCTTTGAAGCCCCCTCTCTCCCCCAAATAATGATTATATTATCTCTTAACATCCAACGGATTGGGGGACCCTTAAAATTTTCAGCCCTCATGATACTGATCAACACACATCATCTTTCCATCATTTATCTTCAAGAAAAAATGGTCACTAGAGACAAAGCCAGAGAGAGCCTTCGTAGACTGGGCCCATGTTGGTTTTCCTATTCTATGGAATCAAATGTCTTGTCGGGAGGCCTGATCATTCTATGGGACCCAAATGCTACATCCTTGCAAGCTTTTTCCTCATCCATGGGTATCATCCTAGAAGGCTCGCTCAGAGGCTGTCCATTTTCCATTAAGTTGATCAAATGTTATGGCCCTTATAATGATAGGCAAGCCTTCTGGGATGAGGTGAAAAATAGTGGAATTCTATCAGACCAAGCTCTCATTCTTATTAGGGATCTAAAATTTACTACTTTTGCAAGGGAGACCTGGGGTCATCGAGCCCGTCCTAGCCTTATGTATTCTTACCTTGTGGTTATGCTTCAAAATCATAACCTTCATGATATTACTCCCTTCCCTCTCTCTCCTACCTGGAGAAATGGCAGATTGGGCTTGGATGGCATAACTAAGTGTCTCGATAGATTCCTAATGGAAAATTCTTTAGTTGAAAAGGTGGGGAGGACCCGATCATGGATAGCTCAAGACAAGATTTCCGATCATATGGCCATCTTTTTGGATATATAATTTGAACTCCATCATCATAAATATCCCTTCAAATTCAACCACTCATGGTTGGAAGAAGAATCTTTCAAAAGGATGGTGAGAGAGGTCTGGAAAAATAGCTCGGTCAACAACTCCTCCTCTGCCATGTCTTCCTTGGTTAGAAAACGTAGGAGACTAAAGAAGGTTTCTATCATTTCGGGAATAATTTGGACAACAAATCAACAAAAAATGTCTCCTAGAAAAAAAAATATCAATATGACCACATCTTCAGAATTTCTCCTCTTCATTCTTAGTTAATTTATCTTAGAAAATGGGCTATCTGGAAGCTAAAAAAAGATAGATCCTAAAAAGGGAGAAAGAGGCTTGGAGACTAAAAAGTAGGGCCACATGGATAAAAAAGGGAGACAAAAACACTAAATTTTTCCATAATTATGCAAACCATAGAAGGAACATCAAATCCATTTGGGAGCTTGAGCCGGAAGAGGGAAAGTCATTGCCCTCCTCCATAGAATTAAAAGATGTTGCTTCTTCCTTTTTCTATTCCCTCTTCTCAGAACAAAGGGATTCCAATATCAAAACTTAGCTTCAACTTATTAAATTATATCCAACTTTTTTTCAGCCAAAAGGAAGTGATACAAATTGGAAGCCCTATCTCTCTAGAGGAAATAAAAGGATTTCTAATTTTTTTTCTAAGGATAGAAGCTTGAGTCCTGATGGTTGGATAGTGGAACTATTCCTCTCCTTCTTTGATCTTATGGGTTCTGACCTATGTCAAGTGGTGGAAGAATCAAGAAGAACTGGGAAAGTTTCAGCATCCATTAAGGCTACCTTGATAACTTTAATCCCTAAATGTTTTAAGCCTAAGACCTTTTTGGACTTCAAACCTATTTCATTGTGTAATCTGGTATATAAGCTTATCACCAAGATTATCTCTAACAAAATCAAAAGTTTCCTTGCTAAGAAGATGTCTCCCAACCAATTTGGCTTCCTTTCCGATAGGCAAATACATGATGCCATAGGCATTTCTCAGGAAGCCATACACTCTATCAAAACAAAGAACCAAAAGGAAATGGTGCTCAAAATGGATCCGAATAAAGATTTTAATAAATTCAACTAGAATTTTCTTTGACTTGTCGTTATTCAAATTGGGTTAGGACTAGAAGTGAAATGGATTATGGGTTGTGTTACTTCAGCAAATTATTTAGTCTTAATCAATGGATCGCCCTAAAAATTTTTTTCCAACTCCCGAGGACTATGATAGGGATGCCCGCTATCTCCTCTCCTGTTTTTACTAGTGATGGAAGGTTTGATATGCCTTTTGTTGAATGAAAAGTATACTCGTAAAATAAGAGGCATTCATATTTCCAAAAATCACCACTATCACCCACTTATTGTTTGCGGACGATGTCCTACTACTGGGGATAGGATTTGTAGTTGAATGGAGGGCTTTCCACATATGCATGTTTATATTTTTCAATTCCACTGGAATGGATATTAATCTCATTAAATCCTCTTTCCATCAACATGTTGTCACGCCTGACATTCTTGCAGAAATTCAGTGCTTTCTTCCCTTGTAGACCTCAACATTGGAGACGAGATTTAAATATCTTAGCATCTATCTTAAAGCCAATAACTACCATAAAGAGGACTAGATGTGGATGATCAATTAATCTTTGGTGCTACAGCTGGCTATCTTTAGGTGTTGTAATGATTTTGGCAAAATATGTACTGGAGAATATTCCTATTTTCTGGTTGTCCTTGGCAAAAATCCTTGTTGCTATCCTTGCAATGATCAGACAACTGATTTTCAATTTTTCGTGGGCTGGAAAAAGAAACAAAGGAAATATTCATCTTGCTAATTGTTGCATCCTTTCTACTCCAAAAAGTCTAAGAGGCTGGGGTTTTAAAAATTTAACCTGGTTTGCCAAATATATAAGAAAAATATATCAGAAAATACAATATTTTGGATTGGATTATAAGATAAGCACATTCCTCCCCCAAAAGAGGCTCTATGGTTTGGAAAGCTCTTATGACTTCCAACCCTCATCTCTCCAATCGGTAAACTTGGAAAGTAAGAGGTGGAATGTAACTCATCCTTGGCAACGATCCCTTCATCGGTGGTGCCAAAGTATACAAATTGACTTCAAAATAAAAAAAGATCCAACATCCAAAGGATTCATTTATCTTCAAAATATAAAAAATCTAAATCCCTCTCAGTCCTATCAAAATTATTGGATGTCAGTGACAAACTTGGGATTAGGGGATGCTTTAGCGGAGGAATGGAACACCTTCATAAAAGAGCTAAATCTTAATGGAGTAAGATTGAATAACTTCAGGGACTCTTTGGTTTGGAGCTGGAATTTCTCAGCTAGAAAGATCAAATCCAACTCAGCATATGAAGAGATTGTGCACTCAGAGATTAAAACAAATGATAGATGGTGGTATAGATATATTTGGAAATGGCATATTCTAACCAAGCTAAGATGTTTTATTTGGTTGGTGCTCCACAACAAAATTTTGACCTAGGAAAACCTTCAAAAAAGAGGTTTTTAGGGACCGAGTGGATGTGTTTTATGCAATCAACATGAAGAAACCACTGATCATCTTCTGATCTATTGTAATTTCACTAAGGCAATATGGTCCTCTGTGCTGTAGTTTTTGGGCATTAAAGAAGATATGAAGAAGTCCTCCTTTGAAGAAACTCTTTTTACTTGGGCGAAGAAGTACAAACATCTTAGTACCCTTCCTATATTTGTCGCTTGGAGTATTTGGCTATTGAGAAATAAGATCATTTTCAGAGATGCTAAGATATATATCTCAGTCTTAGTCTCCAAAATCATCTCCCATTTCAGGGAATTTCTTCCTCTTCAGAAAACAAAATCTCAGAGAAGAGTTCAATTTCCATTCATTCCACAAAATTTGCTGACAGGTTTTCTTGATGGGGCAACACAAGGGAAAGTGTGTGGAGGAGGAGGGATGATTAAGTTGCCAAAAAATAGATCCATCCATTTTAGAATTGGAATTGGCTTTGGATCAAATACCAAGGCTGAATTGATCGCTGCATGGACTCTTATGATGCTTGCTAAGCTAAAAAACATTAATCATATGCACATTCTCGGTGACTCAAAATGTGTTGTTGATTGGCTGAAAGGAGCGACTTTCCTGGAGGTGCTACATTTAGAAACATGGAAACTCAAAATTAAAGAAATAAAATCGAAGTTTCAAGATATTACCTTTTACATATTTATAGAGAGTTTAACTCCATACCAAAGTTTCTTTCAAAGAGAGCTCTGAAATTGGATTCAGGAATAATTATTTTTGAAGACCTCATTGACAACAAGATCCAAAGCACCCACACCATTTCTATTGATCTTCTAACATAAAGCACAACACTAAGTTGATTGGTGATGGGAAAAAATTTCAGCAATTTTGCTCCAAACTCTGTAGGTTAGCTCGGCCAACTCTGGTTTTAAATGCCCTCTTAAGCATTACTGTTAAATGGTTATATTTTCTACTTGTAATTTCTGTTTTCCCTAACCATTACATGATCATTTTATTCAGGCATTATTGTTTTTTTAGTTCAGTTCAACTTCATATCAGACTCATATATGTGATTCTCTGCTTGGTATGAGTCATATGAGTCATTTCCATTGACCTGCTCCTACAAAGCCATTCTCTTCCAAAGACGCTCATAATACTGGAAATTTGTACTTTTTAAATTCATATTTAATGAATAACGAAAAAGTATCACATTACAGTGAAAAAAAACCTTAATAAAAATGTTAAATTCAAAATTTATCAATAACTTAAAAATTTATAATAAAAGGCATGATTGGAAATTATCAAACTAATATGTAATTTTTAAATTATTATTTTCTTTCCCAAACCTATTTATAAAAGATAGTTATTTTTAAATTATTATTTTGTTTCCCAAACATATTTAAAAAAATAATTATTTGATGTTTTTTTTTTATTGTAATAAAGTTATAAATTATTTATTTATTTATTTTTGAAATTGTAAGTTTTTTTTTGTTATTTAAAATGTATTTTTGAATATATAAATGACGTTTTGATTTTTTTGAAACACATTCAAACTTATGATTAAAAAAACACTTAACTTAAATTCAATTTTTTTTGGACACTTTTTTTTAAGTAAAATGAGAATTACACAGACTAATTTTTTTGCTATTGTTCTTCTCAAAGGGAAACCAGACCAGTGAAATAAGTTTAAAGTTTTGAGGTTGCTAATACCTCATCTAAGTAGAACATTTCGTAAATAAAAACTTACAAAAACAAGTGACATACATCGATATGTGAGACCAGTGACATAAGTTTAGAGTCTTGAGGTTGCTAATACCTCGTCTAAGTAGAACATCTCGTAAATAAAAACTTATAAAAACAAGTGACATACATCGATATGTGAAGACAAAAAAAGAGTACTAGTACTACAAACAAAAAATCAGTTAGTCATAACAACTATTGGATAGAATCTCCAGGCATCCACACTAGCTAGTCACTATCCTCATCCGAAGAGAAGGAGATGTTGGTTGATCTCTTGGCTAGAATAGTCAGGTTGCGGTCTATATTTTCAATAAAGAATTCTCTTGTTGAGTTCTCTTGTACATCCCTATGTTGCTTGCAATATTCAAATGATGTTTAATCTTGTGCTCATTCCCTGCCATAATCATTGAAGTGACAAAAGCGGATACAATGCGCCAAATATAATTAGAATCACAACCCCTTTTGTGTGAATTAACATCATATAAACAAAAAAATGCCACTGAATTTAAATAAAATTAACTTAATAAAAATATATTTAAAAAAACAAAATCTTCAAATTTGTTTAAGATATGGGTTTGAGAATGATACTGTATTGTCTATATTTGCAATTACTTTTAAGTTTAGATAACTCCAAAGAGTGAGCTTCTTATGGTTTTATGATTCCTTGTACATTCCAAATTTAGCAGCTAAAATAAGGGCGATGCCTATTTCCAACACTATATAAAATTTATTGCGCCTGATATACGCCGGAGATAACCACTTATAGCACGACGTTTTTTTTTTTTCTTATAATCATCCGGGCGCATGTTATATCGGCCTATCTCCAACACATGTCGGGGTGTAATAAATTTTGTATAGTGTTAGAAATAGGAATCGCCCTAAAATAAATAGACCCACCAAATGTGTTTCCTAAAAAGGGATCTTTCCTACGAGCAATTAATTCCACACTGCCACGAAGTTATAAAGCCATGGAATCATAATTGGTCATTGAACGCGGTGACTTTAGTTTGTGGATGACCTTTTCATCTTTATTGGAATTTGTCCCTAAATTCTGTGAAATTTAAAAGTTTAGTTTGATATATATTTTTTTTTATACGTAAATCCTTTTCCCTAATCTAAATTTCAATTTGATATAACAAAGTAATCATTCTCAAATATTTTTTAATTTTAGTGATGTCCTTTTATGTAATGATTTGATTCTGTAAATCTCCTAATTTATGAAGACTATATGCAAAATTAATATAATATTAATTTTCCAAAATCATAATTATATATATCAAATTGGTCAATTTAATGTCGATTGTTTGTAATTTTTTTCATATGAATGATAGATGAAATATGATCAATCATCCAATAATTTAACTATGTATCTTCTATTTTCAAGACAGCAAAAATATTAAATTTTTATAGGTGACCCCTCAAAATATAATTCTCTATCAACACTCATTTTTCATACAACTTTATGAATAAAAAATAGAATTATAACAAATTAGATGAATATTAAATAAAGAAAAGAATCAGAATAAATGAGATGAGATATTGTTATAGAGAAAAGAATCCTAATAAATGAGATGAGATATTGTTATTTTAAAATTGTGATTATATATTTGTAAAATTTAAATATTTAAAATTTACAATATGATTTGAAAGTAGAAAATAATATTTATATGAAAAATCAATAAATTTGGGTTAATTTAATAAGTTTTAATTTAAATTTTCTATGTTTGATTAGTTTATAGGTTTTAGTCTATTTTGTTTAAAATTTGGTAAGGATTTTAATTTGCACTATAAAATTTGTATAATGAAAATGTTAAGATTTTTTTAGTGCCTTCAATTTATTTATCTATTTAGAAACACTTTTTAAATAACATAGAACTACTATTTAGCCAAAAAATTATTATCAAATTACTAAAAAAAACCAAAACATAGAAGACGTGACCAGTGAATATTGGATTTTTGTAACTTTTTCAACATAAATAATAAAAAATAGGAATGAAATTGTTTCACACTTAATATAATATGAATAATTATTCAATGGTCTAACTAAACATTAAATCAAATATATCAAAAGTATGAAATTTATATCAATTTATAATTATTAAAAAACATAACAAGATATCGAATTTTTAGGCGAGATATAAAGAAAGACAAATTTATTTATTCTTATTGGTGAGATTGATCATTGTTGTCACTATAACCATTAGATGCACCATGGCTACCACAAACTAATGGGGGATCAATCCAATGACCTCATAATATTTTACATAATACATATACATGCTTTGCCAAGTGAGCTACCTTGGGGGCTTAAAAAATGTACAATATTAAAAATATTTCATTTTTTTATAAACAATTTATGATAAGGAAGAAAATCATAGCAAATGAGATGAGCAATATCATTTGTTATTACATGTATTTTTTTATAAAGAAAAAAATTGTGATTATATGTGTTTGTAATATTTATTTATTTGAGGAGAAATAGGTGTAAAGTTGGGGGATCATCTACAACCTCGAAAGAAGAATAAAGATCACCTCCTCATGGAATTTGGGCATAACTACCAATAATCAACTGAAGCCTGTGCTTTCCTTTTGGGAATCAAACTTGTCTCCTGTCATAATTTCACTATTCTCAACATTGTCAGGGACCCAATGTATACAACACATGCTCACCTTTTCCTTCCGAGCATTCCTCACCAACACCGACATTCTAATCACTTAGTATTTATTGTAGATAGTCACATTGACATATAATCAATTATGGCTCAACTACATCTCCCCAACATTCAACATTCGAAGAATATCCACAGTAGCAATAAACTTGTGGATCATAAAGACCCTCAATAAAGATAAACTTTTAACTGTGTAACAACTTTCAAGAAGAAATTATCCTCCTCTTGTCCTCAGGTGTGATATAAGTAGTTGAGGTCTGCACCCAATCAAATCCCACAAATTTCTCATTAACTATAATATCCATATCTATGAAATTTTTGACCAAGCTTCATTTTTTTCTTGTCTCTTGTTGCACGCAGAGACTTGTAAAATATTTCAACGGACATAAGATCTTGTAGGCCTACACACAAACATGGGTACTACTCTCTCCAATAGAATTATTATTACCAAAATATTTTGCAGGGAGATGCACTATTAGTGTTGCATTGTTTATACAAATCTGCATTCCATCCTTAGTTGGACTACCTCCAAAGTCAATATTGCAACCATTCTTTCCGCAATTAGGAGATACAATTTTGTGGAGATGCTTTTCTATAAATCCAAACATACCCTAATATTAAACATAAAACTTACTCCAATCTACATTAGTTGTTTCACAATGCACATTTCCTAGAAAAGTGTGTTGACATCTTTCAACATTAGTTAATCTCTTTGAATTTTCACATAAAATAATGAGGCAATTGTTTTAATCATTATGGCATGTTTTTCCAACAGTCACAACCTTTAAAAGACAAATGTGTAAACTATCCGTAAGTTCATTTGCAAATATGTGGTTAAGGCTCCTAAAAAATAACAAATGTTTGATCCTTTTAAGACAACTATACACAAAAATTAGGTTAAGAAAAAACTCTCTTGGTAAAAAGAGATCCCATGAAGGTTGAGGCAAAGGCTTTGTTGGAGAAAGAGGAGAATTAAAGGAAGCAAAATCTGAAGTAGGTTGACTCATGATCCATGCCTTTATAGTTCGAGGTTCATTGACCCTATTCAAATTACTTCATCACCATTTGGTTCCTTTTGTGACATTAGTAATTCATCACCATTTAATGTCCTTATCTACCAAAAATATCAGCAAACCATTGCACAAATCCTGAGATATAACAAATAAGCTATTATAGGAGTTGCACCAATCTATTACAAGTGTAGCAACAAACTTTGTTAACCAATTTATCACAAATTACAAACTAGATTTCTATGAAATTTTATGAGTAGGTTTTTACTATTTTAATGCTTCTCCACACCAAAAATCAGAGCCATTCAAAGCAAGGATCTTGAGATATAATAAAAATGGTTGTAGGTGATGATGCTTAATTTCTCAGAAATTATAGACTAATTTTGCTTGAAATTTGCATATTTTTTCATCTTACATTAATGCTTCCCTCCTCCAAATTTTGCAGTGATTTGATGCACGATTTGGAATATATACTTGAATCAATTTCTATGTCTGTTTAAAAAATTTACGTGGATAAATGATAAATTACAAAAAGTATTCTTCTTTTCCTTGGCAACCTGAATTAGAACTCTACCTTGCTCTTAACCTTCGTCCACTTATATTTTTTTCAACACGCCAAGCTAGATTAGGAGCACAATCCATATTTTGCAAGCAATCTCCCCCATGCCCACACTTTTTCAAGTCCTCATCCAAACATAGTATAGTTCTCAACACAAGATTTGACCAACCTACAATTGCCTCTATATTTTTCTCATGATGCCATAAAAGTATGTTTTGATAGTTGACAATCTTGACCATTAAACAAATGCTATAACACTATGAATTGCTCCTCAAAACTTTTCTCTTGCATTTGTTATGAATTTTCATATAAGCCTCTTTGCAGAAGTCAAAATATACATATATATTTCTGAAAGAAATACCAAACAATTATCAACTTGTCATCTCCTCATACCTCCTTTCAAAAAAACCAATTGATTTGACCACCAAACGTTTCAGCCTCAAAGGGATCAATTCTTTCCCCAAACAAAGGATTCAAGAGAATGAATACTTTCCTAGCCCCTTGGCATGAATTTTTTCACCTTAACCTATAAGATTTACCAACGACCTTTATTGCACTAATAATCACTTCATCTAATGCTAAAAAAAATCCAAATATACCCCTCAAATTTTCAAAATGTTGGGGACTAAAATTAAAGGTATAAATAGTCAAGACTTATGTAAATATTGAGAAAGAATTGAATCCTGGTTGTTGAGTGATGAAAACCAATGGGTTAAGGGAATGGTAGGATATGAGGGTTGAACTAGGTTTGAAAAGAAGAGACAAGACAAAGACAAATAAAATTCCAAGCTTATATTAGTCTTTGATCACTATTCCCTAAATTTTCAACAAATCAAAAGTTTCAAGTTGGTTTTTACCTCAAGTTTTACCTCAACATTTCGATGTTGTTAGGCATGCTAATAAAGGGAAACTGAATATGAAATCGATAATGTTGTTGAGCTAATCCAAAACAAGGTACTAATGTCTTTCACCTATTGTGTTGAAAGGCCAATGACAATTATTTGTGTGAAGCTGACTATTTAGTTGAACTTGAGACCAAAGTGATGAAGACTATTGATCAATTTTGAATGTGTAGGGAAGATCTGAATAGGAACACTATTGGTAATATTGGAAATGATAGAGTAACAACATATAAGGAGTAACAACACCCGAGGAGTAACGACACTTACAGAGTAACAAAACCTGTAGAGTAGAGACACCTGTAGAGTAACAACAATTGCAGAGTATTGGAACTTGTGGAGTAATGACACCTATAGAGTAACGAAAATTGAATATAAATGACACCTATAGAGTAATAATAACTACAAAGTAATGACACCTGCACAATAACAACACATGTGGATTAATGAAATTTATAGAATAACTACACTTATAGAGAAACAACACTTGAACATGACTATTAAAGCTTCTAAGAGGACGAAGGCTAAACTTGCTGATATCTTAGCCATCCAACAATTGGTATACCCTTCTTATTTAAAAGGAGTAAAATGCTACAACTATTGTTGAGTTATTTTGGAGGACTAACAACAGGATGAAATATTATGGAAAACTTTGATAGCTAGTAACCCAATTGTCAATCAAAGTCCTTGTCTAACTGCACCATTGTCCTTGTTTTCACAGTTAGGCCTATTTTTATGTTTACTATCTTATTTATTTAATCATATACACTATCCTACTCTACTTGAAAGAGGAAGAATTTTCTCAAGTGTAGGAATATTTCCAAGGAATCCATGTGTGCAACAAAATTACAAATATACTTATTTAAATTTGGAAGAAATGCTTTGAATACTAGAATATGCGAATCTAGAATCTAGGTGCTAGGATGATGGATGAATACTATGTGCTAACAATTATTTGGAACCATGCTTCAATGTAATCTACATATCCTTGGCTCTCTAGATCACCAACAATTGTTGGCTTTCCCTCCTTTACCATTTTGTGTAGAACTTCTAAGGCTTGTTGATTTCTCTTTTGAATGCTAGAGAATATGGTGATAGTCATGAAAGAAATTCATTAATCTCAGGTTCTAGTATCTTATCTCCATTTATGATTTCTTGTCACTCTTTGGTTTCTTCCATAGATTGGCAAGGATGATCAAGAAGAATTCCTTGGTCTTTTTCTTGGATATTGTTCATGAACTTATATATTTGCTACATGATGATGCTCATGAGTTCCTTGCTATTCTCTTCGACCTTGAGATGAAGATAGGTCTTTGATTGTGCTTGGGATTTTATCCACCCAAGATGTAGGTAGGTCTCTAATTGTTTTCAATATTTGAGAGATTCATTGAAGTACCATTTCTTCCTTTTTCTAATCTCTGATTATTGTCAAAATTTGAGAGATTCCTTGGAATATCATTTCTTCCTTTTCTCAACAAGCTCTTGTGCTACTTAGGAGTTTCTGTTAGCACATAGATTGAATTTGTTGGAACAAATACTATCAAAACCCTAATATATTTTAGCAACTCCATAGAAATGGCACCAAAAATGTCAAATGATTTAATAACTAAAATATTCAACATTAATTTTTCAACCAGGATGCTCATAAACTTCGAGATGCTACACTATATGTGTGGAATTCAATGTTGATGGTCTTACTATCCTATTTCTATGGAATGGAAATGTAAGAAGTAAACACACATTTATCTAAAAACACTTGTGTAAAAAGTAAATAACTCATGTGAAAAGTAAATAACTCATGTGTAGAGTAGATCACACCAAACCAAAGTAGGGAAAGGGAAAGGATTCCATATCTACTAAGGTCATTAGGGTTCCCTATGATGTCCGTGATTGACAAGATCCCTATCTGTCACACTGTCTGGGCCAAATAGCCATTGATCAACTATGAAGGAAGCAAAGTCTTGTTAGCTTTGGTAGCATCAAATGTTGTAATGGTCTTGAAACTTTATGGCGAGGCTAAAACGAAAGAGTTCTCCAGAAACAAGAAATTATTTTTGGAAATTTCACCTAGAGATAGGTCAATTAAATTAATTGACCATCATTTAAAATTTTCCTAACTAACTTAGGAAAAATGGTTAATTAATAGTAATTAATTGAGAAAGGTGAGAATTCTCTAGAAATTGACACATATCGACTTAGAGATGATCTCAACCAACAATTAAGTTTTAATCATGGCCGTTGAAGTCTCAACTCGAGATAATAAGAAGAGGTTGATGGGTAGATGGAAAACACAATAGTCGCAGATACTTAGTGATCATGACAGTTTGATTTCCTAGTGGAAGGTGATTCAACAGTGAGATCGAGTACCAGGTGGAAGAGGGGCAGCATAGATATTTTTCGGAGGAGTTTCCAGTTCCGTAGGATTTATAAGAGGAGGTTGAGTTTTAACTCCAGGAGACTGTGCAGGGGTTTCCGCAGAGCCTCATAGAGGAAGTTCAATTTGGTTGAAGGGAAGGTTGTTTCAGGTGCCAGAGGCCGGGAAAATTTCCAAAGGGCTTGGCCAGAGACTTCCAACAGCAGAGACAGGTAGGACTTCTGATTCAGAGGGAGTTCCGGGCTAAGCGTACAAGGGATTGTGTAGGGCCTGTGCAGGGGTGGATGCACTTCACTATAGGAGTTAATTTTTGAGGGTAGATTGAGCTGAGATTGCTTGAGGAGAAGGGTGAATTCCCTCATATATTTTTCCTAGTATTTATCTTGGATAGAAACACCAGTTTAACGTCATTTTTATTATACTCAAAATTTCTGCTATTAAATAATAATAAAATCCTCATCTACTACACTATTTTTCTTGCATTGGGTTTTTCCAAGGACAATTGTCCAAAAATAACGATGTCCATTTTTTATGTTTGTGTGTGTGCTAGCATTTATCAGTTTCCAACATTTTATTTTCCACAACATTTATTTGTGAAGAAATTGTAGTGTGGTTAGTTCGATATTTTTTTGTAACAAAATAAACTGCATAATAATTTCATTAGTTAGAATAATTATTTCCAATTGTTGCATTTCACGGATTTTTCACATGGTATCAGAGAATATTTCACAGAAAGGAAGCTCAGTTGGGAAGAGGAAAATTTCTCTGTTTAGAGGGAGAAGCAGGACAAAATATTTAGGAGTTGCTTAGTGCCTAGCTAGGCAGTGCAAATTGCTGGGCAAGGGTTCGATTTTCATTTTCAGGGTGGAAAAAAATTTGATTTGTCCAGAATAGAGATTCTAATGGGTAGATGGAACAACAACAACTCCATAATTTTTCAAAGAAAATTTCTTGTTTGGGTACAATGGGTTTGAAACAGTTTTCTAGAGAAAATTCAATGCTAGGTGGAAGAGAAAGTGTACACATAGAGGGAGTTTCTCTTAAAGGGTTTATAGCTTCAGAAATCTAGACTTCCACTTGCATTCAGTAGTAGTAGTAGGTAGATTTTCTCACTCTAGAAGGGAGTGCAAGTAGTAGTGCTAGCAGGCAAGCAGGTGAAAGAGGGAGAATTCCATCCCAGTTCAAGTTTTTGCGTATACCACCATAATTGGGCTTAGATATCAGGATATGTTGGAGGGTGCATCCAACTATATCATCTGGAAGGCTAGGATGTCCTTCTTGTTAGATGAGCATGGCTTGAAAACCTATGCATAAAACATTGTGACAGAACCTATAGATCCAGATCATATGAAATAATTCAAGAAGGAAAAGGACAAGGAAAAGAAAATGATCCTGGATGGTGTTTGGGACCATATTGTCTCACATACATCAACCATGAACACAACCAAGGAGATTTAGGATGATCTCACAAGGATATATCAGAATCATTCCAAGCAACAGAAGATGTTCTTGAAGGAAAATCCATGGAATGATAGGATGTAGAAGGGTGAAGGAATTGAGCCCTTTCTCACCAGACTTGATATCCAGGATGAGCTTGTAGCTGTAGGAGAGATGCCTCCACCTACAAAAATGGTGAGGTTTGCCCTAAACAATGTCATCGAGGAATGGGAGAATTTTGTCCAAGGAATTTTGGGACGAGATACGTTTCCTGGGTGGTATAGGATGTAGGATGATCTCTCACAAGAGGAGATGAGGCGAGCTCTAGTAAAGAGCTCCATAAGCAGTAGTAGCAGTAAGGGATCGAAGGGTGTGAAGGAGGAAGACAATGCAACCCTTGCATCGAAAGGGAAGGAAAAAGGTCCCAGTCAAGGAAAAAGCTCACAGGGGAGAAGAAAAACAAGGTTTGTCAAAGATCAAATGTTTTAGGTGTGGTGAGTTTTTCCACTACAATACTAAGATGAAAACATCCATAGTGATAGATCAGGCGTCCTCTAGACTAGAGGAATATTTCGCCATGTATGCAATTACCTCCAAGAGAGAGGTGGGATGATATGGAGCTTTAGCTCTAAAGTTGCACAGATGTTTTGGAAGGGTCTATAGAGGTGAGTATTAGATGGTGTTTCGTCATGGATAATTACCTTGAAACGATGACCCACAGTCTTTAGTAGCAAGATGATCAATGTCAGTTGGTGCAGTCAACTCCAGAGTGACAGTTGTAGACTAGTTGCAGTCAAATGTCGAGGAGAACATAAAAATGTTGATAAGAGAGCATGAGGCTCAGCATTAGAATAAAAAACAATGCATATTTCTCAATGGAAAATTCAAAGGCTAGTAGCAGTGACAGACTTAAGAGATTTTTGCAGCACGAAGACACAATTGATTCAATATTTTGGACGCTTCTCAATTTCAGTAGTTGTAGTAGAAAAAACAATAGTGAGAGGAAGTGTTAATAGAGTTGCATCGTCCAAAATTGTGAGAGGAAGTGTTAATAATGTTAATTGTGCTAACTGAATACAAAATTTGATGCCTTATAGAGCAATGTTGCATATGACTCTAGAGGAAACTTGGAGCCATGTTAAGCTGGATGTTTTGACCTTTAGAGTATTTTAAAGTATGGCATAGGCATTAACTCCACACCAAGGGAACAAAGATATGGAGAGGAAGAGCCAACCATTGGTATTTATCAGTTACTATGAGGATATGAAAGCATATAGGTTATTTGCTCCTATATCAAAAGATGTTTTGTTTCAAGGGGTTATCCATTTTGATGAGAACTCCAACCCCATATCATCTCATTCTCATCTTCAAGATCATGATGTTGAGGATGCCATATATCATGTTGATATTTTTTCCTTTGTAAAATAAGAAGATGATGAAGAAGATGAAAACCATACTTCAATACTAATAGAACATGAGAATCATGAATAGGAACAACTTGTTCATGAACAACCTTTGAAGAAGACCTTTGTAAGTGAAATATGCTTGGCACATATGGATATGATCTAACTAATGTTAGCTACTCTTCCTTTATTCGTCATCATATTCAACCACCAACCAATGGTGTCTCCTTTTTGAGTCATGACATATTAGATCATCCAAAATAGTTTTTTTATGCCATTCAGATACTTGAACTGGATGATCCCATAAAAGAGAAGTATTCTTCATCGATGGAGAATCAAATATGTGATCTTGTTCATATTCCTAAGGGACAAGGTTTACTTCACAATAAATGGGTATATAGAGCCAAATATGTAACATATGGCTCTATTGATGAGCATAAGGTGCATCATGTGGTCAATGGATTTTCATAGGTTGAATGGATTGATTATTAATAGACCTTTTCCCCTATTTCCAAGAGGAATTTTATACACGTTATGTTATCTCTTGTTTCCTACAAAGGCTAGTTAGTTTACTAGGTGGATGTGAAGAACACCATTCTGCATGGTGATTTACATGAATAAATCTAAATGGAGTACCCCCTTAGTTTTGTGCACGATTCTACTCTTGTTTATAGATTTTAATTCTAATTGCATGGTCTTGAACAAGCTCCTAAAGCTTCGTACGAGAATATGTATAGTTTATAATTGCTTTAGTGTTCAACTATTATCATTTTAATCCTATCAAAGACAAGGCACTGATATATTGATTCTATTTCGATATGTGGATGATGTGATTCTCGTAGGGAGTTCTTTATCTCTAATTCATAGCTTTAAGGAAATGTTGATGGAACAATTTGATATGGAAAGTCTTGGACTTTTACACTATTTTATCGATTTATAGTTTCTTTAGTCTTCAGAAGGGATCTCCATTTTCTAGTAGAAATATGCACTTGATTTACTTCAATTTTTTGGATTGGCTAATTATAAGCCGACATTTACTCCATTTTGGTTAGGTGTTGCCCTAATTTTCATTTGGTCTACACCACATGCTAATCCTTCACCGTATTGACAATTGGTTCGGAATCATTGTATTTGACTCATACATGTCTTGGCATCCCTTTTGCAATAGGAATCATCTCACAATTATCTTAGGCTCCTCATGAGAGTCATTGGAAGGTTGTAAAACACATTTTGGGTTACATTCATGTTACTACCAATTTTTGTATCTTGTGCACCTTTGTACTTCTCATCTTGTTGGATTTAATAATTTTGATTGGCATAGTTTAGTTGATGATTGGAAATCCATATTTGGCTTTGTATTTTGTTATGGATTTGCTCTTATTTCCTGGTCTTGTAAGAAGAAATTAGCCAACATTATATTTTACATAATTTGTGTGCCATGATATGATTGTTACTAATAAAGAAGTTCTTTAGCTTCTACAATTGATGACAAAGTTTGTAATTCATAATGACCATCCTACCACAATTTTGTGTGATACTTAGAGTTTCATACACATTTCTTGCAAGCCAATGTAACATCAAAGGAAAAACCTCATTGACATCCACATGAACTTAATGTGACACTCATCAAGGGCAATGTTCTTATATTGGAGTATTTTCCTACTTAAAAACAAGTGCAAGTTGTAGGAATCTTTTCTAAACCTTTGGAATCACCTTGTCTCTTTAGTTATGTTTGATGCTTTGGGTGAAGAAAGTTGTCCTTGGGAGCTCATCTTGAATATTTTCTTTTTTTCACTTTTTGTTGTTTTCTTTATTTTGGGGAGGAGAATTTTCCTACCCATTTTTCTCCTTTTCCTTTTCTTATGAGAGTTTGTACATGGATATGTTACCAAGCCTAGTTATTGGAATCCATTTTTGAGTTTTTTTTTTTGTGATATCCCTCGAATTCATTTTTTATTTGTCAATATTGTATATGTCAAGTGTGTCGATGTTGTGACTTTGAGACATGAATGGAACTGGTTATCAATATTTTTTTACTGATAAGTTACTTTATGTAAATATGTTTCATTAACTTTTTAATAAAAAATATGGAAAATACTTCTAAGGCTGCAATTGGCTAAAGAGAAACTACGAACTATAAGTTAGTGGTTGGACTTAATTACCCTTGTTGATGTAATAATCGGGCATATAATCTACGGATTAGATTATTTAATTATGGAAAAATTATTGATCAATAACTCTACTATGAGGATAAGGTACTATCTTAGGAAACTGGGGAGAGTGGAGCTCATTAATGAGCAAGTAACTACTTGCCACCTAATGGATAAGGAGGAGGTAGTTACTAACTACAAACAAAAGCTTGGGAAAATGGTATTTCTTGTCCTATAATGCAATCAAAGTCACACAATGTTCAACTAAGGTGAGGAAGTATAGTGAAAAGAAAGAGAATATAATGATTTTGACTAGCTTGCAGTCTATTGAAACTCAGGGTGACTCATCCAGGATGAAGAGTCAAGGTTAGGAGGAGCATTGCAGTTCTAGAGTTATTCTACGAAAAACATTTATCAAGTCAGTATATTTAATAACTTGGTTCTTGTTTTATGCTAAGTATTTTAATTATTGAATATATGTGAAGTAGTAGTTTCATTATAGTGAGAAAGCTTTCGTAGAAGTATATTCATATAAATGAAAAATAAAATCTAAGTATATTTCTTAAGTAATTTCCATATAGACATTGTCGTGTAAAACATGTTGTAAACCACTGAATGGGATGTGTTTTCTTATTTATTGTAAATATTTAACTGTATAATACCTATAAAAGAATTTATTGTCTGTGTGCATTAATAGAAGTTTTAATTTAGAGTTTCTAGATACATGGAAATAGGAAAGATTAAAACATAAAATTATTTATGGAAATAAAGTTTAATATAGTTTTTCAGGTTACACTTGTAGTGACCCTTATGTGTATGATATTCTAGTGAAAATAGGAATGTGACTATAGGGTTAAATAAATACAATGAATAAGTCATTTTGGCTTAGTTTAAAAAAAAATAAAGAACGAAATTTAGTTTATGTGCTAAACAATTTAACTATGAAAATATAGAACATACATAGATAATTTTTTTTGAATAATAGAGAAGAAAGAAAAAAATTAATTATAGTCTATATAAACTAAGGGATCAAACCCTTTTAGTGGTCAAAACAAAACTACAGTAAGTTATGTTAATTATAAAGACAATAATTATTAACTAGAATGGTCGAAAGACCTTTGTTACAAATTGAGTAGAATAGTCCATGGACTAAAGGCTTCTAGACTTAGCCAATTTCAAATAAATTACAAACAAGGCATATTTCCTAAAATAGTAAAATTTCCCTTAGGGTGAAAGCTCCAAATAACTTTCAAGGTAAACAAATTCAAAATTTTGATGACTTAGTCTTCAACAAGGATTCACATTAGCATATAAGGAGATTAGGGAGTTCAAGCGCATTCTACCTGTAGGGTGGAAGTCAAACTCGTTAGGGTTTTGAAGGTTCTATGATGAAGAATATTTAAGAGATCCATTGATATGCTAATGAAATACTGTGCTTGAAATTACCGTTAAAGAAAAAGTATGATTTTCAAGCCAACAAATGAGTAGAAAAGTTAAAGGAAATAATAAAGAACATTTTGGAAAGAAATATATCTGAGAAATAAAACCCATTCAAAAACCACATATTCATGACCTATAAATGGAAACAAACTTTGTTAAAATAATCATAGAGAAATGCAAAATTATTATATAATCAAGTAGGGTAAAAACCCTAGATGTTAAATAAATCTTATAAAAAATTGCCATGGCATAGCCAGTCCATAAGCGGCCATCGCTAAACAATTAAAACTATAAGCAATGAGGGAATGGTTTGTCTAAAAAATTATTTTAAGATTCAATCGAAAACTAAACAGAATGATATTACCCTATCTAAGGTCCCAACATGTAAAATCCTAACCTGTAAATTAACCCAAGAAATAACAGTGGACATATAAAATAAGGGTATCTTAGGGTTTCAAACCATAGACCCTAATATCATAATCGATCAACTAATAGGAGAAATAAAATGTAAATAGAAAATTAATGAGGGTTTTATTCTCTTCACAAGGATGCTGTAAGTTACCTTTTGGAAATGAAGTCGCTGCCAAGAGTGAACTTTGGCCAAGGAAAGGTCGAGAATTTCAGTATGGTTTCGTAGTGAACTTACGAACACAAAAATTGAAGGCTTAAATATAAACCCTAGTTCCTTAACCAACCAAAAGAGAAATGCATTTAAGACAAATGAAAGATAGCAATTTACTTGGAAAAGTAAAGAGACAAAGTAGCCACAATTGCATTAAGTTTAAAAACCATAAACCATCCATCAAAATAATCTTGCCAAAAGCCGAGGCCGAGAAGAGTCTCAAGTTCCATGTGGAAAAATTACTTATAAAACTTGAAACCCAAGAAAGATAAACAAACAGTTAAATTAATAGCTTAAGAAAAATGATAACAAAGGAGAATAAATATGTAAAATATAACTATAAAAATCCTAAGAAGTCTCTGTCACTCAAAAGTTCGAATAAATGAAGCCACATGATTTTTTCACCACATAGAAATGAATATAGACTGGTAAGAGAAAATAATCTCAACTATTTGTAAACATTAATGGTGAAAGAATGAAGTCTGGGTGGGCTCTATCCGAAATCCCAACAAAACAATGACAAATCAAACTAGTGGATAGGAAGGTCATTACGACCAAAACAAAACCCTAAAAATCGAACATCGATAGGTCATTACGACCAAAACAAAACCCTAAAAACCCTAAAAAGCAATATTGTCTGTTGTTAGATTTCAAGCTTCTGTGGAAGTTTTTTGTGTCATGATCCAGATTACCCACAGTTTCTAGTTCATTCTGCCGACGTTTCAAACCCCAAAGGGGGTCCATCATCAGGACAAATCAGATAGAAAATGAATGAAAGACTATTGAGAGAAGGGAGCCTTGCGACCAGGATATAAATAAACCAAGAACCCTAATTTCGAAAGGGCCGACACATGATTTCTTATTTATTAATTAATTACCTTAAATTTTTATTTAAAAGTTTTATAAAAACTTTTTAATCAATTATTTAATTATTCATTATTAGTTCAGGATTAATTATTTTCATCATGAATCCTTAATTGATTCAATCTTACATAATTACATAATTAAATCAATAATTTAATTTAATATAATTAATTATATAATTAAATCAATAATTTAATTTAATATAATTAATTACATAATTAAATCATTAATTTAAATTAAATTAATTAATTATTTAATTATTTAATTTGATTCTAATTTAATATAGTTAATTATATGATTAAACCATTAATTGAATTTAATATAATTAATTAAATTAAATCAATTAATTAATTAATTAATTAACTTAATGATGATGATGATGATGATGATGGTTAACGTCCGCTGAGACCAAATAATGATCTATCGGACCTAAAAAGACAAATTATTTATTTTGATTTAAGATTTTATTCCTATGCTCAAAAAGCTTGGAGAGAAGCCTCCCGAGCTCACTATAATTTTGGCATTGTAAAAGGCTAGGAAGGTCAGTATTGTAACAAAGGTTGTGAAATTGAGATCTAATGTGGTTGTATGCAGGGCACTCTAAGAGGAAGTGGTTTTCATCCTCAATGCTCCTATTCTCACAAATATGGCAGATCCTTTCCATCCATGGCGTTTTAGGAACTGCCCAACGACCAGTTTCACTATGGAGCTCATGAGGATTTAATATAATTAATTAATATAATTAATTAATATAATTAATTAACTTAATATAATTAATTAAATTAAATTAAATTAATTAATTAATTGACTTAATATAATTAAATTAAATTAATTAACAAATTAATTTGTTTAAGCCGATTAATTAATATTTAATTAATTTAATATAATTAATTATATAATTAAATCATTAATTTGATTTAAATTAAATTAATTAATTAATATGTTTCTAATTTAATATAATTAATTATATGATTAAATCATTAATTTAATTTAATATAATTAATTAAATTAAATTAATTACTTTGTTTTAATTAAATAATTAAACTTCCGAAATGAAAGACCCCTTTTTTTTTCTTTTATGCTTCCAAGGGTCTAGAGGGGTTTATTTGTCTGATCAGAGGAAGCCAATTTCCACGGATTTCACTCCCATTGTCCCTGTTGAGGTTCTAAGGGAATTTCATAATTTCAATGGCCTCTCTGATTTTTCTTTTATGATAGTTGTCCTCTCTAGCAATTACCTTGGCGTCTTCCAAACACATATGATGTTTGGTCTTGGACGAGTGCTCAGCAAGGGCTGATGTGCGGGATCTTCCATTCTTTATGTCAGCATCGTGCTCTTTAAGTCTTATTTTCAGAGACCGACCTGTTTCCCCAATATAACTCTTGCCACATGAGCAATCAATCTTGTACACGCCCTTGAGTTGTTGACGATCAATGTTATCCTTAACCGACCTCATCATTTGCCTTATCGTTCCACATGTTGTAAACTGAGTGTCTATGTTATTCTTCCTTAAAATTTTTGCAATCTTATCTGTAACCCCTTGGATGAATGGAAGGTAAACTTTCCCATGATTTTCTTTCTTGTCTTTAGGGGGATGCTTAGAGAGGGCCCTATCCTGAGCCCTTCTTATAGCTCTCTTGATACTCCACTCCTTGTATCCAATGTTTTTGAAGACATTGGTTAAGTGATCAATCTCATCCTTTAGGTGATCAGGGTCAGAAATCCTGAAAGCCCTCACAGCTAGGGTGTTTAAGACACCAAATTTTTGGGATGGATGATGATACGAGTCAGCATGAAGATAGCTATCAGTATGAGTTTTCTTCCTGTAGACCTGGTGTCCCAAAGTGCCATCCTCTTTTCTACTGATCAGAACATCAAGAAAGGGGATCTTACCATTCTCCTCAAGCTCCATAGTAAATTTGATTTCGGAAGATATAGAGTTAAGATGATTGAAGAACTTCTCAAGCTCTGCCCTACCATGAGTCCAATTCAGGTTGGTGTCATCGACAAATATTTTCCACCATGATGGCTTCAAGTGGAATGAATCAAGGGATTTTCTTTCAAAGTGCTCCATGTATAGGTTGGCGACAATAGGTGAGAGCGGGGAACCCATGGCGACTCCAGAAATTTGTTCATAATAGTGATCTTGAAAACTGAAAAAAGTGGACCGCAAACAGATTTTTGCAAGCTTCGCTGTTCCAGGGTCGGTGGCCATCTTTATAACATGAACGGCTTCATCAAGAGGAATCTTTGTAAACAAGGATACGACATCAAAGCTTACTAGAATATCATCTTTATCGACCCTTTTATTCTTAATAAGATTTACAAAATCACTTGAGTCTTTTATAAAAGAGTCTGTGTTACCAACCAGAGGCTTTAGGATCTTAGCTACATACTTAGCTAATTCATAGGTATGGGAACCAATGGTATTAACAATTGGTCTAAAAGGGACCCCTTCCTTATGGATTTTTGGTAATCCATAGATTCTAGGAATAACCTCGCAGGAGGGAATCAACTTCTTTTTTATTTTATCCTCCAGGTTGGTTTCCATGATGGCTTTCTTGACCTGCTTTATCACCTTGGGAATAGGGTTGGAGTTGACTCTTCTGTAACTTCCACAGCTCAAATTCTCATTCGTTTTATGAATGTAATCTTCCTTATTTAACACAACGGAGCTCCACCTTTATCAGCTTTAAGAACAACTATCTTATCATTATTTCGAAGGGATCTAAGAGCCTCTCGCCCTTCTTTATTCAGGTTACTCTTTGGGTGTTTAGACCTCAACATAGCTAGGGAACATTCTTGCCTTAACATCTCCCTGTCGTTTGTTGAAAGACCTTGAGTCCCATTCTCAATGTTGCAAATGATGATTTCAAAAGGAATGTTCTTGGGTGAGACCGCAAATCCCAATCCTTTGCTCAGGATTTTGATTTCTTCAGAGTTGAGCATTATGGATGAGAGATTCACGACTCTCTTATCATGCTTATTCGAAGCAATGGGGTTCCCAATAGCAAACCTATCATTATCAGAATTATCACTGGTAGCATTATCATTCTTAATAAATCTATAGCTTGTATTAGTTCCAGCATCAAGATCTTTACCTTCTAAGTTGCTTCCGTTCTTATATATATTATAATCATCCATGATTCTTTTATCATCCACGTTAATGATCTTGGTATCCTTAATTTCAACATCCTTACCAACGAATTCTGAAGTGATGGCAATGTTAATAGTGCTAGGGCAGCCTTCAATGCGCTTCATCTCATTGCTGCTGGACTCACCATAAGGGACAGCGCAGGAGCCCATGTTCATGTTGTTGCTGCCTGCGTGCTCCTCATTGCCGCTAATATCAACCACGATGCTGTTGCTGCCTGCGTGCTCCACAGCGTAGTTTGTATCATTCACAGCACAACTGTTGTAGGGGGCAGCGTATGATGTTACTGGTTGATCAGCGTAAGTAGCCCAAACAATCACCTGTTTTGCCGCTTTTTCTTTCGTGTTGGGAACAACATAAGAGGTTTGAACAACACAGGAGGTTTGAACAGCGGAGGAGATTGGCATGTTTAACTCCTTTTTGCTCACAGTGTTAACATCCTCAGCCCTAAAATTCTCAGCGCTGTCCGCAATGTCTCTTGATTCTGTTGTTGAATATACGATTTCTCTTTCCACATAAGGTAAACTTTCCCTGCTGGACTTACCATAAGGGACAGCGCAAGAGCCCATGTTCATGTTGTTGCTGCCTGCGTGCTCCTCATTGTAGCTAATATCATCAGCATAGGTAGCCCAAACAGTCACTTGTTTTGCTGCTTTTTCTTTGGTGTTGGGAACAGCACAGGAGATTGGCATGATTAACTCCTTTTTGCTCTCAGCTCTAATGTCCGCATTGCTTCTTGATTCTAAACCCACTCCTTCCTCTAACTTGGCCAGCTTCCTGGACTGTCTTTCCCTGACGATTCTACCTTCTGACTGGGCCTTCAATGCTGCTTTCGCATCAATAATTTTCCAAAGATCAAAGCTGATTTCCATAGTTAGTTTAAGATGGGAGGAAAGGGCCAAGCGATTGAGCCTGTCTAAGGCTGCCCTGGTTCTTTTAATTTCGTGCTCCACAGCGTAGTTTTTATCATTCACAGCACAACTGTTGTAGGGGGCAGCGTATGATGTTACTGGTTGATCAGCGTAGGTAGCCCAAACAGTCACCTGTTTTGCTGCTTTTTCTTTGGTGTTGGGAACAACATAGGAGGTTTGAACAGCACAGGAGGTTTGAACAATGCAAGAGATTGGCATGTTTAACTCCTTTTTGCTCACAGTGTTAACATCCTCAGCCCTAACATTCTCAGCGCTGTCCGCCATGTTTCTTGATTCTGTTGTTGAATATACGATTTCTCTTTCCACAGAAGGTAAACTTTCCCTGCTGGACTTACCATAAGGGACAGCGCAGGAGCCCATGTTCATGTTGTTGCTGCCTGCGTGCTCCTCATTGCAGCTAATATCATCAGCGTAGGTAGCCCAAACAGTCACTTGTTTTGCTGCTTTTTCTTTGGTGTTGGGAATAGCCCAGGAGATTAGCATGATTAACTCCTTTTTGCTCTCAGCTCTAATGTCTGCATTGCTTCTTGATTCTAAACCCACTCCTTCCTCTAACTTGGCTAGCTTCTGGACTGTCTTTCCCTGGCGATTCTGCCCTCTGGGCCTTCAATGCTGCTTTAGCATCAATAATTTTCCAAAGATCAAAGCTAATTTCCATAGTTTAATGGTTTAATCATATAATTAACTATATTAAATTAAAATCAAATTAATTGATTAATTAATTAATTTAATTTAAATTAAATTAATGATTTAATTATATAATTAATTATATTAAATTAATTAAATATTAATTACTTGACTTAAACCAATTAACTAATTAATTTAAATTAATTAAATTAAATTAATGATTTAATTATATTAATTAATTTAATTTAATTAATTATATTAAATTAAATTAATGATTTAATTATATAATGAATTATATTAAATTAAATTATTGATTTAATTATATAATTATGTAAGATTGAATCCATTAAGGATTCAGGATGAAAATAATTAATCCTGAACTAATAATGAATAATTAAATAATTAATTAAAAAGTTTTTATATAATTAATTAACTTAATTATATTAAGTTAATTAATTAATTTAATTTAATTAATTATATTAAATTAAATTAATGATTAATTATATTAAATTAATTAAATCTTAATTACTTGAGTTAAACAAATTAATTAATCAATTAAATTAATTTAAATTAATTTAATTAATTATATTAAATTAAATTAATGATTTAATTATATAATTAATTATATTAATTAATTTAATTTAATTAATTATATTAAATTAAATTAAATTAATGATTTAATTATATAATTAATTATATTAAATTAAATTATTGATTTAATTATATAATTATGTAAGATTGAATCAATTAAGGATTCATGATGAAAAGAATTAATCCTGAACTAATAATGAATGATTAAATAATTAATTAAAAAGTTTTTATAAAACTTTTAAATAAAAATTTAAGATAATTAATTAATAAATAAGAAATCATGTTTCGGCCTTTTCGAAATTAGGGTTCTTGGTTTATTTATATCCTGGTCGCAAGGCTCCCTTCTCTCAATAATCTTTCATTCATTTTCTATCTAATTTGTCCTGATGATGAACCCCCTTTGAGATTTGAAACGTCGGCAGAATGAACTAGAAACTGTAGGTAATCCAGATCATGACACAATATTGTCTGTTATTTTAAATTTCACATATTTCCATGTTGAAACATGTGAAAGGAGGTGGAGCCATCCTCCTGGCCTGACAAAATCATTCCACATGTGAAGGTAGGTGGAGCCATCCTCATGGCCTAACAAAATCATTCCATGTATTCAAGTGAAACCACGTTATGGGTTCCTTTATTTTCCGCCTCATGTGCAAAGTACGGCTAATTATATAGATAGCCTTAAATAAAATATCAACAATATAATATATAACATATAAATTAAACATGGAATGTGATAAATAGGTTTCATGTGTCATGGGTAGGGCATTTATAAGGTGTTAACGAGGTCCCTTATGCAGTTATGGGTCTTGACTTGAGTATTTGGAAGTGTATAAGCCCGTGGCTATGGATATATTGACTTGCAAAGACCCGCTAGTCTAGTGAGATAAAGCAATACCTTTTAAAATTAAACTTTAATATAAACTTAAAGGAGTTAAACTTTAATATAAACTTAGGAGTAAAAACCCCATAATATTTCAGTATGACCCCATATATATATATATATATTTTAACATATCATTCATTGTGGGAATAATCTTGAAAATGTATATATGTTGGAATAGTCTTCATATTAATTCTAATAAGAAATATAAGGAATATTTGAGCCTAAATAGTTACACTTACAATTATAATGAAGATATGGATTATGGTGGATTAGAAGACTTTAGAGTGGTACTAAGAGCAACAATAAGAGCAACAATATTTTAGCATGTCATTAGTCTAATTATGGATTGAAAAGCCTAATGAAAAATAATATGAGAAAATTTAAGTGTAAGTGAAATAGAGTGAGAAAACATTGTGTTAAAACTTAAAGGTTTTATTTTTATCCAAGTAATGTAAAAGAAATAATGAACAATGATCAAGACTGTGTTAAATAAATAAATTATAAACAAGAGGATATCATGTGAGTATTGTGTGTATATATATATATATATATATATCTAAGTAATGTAAAATAAATAATCAACAATGATCAAGACTGTGTCAAAGAAATAAATTATAAACAAGGGGGATACCATGTGAGTATTGTGTGTGTATATATATATATATCCAAGTAATGTAAAAGAAATAATGAACAATGATCAAGACTGTGTCAAAGAAATAAATTACAAACAAGGGAGATACCATGTGAGTATTGTGTGTGTGTGTATACACAAACACACACACAATACTCACATGGTATCCCCCTTGTTTATAATTTATTTTTTTGACACACACACACACATTAAGGTGTGTTATATAGGTATATTACATGTGGTATCAAAGCTGTAGGTTATAGCACCATGCTTTTATGAGTCCTAACTAAAATTATTATTTTGTCTATAACATACAAAAAGAAAAACAGCTACCAGAAATAAAACTGAAGAATGACTAAAGATAACAATAGGTAGACTTATGTAGGATCACATGAAGGGGGTAGAGAGCATGATTCTAAGCAGGGAATGATGAGGGGAGAAACTGGAAATCAAAATAACCATGAATATGATATTTTGCAAGTGGTTTGTAGTCTAAAAGAAGATTTAGACAATGTAAAAGATAATTAGGAGAAATTGTCTAAGGAAAGGGATGAACAAGAAGATATAAATGGGTACATACTCAAGAGGTTAGAAGAAAACAAAGGAAGTATGAAAGCTGAAAGAACTCATAAGAAAAGGTTTAGAAGTGAGTCTCCAGATAGAACTAAACCAATAACTTCTAGTGAGAGTCAAACACCCAAGTTTAATGATGAAATGGAAGAACAAAAGTCAAGGAGTAGTGCTTCTGTGTCTAAGAAGAAAATAATTGTATCCCAATTACAAGGTGAATTTAAAAAGATCAGACCTTCGAATTTTGATGGAGAATATGAAGAAGGGGCATAAAATTAGCTTTTGAACATGTCAAAATATTTTTAAGTCTATAATTACCCTAGTAACTTGAAAGTCATACTGGCTACATATCATTGACTGGAAAAACAACTTTGTGGTGGGAAGAAAACAAAGTAATAAAGAAAATTAGAGGAAAAAACTTGACTTAGAAATTATTCAAGAAATAATTCAAGAAGTATTTAACAAAGAGGTATTATGATGAGAAAGCTAGGGAGTTCCATGAGTTAAGACCGAGTTAGTTAAAAAGGAATGAATTTTTGAATAAAGTTATGAGCCTGTTGCGGTATGTGTCATACGTTAAGGAATAAAAGGAAAAAAATCGAAGCTTTATTAGTTGTTTAACTTTTTCCTAAAAAGAGAGGATTGAATTTGATAATCCAAAAACAATGGATGAAACAATAAGAAAACCAAAAATGGGTCATCTTGGGGCAAACACAAACTTGGTTTATATTAGACCAAGTGGGTCACCTTGGGTACACTAGTCTTATTTGTGAAAAAGAAATATGAAACCCTTAGAATATGCATAGACTATCAACAAACTAACAAAATGGAAATCAAGAGTACGTATCCATTACTAAGGATTGATGAGTTGTTTTATCAAGTCAGAGGGGTTACTATCTTCTCAAAGAACGACTTAAGATGTGGATATCATCAAATTAGGATTATAGATGAATAAATTCATAAGATAACTTTCAGGACATAGTATGGGCATTATAAGTTCGTCATTTCATACTCACTAATGCACCAACCACTTTTATATGTATGATGAATAGTGTACTCATGACCTCTTTAGAATAAAAATGTCATTACATTTACTGATGACTTTTTTGTCTATTCAAAGAACAAGGAGGAACATGACTAACATTTGCAAATGGTTCTCCAAACACAGAGAAAATGAACTATATGCTAAATTTAGCAAATGTGCATTTTACCAAACACAAATTCATTATTTAGGGCATGTTATATCTGAAGAAGGAATGGTTGTCAATCCAAAAAAGATAAAGGCCATCATGGAGTGGCTAGTGCCTAAGGATGTGGCTAACATCATGTATTTCATATGAATTAGAGGTTATTATAGGAGGCTCATAGATGGGTAAATTAGCTTACCCAATCACTTCTTTACAGAAGAAGGGAACTAAATTTGATTGGAATAAAAAATGTCAAGATAAATTTGAAAAAATGAAGCAATTATTGACTGCTACTCTAATTTTAAAGATAATTGACCCCAACAAATACTTTATAGTTTGTATTGATGTTTGTAAAGAAGGTTTAAGAGGAGTATTAATGTAAGAGGGTCATGTGGTAAGCTATGAATCTTGAAAAATTAAATACTATGAGAAAAATTATGTAACTCATGATTTGGAAATAACAACTATTATTCATGCCTTGAAAATGTGGAGGTACTAACTTATAAGGAAGATATTTTAGTTGAAAAATTATAATAACATCCTTAAATATCTCTTTGACCAACCAAAATTAAATGTTAGGAAAGCACAGTGTTTGGCATTCCTTAGTGAGTATGATTCCGAGATAATAGACATTAAGGAAAAAGAAAAAAAAATAACATATGATTTTAGCAGGAAAATAAATTAGATTGGCGCTATTTTTGCAAGTAGTTGGAAAACATAATTGACTGAAAAAGGTAAAACAATTGCATAATTTGATGAAGAATATGTTGAAATCAAGGAGAAAATTCAGCAATAAGATTCTCAAAATGAAGAAGGGAATGATTTTTTAGCTAATGAAGAGGATTTTTTGATGTATAGAGACATAATTTACATACCCAATGACCAAAACATAAAACTATTTATACTTGATGAGTTACATAAAAAGCCTACATCTAGAAAACCTGATTCTTAGAAGCTAATAAATATGCTAAGAAAGGAATTCTAATAGACTAATATGAAGTAAGAAACAATAGAATATGTAGCAAAATGTTTAGAATGTTAGCAGGTTAAATCTTCCCATCAACATTCGATTGAATTATTATAGCCTTTCCCCATTCTAGAGTGGAAATGGTGGGTAATATCCATGGGGGTTATCACTAGTTTTCCAAAAACAAGGGGACAATGTGACTCTATAATGGTTGTGGTAGAAAAAATTAGTAAGGAAACACATTTTATACCTGTAAAGTCTACTTTAAAATCCATGAACATAGCAAAGATATTCATGAAGGAAATATTTAGACTAAATGTTATGCATAAGACTATAGTTTTGTATCAAGATGTGAAATTTACCTCTAAGTTTTGGAAAGGTTAGTTTGGAGGCATGGGTACAAACCTAGATTTTTTCACAACTTATGATCCTCACATTGATGGTTAAACAGAAAGGACCAATCAAATCCTAGAGGACATGCTAAAAATGTATTTTATCGATAGGCCTACTAAGTGGGAATATTATTTTTGTTTAGCTGAATTTTCCTACAATAATGGTTATCAGAATTCCCTAAAGACTAGTTTGTTTGAAGTAATATATGGGAGAAATGTAAGGTTCCTTTAAGTTGGGACCATCCTAAATACATGTTGGATTTAGGACCAGATATGTTGAAAGAAATGGAGGAAATAATCAAATAGGTGAAACAAAATTTGATGGTAGCTAAGGATCGACAAAAAAGCTACACATTTAAGGAGAGTTTGCAAAGAGTTAATCTTGGTGACCACATTTATATGAAAGTGAAACCTAAGAAAAATACACTTAGTCTTTGAAGTTGTGTCAAGTTGTCACCCATATATTGTGGACCCTTTGAAGTGTTAGAAAGGATAGGTCCAATTGCCTATCAACTTGCTCTTCTAGCAAACATAAAAGTTCATGATGTGTTTCATGTGTCTTTATTAAAAAAATATGTACATGATCCAACTCAAATAATTGATTGGAATGTTGTACAGGTAGAACCAGAGGGAGATTTCTTCGCAGAACCTCTACACATACTAGACTAGAGAGAAGGCACGCTCCATAATATTCATAACCCAGGTCAAAGTTCAATTGAAACACTTCAGCCTAGAGGAGGAAACTTGGGAATTGGAAGATGATTTTAAAGAAGCATATCCATCCTCATTTTTAGATTGTTGAAGTCCAGGACAAACACCAAGATAATGTCAAACTCAATTGGGGGAGGGTGTGATATCCCCTGACTTACTTTTTATTTGTGAATATTGTATATGTCAAGTGTGTTGATGTTGTGACTTTAAGACAAGAATGGAACTGGTTATCAATATTTTGTTACTGATAAGTTACATTATGTAAATATGTTTTATTAAGTTTTAATAAAAAAATCTTAAAAATAATTTTGAGACTGCAAATGGCTAAAGAGAAACTATGGATTGCAAGCTAGTGGTTGGACTTAATTACCCTTGATGATGTAAGACCTAGGAATCTAATATGAGGATTAGATTATTTAATTATGGAAAATTTATTGATGAATAACTCTACCAAGAGGATATGATGTCTTAGGAAACTAGGGAGAGTGGAGCTCATTAATGAGAAAGTAACTACCTGCCACCTAATGGATAAGGAGGAGGTAGTTAGTAACTACCAATAGAATCTTGGAAAAATGGATTTTCTTGTCCTATACTGCACTTAAACTCATGTAGTGTTGAGTTGAGGTGAGGAGGTATAGTGGAAAAAAAATAGAACATAAGGTTTTTGACTACCTTGCAATCTATTGAAGCTTGGGGGCTCATCTAGGAGGAAGAGTCAAGGTTGGGAGGAGCGTTGCAGCTCCAGAGTTATTTTCCAGGATTTTTTTTCTCAGTTTGGTATATTTAATTATTGAATATATGTGAAGTACTAGTGTTATTATAGTGAGCAAGCTTTCCTTGGAGTATATTCATATACATGAAAAAGAAAACATGAGTATAGTGTATATTCCTTAAGCAATTTCCATGCACATAGTGTAGTGTAAAACAAGTTGTAAACAACTGAATGAGATGTGTTTTCTTATTTACTGTAAATATTTAACTGTACAATTCCTAGAAAAACATTTACTATCTCTATGCATTGACAAAATTTTTACATTAGAGCTTCCAGATACATGCATATAGGAAATAGTAAAAGGTACATTGATAATAATCATTCTATGTATGATACAATAGTGAAAACAAGACTGTAACTACAAGATTAAATAAGTATAATGAAGAATTTGTTTCGGCTTAGTATTTAAAAAAATAAATAATGGAATTTAGAGGCATGCCTATGTGCTAAACAATGTAAATATGAAAATATATAACATACACAGATAATTTTTTTTGAATAGTAGAGAAGAAAGAAAAAAAAGAATAAGCTAATGGATGAAACCCTTTTAGTGGTCAAAACAAAACTACAGTAAGCTATGCTAATTATAAATGTTGTAATTATTAACTAGAATGGTCCAAAGACCTCTGTTGCAAACTGAGTAAAATATTCCATGGACTAAAGGCTTCCAACCTTAGTTAATTTCAAAAAAATTACAAGCAAGGCATATTGCCAAAATATAAAATTTCCCTTAGGGTGAAAGCTCCAAACAACTCTCAAGGTAAACAAATTCAAAATTAAGGTGATTTAGTCTTCAATTAGAGATTCACATGAGCATATAAAGATATGAGGGAGTTCAAGAGCATATGGCCTGTAGGGTGGAAGCTTAACTCATTAGGGTATGGAAGGTTTTGTGCTACATAAGAGTTAAGAGATGCATTTGATATGCTAATGAAATACTCTACTTGAAATTTCCAACAAAGCAAAAGTATGAGTTGTGAGTCAACAAATGAGTAGAAAAGTTAAACAAGAAACCAAAGAATGTTTTGGAAAGAATTATACCCGAGAAACAAAACCCATTTGAAAAACCCATATTCATTGCCTATAAATGGAAATAAACTCTGTTAAATGATTGCAGAGAAAGAAAAAATTATTATATAATCAAGTAGGGTAAAAACCCCAGATGTTAAATAAATCTTATAAATTTTTTCCACATCATCACCAATCCATAAGTGGCCATGGATGATCTAGGTTGATATTGGTGGCCACCCAGATATTCCACTTAGACCCTCACCATTATTTCTTTTAGTTTTTTTAGTTTCCTTAATTATAGCAGAATTCACTATTTTTGGCATTTTTTCTGGTCCTGAACTTTCAGAGCCATTTTGAGGCCATAAACAAATTTTTTTTTGGAAAAATTCCTTTAATGATTACTATGACAATCACATAGGAAATTGTAGTCCTCGGAGAGATATTTCCAACAAGGTATCATACGCATCAAACAGAGATAATATGACCAAGTTACGACCCCAGGAAGTTGGGTGGCTACCCAACTAACTCCAACTAGTCCCATAAAATCTTGGTGTTACATCTCCTTGGGTTAGGGTTTTGGTTGTTTATGGTTTTCTCTTATTGTTCAATAATCAAAAGGCCCTTGAGCCTCATTGTAGCTCAATTTAGAGGCAAGTAGCCACCATATCTCTTCTCAGAGATAAGCTACCATCACCCGAGCTATCTTATTTCCATTTTGTTTGTAAGTGGTGTTTTTTTGTTGCATCTCTATGTTTATGATTATATCTGTAAGTTGTAGAATTCTCGTTTAAGTTTAGATCAGTGGTATCATAGTGGTTTGCTATTTATTTATTTTTCTTTGCATGTCCCCAACGAGGTAAGGGTATAAGGAGTTAGGGTTTGATCTGGTTGAACCATTGCACGATCAGCCTCACAAAATCCGACGACCTCCCATGGCGGAAGAAAAGAAAGACAAGGGGCAAGAGATCCTTTCAAAATGTTGCTTAAGGAAGACCTCGAGGGATAGAGGGAAGTGATGATGGATAACTTTGCCCAGATCCTTGACAACTACCCACACACGATACATATTCATCCAACAACCACTCTAGAGGTGCTACTCCTTTTAAGGTACAAGTTAACTTCGATATTCCCATATTTGAAGGCCAGATAGATGCAACTGCCATAGATAAATGGTAAAATGTATTGGAAGGATATTTTTCAGTTCATGACATTCTCAATCGGAAAAGATTATTTTTTCACTTCTCAAAGCCACGCCACACGTCAAGGACTGGTGGGAAACCTACTGTGAACAAAAGGACGAGAGTGAACCCTCACTGTTTTCACCCACACCCACTTGGAATTCTTTCTGAGACACCATCAAGGAACAGTATTGCCCTGCCAGGAGTTATGAAGATAAGTACATAAAGTGGACCACGCTACAGCAAGGGGGGACCAAGATGTGCCAGAGTTCACAAATTCTTTCCATACCCTTTGCATGAAGTTGGGTATCAAAGGTACTGAATGACATTTGTGCTTAAGTACCATGACTATCTACACAAGTACATCCAAGATGAGATGGATTTCATAGACATCTCCTTGCTCATCACGACGTATCAATATGCTGTAAATATTGAGTAGAAGTTTAAGTGGAAGAACTAGGACTTTGGATCTTCAAATCCAAAGCAAGGAAAAGGTACCCCAAAACAACATAACAAAGGACCAAGCCAAGGAGGGGCTACCTAGGACAACCTGTCGAAGCTGTAAGTAAAGAACAACACCACAAAGATGAAGAAGGTTATGGGAAAATGCTGTGAGTTCCATATGAGCTCCACTCACAGTACAAGTGAGTGTTGGGCCAAGCAATCACTGGTGGCTAAGCTGAAGGCTTCCGAATCATACGCATGTTCTGACTCTGAATCAGAACCTGATAAGTGAAATGACAAAGGGAATCAAACCATTGATGTCGAACCCAGTGACCCCGTGGCCACCACAAAGATCTAGAAAATTGAGCCTAAAGATCCAGAGGAGGGGGAACGCCTCTTCCACTCACAGATGTGGGTGAAGGGTTCTCCGCTGTAGTTCATTGTCAACAGAAGGAGCCAAAAGAATCTAATTTCAATAGAGGTTGTGAAGTGGCTAGGCCTAAAGACTACAACACATCCACAACCATACACCATCAAGTGGCTTCACCAAGGATGAGATCTTCACGTCAGCCAATAGTGTTGCCTTCCCTACATCATCAAGCCCTTCATGGATGAGGTACTCTGTGACGTTGCTCCTCTTGAAGTTTCTGATTTATTGTTAGGACAACCATACTTATGGAAGCGACGTGTTGTATATGAGTTTAGACCTCATTCTGTGATTATTACTTTGGCTAATAAGTTGTAAAGGATACTAGAGGTAGCCCCGCCTACCGCCATCTCTTTGATCACTACAAAGCAACGCAGTAAGATCATTTCCTAGACTAGGAAATTTGTTTTTTCTGATGATTTTCCCCCAAGGCAAGAAGAAGGTTGTGGCCATGACTTCCAGGCAGGGTTACTTTGCACAGCAACAGCAAATGGACAAGGTCGTGGAAGAGTACAGGGATATTTTTGGCTCACCAACAGGGGTACTTCTACATTATCAGGTCAAGCTCTCCATCGATCTGACCCCGGGTGCGCCGCTACCTAATGAGCCGATCTATCGATGCTATATTCTAGAGAACAATAAGATGGAGAGGCAGATTCAGGAACTATTGTAGAAAGGGCACATCAGGCCAAGCTCATCACCCTATGGGAGCCTGATTGTATTGGTACAAAAGAAGGATGGGACTTGGAGGCTTTGTATTGATTATCCAGCACTGAACAAGATCACTATCCGGAATAGATACCCAATCCAGCAAATTGACGACCTTCTGGACCAACTCAAGGGGGGAAACATTTCAACAAGATTGACTTGAAGTCAGGTTATCACCAGGTGCCTATCGAACCCTCTGATGTGTGGAAGAATGCCTTCAAATCCAAGGAGGGCCTTTTCGAATGGATGGTCATTCCGTTCAGATTGACGAATGACCCTGCAACCTTCATGAGACTGATGAAGACATATTGCGACCCTTCACCAATGCATTCGTGGTGGTGTATTTATATGATATCTTGATCATCAGCTTGAGTTGGGAAGAGAACCTCCACCATATTCGACAGGTCCTTCAAACACTTTGACAACACAAGCTGTGTGCTAACTTGGAGAAATGCACCTTTGGCCTGACCCAGGTTCAATATCTGGGGTAAATAATTGATTAGCAGGGTGAACATGTGGACCCATCCAAGATACACGTCATTCGGAATTGGCCAGCCCCAACCACTCTAACAGAGCTCTGCAAATTTTTGTGTCTTGCCAATTTCTACTGTAGGTTTGTGTTGGGGTTATCTCATATCACTTGGCCTTTAAGTCAAGTCACCAAGGGCGGAGCGAAAGAAATGTTATTTTGGTTGGAAATCCAACAACGAGTGTTCTCGGAGTTGAAGAATCGCCTTTGTTCTATACCAATGCTCACATGATTAGACCTGCAACAACAATTTGAGATTGAGACAGATGCCTCCAACTATGCTATTGTTGTGGTTCTTACTCAGCATGGGAATCCAGTGGCTTACCACAATGAAACACTTTCAAAGATAGTATGAAAGTACCCCACTTACGACAAATAAATGTATTCCATTGTGCAGGCCTGCCATCAATGGAAGAATTACATTTTGGGGAAGGAAAGGGTCATCCACATAGACCACTAGCCTCTATAGTTCATATAGACATAAGGAAAGTTTCAGAACGATCGCCATCAGAAATGGTCCACCTATTTGCAATAGTTCCTTTTGAACATTAAGTTTAAGAAGGGAAGCACCAATAATGTCATTGATTGCCTCAGGCGACCACTAGTCATGGTGCTAATAACTATGCTCGACTCCTGTGACCTCGAGACATAGGGGTGGCCGCATCTTTACAAGAGCGATCTAGAATTCAGCAACATATACCAAACACTCCTAGAAGGGAAGAAAGTTCCAAATTTTCACCTTTAGGATGCACTGTTATGCCACTTGGGACACATATGTGTTCCTTCAAGTGAGCGTGCCAAGATGATTTGGGAGGCGCATTACAGTCGGGTCACTGGAAATTTTAGAGTAGAGAAAATAGTGGCGGTATTGTAGAAATATTTTTATTGGATGAAACTTCGTCAGGATGTTGGGAAGTATATTAGATCCTACACCACGTGCACCATTTCCAAACCAACTATCAAGAAGTAAGGCCTGTATACTCCTCTACCTACTCCTAGTCGGCCTTCAAAATTTATCTCCATAGATTATATGTCCTGCCTTCCTTCTACTAAGCACGACAACGATTGTTTTCGTGGTCGTCGACAAATTCTCTAAGATGGCCATCATGGCGGCCTGCAAGAAGGGTATCACGACAGAGGCCACTACTACGCTCTTCTTTGAGTGAGTGTGGGTACACTTTGGGATCCCACCGTCCATTATCTTAGATCGAGACAACATATTCCCGAGTGCATTTTTCTTAAGTCTCTAGTCGATGATGGATACAAAACTTACTAAGTCCACAAATTTCCATCCCCAAACTAAAGGCCAAATAGAGGTTGTCAATAGGATGATCATACACATTTTGTGCATGTACAACTCAAAGGATCCACACACATGGGATGAAAGTATCCCCTATGTCCAACACATCTACAATAGAGCTCTCCACAACTCAACATGCCACATCCCCTTTCAGGTAGGGCTGGGGTTTTAGCCATTATGCCCCATTGATGTGGCCATACCATTTGCAACCACTAAGGTAGATTCAGCTCACATGAAGTCTGAAGCTGAAAGGGATAAAAACTTCATTGAGTGCATTCAACACATCCGTTAACAGGTTGATGATATATTGGATAGAGCGGATGCTAAGTATAAGCAACGCCATGACCAAAATCGAGTGTTGCACAAATTCCAGGTGGGCGACAAATTTTGTCTACATTTGTAGAAGGATCACCTTACTGGACCCCACCGCAAGCTTCGTACGATCCGATATGGTCCATACACCATCACCAAGGCCATCTATGACAATGCCTTCGATCTCAACATCCCACCATTCCTAGGTTTTCACCTAGTGTTCAATGTAGATCGCCTTCGACCATACTTTCCACCATTATTGGACACATATGACATTGCAGAACAACTCACACCAACAAAGCTCAACCCGGACTACATGGAACAAGCCACAACTGATCAGATCATGGACACATAGATCAATAACACTTGGCAACAGAGGATACAACTATATCGAGTTTTCAAAGCAGGCCAACTCCTTCACCAAGGCAAATGGCTCACTAGGGACCAAGTTCAGTAGAAGTTTCCTCATCTCATGGAGGAACTCAACGCAATGGGGACCATTGCTTCCTAAGGGGGAGGACTGATCCAAGTGGATATTGGTGGCCACCCACCTATTCCACTTAGACCCTCACCATTGTTTCTTTCAGTTTTTCAGTTTCCTTAATTGTAGCACAATTTACTATTTTTGGCAGTTTTTCGGGTCTTGAACTTCCAGAGCCGTTTTGAGGCCCTAAACAACATTTGTTTTGGAAAAATGCATGTGTTTATTGCCATGGAAATCATGTTAGAAGTTGCATTCCTAGGAGAGATCTTTCCAATGAGGTATCATACATGTCAAAAGAAGATAATATGACCAAGTTATTACCCCGGGAGGTTGGCTGCCCAACTAACCCCAACGGGGCCCATAAAATTTTGGTGTTACATCTCCTCGGTTAGGGTTTTGGTTTTTAGGGTTTTCTCTTATTGTTCAATAATAAAAGGTCCTTAAGCCTCATTGTAACTGAGTTCAGAGGTGTTAGTGTCAGTCTTTGCAGCCTTCCTCCAGTGATCAAACATGCTCTTACAAAGTGGTTTTAAGGTGTCAAGGTCAAATTTTGTCATTTCAGTGAGTCTTCAAGTAAAATTTGATCACTAGGCATTAGGTCTAGGGTTTGCTTTCACTCCTTCCAAAGTCGTCCAAATGTCGGTCTATGTCACTATTCAGCTGAGTCTACCATCATTCAGAGGGTTTTCATCGTCATGTCAGGTTCCAATGGGTCATTTTACACCTTGTTCATGCTTCAGTTGCGCCTAGGTAAGGTCATTTCCCTCTCCTAGGGTTTTGAAGGCAATTTCTCTTGGACGGTCAAATCATAGGAAAAACTTGTATCCTGATGTTCATACACCTTCCCCTATCCTTAAAGTACCTTATCAAACACTTCCCATCACTGAGATCCCCCAAATTCCTCATTTTTGCACAAACCCTAGTTTCTTGCTACAACCTGGCAGTTTTCTAGGTTGGGCCTATGTTTTGCCTTTTTGGATTCCACTTTCCCCTACTTCCTAACATCCCTCCCTACTTCCCAAAATTTCCTCAAGAATTTAGAAGCTCCCTATCCCCTTCATTTCGCTTCATTTCGACAAATCCCTTGTTCCACACATCGGGGTAGGTTTCACTCAAATGATGTTTCTAAACAATCAAAGATGAATTTAGGAAAACTGAGAGAGGTTTTTGTCCACAACAGGCCAAGGAAGAAAAAATCCTTCACTTTTTACACAGGTGTCATGGTTGTAGAGAAATGTCAAAAATACAATTGCCTTAGGAGAATTGATGCACCTCTAAAGTGACCTTGGGAAAATAAAATTTTCTCCTAGATAAGTTGGCAAAATGACTTGCTTGATGAGTCAAATGATAACTAGACACAAAGAGCTTTCCAATGAGCTATCATGAGCTCAATTTGGAGTTGAGGAAGGCATTCAAAAGTTGACTGTGATAGCACTCTGCCTTGAGGCAGCCTCACTGGGCACATTTTGACCAGTATTGGGAGATTTGACTTTTGATACGGAAAATGAACTTCAAATTGAAAAATTCCGGTTTTGTTGGAAAGTAGAATCAAATACCTTTCCAACGAGCTATCCTGAACCCAATTTGGACACCAGGAAGACCTCCAAAAGTTTCCTGGAAAAGAGCGCGGCGCACTGGGAGGAAATTTCTAGTGTAAATTTACACTGGCGCGGCGCACATAGAGAGCGCGACACACAGGGAAAAAAAGGCACGAAATTGTGCCATTTTGCCTCAAATTTCTTGTGAAGCCCATCAAATTGCAAGGTAGGCTCTATAACATCACTTGTTTATCAAATTTTATGAGTGATATGGTGGTTATATGCCTATGATTGAATGCAACAAATTTCATAAAGACAACCACAAGAAGACACCTATTCAGCAGGAGATAGAGGCTGATTGAGAGATTTGGCTCGAGAGGATCCACATCCACTTAGAGAAGCTGTTGGCGAAAGCGAACAAGAACATGGATCACCATCACATCATGAGGCTTCTTTGCATGATGAGGAGCTCATTGAGCATGATTTTGACCTAGTTGACTTGGAGGCACAAGATGAGCATAAATCCATACAACAAGTCATCAAAGAGAAGTATTCTTAGATCATGTAGGTCAAGGACAATTTGATAAGGGCCAAATTTATCATTTCATGCCTTGATCAAGAAAACAGTCAGCTTAAAGCACAACATCTACCTATGGAGAAAGAACAATTCAAAGTCAAGAAATAAGAGATGAAGGGAAAGGAATTGGTGGACCATGATAACATTGAGCACCATGAAGAACATGTGGCAAGAAAAAGGCCAAGAACAAGTTTTTCACCATGAGCATCTCAGATGTATATTTCCCTCACCTTGATGGAAGAAAAAATCACCATTGCAGGGAATGATTTCATGTTTTCAGTAAATTCCATCTCTCAAGCTACAGGCATACCAAACCATGGTGAAAATTGGTTCAAAGACATGAACCTAGACCTAGAAGAGTACAAACCCTAACTGAAATCATAATATAAAGAAACTCTCTCACATGTGTTCCCATTCAGATATTTTTTGGAGATATATGCACCATTAATGAAGGCTGTCATGAAATTCTTCACATGTGAGGGAAAATTTTCCAGGTTGCATCAATATAACATAAGGCTGCTCATGCACTTTACAGCAACTAAGTCACTCAATTTGAGTAGTTACTTGTATACGAGCTTAACCAATATGTCTAAAAAGGTGAAATTGAAAGGAAAAGTGCATTATCCCAGTCTCTTTAATCATAGCTTGATAAAGGTTATGGTTATCCATCAGTTGACAAAAAAATAACATGACATGGGACACTTTCATTGAGGCAGCTTTGAACATGCATATAACTACTTCACCAAGCCAGCACCAAACTATGTCAGCACAGTCAATGGAGGTTGGGTCATCAAGAAAGAATGATGAGGTTCCAAGACACCTAGGACTGAGGTGACCAATACATATCAAAGAGGCAGAAGGATTGTGTTTTCTCCTAAAACAGAGGTAGGGAGGCCAACCTTGAGAGGGTCAACATGCATTTGGAGAGGCTGCTAGACAAGGCCGACAAAGACCTTGCTCTGTTGAGACACATGGCATTTCATTACAGGGCACGAAACATGAGCACCAAGGCCCGAATAAAGAGTTTAAAAGCAAAATTGAGGAAAGCAACAAGGAGGGAAAAAGAGGCAAAAGAGAAAGATAGGCTTAGAATCTTGGCTGAGGCTTCCTTGGCTCAGCATGGCACCCCATAGAGAACCTCCAGTCCAAATTTCAAGAAATTTGGAGCACATTTTGAAAATTTGAAAATTTTTGTGCAAAAAACAGGGATTTTCTCCCTATGCGCCGCGCCACTGGCGCGACCCTAAAATTCTAGGGCTCCAAATGAGGAATGGCTTGTAGATTTGGATTCAGCATGGAAAATTACGACTACTGGTGTCCAGGCAAGAGATTTGGGCAAAATCTAGGTCTCTTAAAGGTCAAAAAACACCCAAAAATGGCCTTTCTGCCACTTTTTTGACACACAGAAAGCAGTTTTGGGAGAATGGAGATTTGGAGGGGTAAATGAGCACCAAATTTGAAAATTCTAGTTGGGTTAGAAAGTGAATAGGACAGGCTTTCCAACAAGCCCACTTGGGCACATTTTGGACACCTGAAAGTGCCCAAAATAGGCCCCAAAGTAGCACGACGCACAGAAAAATGGCGCGGCGCACAGAGAAAAAATTGCCAGTTTGCTTCCGTTTCACGAAATTTCGGTTCGCGACTTCTCCAAGTGGGCCCGCTCATCTAAACTTCAGTTTTTTGGCACCAAAGGCGGCATTTAAAGAGTTTTTTCTCCAGATTGGCTTCTATCCAAGTGGCGAAGGAAGGAAAACAGTCACCCCAAGCCAAATGTCATGTTTGCAGCGCTGCACCTGTAGCTGATGGTTGGCTCTCCATCTCCATTTTGTAATGATTCGAGTAACTCCCCAACCCTTGGGTGTTCTATCTCTTCCTCACACATTCTATATATTGTATGCAAGTTATTTGCAAAGGGTTGGTTGGCTTGTAACTTCTGGGAGACTGTGGGAAAGAAACTTTGTTTCTTCACTGTGTATTTTTGACAAAGAATTAATGAAAGGCAGCGACTCTGTTTCATGAGATTCTTGTGGTTGTGAGTGTAGCAAATGTGTCTCTTATGTTTTCATATGTATTTCGTTATGTTTCATAATTCAATTCATGTTCATTTCCAGTAAAATTTTCTGAGTGAGATTAGGTAGAATTCCATTTTACTGCTCTGCCTGTGGGAAAATTTCATGTTCAGCGTTATTCTTCTGTTGAAAAGGATTCATGTCACTATGCCCTTTTCACTTTCTTTAGCAATCTTTTCATTCCGCGGTACCTCAAACTAAATTGCTACATTTCCCACCTACCTTGCCTCACAAAATAATCTGTGCCTTTGTATTAAATTCTCTGTTCTTTGCTGAGCGTCGGTCCCATAACATCCTAGAAGCTCAGTCATTCATGAAAATTGTTTCCAGAATCCCTATTCACTTACTAGCCTAAGGTAAATATTTCATTGTAAGTCATCTCAGACCATTTTCGACTATCTATTCACTGAGCATGACTCGGAGAGAGCCCTCTCCTGCTCTGGTAGGGCTAGCTACCAGAGTGAGCATGGTTTGTGGTTACCCTAATTTTTGCCTTCCTTTAGCCTAAGGAAGATTTAGGTGCTAACAAGAGGCATGTAGCTGCCACATCTCTTCTCAGAGATAAGCCACCATTTCCCAAGCTGTGTTAGTTCCATTCTGTTTGTAAGCATACTTTAGTATTTTTCTATTAATGAAATGAAGTGCTTTTCTACTGCATCTCGTGTTAATGATTATATTTGTAATTTGTAGCATTCATGTTTAAGTTTGGATCAATGGATAAACAAATTAAAACTATAAGTGTTGAGGGCATGACTTGTCTATAGTGGTCATGGTTAACAAATTAGTTTAAGATTCAATCGAAAATCAAATAGAATAATATTACTCTATCTAGGTCTGAACATGTAAAAACCTAACCTATGATTAACCAAAGAAATAAAATTGGACATATAAAATAAGGGTGTGCTAGGGTTTCAAACCCTAAACCCTAATCTTGTAATCAACCAATGGGGAAAAAGAAAATGTAAGTAGAAAATTAATGATGGTTTTATTATCTTCACAATAATACTATAAGTTACCTTCTGGAAATGAATCTATTTCTGAGAGAGGACTTTGGCCAAGGAAAGGCCACAAATTCTAGTATGGTTCTGCTTAGAACTTTGCAGACAAAAAAATTGAAGAGTTAAATATAAACTCTATTTCCTTCATTGACCAAAAAGGAAACACATTTAGGAGAAATGAAAAATATCAATTTAATTGGAGAAGTAAAGGGAAAAAGTAGTCACAATTGTATTAAGTTTAAAAAAAACCATAAGCTATTCATTAGAGTAATCTTTCCAAAGACCGAGGCCAAGAAGAGTCTCAATGTCAATATCGAAAAACGACTTATGAAACCTAAAACCCAAGAAGGGTAAACAAATGCTTAAATTAATAAATTAATAAAAATGATAACAAAGGATAAGAAATATATAAAATATAACTATAAAATTACTTAGAAGGCTCTATCACTCACGATCTTTAATGAACAAATTTGCATAGAACTTTCGCTACAAAGAAATTGTTGAAGAAAGTGTAATTAGGTTCGATCTTCATAAATATAATTTTCATCTTTGTACTTGTAAAGAAAAAGAAATATTATTTTTTTCAAATATAGAAATGAGTTTCTTTCTCATTGCATAGGTCAAGCACATGTTTAAGTGCTTCTAGGAAAGTCAAAGAGTCAATGTAATTGTTAAAGACCCATGAGGGCATGTTACACTATGTAAATCTATGTACTAGAGTCAAAGAAATATGTCAAAGGTGATCCTCCAAAGCAAAGACAAGTATCCACTTCAAATTCAACTTAAGGACATGGGGACATGTCAGCCTCACTAGCTTAAGTCAGCACAAACAGGAGGGACAGTCTCCTATATATAGGGAAGTTCGACCTCACAAAAGGATCATAAATCATCTCTGAAATCAGTGAAGAAGAAAGGATGAAAAGAGGTGCATATAAGGTGATTCTAGGGCAGTGAAGAAGAAGGAAGAAGAAGTTGAGTTTGGGAGGTCTGTTTTGGGGTCAAATTCTGTCACATGTGCGAAGGAAAAGAGGGTAAGTCTGCTGCCATATCAGATCTAGAATTGCAACAACCTAAGAGAACTCATTTGGGTGGAAAATAGGCTCCAAATAGGCCTCCATCTCAAGTGAAGAAGGATAGCAACAAGAAATTCTAAAAACAACATTCAGAATATTCCAATTTTGATTTGTCCTTGAATTAGAATTGAGAATTAAAATTCAAATTTAGTCTCACCAGCTGCTTGAAAAATAATTAATTAATTCATCTTGAGTTAATTAGTTGGAGAAATTCAAGCTAGAAGTCTTTGTGAAGTCATGCAACAATTATCCCTTAAATTAAGGAGATAAGGATGAGTTGTATTTGAGTTGTAATTAGTTAGCTCTGTTAACTAAGTTATGTCCAGTTAAATTAGTTCCAAACAGTTTGAGGAACTAATTTGAGTTAAGTTAGTTAATGCATGCATGCATCAAACTAGTGTACTCCAGATAACTGAACATTCTCTCATAAATAACTCATGCATGTCAGTTCAGACAAAGACCCAGTTGAGATTAAAGGTAGGGACAATGTACTATCAATTGCAGGAATTTTCTTATGATAAATTCTCTTGCATGCAGAAGGAATTCATTCCTTAAGGATTGCGCAGTTTTACAGTGTGTAAGAGTAGTGTTCCACTTGGTTGAAGGTGAATCATCCCAGAGGTACATCACAAGGAAATAAGAGGCTTGGAGGACAAAGAAGAAGGCATATGTGTTGTCTATTCTATCTATGAGCAACAGTGAGGGATTGTACTGAGAGCTGGATAGCTTGAGAGCTAAAGATTTGTGTAATCCTGAGATATTTCCACTTGTATGATAATACAGATAGTGGGGTTTTTAGTTGAGGCTTTCCCCAGAATGTTCTTCTGTGTTTCATGTGTGATTGATTCTTCTTCTCTGTTATATGTTTTCTATTTGATCTTGCTCAAATCGATTAAGCTTTTGCAAGTTTGATAGTAGAAGTAGATTAAGTATTTTGCTTTAGTACATTACATAATCAAATTAATCTACAGTGAGAATTTCTACATGGTATCAGAGAAAAGGTGATCAGAGCTATGAACAACATACTGAGAAGGGAAAAGTTCGAAGTTTGAAGTTCTTGATTGCATGTACAAAATCAATTTCTTATCACATCTCAAATTTCACCAATGGCGTTCAATGGCTTGAGACTCGAGTATGCCCTGGATGGCGGCTTGAATTACATAACATGGAAGGATCGCATGGAAGCGGTATTAGAAGACAATGGTTTGAAGGATTTCATTGATCAAGAAATCCCCAAGCCCACAACAGCTAATGCCCAAGAATTGGTAGAATGGAAGAAGTGTGTGGCGAAAGCGAGGAGAATTCTTCTGGAGGGAGTTTGAGACCATATTGTCTTGAGTCTCCATGGGAAGAAGGCTTTGTTTTCAATGTGGAAGACATTGAAGGACCTATATCAGAACAGTAGCGACCAGAGGAAACTGGCACAGAAGGACAAGCTTCAGAAAATCAAGTGTGAAAAGGGCGACACGATTTCTACATATCTGAACAATCTCACCACCTGCAGAGATGAGCTTGGAAGTGTAGGAATAATGACAATCGATGATGATATGGCGAGCCTTGCCCTCCTCGGTCTTCCATAGAGCTGGAATAGCTACTAAGACTCAATTAATGGAAGAGAGAAATTGTCGGATTGGGAACGACTGTGGTCAGATCTGATGCAGGACGAGATCAGAAGGAGCACCAGAGATGGTTCTTCATCTAAGCATGATCATGAAGAAAATCTAGCCTTAGCCAGTAAGGCGAGGAAAGAGAAAGGGAAGGCTGCCCATTCCAAATCGAGTTCTTCTCATGGTGGGATGAAGATTGACAAATCTAAAGTGAGATGCTTTAATTGTCATGAGGTGGGCCATTATGCAACTAATTTTCCTTTGAAGAAATCTAAGAAGGTATCCTCGAAAGGATCAGAAGGTGAGGTACTAGCCTCTCAGTTCGAATTGGATTTTACCCTCATTGCATGCATGGTTTCATTGATGGTGGGTTGTGTATGGTACCTAGACAGTGGAGCCTCATTCCACATGACCGATGATAAGAGTTTATTCAGTACCTTGGAGGAGAAAGACCTCAAGATGTGCATAGAGATGGGCGATGATGGAAAGTATCGTGTTTCGGGTGAAGGTATGGTTATTTTTCAGAGGGAGAATGGAGGTCCTCTCACCCTGACTAATGTAAAGTATGTGCCTGGACTAAAGAAGAGCTTGGTATCGGTCACGATGTTGGAAGACAAAGGTTATGATGTAGTCTTTAGTAAAGGAAAGGCATTCCTGAGACACATAGCCACGGGTCAGACCAAGAGGATTGGGATCCGAGTGAAGAATCTCTACACGCTAGAGGTAGATGACTATGTTGCAATGAGTTCCAAAGAAGAATTGGTGTAAAGCCAAAATATTGGTGAGTTATGGCATAGACGGTTGGGCCACTTGCATCATGGGGCCTTGAAGATAATGCAACAGATTTCTACTGGACTTCCCAGAGGTAAACTTGAGCAAGTGGACACATGCAAAGTTTGTACCTTGGGAAAGTACGCCAAGTCTTCCTTTCATGATCGAGACAGTTGAGCTGAAGCAATCTTGGAGCGAGTTCATACAAATGTGTGTGGACCATTCTCGACAACCTCCTTCGCGAAACAAAGTTATTATGTGATTTTCATTGATGATTTTTCTCGTAAATGCTGGATCTATTTCATGCAGAAGAAGGATTAAACAGTCTAAAAGTTTTGTGAGTGCAAAGCTTTGGTTGAGAAAGAATTAGGGAAGAACATCAGGGCCATGAGAAGAGAAAATGGTGGAGAGTATGTCTCTCAAGAGTTTAAGGAATTCTGTGCAACATAAGGAATTAAACGGGAGTTGACGGAACCTCATAATCCACAAAAGAATGAGGTGGCCAAGAGGAAGAACAGAACGATTGTGGGGGCAGCTCGGGCAATGCTGCATGACCAAGGCTTGCCACTTCATTTGTTGGCTGAGGCATGCAACACATCGGTCTATTTCCAGAATATAAGCCCACATTGCATACTTGGGATGGAGACACCAGAGGAAGCTTTCTCCGGGAAGAGACCAGATGTGGGTCACTTCAGGATCTTTGGATCATCGGTATATTGCCATGTGACCAAGGATGCCCAGAAGAAACTTGAGCCGAGAGCAAAGTTGGGGATACTTATGGGGTACACCGATACAACCCACAACTATCAAGTGTATTTGCCTACCAGTCGGAAGACAGTGGTTCGCAGAGATATTAAGTTTGATGAGCAGAAGGCCATGCGAGTTTCACTTGAGAGGGAGCTCCAACTACAGGCTGTGGAGAAACTTTTGGTTCCTAAGGAGGAGGAGCCTCAGACTGATGCAGAGCAGCCACATGCAGAGGTTCTAGGAGTGGATACATCCACTCAAGTAGAGTCTTTCAGAGATGGGTAGAAGCGCACGAGAGAAGCTGATAGATTGTTGTCAGATGCGAGAGAGAATGTGGGAGAACCTTCTTCTCAACGCAGAAAGAGGAGGTCACCTGATAGGCACCAGATACATGGCCCTTGTTGGGGAATGTGTTGAGACCTGAGCCATCTTCCTTTGAGGAAGCAGTGTAGCAGTTGATTTGGGTTGATGCTATGGTGGAGGAGTATGACTCCATAGTTTGGAACAGTGTTTGGGATGTTGTTCCAAGATAGGAGAACAAGTCAGTTGTGAGTTCCCATTGGCTTTACGAGGTAAAGCAAGTTGCTGATGGTAGTGTGGAGAAACATAAGGCAAGGTTTATTTCCCGTGGTTTCTCACAGGTCGAGGGGATCGAATATGATGATAATTTTTCTCTTGTAGCAAGGTATTCATCTATCAGATCGATGTTGGCACTATCAACGTAGATGGGTTGGAAGATCCATCAGATGGATGTGAAGACTGCATTCCTCAATGGTAAGATTGAGGAAGAGGTGTACATAGAGCAGCCAGAAGGTTTTGAGACCTTCGATCATGAGTTGCATGTGTGCCGACTGAAGAGAGCTTTGTACGGGCTGAAGCAAGTATCTCGTTCTTGGTACACCAGGATCGACAACTACTTCACCGGTTGGGCTTCACAAAGAGTGAAGCGAATGCGAACTTGTACCACATCATGGTGGAAGGTAAGCAGTTGATCATTGTTCTTTATGTTGATGATATGCTATTGACATGTGATGATCAATTGATCATGTCTTGCAAGGAGGACCTTGCAAGAGAGTGCCAGGTGAAACACATGGGTCTCATGCACTACTTTCTAGGCATGGAAGTGTCGCAGAAGGATGGGGAAGTGTTTGTGTCTCAAGGCAAGTATGCCAATGAGATACTCAGGAGATTCTACATGGAGAAGTGCAAGCCCATGCAGACTCCTCTAGCAAGTAACTGGAGGAAGGAGGATGCTACTTCAGGAGAAGTAGTAGAAGCTACTGTGTACAGGCAGCTTGTGGGTTCACGGATGTACTTAGTGAACACACAACTACATTTGTGCTATGCGGTGAACCAGTTGAGTCAAGCTATGGTTCAGCCTACCAAGCTGTTTTGGAAGGCAACAAAGCATGTTTTGATATACCTCAGAGGCACATCTCAGTTTGGATTATGGTATAGATGGTTAGAGGGAGTGAAGCTACAGGGCTTCACAGATGTAGATTGGGCAGGGAGTCCATAATATCATAAGAGCACATTAGGAGGAATTTTCAGCCTTGGTTCAACTGCAGTTTCTTGGTACAATAGGAAACAAAGGTCAGTTGCACTCAACTCAGCAGAGGCTGAATACATGGCTCCAAGTCAGGCAACATGCGAGGCCATTTGGATGCGGAAAATTCTAGTTGGTTTGTTTGATCAGAGGATGGATACAACTGTGATCTATTGTGATAATAATAGTTGTATCAAACTCTCTGAGAATTCAATATTTCATGACAGGTCCAAGCATATCGACATTCGGTATCATTATCTCAGAGACTGTGTGGCGAGGAGGATCATGATGTTGCAGTATATTTTGACCGAGGAACAAGATGCTGACATTTTGACTAAGGCATTGTCAAAGTGTAAATTTGAGTTCCATAGAGACAGATCAGGGTGGCAGATAATCCCTTTCTTGTTGAGAGGGAGTGTTGAAAATAGCAACAAGAAATGCTAAAAATAGCGTTGAAAATAGCAACAAGAAATGCTAAAAATAGCATTGAAAATATTCCAATTTTGATTTGTCCTTGAATTAGAATTGAGAATTAAAATTCGAATTTAATCTCACTGGCTACTTGAAAAATAATTAATTAATTCATCTTAAGTTAATTAGTTGGAGAAATTCAAGCTAGAAGTGTTTGTGAAGTCATGCAACAGTTATCCCTTAAATTAAGGAGATTATCCCTTAATTAAGGAGATAAGGATGAGTTGTATTTGAGTTGTAATTAGTTAGCTCAGTTAACTGAGTTATGTCCAGTTAAATTAGTTCCAAACAGTTTGAGGAACTAATTGTGAGTTCAGTCAGTTAATGCATGCATGCATCAAACTAGTGTACTCCAGATAACTAAATATTCTCTCATAAATAACTCATGCATGTCAGTTCAGACAAAGAGCCAGTTGTGATTAAAGGCAGGGACAATGTACTAACAGTTCCAAGAATTTTCCTATGAGAAAATCTCTTGCATGCAGAAGGAATCCATTCCTTAAGGATTGTGCAGTTTTACAGTGTGTAAGAGTAGTGTTCCACTTGGTTGAAGGTGAATCATCCCAGAGGTACATCGCAAGGAAATAGGAGGCTTGGAGGATAAAGGAGAAGGCATATGTGTTTTCTATTCTATCTATGAGCAGTAGTGAGGGATTATACTGAGAGATGGATAACTTGATAGCTAAAGCTTTGTGTAATTCTGAGATATTTCCACTTGTATGATAATACAGATAGTGGGGTTTTTAGTTGAGGCTTTCCCAAAGTATTCTTCTATGTTTCATGTGTGATTTATTCTTCTTATCTGTTATATGTGTTCTGTTTGATCTTGCTCAAATCAATTAAGCTTCCGCAAGTTTGATAATAGAAGTAGATTAAGTATTTTGCTTTAGTACATTTCATAATCAGATTAGTCTACAGTGGGAATTTCTACATGTTTTGGGGTCAAATTTGTCACACGTGCGAAGGAAAAGAGGGTAAGTCTGCTGCCATATCAGATCCAGAATTGCAGCAACCTAAGAGAACTCATTTGGGTGGAAAAGAGGCTCCAAATAGGCCTCCATCTCAAGCGAAGAAGGTCCCACCTCAAGTGAAGGAAGGGAGCAAGCTAGAAGGACAATCTTGAGCCTTATCCACACGTGTGAGGAAAAATCAGATCTGCAGTAGGGTTAGAGGATCAACCTCTAACTCATAAATATACCTCAAGAAGAACCTCATTCTCTAGCCCAAGTATCAAAGAGAAGGAAGACTGCCTAGCGAGGTAGAGAAGGAAAGGAAGACACCAAAGAAGAGGTCTCTAAGGAGACCTAGGGTTTCTGCAGTTGCTGGAAAAAGAGCGAAGAAAAGTGCTATCAGTTGTCGAAAGAAGTGCGAAGAAAGAGATCAAGGTGTAGAGCAGAAGAAGGCATTGATTGAAGAACAAAAGGAAGAAAGACTGTGTCTTGTGCTTGGAGGATCTATTGGTCAAGGGTCTAGGGTTTGGCATTTGTCAATTGATGATTTAATAAGATAAATTTGTAGAAGGGTTTTTCTCTCTAGGAGAGAGAGGTTTTCCCTAGCTGAGAGCCAACATCTTGTGTTCTTGTCTGTTTTGTTTTGGTAACTGTTTGATGAAATAAGATAACAAACTCTAATAATAATAAGAGAATATTGTGCTAATAAGAAAAAGTAAAAAATACGTCACAATTAGTTATCATCATCAGAAGAATTTCATCCTACCTAAATGCCCTAGATTCTTCAACATAAATGAATATAGACTAGTAAGAGAAAATAATCTCAACTATATGTAAAAATTAAGCGAGAAAGAATGAATTCGAGTTGCAGAGTTGAGAAATCTCTATATGAAAGGTCATTATGACCGAAACAAAACCCTAAAAATCGAACACCATCGATTATTAAACTAAAATACATCTTATCCGTTGATTTAAGTTTCAAATATTTCCATGTTGGGAAATGTGAAGGAAAGTAGATCCATCCTCGTGGCCTAATGGAACCGTTCCATGTATGCAACGGAAACCACCTTATGAGTTCCTTTATCATTTAAGACTAATGCTTTATGTAAATATACACAGAGCAAAAGAAACAAATGCGTGTAGCGAATTGTAATAATGGCAATAATTGATTAAATCATAAAAGATATCTTGGACATTATAGTTTAAGATGAGTATCGTGTAAAAAATATTATAATCCAAAAATAACTAATTTTGCAATCCTTACATGATAATTTTTAATTCAATTATGATGTTGATATTGTAAGTTTTAAGGTGTTAATTGTATATTAATTTTGAAATGTTAAATATATTTTAATTACAAATTATGATGCTTTAATTTTATATCTTTGTAAGCTAGGAAGTAATAATGTATTGATTGAAACAATGACATAGTAATCTTAAATTTGCATTTTTTAATAAAGTTTAATTTTAAATTAAAAAATTAAGTAGGCTATAAAGTAAATTTAGATTTAGATTTATGTTTTTTAGTCATAATAGGATTAAATAAAATTATCAAATTCTTTTATATAATAATAACAATAACAAAGATTTACTTTTGATTATGAGTTAGTCATGGAATTTTTTATTTTTAATGTCTTTTTAGTAAGTTTGTATAAAAAAAAATAAAAAAGTATTTAATATGAAGAAATTGATAGATGACATGGAATTAAATGTCATGTAACAATTACTTACATATCAAATATGAGTAAATTGGGCTTACTCTTTAAATCTGTAACAACCCCGGTTAAAAATCCATTTACGAATATATAAGGCCACGGTCATGGGACCCATATTCCATGCTGAATGGTGGGGAAAACATCCTAGTGGGTGTTCGTTTAGGTTATTATGGCTAAGGAAATTGACAAAGGCAATGGAAAAGGATTTGGAAAGACAAAGAGGCATTATTTGGCATTTTATTTATGGAAATAAAGGAAATTAGGAGAAAAAGAAGGTGAAAGGTCACAGGTTGCATGTGAGGAGGAAAATAATGGAAAATGAAGAAAATAGAGGCCTCATTAATAAAAAGGCTTCTAAGGATCAGTGGGTAGGTATGGTCAGTGTAAGTTTGGTCAGTTCAATTTTGGGGCTCTCATTATTCTCTCTCTCTCTCTCTCTCTCTCTCTCTCATACTCTTGGATATTTAGAGTTTTCTTGGAGGACTCTTGGAGGGTTTTGCATAATTGGATTTTTGGATCAAGAAGGAAAATGAAGATCAAGGAAGAGAAAGGGGACATCATGATCAACAACTACATTAGATTTTTCTTGTAGGTATCGAGTTGCATGTATGTTTTCCTCACTATTTTTGGCATGCAAAACATATGCATGTGGTTTGTTGGTTGTGATTTGTCATGGGCAAGGAGGATCGCCGAAATTGACCGTGGATTGCCTAGCCTTTCCATTTTATGGATAGCCATGGAGATTGTGGGTTTATTTCATTGTTTTATTTAGTTGGTTCTCATGTTTCCTTAGCTTGGGTTGATTTATTAGTCCTGGAAGCCCTAGTTGGACAAACGCTTTGGAAGCC